>CM030367.1:231759780-232398588 GCA_017893485.1 Hemerocallis citrina
AATAGAGTTCAATAACTACCAGCCAAAAAATTCAGAGAAGTCCCCAACCAGTTCACAGAGAAGTTAATACAGTAGGATAAAGAAGAGATAGCAGAAATAAGCAGTACAAAGAAGAATAGAGCAACCACCTTAAAATATATCGTGGGAATAAGAATAGAGGACAGGTTTGCAGTTCATCGACCACTAAAGCACTAGGATCTTTCAAAGTGCAAGCCGAAAGCATCTTGATTAACATAAGGGAGTGTATAACACTTCAACAACAACATGTTTCTCATCATTCAAGGATAACAATCATCTTTGTATTTTGTGAAGAATAATTTCAGATGAATAATTGAATTTGTACATTTATATCGTGTTCTTTTTAACTATTTTTCTTGTTATGCTCTATTAGTTCTTGTAGCGGCTGTATCAGATCGGAAATATGCCTATGATACTTCTGATATGCCTAATGTTAGTAATAAATGACAAGCCCAATACCAGCCCGGTTCTTAGTTTGAAACCGTGGTTATGGTATTTCATCATGACTCTAATTTGGCACTTTTTCATGATCTATTATCCATCCCCACCTCTCAACATCTGAGCTAGTGTCAAGGCGAAATAGCTAGGATGATTTTAGACATTTATTGAGCTAATGAGCTAGGAGATAGGCTATACTAATTTTCAATATCAAGTAAACTGAATATTCGGTAAAATTCATATACCTTCATGGTATCTTCCCAACATATACGTCACTTGAGTATTCTCTTCTTTGGGCTTTTTAAAACACACCCAAACAACAGAAAACGAAATCAATCACTCAAATTTTACAGTAACAATAATAAAAGAGGAGAGCTTCATTATCAAAGAATTTCTTTGGTGATGAATAATATTATAAGCTTAAAACTAGTTTTTTCAAGAAAAGAACCTTTATTAGAACAACACACTTAGGAGGATTCCGTTTGGAATTTGCGGAGTTTTGCGACAACCGTCCCAATGAATAACCAAACAATATTAGACCAAACCAAACACACAAAGCACACAATTTTGTCCCGGTTCGGACGAACCTAATCCGGGGGTGAAATAACCGAGATATTATTCAACTAGAGAAGATACAAGAATTACATTAACTCTCACAAAAAACATTTGTATCTCTCAAGCCTCACTAGAAGATACTCTGCTTTTTACAATGGAAAATTGATAGATGAAGTAGTCAATATTTTTGACACACCTCTCAATGGGAACCATTAAAATATCATATAGAGATCTAGAAAAACCCTAGGTTGTAGTCTTCATACATTTATCGTCCGGTTTACTTTGAAGAGAAAGCCGCACGATAGGAGCCGTACGATCAAATTTTGGAGAAGAGACTGAGCTTCAAACAAATAACCAAGACCCAACCCAAATATGCTGTTGGGTTGCTGTCCGTTGACCGCTCCAAAGAGCAATCGATTGTTGTCAAGTCAGAGAGCAGACCAAACTATTACGGTCGACTGTAATCTGATACCGCTTCTTCCTGCTGCTGCTCTTTTCAGCTCCACATTCGCTTCAAATCCTTCTCTCGCTTCACTCTATTATCTTCACATCGAACGTAGTATGTAAGATAGAAACCCAACAAATTCTTCAATATTTCACCTACTATACATCTCAGCCAACCATATTCACCTGCATACACCAGGACCTCGCTTCACTAGCCATATCACTGTGATTTTCTTCACTGAAATGATTGTTATATCTTGAATTAGTTATCACTGTGTTTTTATATACTGTTGAATTACCATTTCCTTAATTTTTCTCCAAGAATTCATCATTTCTATCAATTTATGGTATAACATTGTATTAGCAACTGGTATATATTCGTCTTGCTTGTCTTCTCTTTTCTGCCTATTCTTCTCTATTTTTTCTTCTCTCTACTTGTTATATGTATTCTCTTCCTTTTCATACCTCTGTAGCTGACACAACCATAACTCAAGTATACCATTTTTTCCAGATATTGTGGTCATGTAAATAGGAGAAACTTCCCCCAAATCTGATGTATATACGTGTGTTCTCTTCATCTTTTAGCTTAAATTTCATTTTAATAGAACTGTTCGATAACCTTTATTGGGCTGAATTTTATTTAAGAGTCAACAAAGTACGTTTCTTTATGGTCAATGGTCAAATTTGATCGTGTTGATGTTGATACTTACATGCAATTCATGTATCAAGATATAAGCAGGGAAAGATGTGTTAAGAGGGAGTAGGAAATGGGTGGTAACATCTATGTTCTACACAGAACAATTTTAAGAACTTTGTATGAAAATCAACACTGAAAGTGGTTTGCAAAAGTTAAACATTCATCACTTCTGAGTTTTAAAGATTTTCTATAATGTAAGTAGTGTGATGGAAGTCATGAGCATAAAATTGATATAAAAATGTCCTAAATTGACTCGCGGTTGGTTGATCATCAAGAAGCAAAGATGATAGGGAATGAATTACTGAAAATGAAAATTATTTACCTCATAATCATTGTATGAGACTGACTGAGCTACAGGAAAAGAGACAACATCTACTTATCCTTGTTGTTCTGAACTTGCTGTCACTTTTGCTATTTAAGTATCAGTTATATAATTTGATAGAGATATAATGATTTCTATATTTAAGTTTTTCGTTGTGTTAGATATATTATATTAGATATTATATTATTAGAGAGATTAGTTTAGTCCCATAGTGAATAGTGTATTGGTTTAGTCTTCCCTTCTCTCCTATATATAGGAGACATATTGTACTTATTTATTCAATCAATAATCAATCAATAAAGTATTTTGTCAATAAAGTATTTCTTCCCATCCCTAATTCTAACATGGTATCAGAACCTATAATCCTATAATGCCTATACTATTTTCTATCATCGTCATCGAGGTGGAGTGATTCTCGTCTTCATCGGAATCACTCCACCTCCCAATATATCTCTCAAATTCTTCGGCGGCATCCTCCTCTTCCCAACTCCGGCGAATTCCCTACGCCTCAACAACCGATCAACAATATCATTGACAACAACAAGAGCGGCCACACCAACAACTTCGGCAACACCAACTCTGGCGACTACCACCACCAACAACAATTCTGGCAAAACACAATCTACCAGCAACAACAACATCCACCATCGACGACGCCAATCCCGTCGCCATCTCCGACAGCACCAGCCGTCTCCGAACAACTATCCCCGAAATCCTGTCGACCTTGAGCTCCAACATCCCGTCGACCTTCCTTCCCGATGTCAAAACCCACAATCATCTTCTTCAACCTCCTACAACCCACCTCCAAGCATCATCCTCCTCACTGCTGCTTTTCTACCGAAACTCCAACTCCCACATCCCTAACTCCCGAACTCAATCACCTTTGACGAGATCCCCATCGAAATCTCTCCCTCAATCCTTCCCGATGGCCCCCAACTCGAGAACGCCACCAATCCCAAACTCCACTCCCTAGCCGTCCCTCCTCCGCTGCCTAACCGCCCCACCACCCTGGTCGAGATCTAACCCTAGCCGCCAATCTCCCCTCCAACCTCAAACCCTAATCCTATTTTTCTATTTCCCTTCTAAACCCGACCCGAAACCTATTTCAGTTCTACCCCGAAACCCTTTTAGCTAATATCCGAACCCGACCCGTTTTTCTGTGTTTCAAAATAAAATAAAATATTGCAGGTCATTCAGCTTCTACAGTCTTCGTCAACAAACTCACACTGAGTTTGAGAGAGGGAGATATAAACATCATCACAATTTCTGTCTCCCTCATCTTTCGTCGACGTCCACCATCTTTCGCATCCAGTTCTCAGTTTAGGGGTGAGATCCCAACATACTACTTCTAGTTCAGAGACAATTCTCAAATCAATGATGAGATTCCATCAGGAACAATTCTCAAGTCAGGGATGAGATCCCAACATTTTTCTTATTCTACATCTCAGTTCGGGGGTGAGAACCCAACAGTTCGGGATATGGAGATCCCAACAGTGTGCCACCACCACTACTACTATTTTCTAGTCCGGAGTGAGATCCCAACTCATGCGCCATCGAATGCCTTTCCTGCGCCATCTACTTAAGCGTCGTTCCTGCATCACATTTTGCCGTCCCTGCCACATGAACATCGTCAATATTCCAAACTCATGTTGTTTGAACCAACTTGAGTTTAAGAGGGGGTGTTAGATATTATATTATGAGAGATATTAGTTTTGTCCCATATCGAATAATGTATTGGTTTAGTCATCCCTTCTCTCCTATATATAAGAGACATATTGTACTCAGTTTATTTAATCAATAATTAATCAATACAGTATTTCTTCCTCTCTAATTCTAACACGTTGACTTCAAATTTACTTGTGTGGATGGCATTATGGTTGAAAACTTTCTTCTCTGCAATGTTCCATGAAACCTTTTTTTTGTTCGTGTATATTTAACACAGTCAAAGTATCTCGATTAGTAAGTGTGTGAAATGATATAGTGGTTGTGATTGCTATTATTCTCCGAACTTGAGTGCACTACATGGACTTTTCGACATTTTTTGATAATCTGGCATTGTTATAGTGGAAAAGGTCTACTGACATTTTTAAAATTCCATATGCAGGATCTGAGAATCAACTTCTGATCTATTGGAATACAATCTTTCGAGATATAACAAACCAGAATGGAGCCCATGTTGCTTGTAAAAGATAATAATGCGGGTGCTGCTATCTTAAGTAAAATTTGTAGACACATTTAGATAATTGTTGCAGAAATTGAAGAGGCATAGGCCTAATTAGAGTATGGTAAAGGAGCTACTTCAATTCATATATGGAAATTGATTACAGGAAATTGTATTGTTCCATCTTATATTATATACATTTTCATTTTGCTTCTCGCAACTATAAAACCAGTATTATCATAAATATGAGCAAAGTAATAGGTTTCCGATACTTATATGAAGACTTAGAAAGAGGTTCCACACTCAGTGAACATCTTAATGCACTGGTATGGCATCCAATGTGGGAATTGATACAAATACTATGTAATATACATTATAAGTATGGGTTGTTAAGAATGGGCAAAGAATTTCAATGTTTCATCAATCCCTTGCATCGGGCATTCAATATTGTCTCAAATGAGCCTCCCTCAATTGCGAGGCTTGTAAACCTGCTGCCTTTTTCCTGTATGTATTCTATTGATGTTTTTCCTGTTTGTATTCTATTGATGTTGCTGATGTTTCTTTTTGGTGCTAAGGAATTTTTTCTGGATGTTATGTACCCAACCCAACTCTATTGTTGTAAATATCCTTGTTGAACTGTTTTTTTTTTTATTTTTTTATTTTTTTATTATAAACATATTTATGTATATGGTGGGCTGGGACTTTTCTCGAGGCCTATCCTTTACATCAAAAAAAATATTGTCTCGAATGAGCTGGGCAATACCTGTGGTTTGAACTCTCAGATGCTTTTGTTTACAGTGGCAGTTTGATTTTGGAAAGGAATTCTAAAAATATTGGGAGAGAACGTTCAAAGAAGTAAAATGCTCACTTGAGTACTTCATATGCTCGACAAGAATGAGTTGGATACATGTATGGTTTACTCGGTCCAGTTGGACCGGTAAGAGGTGATACGTGAACTCAATCTAGAAAGAAATTTCATAAAACTTTCAAACCTACACAAGTGAGTTTCGATCCAGAAAACTCAGTATGAAAGGCGATGTTGGAGAAAAAGTTGGAACTCATGAAGCTGATTCTTGCTGCATTTCAGTGGTGGGGAACGAATACATAACAGTAGTATATCCAGAATTTGAGATTGCTTTGAAGATTTTCTGAAAAGTTGTAGCATGAATGCTACACCTTTATGAAATCTGATTATATGAAGGTATTTTAAAAATTCAAAATTATATTGCAAATAAATCTTACTGGCAAGCGGTTGCTAGGATCTAATGGTCAGACTCTTCGCCACGACAGTGAGTGATGTCGGGTGTTCTTGCATCAGTTTCCTTTGCGGGAAAAAGTGCGTGGCTTACAAGTTACAAGCCTTGTCCAAAGTAAACAAATAAATACATTTTATTTAAAAAGGTTAATTAGATGTGTTGATTGGAAGAGAGAGAAAAATAGATGAGATATACTAGAAGTGAGTGTTACAAATATTGTTTACAAAATTCCTTTTTCAAAGAAAAGATAAAGAGGCATAAAAAAAAAACATAGAAGAGAACAGGAGAGAGGAAAACCGAAAGAAAAGAAAAGGAAAAAATTAATAAAACAACTTACAAGAACAAATGAAAAGTACAACTTGAGAAGCCGAGGTCTGTGTATCACACAGTGTCCTTAAAACAGATTTCGCCTCTTTCCGGTTGCTGGAATGAACGGAGGCGTCTGCCGCCCAGGATGCAACGACTTAGAGCGATCCCGTAGGCACCACGTACCACTCCCAAACTGAGTACAAGCGTTCGAAGCTATCACCGACTTACCAACAAAAGTAGAACCGACGAACAGTACAGAAGAAGACTCAGAGAAGGAGAGAAGAAGATCTGGTTCTGTGCAGGAAAGAAAGTAAAGGGGAGGCCTCTATTTATAGAGCCTGGGTTAAATCAGTAACGGCAGACAAAGCTGTTAATGCCTTCACTGTAACGGCAGATAGCGAATTGAATGCCGACACTGTAACGGCAGACATCATTTACTGCCTTCAGTGTAACGGCAGAAAGTGAATTGAATGCCTTCAGTGTAACGGCAGACAAAATATTAAATACAGCACTGAAACGGCAGACAGGACCGTTTCTGCATTCATTTCAGCCGTTACAAAAGTTTTCAGCCGTTACAAAAGGAAAACTGTAGCAAAAAGTGGCTCTGCACGGGGTAGGATCAAATCGGTCCGGCATTCGTGTCCGCAGGTCGTGCGGGCACACACAAGTCCCATGTAATCCGGTCCATGATTTGCACACCCCCCTGCGCGCGCGAGAGAGAGCCTCTCTTCTAGCCATCTTACAATGCTTAGAAGGAGATTACTATATATCCTCTTCTATTTCCTTTGTTATTTCCGATGTGGGACTATGTTCCCTTAACTCATTTTCAAGAATGAAAACGTCTCACTTTGAGAGACAATTTCTTATTCACCCCTTAACCGATTTTAGCAAACCAATATATGATTTTGATCTACTCACGAAGGAGAACACAAATCAATCAAGATCTCTCAATAATTCATTGAGGATCTTACTCAAAATATTGCTCAAAAATCGGTTCGAAAATGGTGTCTAAAACACTCATTTTCTAACAATCCCCACATGAATAAAAATTGACGACCACAGACAGGACAGACTGACACGACAGACTGACACGACAGACTTGGTGATAGAATTCAACGATTGATTTCTGCATAGGATAGGTAGGTGTTACCCTTTGAACATTCCCTTATGAAAATATGTTTACTTTACTAACTAAACAGTAGATGCGATGTCTTTGAACTGTTCTGCCATTTGTGTAAACGATGACATATCTCACACAGAAATCTTTCTAACGTTTTTTCAGTTCTCACTGTTATGTTCGTTTTGGCCATAAACATACGCCTGGTTCTGCAAGATTTTAACAGGAATATTGCCCTATATTATTCCCTTGGAAGCGGCCCTTCTTCCATCTTACATAGGTGATTTCTTACTTAAGAGTAACCCTCATTACTCTGCTCGGATATCCGACGCATAAGAATCATTAAAAGCCTAGCTTAACCTGTTACCATGCGGGCATCACTGTTTCATCATGGGAATGGACATGGAAAAATTCCCACAGTGATCTAACTTGGTCTTTACAATTTAGTTGTTCCTTTGAACCTAGATCTTGGGATCTCCAGTCAGCTAGGTTGGGTTTCCATTGTATCGACTTATTCTTTCATGGGCTTTAGTCCCATTCCCCTCGATGATTTATCAACTAACTCTCTGTTTAACCCTTTGGTTAGTGGATCCGCAATGTTATCTTTTGACTTTACATAGTCCACAGAGATAACCCCAGTAGAGAGTAGTTGTCTAATGGTATTATGTTTTCGACGAATATGTCTAGATTTACCATTATACATATTGTTCTATGCTCTACAAATTGCAGATTGACTATCTGAATGTATGCAGATTGGAGGCACAGGCTTCGTCCACCTTGGAATATCCTCAAGGAAGTGGCGTAACCATTCAGCCTCTTTCCCACATTTGTCTAATGCGATAAATTCTGATTCCATCGTGGATTTAGCGATCACTGTTTGTTTCGAGGATTTCCAAGAAACTGCTGCACCACCTAGTGTAAACACATAGCCACTAGTAGATTTTGAATTATCACTCGATATCCAGTTCGCATCACTGTATCCTTCAAGTACAGCCGGGTATCTCGTATAGTGCAGCCCGTAATTACGAGTAAAACGCAAGTACTTCAGTACTCTTATAATTGCTTGCCAATGCTCGCTTCCAGGATTACTCGTGTATCTGCTTAGTTTACTTACTACATAGGCTATGTCTGGTCTTGTACAACTCATTAAGTACATTAGACTGCCTATGATTCTAGAATATTCTACTTGAGAAATACTCTCCCCTTTATTCTTGGATAAATGTAAAGTTAGATCTATTGGAGTTCTCGCAATTCCAGAATTATCTTTATCAAATTTTCCAAGAATATTGTCAACATAATGTGACTGGCTTAAAATAAGCTCGTCTGATGTTCTTGTGATTTTAATTCCCAATATAACATCAGCTAGTCCCATGTCTTTTATGTCAAACCTCGAGTTTAACATGTTTTTAACAGATTTAATTATCTGATCATTGCTTCCAATAATAAGCATGTCATCTACATACAAACATATAATGACATATCCATCTTCTGTGTCTTTGACATATACACATTTATCACATTCATTGATCTTGAAACCATTTGTCATCATGACATTGTCAAATTTTTCATGCCACTGTTTTGGAGCTTGTTTCAAGCCATATAATGACTTCACCAGTTTACACACTTTCTTTTCATGTCCTGGAGCTGAAAAATCCTCAGGTTGTTCCATGTAGATTTCTTCATCTAAATCTCCATTAAGAAAAGTTGTTTTTACATCCATTTGATGTACTTCAAGATTGCGTAGAGCTGCTACGGCAAGTACCATCCTAATAGAATTTATTCTCGTCACAGGAGAATATGTATCAAAGTAATCAAGACCTTCTTTTTGTTTATAACCTTTAATTACAAGTCTTGTCTTGTATTTATCAATTGATCCATCAGGTTTTAATTTTCTCTTGAAGATCCACTTGGAACCTAAAGGTTTACTACCTGGTGGAAGATCCACTAGTTCCCAAATATGGTTTTGCAAGATAGAATCAATTTCACTCTTGATGCCTTCTTTCCATTGAGGACCATCACTAGAGTTCACCGCTTCCTTGAAGGTTTGGGGTTCTCCTTCAAGCATAAAAGTCAAGAAATCCAGACCAAAAGATTTTTTCGTTCTTGTTCTTTTACTGCGTTGAGGTTCCTCCTCAACTTATTCATTTTGGTCTTCACTATCTTCACTGATAGTCTCATGTGTTCGTTTGGAGGAACTTGGTTCCTCCTTTGACTTCCATGGAAATACATCTTCAAAGAACGATGCATTTCTAGATTCCATTATCGTGTTCTTTAATATCTCAGTGATATCGGATTTGTACACCAAGAACCGATAGGCACTACTGTTAAGTGCATAACCAATGAAAATACAATCAACTGTTTTTGGTCCTATTTTCATTTTCTTAGGTGGAGGTACTACCACCTTGGCAAGACATCCCCACATTCGTAAGTAATTGTAGGATGGCTTTCTTCCTTTTCATAATTCATATGGAGTTTTTTCTTCTTTCCTTTTGGGCACCTTATTCAAAAGGTAGTTAGCTGAAAGAATAGCTTCTCCCCACAAGTTTGGTGGTAAACCAGAACTTATTAACATCGCATTCATCATTTCTTTCAATGTACGATTCTTTCTCTCAGCAACACCGTTGGACTGAGGAGAATAAGGCGCTGTGGTTTCATGTATAATCCCATGCTTAGCACATGTGTCAGCAAATGGCGATTCATACTCTCCACCTCGGTCGCTTCTTAGCGCCTTAATTTTCTTATTGAGTTGATTTTCAACCTCATTTTTATAGAGAACAAATTTCTCTATAGCTTCATCTTTGCTTTTAAGCAAGTATACATAGCAATATTTTGTGCTATCATCTATGAAGGTAATAAAATATTTATTACCACCTCTTGTTTGTATCATTTTCAAATCACAAATATCAGTGTGAATTAGATCAAGTGGTTCGGTGTTTCTTTCAACACTTTTAAATGATGATCTTGTTAGTTTTGCCTCAACACAAGTTTCACATTTGTGTTTGGAATCAATTTGGAACGTTGGTATGTGATTCAAGTTAATTAGTCTTCGCAAAGTATCATAATTAACATGTCCTAGTCTACCATGCCATAAATTGAAAGACTCAAGCAAATAAGTAGAAGAGCTAGCTTTATTCATATTCTTGACCATGGTCATTACATTGAGTTTGAACATTCCACCACTCATATATCCTCTACCAACATACATTTCACTTTTAGACAAAACAAATTTGTTCGACTCGAACACTAAACGAAAATCGTGGTTATTAAGCAACGAACCAGATACCAGGTTCTTACGGATTTCAGAAACATATGCAACATTGTTCAGAGTCAGTTCCTTTCCAGAAGTCATCTTCAAGATCACCTTGCCTTGGCCCCTTATTTTTTGAAGTAGCCGAGTTCCCCATAAACATTTTCTCCCCATTCTCTAATGGTTCGAAAGTGGAGAACATACTTCTATTGGAGCACACATGTCGAGTAGCTCCAGTGTCAATCCACCATTCCTTCGGGTTTGAACCTAACATATTCACTTCTGATATCACAGCTGAGAGGTTGATATCAGAAACATCTTGAACAATTCCTTGAACCAAGTTTGCTTCTCTGTTCCTGTTCCTCTTGGGAAGTCTGCATTCAGTGGACTTGTGACCCATTTTGTCACAATTGAAGCACTTGCCTTGAAACTTAGACTTCTTGGAGATTCCTCCCTTAGGCCCCAACTTCGGACCCTTGTTGTTGTACTTGTTGGAACGTTGTTTATGTTCCATTACATTTGCCTTAGCTGCATGACTGATGAGTCCAACTTTTTCAGATCCCCTATTGTCTTCTTCAATACGAAGCCTGACAATGAGATCTTCAATGCCCATTTCTTTTCGCTTATGCTTTAGGTAATTCTTAAAGTCTTTCCAACCTTGTGGTAATTTTTCAATTATACAAGCCACTTGAAAACTTTCACTTAAGTTCATACCTTCAGCATGAATCTCATGCAAGATTAGTTGTAGTTCTTGAACTTGACTGATTACTGTTTTAGAATCTACCATTTTATAGTCTAGGAAGCGGCCCACAATGAATTTCTTAGCGCCGGTATCCTCAGTTTTATATTTATGTTCTAGTGATTCCCAAAGTTCTTTAGCTGTTCTTTCATCAATGTATACATTATACAAAGAGTCGGCTAATCCGTTCATTATGTAATTTCTACACAAGTAATCAGCATTTTTCCAAGCATCCACAGCGGCAATGACTTGGTTATCTTGCTCATCTTTCTTAAGATCTGGAGCATCTTCGTTCAAGAACCTTGCAAGATTCAGTGTGGTCAGATAGAACATCATCTTCTGTTGCCACCTCTTAAAGTTCTGCCCGTTGAACTTCTCAGGTTTCTCCCCATGGGAGACTGTGACAGGTACAACGGTGGGCATTGGCACTCGTGCCACAGCAGCATTCGGTTCTTGCGTTGTATCAACAACCGGCACATAAACATTTTCAGACACAACAACATTGTCCAAGGCAGTAGTCATTGTGATTCTGAAATTTACACAACACGAGTGTAAGTTTTCAAGATAAAAGAAATAAAAAGAAAAACCGTGCCTCAAAATCGGAAATCAAAGAAATCCAAAATCTGTTTTAAGTTTGTTACAAATATTGTTTACAAAATTCCTTTTTCAAAGAAAAGATAAAGAGGCACAAAAAAAAACATAGAAGAGAACAGGAGAGAGGAAAACCGAAAGAAAAGAAAAGGAAAAAATTAATAAAACAACTTACAAGAACAAATGAAAAGTACAACTTGAGAAGCCGAGGCCTGTGTATCACACAGTGTCCTTAAAACAGATTTTGCCTCTTTCCGATTGCTGGAATGAACGGAGGCGTCTGTCTCCCAGGATGCAATGACTTGGAGCGATCCCGTAGGCACCACACTCCCGAACTGAGTACAAGCGTTCGAAGCTATCACCGACCTACCAACAAAAGTAGAACTGACGAACAGTACAGAAGAAGACTCAGAGAAGGAGAGAAGAAGATCTGGTTCTGTGCAGGGAAGAAAGTAAAGGGGAGGCCTCTATTTATAGAGCCTGAGTTAAATCAGTAACGGCAGACAAAGCTGTTAATGCCTTCACTGTAACGGCAGACAGCGAATTGAATGCCGACACTGTAACGGCAAACATCATTTACTGCCTTCAGTGTAACGACAGACAAAATATTTAATACAGCACTGAAACGGCAGCATTCATTTCAGCCGTTACAAAAGGAAAACTGGCTCTGCACGGGGTGGGATCAAATCGGTCCGGCATTCGTGACCGCAGGTCGTGCAGGCGCACACAAGTCGCATGTGGGTCCGTGATTTGCACCCTCCCTCTGCGCGCGCGAGAAAGAGCCTCTCTTCTAGCCATCTTACAATGCTTAGAAGGAGATTACTATATATCCTCTTCTATTTCCTTTGTTATTTCCGATGTGGGACTATGTTCCCTTAACCCATTTTCAAGAATGAAAACGTCTCACTTTGAGAGACAATTTCTCATTCACCCCTTAACCGATTTTAGCAAACCAATATATGATTTTGATCTACTCACGAAGGAGAACACAAATCAATCAAGATCTCTCAATAATTCATTGAGGATCTTACTCAAAAAATTGCTCAGAAATCGGTTCGAAAATAGTGTCTAAAACACTCATTTTCAAACAGTGAGCATTAAAAATAGATGTTAGTCTTAGATATACTAGAAGTGAATATCAAACTTCCAATGAATTAAAAGGAGATGAGTATTAGATGTACGTATAAGTATATAATGTACTTAGACTAGTATATAGTATTAACGTGATATACTCACATTTTAGACAAGTATACAAGTATATAATCATCAAGTTCAAAACTTGACTTAGAAAGAAGGCCACCGAAACTGAAAGCCAACAAGACCAAGATCTCCAATACTTGGATTCCATCCTCCAACAACGCACCATTGCTGCAATTTCGATCCCTCGCAAACCCCCAAATGGCTTCCCTTTCAGTTGATACACTGAGGCAAGTCACTGGTTGCGTACTTGAGAATGACGAGCATGTAGACTAGCTGATGCCAGCTTGCGACAGGGAATGCAGGGGGAAAAAAAACCCTGGAATTTTCCGATGTTGTTGAAGACTACTTTGTGTATGCTCTCCACCCCCCCTGAACCGTGCACTGCCTTGGAGGCTAGGACTGCTGTTGCAAATAGTGATTTTGATGGGTATACTGGATTTGGTTGATCGTGTGTTGGTTGGATATTCAGATTGGGTCTGCAGCTAGGGATAAGGAGATGGTGAAATCAGTCAGGGATCGAGGCGAGGCGATTAACAACAAGTTGGGGGTGTTTCTGAAGCGTATAGAATATTATTTGTGTGACGAAAATGTACAAGTATTGTGCACATGTAGGGAAGGCGATTGCAGAACGGATTTGGAGGATGATTTTGGGTACGTCGTATTTTCATATATACCACGCCTTTTTTCTAGTTGATATGGGTCGGATGACGTGGCCCCTCCTGGGCCACAGGATCTTCTCAGGAAGCATACATCACCGGATCATCCAAATCCGCCACGTCAGCATCAGAAAACCGTCCGAGCCTTGTCCGAGCCTCTGCCACGTCAGCCCTATACCGCCTGGGTTTCCACCGCTTTAGCCCCACGGGCAACTGGGTCCAGATCCGGCCCCAAACGGGTCCAGACATGGTTGGCTTCTCCTATAAATATCAGACCCTCTCCCACCTTCAAAGATAATCAATCTTTCCCACTCAAAATCCTACTTACTGTTACTCTCTCTCCGTAGCTAACTAGATCGTCGGAGGGTCTGTCACCGGGGCCAACCCCGGTGTTCCTAGACCGTCTGCAGGTACACGAGACCTCGGATCCAAGCCTCTCGATCCGAGCCGAGCATCCAGCCTCCACCTCACTCCCGCCTGCTTCCGTACCACTCGTCCGCACCAGAGCTTCTTCCACCAATACAAATCGAGTAAGAACTCACTCCTGGTGCATCCACACGCCTCCCAAAAACAAACCGCATCGCTAGTCTTTATGTTCGTTTGTTGCTGTGCTCTATTGATTTCGTGTTAACGACTGCATCGGATTGGAAATTTTTTGCTATGATACTCCTGATAAGCCTAATGCTAGTCCAATGAGGACAAGCCCAATACCTGAGGATGTTTCTTAGTTTTGGACTATGGTGCTATAAAATAATTGTTCGACTCTTATTTGGCACTTTCCATGGATCCATTACCAACCACTATCATAATTATGCTAAAACTATATATTAGGTTCTGGATACTTATATTGGGACCAGTAAGAGATTCCACACTCTCTGAACCGTGAGCATATTAATGAGCAAGTATGGTATTCAATGTACATTACATGTTAGGGTTGTTATGGATGGGCAAAGAGTTTCAATGTTTCATCAATTCCTTGCCTGCGACATTCAATACTGTCTCGAATGAGCTGGGTTGTTGTTTACAGTGCCAGTTCTGAAAGAATTGGAAGAGAATTAATTTTCAAAGAGGTAAAATTGTGTACTTGAGTCCTTTATATGCAGTATTATGTAACGATGATGAGAATGAGTCTGGTACAGGAATGGCTGACTCGGTCCCAGTTTGAGCAGGAGAAATTTCATGTAACTTTCAAATGTAGACTAGTTTTGATGCAGAAAACTGGATACCAGGTTGGGGTCAAATTTGACACAATTGGCCTAAGAGCTTTGATCAGATTCGACACAGTTCCGGTCCAAGTAATACTAGATGGTTTGTGTGTGCTGTGTCTCTCTCTTTGTTTCGGGTGATGATGATTGATGATTAAAGGATAACTCATGAAGCTGATTGTTGCTGCCTGCAGTTTGGTGGTAGGACATGAAAGTTACAGGATGTCCAGAATTTGAGATTGCTTTGGAGATTTTCTGAAAAAGGTGTAGCTATCTCCATGCTAGTCTGAAATCACCAAGGACTGATTGGGATCCCCAGAATCTTAAGGATTAATATATGCTTAAGATTATATGCTCTTGGATCCACTTATAATCTAACAAGACAAGAAACACCGGACAAAAAAAAAACAACCTAGTTTAAAGCAGAGATTCATATAATTTTGCAATGTGAATCCAAATTAATTAATCAATGGTTTATTAGACAGCCTCTCACAGCCTAGTCCCTTTCCCCACCAACCTACCTAAGTTCTTAGACTCCGCCTTTTTCCCGCGTAATCAGACGGTCCACATTTGTCAAGTACGACGATCAGCAGCTGAGATTGCATATTGATGGCGGGAAAGCCGTGAGATATTTTATTTTTGGGGGGAGAGAAGGGAAACCGACCTGTTGGATAAGAAATAGAGATAACGCCGTGGGCCCCACACTGTACTCTCATGTGGGTCCCACTTGACTAAAGTCAGTCTCAATCTCCGTTACGCCTCCGTTATCTTTACTTGCCCCTTTGCCCCTGTTTCTATGACCAATTACACGTTTGCCATATTCTATATATATCACAACAATTTTGTTTTAACTTAAAACGAGTATATATATTCAATTAAATTTATCAAACTTCAGTTTTTGGGCTGATTGTTTGGAAATGTAGATTCTTCCGACTCTACTGTTAAGTCTGTTAAATCTATCTACTATTTTTCATGGTGAAAGAGTTTGTCACCAAATAAATATCATTTGTAACAAAATAAATCCGTGCATCGCACGTTCAACTTCAACTCTCATTATATGCTTCATTTTAAAAAATACATGCATCGCACGTGCAACTCTAACTCTCCCATTAATTTTTACTTTAAAATATATATATTTATTAAAACGTGCATCGTACGGATAATTCTAACTTATATATATTGTACGTACAACTTTAATTTTTTATTAAAGTGTGCATTGCACATGTAAATTACTAGGGACGGTAAATGCGAAAAAAACGTTTTTGTTAAAAAATGAAACTGAGCAAATAATGGACCACATAAGTATTATTTGACCACTTCAGTTTCTTAAAGTGTCTATCTGAAAATTCAAAATCTTTCGAAAGTCAAAGCTGAATAAGCGAACCGATTTTTTTTTTTTTTTTGAGGGGAAAGGTGGAATAAGGCCATCCTGTTTCATTAAAAAGAGTTTAACGAAACAAACCCAGAGTACTAGGCTCAAGTACAACCTACTAACAGAAAATAAAATATACATGAAGCAACATGACGCGTACAAACAATAACTCCCTCCAACAACCCTGGAGGATGGGCCAACAAACTATCTCGACCAGCTAAATGTAAGTACGCCAGTTAGCTTCGTACAGTGCCTCCACGGCACATACACACCCACCTGAAACACGTCTGGCAGGATTTTCACCCATTGATCCCTGCCTTTACTCCGCAGGTCAAAGACTGACTCCACGACACCTGCACTGCGATCGCACCCACCCACCATCTCCACCACCCATCCTACAAACGTGTCGGTCGCTCCCACAGCCACTACCAGAGAGAAAGCCGTGAAGAGGATACATTTACCTCTCACACGATTGTGCTTTCTCAGGCGATTTCTCACCAAACAGCTATCCCGCTCACTCTACCAAACATCACGCTTCAGGAAAGAGCCGTGGAGAGGATACCTTCACCTCTCTCACGCACAAGCTCTCTCCGGCGATTTCTCACCACACAGACTTATCTCGACTCAAACTCCCAAACGGAGGGAAGAAGCGACGCTATCTCTAGCCAGCGGCCTAAGCTGGAGGAAGCTCAATAGTCAGACAGTAGGCACTGTGAAGATTGCACCGGCGACATCGTAGTACACTCCAGACCAGCCATACTCCAACCCCATACCCCCTCACCCCCAACACAAACCCACTACCGGCCTGGCCCCACGGGCCCCGAACCAAAACACCGACCTCACACACTTGAATTGAGACAAGTGAGCGCACATCACGGAAGGATCCCGTCTTTGGGCCTAAGCTCCATAAACGTGCAGGACAGCCTAATTCCCGACAGCTTCACACGCACAACCAATCCTTGCAGATCGCTATGATTGGCACCGAGAGTGTGGACATGGTGGTAAGTGCGCAGAACATTCGGGTAAATCTAACAAATGGAGGGACCACATCGACTCCACAATCACACAATCGCATAATACTACATGTTACACACTTCCAACCACAACAAAAGCAAGCACAGCCCCATGCCGAATCACCGGCCTCTGGGCAAAACAAATCTGGGCCGGGGGGGGGGGGGGGGGGGGTAGGCGCACAGTGGGTGGCACAGCCCTATGCCGACTCACCGGCAACTGGGCAAGACAGATCTGGGTCGGGGGGGGGGGGGGGGGGGGGGGGGGGTTGAGGAAATTACCAGCAGCGATCGCAGAGCTCAGCGTGCTCGCCGGACCGGAGCTTCCACCCCTTCCGCTGCAGCACCTTCGATCTCGACTTTTTGCAGCGCGAGTTGAAGCAGATATTGGCCGCCGCCGCCGACGTGAGAGGGCCGGACGCCATTCACCATTGACGCGTTGGGGAGTTGCCGCCCAGGAAGTCGCGACGGGGGGCAAAGGAGAGGGGGCGCGCCGTGGAGGAGAGGCAAGTGGGACGACGGGATTTTTTGGGGGGGGGGGGGGGGGGGGGGGGGGGGCGCCCGTCGTGGAGGTCGTCGTGAAGGGAGGAGAGGGCCGGGAGGGGACGACGGGTGGGGCGGCAGCGTGGAGGGTGGCTCCACGCCGCCGCCCCTAGGGTTTTTATTTTATTTTATTTTATTTATTTTTTATTTTTCGTCGTCGGGAGCTGAATAAGAGATCCGTCCTCCCACCTAGTTCATAGTTTGGAATCGATCATCGGCTAGCTGCTTTTCAACAAGCGAAAGACATATCTTCCATGATTTCCTAGCATTCAAATTCTTTCGATCTATTGTAGAAATTGTTGTCAAACAATAATAAATGTAGAAACTTGTACTCTTAAAAATATACGGTAGCTGAATATATAATGGACCACATGAAAATTATTTACAGGGAAACCAATCAAATTGAAAATCAACACAATAATGTGAGCGTGAGCATGATATGGTTCTTCCACTTTAAGTATGATCCACCATACACTTTACCCTTCAAACCAAGATTGTAATTTTCCCCCCCTTGATTTGTTCGATCCATTTACAGTGACACTTTTGTCGGCCTCACAAGAAGATAAAATTTGGATCAGACATGCAGGGCCGGCCCTGAGTTGCAGGGGGCCGAGGCGAACTTCCGAAATGGCCCCCCCCGGCCCGCATACATTTAAAAAAAACCTGTATAAAAAAAATTTTCCAAAGCAAAATATACAAAATTTGCACATTGTTCAAAGCAAAATATACAAAATATATATAAATGAATAACAAGTTACTCATAAGCATCATACATATTGAATGAAGGAAATGGTTCGGTTTTGTTTTAAAAGAGAGTTTCGGTAATTGGGTTTGGGGTTGTAAATTGAATGCGGTTTCGGGTTTTATATCCATTTAGATGTGGATTTGATTTTAAATCACTCAAATTTAAAACCTCAATTTCAATCAAGCCTTTTAAAATATCAAAAATAATTTTTTGAAATTTTTTTAAAGGACCAAATAATTATTTTGGGGCCCCTAATAATATTTTTTTTACGCCCAAAATACGTGCCTATATTTATAAAGAGAGTCCAAAATTGGGGCTCCTTAAAATCGTAAAATCTGCGAGGACCTAAGGCGGTCGCCTTATCCACCTCTATACTGGGGCCATCCCTGCAGACATGAAATACAGGCAAAAGTTTTAGAGTTTGTACTAAATCACTGAAGTAATAATTTTAAAATCCAATTTTATCATTATCTGCAAACAAACATCTGCTTTAACTGATTATTACTGGTAAGGACATAGCTTATGAGGTAGTAAAATGCAACAGCTAGTTGACATCTTTAAAACCTACAACAAAAGTTTAAATCTTGTTTTATATTTATATTAAAATCTATTTCTATTATAAAAGCCACAATAAAAAAAAAAAAAATCTGTCCGGAGAAGATCAAGACCGTCGATCTATTATATTGATCTACACAATTAAAAGCTTAGATTAAATAACTTAATAAGAACGTGTAATACACGTGGCAATGCTTTTTTTCCTCTCTTCTATATGTATTTCCATCTGTAACCCCAAAATCCCAATAGATAACCCCGGCAACCCCCGGCCTGCTTCCGCTGCCTCGATTCGCGCGCCGCCATGGACCGCATCCGACGCCGGACGCCGACAACCCCTCCCCACCCCCCAACCACCACCACCATCGGTATCCTCCTTGTTCTCTTTTTAAAATTATTTTATTACTACATGTGCAATAGGTATTTTATTGTTCTTCTTCTTATATTTGACGATTGAGTGATTCCAGGGTTAAGATCTGTCCAGATTCGATCGCCCTCTTCGCCCTTTCTCTCATCGTCTCCGACGTCCTCCACGAAGTTGCCACCCCCTTGAAGGAGAAATCCCATGTAATCATCTAATTTTCTCACTTGAAGCTTTAATTTTGGTGCAGTAGTTGATTAATCTCTATAAAGTATTGATTTTGGCATTTTTTAGATGGAGAAAATTCCATGTAATCTAATATCCACGCCTCAAGCTTTAAGTTTCGTGCAATAGTAGATAGTCTATAGAAAGTTTTGATTTTGGCTTTTTTTTGGGAGAAAATTCTATTTAATAATCTATTTTTCACCCTTAAGCTTTAATTTCTGTGCAGTAATCGGTAGTCTCTATGAAGTTTGATTTTTGGCCTTTCTCCATGGAGAAATTCCTGTGGGATCATTTAATTTACGAATTTCTTTCTTTTATTTTTGTGCATTAATAGATCATCTCTGTAAAGTTTTGATCTTGGCATCTGTAGGTGGGGAAAAACCATGTAATCATCTAATTTTCGTAAATTAAATGACCTCAAGCTTTATTTCCATGCAATAATCGACAATGGCTAAAAGGTTTTGATTTTTGGCAGAAATTAATCATTTTCATACAACGCCGGACAGGGAGTGGTTTGAGATGGATGCAATGTTGAGGGTTAGTTTGGGGAATTTCTGTTTCAATCAAAATCTCAAAAATGGATAAACAGAAAAGATTCAGATTTTTATTCGAGTTCTGCCATTAAATGAGGTCGTCTTTGTTTATACTGGCTTAGATTGACATCAGTGCCATGCTCCCGGTTCTTTCACCAAGTCTGTAAATCCATTTAGCATAAAGCAGAGAAGCAGGAAAGCTAGGCCTTACCGGCAAAAAGAGCCAAGATTATTTAAAACTAAAACATTATCAAATATTAATTCATAAGAAACAGTAAAGAGAAATTTAAGTAATATATAACTAATGAAATTATTCATTAATTTAACACTAAAAAGCTTTTTCCCAAAAAAGAAAAACACAACAAAACTTGTAAGATAGCAACGAAAGCAATCTTAGAAGACAATATTTGTTGTAAATGCTGAAGCAGTGGTATCGGACAAAAGCAAGAACTTAAAAGCTTGGCTCTCACTGGCTTTCTTACAACAATGCTGAAAAAGTTAAAATTATTCTAACACACCTTCCCCCCGTCATCTGATTGAACTTTTTGTTTGAATGTCCTCAGACAGCTGACCAGAACAAATCCTTGTGTCCAAGCTGGTTGATTTGTACCCATATTGCAGATGTTGCATTGCAAGCAGATAATAGCAAATTGACATATTTTGCCTTGAAATTTTTGGCTCGTTGGATGTATCGTGGCGAGAATGCTAGACCACCCCTTCTTCTTTCCGTCGATGAAGGTTTGATTGTTTCAGCTCTAAATACTGCAGGCAGAACATATAATTCCACCCTCGTTGATGCCTCTTGGGGAATCTTGATGCGTTCACTTCGTCAAAGGAAAACCCCAAATCCAGAGACTTTTCTTTCAAAGATATCTGCATATGCATCACTGGGAAATCTGCAGCGTTCTTTTGCTACTCTAAATGAATTTGAAACTGCATATAGGAATTCGGAGAACTCTGCAGATGTTGATGAGGAGTTATTTTCTCCCTTTTCCTCTTTGTATCCATTGGTCGGCGCTTGTTGCAGAAATGGCTTCTCATCCTTGGATTCGGTATGTGATGGTTTTTATTTTATTTTTACTTCCAAGAGTTTTAGCATCATTTTCATTATTTATATCTTAAGTTTTAAAATATTGAAGTTTTTGTTGTAATCACTGCATTGTTTGAATATAATGATTAAACATATTATTCGAAGTGTCAAAAATATTGATGCTTAATTAATTCTACCACAATTCAAATGGAAACATGTTTGTTCATTCTGCCTTCACAAGCATGGCTTGCCACAGTCAAAACCCAATTCCTGTTTATCCCAAGTTAATGTCACTTGCACTACTTTCGACAAATATATGTACATTCTTTGCTTTTGTATACGATTTAAACAATTTATTAGTCAGTACATTTCCGTTCACACATCATGCCTAAGGGAAACTACTTGTTTGCTGACGAATGGTCTACCTCATTAATGTTTGAATTAGAATTTCTAAGCTCGAAAGCAATCCTGACATCTTTGAAGCCCTCTCTATCGGGTACAAATAATCTTTACGGGTCCCACATTATTCATCGGATCATTCAAACTAACCCAATTATGACTTTTGATGCACCTCTTTTAGGGGTTTCATGCCATGTGGTGATGCAAGTTGCATGTCTTCTAACTTTTAAGGAGAAATCTTTTCTCGTTAAATGTGTTAACTAATTTTAATCTGGAGTAATGCTTCAGCCACTACCAATTTCACTACCATTTTCTTCACTACCTTAGGTGGCGTACTCCTATTGGAGAGTTTCACCATCTACTCTATCTTTCCCTACCTATTGGAGTGTGCCACCTAAGGTAGTGAAGAAAAATGTAGTGAAATTGGTAGTGGATGTAGCATTACTCTTTAATCTGAGAATAGCTAGATACTTCCCTTTAATGTTGTATGCATGCTTGGTCATCTTAAGAAAATCTCAGCATTGGTTGTAGTCAGCTGGAAATGCACTCCACAATTAGGTGTTTTGACAAATATGACTTGTCACTGGAACTTCCATGAGGCCATCTTAATGTCAGTCAGTTTCCTGAATTGGACATAGGATATTGACAATGTTACGGTTTAAGAATATTGTCTCTCTCCATATGGTGGCTGGCTGTTGTCAGAGCAGTTAAGGGAATGTTGGTGATAAATACGGGATCGTTCATGGGCGAGGGCACATCTGTATCTTACAAAATACTAATAGAAACAATATGTGCAACACTTCATGATTGGAGTATGTTGAGTTTTAGAAAGTCGAAGATTTGTAACTCTTATAGAGTAAATCGTTTAATTTTCTTTTCCTATCACACGAGGTCGACTAAAGAAAGAATTCGACACAAAATTTTAGGTACCCCTAACACTAAAGAATGCTGATAGGAGCATGACTTAATGAATACTTCATTGAATTTTGAAGTTGCTCGCTGGCTACCTAATTAGTTTTAACTTTAGGATGTACAACCCTTTCGTTCATATCAATCTACTCATCAGCTTTTACCATAAACGTAATATCTGAAACTGAAAAGAATGTGTCCCCGAAACAAATGGACACATGCTTTTAAGGTGCTGTCTACAATGAAGGAAGTTTGATAGGAGCATAGCTTGTTGAGTACTTCACTGAACTTAAATTTTGCATGAAAACCACCTGTCTACCTATATAGTTTTAGCATACGAAGTAAAGTGCATTTTTTGCTGTTTAGGTGGACGTTCCTAACCAAATTAAGGTTTCGGTGTAATTAATTTGGATAGGTTGCATTGCAGGTTCCAGTTTCAATTGGGAATATATTTTAGGGGTGTTAGCATATATGTTCTCATCTTTATAAATAGTATATATTTCTCCTTGCCTTGTTGAGTGTATCTCAATGCTTTTGGTTTATTTTGTATATTTTGTATATATATCCTTTACTGATCAATATTTTGTACAAGTCAATTATATTTTATAATTTTAACGAGTTTAGTCATGGTTCCCTGAATCGCTTTAATATTTGCATTCTTCAGAAAGTGTCATTTTTAAAACTTAGTCACATGTGTAACATAAAATTTATATCACATAGTAAAATTTACAAATAATAGAAAAGGTGAAGAGTATTATTTTGGATAGTTAGGATTTTATAAAATATATAAGAGCAGCTTTGTTTTATAAATTAGAATTTAGTTGTCCTGTTTTACGTTAACCATTGAAGATCATTTAAATTTCTTTTTCCTTTTATAAAAACCATTTTTGTTGGATTGTTTGGAGATATGCTGTTTAAGATTTTTTTCCTGTGAAACTGAGAGTGGGTTGAGTATTGGAACATTATTTTAAAGGTTTTATTATTATTATTATTATTATTATTATTATTATTATTATTATTATTGTTATGCTCGGCAAAGGTTCACTGCACCAACAATACTTAAAATTTGATTTAGCAAAACATCGCAGGGTAATAAACTGAATTGATGTACTATTTATCAATCTCAAATTCTCCTTGAGTACCAATACTTACCACCTTTTATTTCTTCTTATTTATTTTTATTTTGTAAGGATATACATGAACTAAGAACCATTCTTCAAAATCAAAAGGGTAAGAAATAACAACAATTATAGAGAGAGAAAAAAACAAGTAAAAGAAGAAAGCACATAGCCAAGAAGGTCGCAAAACTTTGCATGCTCGTTTGATCAATCGCAAGCTTAATTAATTATGTAGTAATCTTTGCAACCAATTTTCTGTCTACAGCCTTCTTAAGAAAGCTCCCTTCTTCAACCACCATCTGCACTGGCAGAAATTCGATGCCATTCGCCACCATTCGCCACAGCAAGCATCACCTCCCTCATCTCTGCCTGGAACTCCTCGAAATCAACACTTCCATTGCCATCATGGCCGAACTGAGCATAGAGTCCTCGGTATAGTCCAACAAGCTCTTCTTGGGTCAATACAGTTTCATCAATACCGAAATGAGTCTCCAAAATCCTCAAGTTTGTGAGCTCCTTGGCCATCTCTTAGTACGAGAGAAGATCATGGTTGGTGTCGAGATAGGGAAACCGATCTTTGATTGAGCTGTGAAAGGCCTCTTTGTCCTCAACAAACTTGCGAATGGTTGCTCCATCAAGAATCTCCACACTCATCTTTGCTTGTTTGCTTTCTCTAATCAAACACTCTCTTTCCATTAACTGAAGAAACTAAGAAGATTTTGATTTGATGAAAGATAAATTGTTTCCTTCCTGCAATATAACTCTCTCCTAGCTCCACCAACCATATATTTGCTCCCTTTATGAAGGTAGATCGCATAAGGACCTCAAGCTCTCAACAATGTCGCCAATGAGAAGATATGCTTTCGTGCCTCTTCACGATCAAAATAGAATGCACCAGATACCTGTTTTTTCTTTGGTTGAATGGCCAACCATATAGCCGTATACTCTGCTCCTTCCTTGCTACTTCTCAGCTTTCCTTTTTACCTACTTGCATCATTGTAAAATGAATGAAAATGCGATTGACTAAACTATACGGTTAAGGGTATCCACATTCAAATGTAGATAGTTATAAGATAGAGATAGAATGGAAGATATATAGATATCCTAAAATATGATAATTAAGAAGATTATTTGATTATCTTTTTATAGTTTGTGCGTTATAAGCTTTTACACATTAAATTTGTATACACTATTAAAGTTTTTATTAATAAATAAGATAACAAATTTAAATTTGAATGAACTAACAAATTTACTATTAAAAATTGCTTATAGTTTTCAACCAATAAAAAATTTGTTTTACTAATTTCAACAACTTTTTTTTTTTTGCCAATTTACTCTCCTATAAACTTAATTTGAATTTTACCTTGGCCTAATATATTATAATGAGTAGATGAGTTTTTAAATTGTCAAAACTATACAACACGGTAATATTAGGTTAAAAATTAAAATTAAATTAATCATACATCACATATTCAATTTATAGGGTCATATATTTATTTAAAAATTAGTTACAAGAGAGATACATTCCCCTCAAGTTAATGTTCCCCTATAGGCTATAAATACCCAATAAAATTGACAGACAAATTTATTGCAAGTTTCGTCTCATCACAAGTTCACAAATCGGAAGGCTAGGTTGTTCGTGTAGCAATCAAAGGTACAATTTACGAAGAGAAATTTCACTTTTTCTACATATATTTTTATACATTCTGAATTCTTGTTTAATGCAAATACGCTTGATATTTTATTCTGTGTGTTAAATGATATTATTTTCTTGTACAAACTGTAAACACTATGTATGTAACTAACTATTTCCATACATATTTTAGATTGTTTCTCTGCTTTCAGTTGTTCTTGCAATATTTATTGCAAATTTCTATACATATTTGTTTAATGCAAATTTCTCTTTTTTCTTGTGATTGTATCTCTGCTTTCAGTTGTTCTTGCAGGTTGGTTTCATACAGAAATTTCTTTTAGTTAGTTGGTTTATTTGCTTGTCTGTTTGTTTGTTTTGGTTTTCATTTGTTTTTTGAGTGTGGATCACTTCTTTCTTTGTAATTGTGTAAGTTCTAAACTACGAAAAATGTGGTCTCTTTTACAGATCAACTTACAAGGAATAACTTAGATTTATCTTGCATGCTGTGGTGGGGATGAGAACAAAAATTAGAAAAAGTTGAAGTGGGAATTTATGAAATTCCACTTTCTCAGGTTGTCCCCCTAAATCTCATTGGATATCACTACTTTCTGTTGTCTTGGTTCTCTGTAATATGTAGATTGTTTCAGTATTCTTCAATTTAAATCGAGTTAATTCATGATTGCAAACAAAAAGATGGATTCCAAATAATTAACAACAATAGAAATGATCAGAATCTAATTGAAACAACGTTCAAGATTTTGGTATTAAAAGTTAAGATATAATTTAACATGCTGAACATTAATTTTAGAGGTGACTATGAGCATATGGGTGAATGGTCATTAAACCGAACATAGTCGTAAAAAGCTATGTTGTTTGGAGGTGTTTTTCTTTTTGAATCAAATTTTCTTTCATTAGAACTAGAATAACCTGTTATGCATCAGATGATTTAGAGTACTTTCTTACACTACATGCTAAGAAATAATTTTTAAACAATGACAATGTCAATGACCATATGCATTTTTTGTATTTTTTGTGGTATGTGTATTGGTGAAGAAGCTCAGCTGGAGATTTTGCAACCAGGGACCGGGTTGATGAAGAAATACTAAAGATGGCCAACAACACAGAAATAGGATAGTACTGAATTTCAAAGATGAGAGATAGATATAACTAGCATGATGTCTTTAAAGTAGTTTCTAAGCCACAGTAGTTGCACCCTTTTTTTATAACTTTCGTATTCTTTGCGGGTTCGCATACAACATTTGAATGACAGAAAACGGGAGTGCTCCACTTGTCTTGTACAATTTGCCCTGCTCTTATTGTTTATTTCATGTGTTCTTCGTGTAGAAACAAGTTGAGATGCAATTCTGGCTAGGATATCTCACTCCGATCAAGCACAGGGTTTCAGCATCCTGCTGATTTTCATCAAAAAATGATGAGAAAATTGTACAGTTTCTTATTATGAGGCTTTCAAAAGATATTTGATAGATAAGCAGAATATGAACACGAAAAGGACATGTATTACATGAAATTTTTAGTCTATCAAAGTCAATATAGACAAAATATTGACTTAATACAGAGAAAGATCACAATAGTCGGGTATTGGAAGTTCAAAACACTGCTGGATACACTGATGAAAGTTCATTAACTATTCTTTTAATCTTGATCTCAAGATATTTTCCTCCATCTCCTATTTGAATTCCAAAGAAATACTAAAGATGGCCAAAAGCACAAAAAGAAATAGGATAGTACTGAATTTCAAAGATGAGAGATAGATATAACTAGCATGATGTCTTTAAAGTAGTTTCTAATTTTTATGTCTCTTTAATTTGTGTTCTTCAACTTTCTGCCTGTTTACAACAAATAGGAGCTCCTGAGGTGAGGTGTTATAATAGTATTAGTTTATTGAAAAGTAATGGTATTTCTGTGTGTTCTAATAGCATGAAATTAATGTTATTGAGGTATTCTAACACAATTAGGTACACGAAATTATAATAAAGTGCTCTAATTTAATTAGTTTAGTTTTGATTTGAAATTGTATTAAATGCATGCAATTAGAATTGTGTATGAGTTAGAATATGTCTCATCCTCAAAGAGTTATACTTTTTTTATTGAAGTATGGGTCTATTGTTGTCGTCTTTTCCTTAATTTATTTTGACATTTTGATGAAAGATGTGCTCCTTTTCCCTTAATAAATTTTGAATATAGATGTGAAATTTTAAGTTTCATGAGATCACATGGTAAACAAAATATATAAGAACCCCTTTATTATTCATGGTGCAGATATTTGTATCCCTTCTTCTTCTTTACAAGTTAAGAGAAGAAATTATAGTGGGTGGATGGATATCTTTAAGGAAATACCTGGAAATCTTCATTTCAAGGATATCTGCACACTTTTGAAACTACATGAATGTAAAAGAAGTTTTGTTCCAAATAGGATGATGCAATTTTCATTCCCATGAATCCATGATTCATTAGAGCCACCAATGGGACACCGTGGCAAGCAAAAATCTCCTTCATGGGTATATGGTATCAATGTATCATATAGAGTGGCAGGGGAGCAGGAAATCCAATGGCGGCCTCCAGCCTTTTTCCTTGTCATTCTATAAAATATCATATACATGTGGGTATAAATGAAATTTTTTCTCTCCCACTAATATGTCTGTAATGTCTTTCAAAATTTTGTAAAGGCCAACAACCCCCACTTGTGAGTTGTATAGGTTTGGTCTTTCTATTCATTCTTTTTATTAATTGTAGTATTAGTAGTAGTAGGCAGAGAGAGGGAGAGAGTTTTATTCAATTTTTCATTAAATTACAAAATGATAAGAGAGAAACAGTTTCATAGTGAAGTAAGTTTTTGTTAGGCTGAATATGCATTGAGTTCATTGCCATATCCTTCAATTTAGCCTAAACTAGAAACCGTGTATATTTCTGTGTGCGTGCACTCTAAAGTCCAAATTCTTCCCACTTTTATATTAAATCAGACTTAACTTAAAGGGTGGCCATTTAAGTGGAAACACACACAAAGTTGATGTTCATAACAGTTCTCTAATTGGTCTCATTGAGCAATAATTTTGTTGCACATGTTGTGAAATAATGAAATGTGACTTATCTGATGATGAATATTGTAATTTTACTCTTGCATGAAGCAGTAAGCACACATGAGACATGACAAATTGCCAACTTGTGTTGAGTGTAGTTGAAGCTAATATATAGTTGAACACATTAAGAAAGTAGTTACCATGTGTGGCTTTTGTTCCTAGATAATCTATCTTGCCAGAGTGCTATCTTGTCATCTTTCTCTGATCAATTTTGCTAATGAACTTTATATTGAATATAATGATTTGATGTGTTGAAAATATGGTTTACTGAAGCATGGATTCACTGCAATGTTAGTCTCAAGTGATTTAGAATTTTTGCCAAGGATATCTGTTTTTTTCTTCCAGAAACATATCTTTCTCTATCTCTCACCCCAAAATATTTTTGGTTATATTCTTTTTGCTGCCACATCATCTGAATATCCCTTTTACTATTCCTTGCAGATTAACTTAATTAATTGATTTTTTGCAGATTAACTATATCAATGGAAAAATCTCACGATGATTACTCCTCTATCAATTCCTTGCAAGAAAATCAACAATTGTAGACTATTAAAGTATTGGTTACGAAACATTATGGTGTGAAAGAATACAAAAATAGTAAAGGCACAGGAAAAATCTCGAAAGTGGCACTAATGGATGATGAGGTAGACACTTTAAATATTGTTAAAATATTCATACATATACATACATAAATAATTATTAATACTTAATTTTCATTTTTTCTAGGGAACAAGAATACTAGCGATAATGTTTAATGAAGCGGTGGAAGCGTTCCAACATAGCTTGAGGAGCATAAAACTTACTTAATTTCTAATGGAGTACTAAAAAATGTCGACAAAAGATATAATCCAATGCACGATAAATTTGACATCATTTTGAAGTTGGGAAGTGTTGTAGATGAAGTTGAGAAAAATCTTATCGTTGATAAGGATATGTACAAATTTGTAACTATAGATGAATTGCAAAGTACATCTTCTACTGTCTTTAAAGGTAAAAAATTATGTATGTATATATATATATATATATATATATATATATATATATATATATATATATATATATATATATATATATATATATATATATATATATATATCAAATACTAATTGCATTGAACTACAGATCTTTGTTTAGCAGTAATTATGCAGGAGATGTAGATAAGGTGGACTCAAAATATGGTAATGAAGTAGAGAAGCGAAATCTTACAGTTGTAGGATTCAGGTAATATCAATTAATTAAGTTGTATAATAATATACATAATTTTTTTGTAATTCATATGTTTTGTCTTAATTTAATGTCAAAACCAATCTTACTTACATTATGGGAAGAACTAGCAATCAAGGAAGGAAAAACTCTAAAAGAATTATCACCCAGCATGCCAATTATTGCAATTACCTCTATAAAAATCTCAAATTTTGGAGGTAATTATATACAATAAAAACTAATAATGTTATTTATTATATATTTTATTTATTTATTTATTATTGATTTTTTAAACATGATTCTCTCTCATATCAACAAACAGCACTACAATAGAGATAACTCCCAATGAACCAGAAGCATATAAAATTCAAGAATGGTATAATTTATTTTGTATATTTAATTCTTTAATTATTGCCATTTGGAGTATCATTTAACATAATTTTGTTTGTTTGTTGTAGGATAAAATGTAATGAAATTTTGTTAAAAAGTAATTCATTACATATAAACAAAAGAAAAGTAATGGATGTGGAAGAAGTGAAACTATCTGACATTCTCTATTGTGCATACGAAGATTCTTCGGAGGTATTATGGACAATGAAATTATTTTAAATATTTTATTCAATTCTATATATGTCTATAATTTTTTTGATGACTTTAATTTTTTTTTCATATTTCAAGGCAAAATACTACTATTGCAAAGTTTTGATCAAAAGTGTCAAAGACGTTAGAGATCCATGGTACATTGCATGCAAAATCTGTTCAACAAAAGTCAATGTCGAAAACGAAGAAGCTTATTGTCGAAAATGTAAAAAAAAGAGTAATGTTGAATATGAGCCAAGGTATACAAAACAACATATTGTTAGGTTCTCATATTTCCTTTCTTCAATCAAAATATTAAAAAAAATAAACAATTAATTAAAAAAAAACTAAGAATAACATGTTTCAGATATGTATTCAAAATCACAATAAAAGATAAAAGTGTGGGGGTAGAATTGACTTTATTTGCTGAGGAAGCAAGGTGCATCATTGACTGTTCCGCAAAACACCTGGAAGATATTAAGAATAAGGTATAATATTTTATTCTCATAGTGTTACAATTAATTAACAGCTAATTTCTTAATTCTTTTTATATGCAGGAAAAAATGTTGAAGAATTTGATAGACGGACCAAGAAATGCATTGGAGATGAGTATACATTTTTGATCAATTCACAAGATGTCTAATATGGAAGAACAACTACGAGAATATTGACAGGATGCAAAATTAAAAAGGATGAACAAGAAAGTACAAGCAATTTTAACCTCAAAAAGTTAAAGTCGAAAGTGATGATTGATCTTATGAAAAATACGATGATATCAGATTAGGATTTACTAATTTGTTTTTTTAAATAACTTTTTTTAATATGTTTTAGATGAAACTATTACGCATATATCTCTCTTTTACATCGTTCGAATTTTGATCTATTTTTTCTTTGTTTTGATTGAAATTCTGCTTGAATTGATTAAATTTGGTTTCTCGATAATTGCTTCAAATTTGATTTCGATGAGCTTGTTGTTGTTGGAGTAATTTTGAAATCCATGGTTAGCTTTTAGGATGATTGATTTCGTCGAATTTGTAGTTCGAAGAATATAGGTGTGCTAAATGGAAGTATGTTTAGATAAAATTTTCACCATTTATGTGCACCAAGTCACGTGCACTTGGTGCACGGTAAATTCCAACTAGTAAATATAAATATAAATATATTTATATTTATTTTAATATAAATATAAAACAAGATTATAGTATTTACTTGTATGGGAAGAAGTCACACTGACACATAGGCATGTGCTACTTAATCCAAGGCAATATTTTACGGCCAAAGGGACGAGGTTCTTTCTTAATTTGAATTTGAACCAAGATTCTAGAATGTGGATGATTAATATTGTTCTCTTATTATAAGAGCATCCACAATGGCAATTCTTATTTTTTGGCAAAATGGGACGAATAGAAAATGAAATAGATCGAAAGTTTTGCAGTGATCGTTTGCTATATTTTGAGTGGGACGAGATAACTTATTTCGTCGTTTTTTTAAGATTTAATTAATTACCGATTAACTACTAAAACATATTAATGAAATAAATTAAATATTATAATATAACCTAAACCTATCTAAACACCTACTAAAACTAAATTAAACAACTAAACCTACTTCAAAATTGTCCCTAAAACCTGGACGGGACATGATGTCCTGTCCGTTTTTTTTTTTTTAAAAATTTTTTTTTACGAATCTAGTACGTTGGATCAAATAAAAAAAAAAAAAAAAAAAAACGGGACGGGACAACATGTCTCGTCCGATTGTTTTTTAAAATTTTTTTTTTTTTTTGGGAAGGACGATACATGTTGTATCGTCCGACCCTATTTTAAAAAAAAAAAGATATATATATATATATATATATATATATATATATACGGGACGAGACAAGTTGTCTCGTCCAATCGTAATAAAAAAAACTAAAATAACTGAGACGATACATCATGTATCGTCTTCTATATTCTCAAATTCGCTAGCCCACTTCTCATATTTGAGAAGCGACTGTAGCTCGTTCGCTATTTTATAAGAAAATAGCAAACGACTGCAGCGCTCAATTCTTATAAAATTCTCATAATATGAGAATATGAGAATAATAGCAAACGGCTGTGGATGCTCTAAGGATTCATAACTAAAGTATAAAATGTACAACGTGTGTTATATTTATATGTAGAAGAATGATTTACAATTCACGATCTCCCGCTACATACAAAAGTATTCTTTTATATTGCATAAGAGCATCCACTGTCGTTTTGTCTAAGTTTGCTAAATTTAGCTTTTAGGATTTAGCAATTAGATTGTAGCGCTACTATTGTTATTTGTAAAAATCTACAAACAAATGAATTGGACGGAGCTTCTTCCTCCGTCCAACACTATTTTCCATTTTTTTAAAATTAAAAATTCAATGGACGGAGCTTCATCCTCCGTTTTATTAAAAAAAAGGGGGAAAAAATAATAAATTATGTATTTCATTGGACGGTGATAGTTCCTCCGTTCGAACCTTTCGATTTTTTTATAAAAATTTGTCAGCAAAAAATAATTAAAAAAGATCAAAGCAAACCAGACGGATGATCTTCATCCGTCTTGTTTTGATCATTTTTTTTATTTTTATTTTTCATTTTTATTTTTTTCCAAAGTCAATAGGAAGTTACTATTATGCCCTCCCCTCGCGAAAAAATGCCTTGGCTGGATTAATGCCTTGGGGTATATGTGTCAATTCCCCCAAAAATTAAATGAAAAGTTGAGTTGAGAGACGGATGATCATCCGACTCTCACCCACTATTTTAAATAATTTCATTTATCTAAAATTAATCAAGATGACAGACGGACCTCCTTCACCCTTCTCTCATTTTTTTTATTTTTTCCAAATTTAACAACAGACGGTGCATCTTTATCTGTCCGTTTTAAAAAAAATTTCAAACAGATGAACTTCCTCCGTCTTCTATATTTAATATTGCGCTTAAGCTTCTCCTAAGTTTAGCGAAGTTCACTCATATTCTAATATTTGGATTTTAGCAAACGCCTGTAAGCGGCTTTTCTAGTTCGATTACAAAATTTTAGGTTTTTAAAAAACATTAGTGAATGCTCTAAACACGCACAATTAGCTCCAATATTCGATAAAAAATGCTGATATTCAATGTATCTAACCTATACGTACACGGGTCCCTTTCAGTCACTTAATACATTGTTTTGTGTCTTAAAAATCAAACCACCAAACTATTTATATCATTTATTATCACCAGTAAAGTAAAAGCTCTTACAAACAAACGCATAACTAGCCCGTGCACTGCGCACAAATTAGGCATTATGACCAGCAACTGACTGCAACTTTCAAAGGACATTCTCGTCATTCAACAATTCCGGTAACGCCTCCTTTCCGTAACCGCTACCAGAATCCGAGGCAATTCCTCCACGTGTCAGCCTCCCGTTGGCTCTCCTCTTCTCGTCGGGATTCAAAGAGAAAAAACACTCTCTCTCGCTACTCCTTCTACTTCTACTTCTACCAGTCCAGCTCACTCTCCCAATTCCCAAATCTCGCCTCTTACATTTCAGAAATTGCAAAATTCAACAAAAGGGAGAAATTTGCGAAAAAGGAGAAGAACAAAAATGGTCGAAGAAGGAGTGAACTGGGGGGAAAGCGGGAGCAGCGAGGAGGAGCTTACGGTGCTCCCGCGGCACACCAAAGTTATCGTGACCGGCAACAACAGAACGAAATCGGTGCTTGTTGGGCTTCGAGGGGTTGTGAAGAAGGCGGTTGGGCTTGGGGGTTGGCATTGGTTGGTATGACTATGAACTTTTTCGAGCTCAATTTGGGTTTGACTGATTGTAATGTGGTTCAATTTGGGGTTTGGATCGGTTTTTTTAAAGCTCAATTTGGGTTTGATTGGTGGTAATGTAGTTCAATTTTGGGTTTTTATGAGTTTTGATTGGTTTGTGCAAATGGGTTTTGTTTGTTTTTAAAAATTATTATTTGGGCCTTGTTGTTTTGAGCTCAATTTGCGTTGAGTTTGGTTTTTTTTTAGGAATTTTGATTGGTTGGTGCAATTGGGTTTTTTCGTCTTGTTTAGATATGGATCTTAAAGTTAATTTTTTGGTTGGTTTTTTAATGCATTAACTAGGAATTATATTGGTGATTGGAATAGTGGAATTTTTTAAATTTTTAAAATTTTTTTAGTTGGTGGGTTTATTACTTAAAAAAAAAAAAAAAAATTTGGGTGTTTAGATTTTTGATCCAATTGCAGTTTGGATTATTGAATTCATGATTCTAAATTGTCTAATTCATTGCTTCGCAGGTTGTAATTTAGCTTGAAAAGTGAAATGCAATTGATCTTTAATCATTACCAATTGGGATTTTGGGGTTTTTAATTGGCTGTAGAATTGTCTTCATAAGCTATTGTCATGCATGCAAGCTTTCTTTCTCTAATTTTAACTTTTCAAATTTGTTGAGGATTCAATGGATATTTTGTCACAACTAATTACTTTATCTTCTTAATTAAATTATTGATGTCATTATTATTTTATTTGATTCTAATTAATTGGATTTGTTGTACTTGGGATCTACATAGTTATTACACATCTAGTAGTGAAATCTCCTTAATTTCATTCTCTATTTGGAGTTTGAATCAGTTAAATTGCATATTTAGGATTGTATGATTCATTTGATGATAAGTGCATGTAGGAATTCTCCTTACTTTGTTGTTTGTTTACTTTTTTTTGCTATTAATTGTCGATAAGATGTAGTCGGATAAGGATTCTATTTGCAACTCTGGGTTTTAATTGCTTCATCTGTAAACATTTCTAGTTTCTCAAAAGTACATTGCACAGTTTAGTTCCATATATTTTTTATTAATTTATTTCCTCTTGATAAGCAAAGTTTAGGGTTGATATCTATTAACTATCTTAAAGAATTTAAGATATGCTTAGTTCCATTTAGGATATGAATGTTCTAGTGCCTACAGTGACTTTAGTATTCCTGTTTGTCGGAGTTATCCCTTTAACAAAATAAATAATTGATTAATTATATTTTGGAAAAACACATCTTGTTATCCGAATCTTAGTGTTTGAGTTTGATATAGTTAATCCAAATATTTTGGCTTGAACTTGCAACAATAGAAAGTTCTCTTCTGCCTATAAGATGATTGTATTTGGTCGTTGTTATCAAATGAGTGGTGAAATTGGTTGAGAATGTATTCAAATCGATCTGTTGATTTACTTTTCTTTTGTTTGGTTATTCATTATTACTAGTATTATACACGTGCTGTGCACGTTGGGAAATTTGGGGGGGGGGGGAAGGGGGAATGAAAAGGGCAAAAAAAATACCAGCACGTGCGTTGCACGGGTTGGGATATGGACAAATTACACTATGGCCTTCCCCCATTATAGTAGTAGAGATACATTCTTAATGTTGTGTAATTGGTAACAAATTTATATTGGAACTGGTGCAAATTATATTAATGTTGAGGCATGATAATGAGTTTCAATTCGAGTTAAAAAAATAATTTAACATACAATTTGTAACTTTATTAGTTTATTTTATGTTTTCTGCATTAAAAGAAAAATAATTGAATACATTAACTACTTTTTCTTCTTTATTTGGTATAAACTCACCTGAAGCTTTTCTACTGAATATGACATCAAGCTATGTTCTGTAATAATGCGCTATCAATATAATTCCTTGGTTCCTCTTGCCAAGTTGTCATGCACTATCCGTCGTTTTCTTTAAATTTATTTTTATTTATTTATTTTAATGTTCAAATGTAACTGGCAAGTGTTCATATTGACGAAAAAAGAACGGTCAAGACGTTTGTAGTTGTTTTTTTAGTAACATCTTATTTAGGTTTATTCAGTTTTAGTTATGACATCTTATTATAATTAATTAGATATGCTGGTCTTATGCTTGTTTTGAGGCTGAATTTCTGCTTTTTGTATGCGTGTTGTTTTCTCATTTTTTGTCTCTCTGTGTTCGTCGTATGCTGTAGTAGATTATTTGTTTCTTACACGTTTTTGTTTTTTTGTAAATTTTAAGGAATTTTTCTAAGTCCTTCAACCTGACCTTGATTTAGTATTTACCATTTTATTTCTGTAATTCTTTTGTGTCCTAAAATAAATGACATCAAGTGTGAATCGTTGACTTCTTTCTATAAGTAATTTATAGTAGTTCTTTTGAAGTTATGCGTTATGAAACTGCAGGTTCTAACCAATGGAATAGAGGTAAAGTTGCAAAGGAACGCCCTTAGTGTAATCGAAGCCCCAACTGGTGATGAAGATGATGATGATCTTGAATGTGAAAATATACAGTGGAATGGTTTTGATCTGGGTTAGTGTTTACTTCACATACTGTTTGATTATTCAAAAATTCGCCCTAGTAAATAAATCCATATATATATGGGATATATCAAGCTATGCAAACATTTCTGTAAGTAGCGACCAACTGGCCTTGGCTGCAAGTGGCCATAGATAATGCTATTCCAACTCTGCGTGGTATTTTTTGTTAGACCTTTATGTCAACGTTATCAAATCTGTATTTCTTTTGGGCTTATCTTGTATGATTCAGCCCTAGCTCATCCCTAGGATAGTTATTGGAGAACACTTGGTGTCTTTCAGATATCTGTCATATCATAAGATAAAGAGTGTCAACTATCAATTTTATGAGTAAATATTATCTTCTTATGTAGAGTAGTCATTATATTCGTTATTGTTTTTTTTATTACTTTTTTGACTCTTGTAGTATCAGATGACATGCGATGGCCGCAGAAGCCTCAAAGGCCAAGGAGTAGGCCACATAAACTAAACGGGCATAAATCCTTGAGTCGTTCCCAATCTTGCGACTCTCAATCTAAAGGCTCTGTTTCATCTTCTCAGGGGACTACGGTACGATCTCTTTGGCACTTTTTGTATTGGAAAGTTCTACCCAATTATCTAGTATCCGAGATGCCTGTATCAAACCATTCTTTTGGATTCTACATCAAATGAAAGCAGCAACAGTTATTAATTATTTGTGCTTGCTGCGCTTTTTCTTATGTGGCTTTCTATTAACTGTTTGGACCAGAGAGTTGACCTAAGCAAGCTAGAAACCACGGCATTATTGAGATATTGGCGCCACTTCAACCTTGTAAGTTCGTTCTGTCTCAGTTAACACTTTGGGTAGTTAGTGGATCAGACTCCTAATTTCTATTATATGCACTGATGCACTCATTGTTTGTTTCTGGTGCTTTTGCCGAGCAGGTGGATGCCGGTCCTAACCCCTCCAAGGAGCAGCTTGTCGATGTAGTCCAGAGGCACTTCATGTCACAGGTACGGTTCTTGTGAGTACATTTAGTGTATCGTTATTTTAACAGTAACTCTTCATTAAGAGTGTGTGAAGAGTATCTGTGAGTTCCTGATTGTGAATTGTTTTGTCATTGTACAGCAACTCGATGAGCTGCAGGTAATTGTTGGATTTGCGCAGGCAACCAAGAGACTGAAGACGGTTTGCAATTGACGATGAAATGGAGGGGGGGGGGGGGGGGGGAGAGAGAGAGAGAAGCCTTGCACTCGACTCTGTTCACTAACAGATCGGTAGTAGGAAAGGTCTCTCTTTGTCGCTGTAGTTATTTCTAATATGTAACATAAATGTATGTTGTGAGAGTACAGCTTTTAACTGGGGTGGTTCGTCCGGTTAAGCTTCAAGGGTTCTCTAATGGTCATGTAATGTAGATATACACTGCCTGAACTTTTAAAGACATGAAGTGGCCATTGAGGAATGTAGTGTTTGCCTTTGTTAATCTGGTAATAGTGAAGGCTTGGAAAGCTTTCTGGAGCTATCTCTGTTTTGATATGCAAACCTGGAAGTTTTGTTTGTTCTTCTAAACTTATATTGAGACCCCCTTATCATTGGTGGTTGAATCATTACCCCCGATGGCCCAACATTTTGCTTTCTGTTTTTCGCGAATTTGTTTTTTATGATTACTCACCTCTACTGTGACATAACTATAGTTGCGATTGTGCAGCCGCTTGGATTGTAATCTAACATGATGCATAGAACTAAAATCAATAGTCATTGAGAACAGGGCTAAGATTAAAAAAAATCATCTGTTAAGATTAACCTTTTGAAGATTTTTCCCCTTGAAAATTTTGCCGAAATGCCCCTGTTTTTGAAAATAATTAGCGAACTGCCCTTGTTTCGAAAACATTTAGGTTGCGTTTGTTTTGATATTTTGAATTGAGTATTCTGAATATGATATTCTGAATAGAGATATTCTGAATATGAGTCTAAAAGCTGTTTGTTTAGCCTATATTCTGAATATTGATATTCTGAAAGCTGTTTATCTGAAAAAGAGAGTTTAGAAGCTATTCGGTTATATTTCTTGCTGAAAACTGTTATCTGAAAGCTGTTTTTCTGAAAAAACGAGTTTAAAAGCTGTTCTATTATAATTGGTGCTGAAAACTGTTATCTGAAAGCTGTTTTTCTGAAAAAGAGAGTTTAAAAGCTGTTCGGTTATATTTCTTGCTGAAACCTGTTATCTGGAAGCTGTTTTTCTGAAAAAACGAGTTTAAAAGCTGTTCTGTTATATTTCTAGCTGAACACTGTTATCTGAAAGCTGTTTTTCTGTAAAAACGAGTTTAAAAGCTGTCCGGTTATATTTTTAGCTGAAAACTATTACCTGAAAGCTGTTTTTTCTGAAAAAGACAGTTTAAAAGTTGTTCCGTTATATTTCTTGCTGAAAACTGTTATCTGAAAGCTGTTTTTCTGAAAAAACGAGTTTATAAGCTGTTCTGTTATATTTCTTGCTGAAAACTCTTATCTGAAAGCTGTTTTTCTGAAAAAACGAGTTTAAAAGCTGTTCGGTTATATTTCTTGCTGAAAACTATTATGTGAAGGCTGTTTTTTTGAAAAAACGAGTTTAAAAGCTGTTCGGTTATATTTTTAGCTGAAAACTATTACCTGAAAGCTGTTTCTTCTAAAAAAGAGAGTTTAAAAGCTGTTCTGTTATATTTCTTGCTGAAAACTATTATCTGAAAGCTGTTTTTCTGGAAAAACGAGTTTAAAAGCTGTTCTGTTATATTTCTTGCTGAAAACTGTTATCTGAAAGCTGTTTTTATGAAAAAGCGAGTTTAAAAGCTGTTCGGTTATATTTAAGGCTGAAAACTATTATGTCAAAGCTGTTTTTCTGAAAAAACGAGTTTAAAAGCTGTTCTGTTATATTTCTAGCTGAAAACTGTTATCTGAAAGCTGTTTTTCTGAAAAAACGAGTTCAAAAGCTGTTCTATTATAATTTGTGCTGAAACCTGTTATCTGAAAGCTGTTATTCCTGAAAAATCGAGTTCAAAAGCTGTTCTGTTATATTTGTTGCTGAAAACTATTATGTGAAAGCTGTTCTTCTGAAAAAACGAGTTTAAAAGCTGTTCTGTTATATTGGTTGCTGAAAACTATTATGTGAAAGCTGTTTTTCTGAAAAAACGAGTTTAAAAGCTGTTCTGTTATATTTCTAGTTGAAAACTGTTAGCTGAAAGCTGTTTTTCTGAAAAATCGAGTTCAAAAGCTGTTCTGTTATATTTTTTGCTGAAAACTGTTATCTGAAAGCTGCTTTTCTGAAAAATCGAGTTCAAAAGCTGTTCTGTTATATTTCTTGCTGAAAACTGTTATCTGAAAGCTGTTGTTATGAAAAAACGAGTTTAAAAGCTGTTCTGTTATATTTGTTCAGAATTTTTGAAATCAATTTGCATTCATCACTTGCTAACATTTTTTTATTTGTTGGAGTTAGATTGCAATGTTGTACAAGTACTGGAAGGGGAAACTTGAGCAGCATGTGAATTTCTGAAAAATCAGACACCATCATCTCCAAGATTGATTCGTCACATTAGGGAAGAAAGTTCAAAGAAGCTCGTGTTTGTGAAGCAGCTAATCTCAGTTCATGCATAAGTTTTGATTCTTGGATAAATGTTTTGAGATTTCTTGGATAGCGTCCAGTGTTTGATTAACTCATAATTCATCCGGATAGACTGGTGTTGCTCAACTTGTACTGTACAGTTTTTTAAATGACTATTATATCAAAGAAAATTTCTACGGCCTAAGCCAAGCAATTTATTCAGATAAAACAGCAGTAGGGATTTAAAATAAGAACGGGTTCCATTCAACTACACTCAACCAATTTATTCACCAAAGCAAGCTTACTTCATTAATTTTGTTTACATTGTTCAACAATCCGACGTAGCAGATCATTAATGGCATGGGATCGATACATATATTATGAGAATAAGTTCTACAATTTGTTGTCAGCCATCATTACAAACAAGCATGCTGTTAAATCATTATTTGTTGTCTACAGTCACTGCATGCTGTCTCGAGCTGCTGCTGTTGCTTCTTAACTCCTTGATTTGAAAACTGTAGAGCAGGTAGATCTATAAACAAAGAAGTCATTTGAGAAAATTGCTGCATTAAAATTCAAAATAATGGGGAGGAATAATAAATTGTGCTGCAGAAACTTCCTACATTAACCATAAACGGAAACGGAAAACTGAAAACCGGTGTCCAGATTTGCTTAACCACTATTCAGAATACAGATATCCCCTCTTGTCAAACACTATGAAAACAACATAATGCAGGAAAATTACGGGCTACTCGCAGTCTCAGATTCATCAAATCAATGATACAAACGACTCGATATACCAGAGCTGCAATTTTTTAATATGCCACGCCCACTAGTACAAAGCACATTGTCAACATTGACTAAAAAGAATTCATCATTGACTACATAGACAACATTTTTTTAATGTTTGAAAAACATATTTGTTCATTTACAGGGATCTGAAGTATTCTGAATAGTATTCACAAACTGGCATTACCAGCAAGATAACAAAGGCATATTCATATGAATACAAGTGCAATTCATCTCAACAAATCAGATGCATCTAATATTGTATCTAATATTGCTTTTCTGAGAATTGGTTATGATGATACCCACACTGATCATACTTCAGACCTTAAAAACAATTGAAGCACATTAGTTCTTAAATCCTGGGCTGTGATGTACCAGGTATGATATGCTGAGCTTTGAATTCCTGATATGTACAGATACTGTCGGTTTCTTTGGCTGTTCATGGTTTATGGATACTGAGACAAATATCTTTGGCTGCTCATGGTTTCAAACAATTGTTTCTGGAGTCAATTTGAATTGTCTTGAATCGTTGATCATTGGTAATATCCGGAGTTCCATATTCCAGCTTTTACTTTTTTTTGACCTGTGTTTTGCCAAAGAATATCCTGAGTTTATCCGGAGAATGAGTTTATCCTGAGTTTATTTTGGAAACACTATTCTGAATGCTGATACCCCCACGTTGGTTTTGCCACCAAAAAACATGACTTAGGATAAGAACATATCAGATCCTCCCCAAAACCATAAAAACAACATAATTGCCGGGCTAAAAAAATAGTCACAGTCTCAGATTCATAGTGCTCATTCATAAAAACTCCATACTAGAGCTGCATTTTTGACAACGCCACGCCCACTAGTACAAAGCAATGCTCTTGAAAATCCGTTCATCATCGACTGTAATGACATCATCTTCGTTATATTTGTAAACAGTGTCTCAAAGGAATATTGGACTCTGTTTGTTTTGATATTTTGAGTGCCATATTCAGAATGTAATATTCTGAAAAGGCGTTTGTTTATACCCTATTCTGAAAACTCAATTCAGAATATCGATATCCCTTGTATTCTCCAAATTCGATACCATACTCACGTGCTCTCTCCCTTGAATTCGATATTCTCAACCCTACTCGCGAGCTCTCTCTCTCTTCCAAACAGTGTCTCCCCAACCCATCTCTCCCATCTTCTCACTCAGATGCTCTCTCTATTCTCAACTCAGGATCCACTCATTCTCAGGATAAACTCAGGATATTCTTAGGATAAACAAAGGCCCAGAAAAATAATATGGAACTCAGGGTATTACCACTGATCAAGGATTCAAGACAATTCAAATTGACTCCAGGAACAATTGTTTGAAACCATGAGCAGCCAAAGATATTTCTCAGTATCCGTAAACCATGAACAGCCATAGAAACAGACAGTATCTGTGCATATCAGGAATTCAAAGCGCAGCATATCAAACCTGGTACATCACAGCCCAGTTTTTTAAGAACTAATGTGAATTCAATTGTTTTTAAGGTGTGAATAACAGATCAGTGTGGGTATCAGGTATTACCAATGATCAAGGATTCAAGACAATTCAAATTGACTCCAAAAACAATTGTTTGGAACCATGAGCAGCCAAAGATATTTCTCAGTATCCGTAAACCATGAACAGCCATAGAAACAGACAGTATCTGTGCATATCAGGAATTCAAAGCTCAGCCTATCAAACCTGGTACATCACAGCCCAGTTTTTTAAGAACTAATGTGCATCAATTGTTTTTAAGGTGTGAATAACAGATCAGTGTGGGTATCAGGTATTACCAATGATCAAGGATTCAAGACAATTCAAATTGACTCCAGAGACAATTGTTTGAAACCATGAGCACCCAAAGATATTTATCAGTATCCTTAAACCATGAACAGCCAAAGAAACATACAGTATCTGTATATATCAGAAATTCAGAGATATGCATATCAAACCTTGTACAGCACAGCCCAGGATTACTATAACAATTGTTCTGTTATAGTGACACAAAGTAGCCAGATTGCAGAGACATACTTTATTAGTAGCTAATTCCTTGCTCTCTCCCATCACAACCTACCAAAGAACAATAATTATAACCAATGTGAGATATTGTAGGAGGTAACTTTGACAGTAAAATAAACTTACTCCATCGCCACCCATTCTCCTTATTGTGGATGCAGTATAATATGGTCCATTAAGGCCGGCATAACTCACACTTTGGGCACATATGAACATAAGATTCATAGTGTGCAACTTCAGAAACGTAATCCATCTCATCACCACTCAAAACCAAGGAGGATAAATAAAGCTCAGTTAGGATTAATTCATCACAAGTCGCTCCTACAAAGCATTATATAATTGATACTCATAGTGTGCAACTTCAGAAACATAATCCATCTCATCATCACTCAAAACCAAGGAGGATAAATAAAGCTCAGTTAGGATTAATTCATCACAAGTCGCTCCTACAAAGCATTATATAATTGATACTCATAGTGTGCAACTTCAGAAACATAATCCATCTCATCATCACTCAAAACCAAGGAGGATAAATAAAGCTCAGTTATGATTAATTCATCACAAGTCGCTCCTACAAAGCATTATATAATTGATACTCATAGTGTGCAACTTCAGAAACATAATCCATCTCATCATCACTCAAAACCAAGGAGGATAAATAAAGCTCAGTTAGGATTAATTCATCACAAGTCGCTCCTACAAAGCATTATATAATTGATACTCATAGTGTGCAACTTCAGAAACATAATCCATCTCATCATCACTCAAAACCAAGGAGGATAAATAAAGCTCAGTTAGGATTAATTCATCACAAGTCGCTCCTACAAAGCATTATATAATTGATACTCATAGTGTGCAACTTCAGAAACATAATCCATCTCATCATCACTCAAAACCAAGGAGGATAAATAAAGCTCAGTTAGGATTAATTCATCACAAGTCGCTCCTACAAAGCATTATATAATTGATACTCATAGTGTGCAACTTCAGAAACATAATCCATCTCATCATCACTCAAAACCAACGAGGAAAAATAAAGCTCAGATAGGATTAATTCATCACAAGTCACTTCTACAAAGCATTATATAAACGGTTCATAGTGTGCAACTTCAGAAACAAAATCCATCTCATCATAACTCAAAACCAACGAGAAAAAATAAAGCTCAGTTAGGATAAATTCATCACCAGTCACTCCTACAAATCATTCAATAAATGATTCATAGTGTGCAACCTCAGAAACAAAATCCATCTCATCATAACTCAAAACCTACGAGGGAGAATAATGTGCAACACCTGTACAACAATGAAGTGATTGGTAAAGACAGCATCTCAAAAAAATGAATAAAAAGCTGAAAGGAAGATCTGCATGCTAATTATTTATAATAGTAATATTGCAATGATACAAACATATCCAAATGACATCAATGCCTCGCACTCCAGCTACGAAACAATTCGAGAAATGGATATGCTAAAAATGTGTACATTGAAAATACATTACTGTATAGCATTCCACATTGCTAGGGCGATTTCATCTCTTTTGCTATTCATATGTCTCAATTGGGAAGATGATAAATCCAAATCTTGCGATGTGGATGCTGCATCTTCGGTGTGTTGGTGATGTACTATTGTTTCGCCACCGAGTTCCACTAAAAATGCATCGTTTCGTGAGTGCAGGCATATAAAATTATGAAGTGCACAACAGGCTGTGACCATCATAACTTGTCTGGTATAATAATAGTTTGGCATGTTCTCGAAGATGGTAAACCTCTTCTTGAATACACCGAACGTTCTCTCAATCACATTCCTTAACCTAGCATGTTGTTTGTTAAATAGTTGTCTAGAATGGGTTGGTGCATGGTTGGCCCCTTGATAGTCCTGTAAATGGTATGGCTCACCACGGTACGGTGCCAAAAACCCGGGCATATTGGTATAACCACAATCCACTAAGTAGTACCTCTCGTTCGGTGGGATTGGCAACAGTTTTTGTGCTAATGCAGTATGCATTACACGGGAGTCGTTGGCACTGCCTTCCCATCCCGCGTAAACAAATGTGAACATCATGTTAAAATTACATGCTGCCAATACATTTTGACTTACAATACCCTTTCGAGAGCGACAAGCGTTGCATCGGCTAGCGGGAACTGTAGCTTTTATTAATGTCTCATCAGCAGCACCAATAGCTCCCTGCAGATTAATAATTCGAATAATACATATCCCAAATCCAAACTTGGAAAATAATTTAATAATACATGATGCAATCAGGGTGGCGCATTACCTGAAACCACGGGTAAAAATCCTCTGATCCCCTGATTCTGTGATGTACGTATGTATAATCAGGAGGTTTGATAAGGAGTGGGGCTGCTCTTGCCAGACCGTTCAGGACAATACTAAAGTGCTTTTGGATTGTTTGGGTTGAGTGGTTAAACGTAGTACGAGCTACTCGCATTCTTGCACTATGACCGACAATAAACAGGAAAATAGCCACGCTTTCCTCGAAAGTAACTCGCTTATGGCTTGAAGACTCCGCTGTTTCCTCGCAGAGGTTCCTTTCTCGCAGGAAAGCACACAAGGTCATAAAACAATCCTGGTTCATACGGAATATATCATGAAAGTCGGCCTGGGAACCCGCTAACATATTTTCCAGATATTCACATCCCGTTTGCTTTTTATTAGTGGACCTTGTACGGTCAAGTTCTTCACATAAATAGTCAGCTATCAAGACTGCAGTCATCACCTCTTCGACCTCGTCACTACTGGATGAAGAAATATCCATAACAGAGGATGCAATTCCAGTAGTGACTCACTATAAAGAAGAAGATAGAAATTAGTTTGGGGCATTCCAATATCAAGTGCACACACTATTAATAATACGAATGTATGTAACGAGATTTACGGAATCACAAAATAACATATTGAGAGATGGCAGGATTCCACAAGCCTGTTCAATTGAATTAAGATAACAAGGTATACTACTACTAGCAGATCTATTCCAGGAATTAAATTTAAAATATAACATTACAAATTTAAATTAAATTATGTAAGCAATTTGTTCATCCTAAAAGCCGTCATATTACAATCAACCTCAAACAAATATGGAAATAATGTTAAGAAAAGTTCTACAACATGATTTGTTCAACCCATTACGCTGAATGGGATTACTACAGGGTGGCCCAATAACGCACCGCCGACTCCTGCCGGTCTCGAGACATACGGAGGAAACCATGAGCAAAGTTAGGATTTTGAAAGAGGTAGGTTGAAGCTTTTACTGCTACAATTGGATCAAGCCCTGTCATCGATTCAATTATATCTTGGCATTAATCCTGTTCGGCCAATGCAGGGTTAATCGAGGGAGCGCTTTCCACTTCATTTTTATTCATGTATCTCCCTCTTTTTTCCTCTTGAGCTTGCTTAGCTACATCAAGATATTCCGACATCTTGGACAACATTGATTCGCGGCCACTTGATGCAGTAGATTTCCTTTTGCGTGAACCGGACCCCGTACCCATTGGGGCATCATCAGACTCATCAATCACATTTACGTGTGACTGATTTGAGTGGCCAAACTGAAAGTTCATCCGCCGCGCCTCCACATCCTCGAACCCCCCTTGTGTGGAGGCCCTTGCCACATTGCCCTCGGCTACAGATTCCTCGAATATTTTGGTCAATGTATCGTAATGTGGCAACCCCTTATTTTGGTATTTTTCTGCAGTAGGATGCATCTATTCACAGAATATGTTGTTACTATGCAAGTATTAGATAAATGATTAAGTATAATAAAAAGGATTTACAAACAAAAATCAAAGTTTGAGATTATATATATTAACCTTAACATATTGCTCCCAAATCGGAGCCTCACAAGTAACGGTTTGGTTGGCTTCATCCCAACCGAAACCGCTCTGTTTCCTCATATTGTAAAACACCCTCCATTCTGATTTAAGTCGTCCATATTTCGACCTCAGTTGTTTCACCGAGAATGAACGCCCAGTCGCAGAATTCATTGTTTGCTCAAATTGATTCCAGGTTTTACCATCGAATGTGGTGCTTTTTAACAAACCACTGTCGACTGCCGCCTCCATAAGTTTGATAAAATATTCTGTAATACCGGAAGTCCACAGCCCATAATCCTCCTCCAATGCCTTTCCCTTTCCCCTACCCGCATTACTCATCTAGTATGAACGAACATCAAAAAAAAAAAAATGCCAAATTCCTTCAATTAGTTTAATAGCTGATCGGGTAACCCTATTTTGCAAATAGCAACCGATTACACCCTAAAAAATCTCAACAGTGAATTCGGCTAGTTTGTGTGCAGTGTGCACCTCAATCCCAAAAGCTGTTCCGGTACCAAATGCAATTAAAAAGCACAGTAAATTGGTAAAAAAAACCAACCAAATAAATAGTACAATCGCTGTCTTCATACCTTTGATTGGATTTGGAGAAGGATGAAATTGTCAGTACAGGATTCAACCTTGCGTAGTGCTTTGATTCTCCTTGCCCTTCGATCCCTAGCTTTTCTCCGATAGGCAGCACGGGTGGTGCAAACCATTAACCCCCTACCAAAACCCCTCAACCCCTCACCAAGTCGACCGCAAAAACCAGTCCGGTAGCGAAGTCGCCGGCGGCGCTCTCACACTTTTCCGTTCGATTTCACAGTGGAATCGTTCGGGAATTCGTTGATTTGGGGTGGGGGGGGGGGGCGAGGGGAAGAGAGATCAGATCTGGGATCTTCGAACGAGGGGGGAGACAATGAAGTCGACGAGCTCTCGTGGGTGAGTAGAGAGAGAGAGCATCTGAGTGAGAAGAGAGCCGACAATGGTTGGGGAGACACTGTTTTGAAGAGAGGAGGAAAGGTTGAAGACGGGTACGAATGGAGAACCAGATCTGGAACTTGAGGAGAGAGAGAGAGAGGTCGTGAAAGAGAGAAGAACCAGATCTGGAACGTGAGAAGAGAGAGAGAGAGGTCGTGAAGGAGAGAAGAACCAGATCTGGAACGTGAGAAGAGAGAGAGAGAGGTCGTGAAGGAGAGAGCACGTGAGTATGGTTGAGAATTTGGAGAATACAAGGGATATCGATATTCTGAATTGAGTTTTCAGAATAGGGTATAAACAAACGCCTTTTCAGAATATTACATTCTGAATATCGCACTCAAAATATCAAAACAAACAGAGCCATTTGCCCTTGTCTGTGACACGTCAGCAACAAACGTTATTGGGAATCACGGCATCAGCTAATTTCATGCCGTGATTCCCAATAACAGCATCTCTATTTGAGAAAATTGCCAAGCCGTTATTCCCAATAACGGCATTGGTTAATTTTAGTTTCGATCTATATTGTATCAACATTGGCTCGAGATTGGAAATCAAAAAATAAATGAACTGATGCCGTTATTCCGGAGAACGACATCGTTTGTACTGATGCCGTTCTTCAGAATAACGGCATCAGTTATTTACTTTTTGTACAAATCCCTATAAGCGTAACCCCCTTTCTTCTCCCATTTTCTTCCCCTTCTGATTTGTAAAACGCATCTCTCTCACATCACCCCTTTTACCCACAAACCCTACATCTCATAATCAAAAATTTTCAACCATTTGAGTCCTATAAAATTGCATACATCCTAACTCCTCACTCCCACTCTCATTTTCAGTCTTCCGCATCAAAGAAAATTTTGCCGGTGGTTTTTTTGGTATCATTTGAAAGGTATTATCATACTAACCTTATGTTTGATTTTTATATCAAAGATTCATCACATTTTGAGTAGTGAATGATTTGAATATGTTTTAAATTTTATGCATAGGTATGGAATTTGATATCCCTATATGGTTATATTTTGGGGGTGAAGTAATTAAGGATCCAAAAATTGGATATTCTTATAGTGATGTTGAACCGGTAATTATTTGGGCTACCCCCAATTTTGGTTACTCAGAATTAACAGATAAGATATATGAAGTAACCAATTGGGACAGAAGTGAAATGACTCTGAGATTGAGAGCCCGTTATTCTGCTGGTAAAGGGGATGGGCAGTACTTCATGTTGGTACCCATAGACAGTGACAGTTCTCTGAGGTCTGTCCTGCTTAGGACACTTCATCCAAGTTGTAGTTGGAATATAGTTGAGTTATATATTGATCAAACGAGGCTTCCAAATACTACAAGAGTTGTTATCGACGGTCCAAGGCCAACTAGGATTCTGAGACCATCTGAAGAGTCACACGCAAGGATTTCTAATACTGTTGGAGATACTAGCACAACTCCAACGGAACCTGTTTCCTCCGAATACGAGCCGCTCCATCCGACCCCATTGCCACAAAATTTTTTGGTAGCTGGCATTGCTTTGACAGACTTTGATAACGCCGTTGTAAATAACGACTTGGTAGAAGAGGAAGAAGATGAGGTACGCGGTCTCGAGGATGATGATGAGGAGATCGCCCTTGAAGCTCCAGCTGTTGATGCCAATGTTCAAGTGCCGGTTGTTGATGCCAATGTTCATGTGCCAGTTAACAATGCCCGCGTGTTGCCAAGTCAGGACACAGGTCCAGCTATGCGTGGATCGCAGTCAAGCGAATGGATGTCCCGTGCCACCGTACATGAACATGGCCAGTCTTCCATTGGGTCTTCCAACTTAGATGAACTCTTCATAGGTCAAAGATTTCCATCCAAAGATGCTCTACAACATCAAGTCAAGATGTATGCCGTGAAGAACCACAGGGAATTCGTGACGATAAAATCAGATCGTTGTCTGTACCATGTGAAATGTAAATACGCTCCCATCAACCGTTCAGCCGAGCAGATTGCAGAAAACCATCACTTCAAAATGTCGTCGGTTGTCCATGGCGCTTGCGTGCAATTATTCCCAAAGGTCGTGATTATTTTGTGGTGAAACAACTTGAAGGTGTACACACATGTGTGAATCCTACATTGACTCAGGATCACAGCAAAATTGACTCGACGGTTGTATCGATGCTGATAATAGATACTCTGAGGGAACAACTCACAGTAACACCAAGAGCCATCATTGGGCAGGTGAAGGGTAGGCTCCAATACACAATATCATATTGGAAAGCTTGGAAGGCAAAACATAAAGCAATTGAGAAACTATATGGTTCTTTTGAAACAGCGTACACTAAATTACCATACCTATTCAATGCAATTCAAGCTTCGAATCCGGGTACGGCTGTACAGTGGGCGAAGACTACGACTGGGCCGGGTATAGAAACATTTAAGAGTGTTTTTTGGTCATTCGGTCCCTCGATCGAAGGATTCAAATCATGTAGACCAGTTATCAGTGTTGACGGTACTCATTTGTACGGAAAATACAAAGGCTGTTTGTTGATTGCGGTTTCACCAGACGCAAACGGTAGGTTGTTTCCGTTTGCATTTGCACTTGTTGACGGCGAAAGTATAGAAACATGGACATGGTTCATGAACTGTATTCGGTGCTATGTGACAGAACGTGAAGGTCTTTGCGTCATCTCGGATCGACATGCCGGTATTTTATCAGCAATGGGAAATGAGTTTGGCACGTGGAGGGAACCTTTTGCATATCATCGGTGTTGTATGCGGCACTTTGCTAGCAATTTTCATAAGAAATTTGGTTCGAAATTTTTGATGAATAAATTAAAGGTAATTGCAAGTGAAAATCAGTGGAGAAAGTATGAAGAAAAGATGACACAACTTGAAGCTAGCAATGCTGATGCGGCTAATTGGGTTAAGGAGAAAGCAATTGAGAAGTGGGCACTTACTGCTGATGGTGGGCGTAGATATGGTATTATGACAACAAATCTGTCCGAAGTGTTCAACTCGGTTCTAAAAGGTGTTCGTAGCTTACCTGTCACCGCAATTGTGGAACAAATATTTTTCCGTCTGAACATGTATTTCACCGACCGCCGTGAGGCCGCGCAGACACTTATCGCTGAAGGTAAACTATGGGCACCACGAATCCAGGATCTTATTGATGCCCAGCGTGAAAAATCAAATTTACATGAGGCCATAATGTTCAATAATCGCGATGGTGTCTTTGGGGTGAAAACGGGCATTAGAATGGACGGTGGATATCAAAAGGGTGGGCATTGGCATACGGTGGACCTAGAAGGCCGAACTTGTACGTGTGGGAAATTTCAATTGTTCCACGTTCCATGCTCTCATGTGTTAGCGGCATGTGCTTCCCGGGCGCTTGATTATCAACCGTACATAGATCCTTTCTACTCTACAGACGCATTAGCAAAAACATGGGCACCATCTTTCAATCCTTTCCCTGACGAATCTTATTGGCCTACCCAAAGCGCATCGGTACTAATTGTTGATCCTAGTCTTCGTCGGATCAAGGGGAGGCCTAAGAGTACTCGTATCCGCAATGACATGGACGCTCGAGAAGGAGGGAGTAGTGGAAAAGTATGTTCAAAATGTGGTGTGAGCGGACACAATAGACGCAGTTGTAAGAGTGTACAAAGTGTGGGGACTTCACAATCTACCCGCACTTGAATATTTTTCTTAGTTATTATATGTTAGTTGAATGTTTTCATGTTGTCTGTTGCTTGTTGAGTAATTTACGTTTGAATTATTTGAATTATTTTCATGTTGTCTGTTAATGTTGAGTAATTTACGTTTGGATTATTTGAATTATTTTCATGTTGTTTGTTAATGTTGAGTAATTATTTTCATGTTTGAATTATTTGAATTATTTTCATGGTGGACATATTTATAATTGTTTGTATGAGCTAATCTAGATGTTTATTTGTGTCGTACCTCTCTTTAATTTTTATTGTTTGGAATGATAAGTTTTGTGTGATTTGTATGTTTAAATTGGTATGAAAGTGTTAATGAGTGGTGGGTATGGTTAGATTTGTTCCAAACTACCATTCGCAAAATAAACATGCACAGAAAACATGCACAGATGTTTTAACTGATGCCGTGCTCCTGAATAACGGCATCTTATTTACATGCCGTTATTCTGAAGAACGTCTGTGGAGACAGTATGTTTGGCAGAATGCTCAAAATTTGGAATTTTGTTCTTTAACTAATGCCGTTATTCTGAATAACGGCATCTTATTTACATGCCGTTATTTTGAAGAACGTCTATGGAGACAGTATGTTTGGCAGCATGCTCAAAATTTGAAATTTTGTTCTTTCACTAATGCCGTTATTCTGAATAACGGCATCGTTTACAGATGCCGTTATTCTGAAAGACGTCTGTGAAGACAGAAACATTTGGCAGCAACTACAAATTTTCTAATTTTCTCTATATGAAGATGCCGTTTTTCGCAATAACGTTACAGGATTAATATGTCGTTATTGCGAAAAACGGCATCGTTCAATCTCTTTTTTTGACTTAGCAAGCATGCACAACTTATGCTACATACATTCAACTTCAAAATGGAATTCAACTCTTGCTCAGATCAACTTCAAAATGGAATTCAACTTATGTTACATACATTCAATTCTTCAAGTTTGCTCAGATCAAATTCAAATCAAATTCACAGATCAAATTCTTCAAGTTTGCTCAGAATCAAGTTTTTTTAAGTGAGTTGAATACAGATCAAATTCACAAATACAGATCAGATTCTTCAAGTTTGCTCAGATCTCAACTTTACTCAACTTCACAGACTGAATACTGCCCTTCCAATACTACACAGATACAACAAGATACTACACAGATACATGCACAGACACACACTCCCCTTCCAATACTACACAGATACAACTAAATACTTCACAGATACATTCTCAGATACATTCTCAGGCACTTTCTGAAGTCTGAGAATACTTTCTGAAGTCTGAGAATTTTCAGATACTACACAGATACATTCTCAGATACATTCTCAGGCAAAAATTCTCAGGCAAAAATTCACATAACTTGACAGACTTCAAATACTTCACAGACATTACAAAATTTAATACTACATATTAAATTTACTCAGACTTCAAAATTCTCAGATACTTCAAATACTTCACATATACTTCGAAATTGACTCACATCTCAGATACTTCAAAATTTAATACTTCAAAATACTTCAAAATTTAATACATTCAAATACTTCAAGTTTGATTTAATACATTCTCAGATACTTCAAATACTTCACAGATACTTCAAATACTTCAAATACTTCAAAATTCAAATACTTCACAGATACTTCAAATACTTCAGATGCTTCAAAATTCAAATACATCAAATACTTCAAAATTTAATACATTCTCAGATACTTCAAATACTTCACAGACTTCAAAATTTACTCACATCTCAACTTCACAGACTTCAAATAACTTTACAGACTTCAAATTTTAATACTACATCAAGTTCACTAGGACTTATTCCACATATCAGAATTGATTAAGTTCAATTTGCCACTCCCACATACCAACTTCACAGACATTACAAAATTCAAATATTTCTTGTGTTAATCTTCATCAAAATCAAATACTTCAACAATTTGCACATCCACACATAACAACCTGCATACAAACATATACAATTAATATATGCATAAAATGATGTGTTACAAAAAGACAATTAGTTTGTTTCTACCAATTATCCTGGAGTGTAATGTTTGGGTGCTTTTCTCATCCGAGCCGGGACTTTCCGCCTACGTTCCCGTTGTTCTTGCGTTGGGGGTCCACTTGGACCAGCTCCTTCTTCTTCGCCACCTCCTCCTTCTTCAATCTCCGGATTTGCCAATTGGCTTTGCGGTGGAGGATCACGAACGGTCTTGTGTCTTCGACGCTCTGATGGGGGTCCCAATTGCAAAGCTGGTTGTGGTGGAGGTGAAGCTTGGCTAGCAGTAGGCCGTTCTTGTTGGCGTGGAGCTTCGGTTGAACGCACAAGTTCATTGAAACGAGGACCATCTCCAACCTCTTCAAGAGAGGTACGACAATTGCACAGGAGGTCTCGTGCCAATTCTTTGCATGCCTTATTGGCATTGCTCTTCAACACATTCGCACATTTTCTAGCCATGTCCCATGTGCTCTCTATCTATAATAGTAAACCATATATATTGTAAGTGAAGATGCATAAGTAGAACGGAACGAAATAATTGAAATTCAACAAACAATCTAACTTACCATTATACGGTATGATGAGGCCTTCGGTTGGTACATCGGCTGTGATGATGAAAATGCCGGTGGTGGTTCAACATGAATCGCGGGTATAGGTTCTTGGATGCCCGCTGGAAAATCCGTTTTGGGTTGGATATAAAGTCGCGTTATGCGACGGTACCAGGCCATATAAGTTGTTTGCATTGATCCATCATACGGATACTCAACACCCTCGACTACCAATTCATACCTCCGCTCATTCCATGCTCCTACATACGCGCGGTGGTGATCGGCCCAATCCATGTTCGGTAAACGACCTTGGCCCGTGATGTTGTGTAGTCTACGATCGTATAATGTGTTCACGGGGACGGGTTGTTGTGCATTGAATTGCCGAAGAACACGGCCGGGATAATAAAACTCCACAACTGAGAAATTCACTAGTGGAGCTAAGGTCAACCACAACTGCGCATGAGCAATGCAAATAGGTGGTAGACGAGCCAGTCTCTCATCCGTGTACGGGGTCCAATTGACGAGCTCTTCCCTCAATTGATCTAGCTCGTCCCTATAATAAGTTAGGACACCACGTAGGTTATCCCTCCACGTACGCTTCCCCGTCCATTATGCACCGAGAGGAGCTCTCATCACGGGATTATCCTGTACTACCCTCCAACTCTCTGATAGTACCGTCACACGGGGTTGGCCAAGATGTATTCTTTCCCAACACCAAATCTGCAGGATGGACATCAGCCCGGTCATCTGAATCGAACCCATCGAACAGTTGCAGAGTGCACGATAAAGGGAGGCTAGAGCTGCACTTCCCCAACTATACCTGCCGGCTGTCTGTAGGTCAGCTATCAATGGAAGATACATGAGGTGGACTACGTCACCTGAAGAGTTAGGGAATAGGATCCCTCCAATCATCGACAGTACGTATGCCCGCGTGTAGTTCTGGATCTCGATGTCCGTATGCACAGGTGCGACTCGAATGTGAGTGAAACTATCTTCTAGGAATGAACGCCTAATGGATTCCCCAACCCATATGCCGTGGTCAACTTCATCAACATCCAACCCCAAATAATCTCGTGCTAGTGCAACCTTGTTGAACATCAGATTGCCTGTGACGGCCACCCCGTCAATTGGAAGACCCGAAATCACCGCTACATCTTGTAGGGTGACCGTCATCTCACCGCACGGTAAGTGGAAGGTGTGTGTCTCCGGCCTCCATCGCTCTACCAGTGCGGTAAGCAAGGCGTGATCACACTTTATGTTGGTCAGCTTTGACATACCGCTAAATCCACTGCTAACTAAATAATGTTCCATAACAATACAGTTCTTGAGGACAGGCATGACCTTGTGCATCCTAAAACTCATCTTCTCCACATCCCCGGTCCAAACGGCCTGTGATCTGTGGTCTTCTTGCAGAAACAGAACTGTAGGATCTAATGGACCCGGATGTCCACGTGGTCCAAATGAAGGCGTAGAAGAAGCACCAACACCATGCGAAGAAGATGGTTGTGCAGGATCCATTGGCCTGTACACATTAACGAAGACTAATCAACAACATTTTCAGTAGGAAAATTGAGTGCATGAGCAGAGATCTGCTAGTGAATTAGTATCTTCAATAAGCAAGAAGCACCAAAGATGAGTGTATTAGGATATCCCCGTGAATTAGGAAAATTGAGTGCATGAGCAACAAGCACCAAAATTAAGTGTATTAGGATCTTCAAAACCCCGACTTCAAACGTAAATCACTTGAATATTTAAGAATTTGAGCATCTCAAAAACTCAACATTTAGTAAACCCTAACCTACAATACTTCATACTTCCAAAATTACTACTTCAATAACCCTAACCTACAATATTTGTACTATACTACATAATAAAACAGTCAAAATCAACTATACAAAATACAAATTAGGGTTTTTGGGTGACTTACAAAGATTTCGGAATCGGAATGAGAATGAACTCTGGATGAAGGATTGAAGAGTACACTCCGAAATAGAAGTCAACAACACACCAAAAGATCCAGTGGATTTTTTTTTTTCAGATCGTCTAGGGTTTTCGTCTAGGGTTTTCTGTTTGGAAATGAAGAAGGCACGAGCGGAAGAGAAAGGGGGAAGAGGAAGGGTTTTACGAGTATATTACTGCAAAAAGTAAATAACTAATGCCGTTATTCTGAAGAACGGCATCAGTTATAAACGATGTCGTTCTCCAGAATAACGGCATCAGTTTATTTCATATTTGGAATTAATCTCGAGTCAAGATTAATAAAGTAGAGCTCTATTTGAAAAATTAACCAATGCCGTTATTGGGAATAACGGCTTGGCAATTTTCTCAAATAGAGATGCCGTTATTGGGAATCACGGCATGCAATTAGCTGATGCCGTGATTCCCAACAACGTTTGTTGCTGACGTGTCACAGACAAGGGCAAATGGCTAAATGTTTTCGAAACAAGGGCAGTTCGCTAATTATTTTCAAAAACAGGGGCATTTCGGCAAAATTTTCCGATTTATGCCACTCTTTCAAAGTATTTGTAGAAATAGAATACTCGCTAAACTATTTACAAGTATGGACAAAAGTTGGCCACGTAAAGCTTACTGTTCCCAACTGCTCTCTAGGCTCTTTCGAGCCAGCAGTTGAAAACTGCAGGCCTAGTTAGAACTTTTTTTAACCCACAGAGTGTAGTTCAAAATTCTCCATCTAAACTCATAGTTCCTAACTGCGGGCTCAAATGAACTAGACCTGCAGTTGGAAACTGCAGGTCTAATAGGAAATTTTATGAATTGCGGCTCGAAATCTTACAGAGTGTGAACTATCTAGTTGGGATTTGGAGATTTTTCAAAAAAATATATCTAAGAAGAGCCCGCAGTTCCCGCATGCGGCCTTGAATGAACTAGACCTGCAATTCCCAACTACTGGCTTAGTATAAATATCCCCTCTATTGGTAACTGTGAGTGTATACCAAAAGTTTTAGCTATACCCGTAATTCCCAACTGCGGGCTCGAAATAGTCTAAAGCGTAGTAGGGAACTGCGATGCGAGCCTTGCTAAAGTGACCAACTTTTGTTAATGCATGCAAATAGTTTGGCAAATATCATATTTATGCAAATACTTGGAGAAAGTGGCATGATTCGAAAAAGAGTAATGCTTCATCCACTATCAATTTCACTACCATTTTGTTCACTACCTTAGGTGGTATATTTCTATTAGAGAGTTCTTTCACCTGCTCTATCTTTCGCTACCTATTGAAATGTGCCACCTAATATACTGAACAAAATGATAGTAAAATTGGCGGCCGATGTAGCATTAATCTTCGAGAAAAAAAGGATTCCTTTTTTAATGCGTATTGATTGATTGTATTTTTAACTGTTAGTCAGTTTATCATTCATGCTCTTTTTCCAGCACATTTTTTTAAAAAAAATTCTCCATAATTCCTACATACAACCCAACCATTAAAACGTGCATCTCCCTAGCTGATTTTTTTCTCAATAAATGTAGTCAGCAACTGATACAGGCATCTTTAGGATGGCGAACGGGTCGAGTGGGCCGGGCCGGGTCCAACCCGGACGGATTGGCACGTATACTTCGCGGGCTCGGGCCGGGTTGGGCTCTTATCCGGGCCGGGCCGGGCCGGGCTGAGATTTCGTTTGGGTGCCCCGCCCAACCCGTGAACCCTTTAGGGTTCAACCCGACCGGATCGACCCGCGGGTTGGCCCGTTTAATATATATATATATATATATATATATATATATATATATATTGTAGCATAAAGCCTTAAAATAATAATAATTATTATTATAATACTAAGTAAGTAATAATACTAATAAACAATAAAAATCTAAATAATAATAATAAGATTGAAAGAGTGAAATTGACAACAAATTTTGAAATATTATTCATATGAATTTAAGTTATACAATTTTAACATTTTATAATGAAATGAGTACAAGTTTTCATAAATAAGTTTTATATAATAACATATTTCTTATATACAATTTTAATTGAGTACAAGTTTTCTAATTCGACATAACAAGCAAAGCTATTATTGTTGTTGTTGTTCTTCGGACGAGTTGCTCCCACTTGTGGAACTTGATAGTGCTTTCCCTTGTGTTCTATCTTCAGCCTTCAGCCAGTCTTCTGTGCAAACGAGCATCTCTAACGCCTCGGGCTTCAAGCGATTCCTATAATCAGATAGAACCCTGTCACTTGTAGAAAATGCACTCTCAGAAGCAACTGTATAGACAGGAGAAGTTAGTAAATCTTTAGCCATAATTGACAGAATACTAAAAGTGTGTTCATGTTCTTTCCACCATTGTAAAATATCTAGTGCAGAAAGAGTAGACTCAGTATCTTATTGGTTATACCAATTTAATTTATTTGGTTGATTAGTCCTAGGTTTTTTAGATTGAATTCGTTCAAGTAAACTAAATGTTCTATCACCAATTCTACTTTTACCCTTACCTTTAGAACTACCAGAAGAAGAACTAACTACAGAAGTTGTACTACTAGAAGCAAAACGTCTATCATAATAATCATACAAGTTATTTAATGTAGATTCAAACTGAACTAAAAAAGTAGCGCAATCAATTGTTAATTCTACATTTACCTCTAAATATCCAAAAAAATATTTCTATCAAATTCTTCGTACCTTCTAATTTGATACGAAGATCCATAACAGTAGCAACACAAATCAAGATAGGAGGAGGAAAATAATACTTCAAAAATTTTGGAAATGCAGGTTTTACAATGTCACTAATATAGGGATCATTTAACATTTTGTTAAATATTTGCATCATGCTAACTAATTCAATAAAAATGCTACTAGAAGTAGATTCATATGTTTTTAAAAATTTTAAAGTTGCAGTTTTAAAAGGTTCTTAAAATTTCAACAAAGATTTAGCCAAAAACCAATCGGGGGGAGTCATTTCAAAATTGTGCATATTTTTTGCGATACAAGAATCATTTACAACTGCTTTATAATCGGTGACAACATTTAGTAAATCAAAAGTAGAATTCCATCGGTGTCTAACATCCTTTGGAAATTTTCTAAAAGGAACATTTCTAACCCTACACCAAACTTTCAATTCTTGTAAAATGCTTGGACTTAATGCAATGAAATGTATATAATTTCTAATTTTAACTATATATGGATCAGCTATTCTTAATGCATCTTGAACACATAAATTTATAACATGACATGCACATCTAACATGAAAAATATTGTCAGATGGAGGGTTTATGTAACACCTCGAATTTTTAAAATATCGAAATTGTCTGTTTTTATATATTTTGAGTGGTGAAAATTATTTTGATGTATTTTATTTAAATATTGATATCGGTATGGATAATTGTGGTGGATTGGCGTTATTGATATATTGGGGGTTATGAATTGAGTTTTGTGTGAAAGGATATTGTTTACCTTATTTTCAATTGTTGGAGGATTATTATGAGACGATTTTATATATTTTATATTGTTAGTATTTTGAAGAAAAGAGTTGGGGTTTACTTGAAATATTTTGGAGGTTTAGGGGTCTATTTGTAAATATCCATTTATAAAAAATATTATTATTATTATGATTTTATCTCTACTACTATAATGGGAGAACACCTTAGTGTAATTTGTCCTCAACTCAAATATTTTCGAAAGTGGACCAGTTATGGACTAGCTTTAGTAAATATTTTCGAAAGTGGACCAGTTTGGTAAATATTTTTCACAAGTGGATCAGTTCGGAAATTATTTTCGAACACTACTTTTTCTTCTTCTTTTCTTCTTTTTTCCCGAGCGCTGCTTTCCCCAGCCGAACCCATGCGGCGATTCTTCCCCCCTCCCAAATCCGACCCATTTCTCTATTATTTTCAAATTAAATTGAGGGGATCACTAATTGGAAGGTTCTCTAGCTCGTGGTGGAGTCCGTTTTTCGAACGGATTCCGAAAAGGTAAACCCTATAATTTATTTTTGTACAAAATTTAGTGTGGTTAATCTATTTTGAGTAGACTAGTTAGGGTAGAGAGATTTAGAGATGTTGGAAGTGGTAGATGGGAAAAATTAGCAAGTTATTAGGGGGATTGCAAGTTGCTAATAAATTAGGGTATTGGATTTGCAAAAGATCATTATATATCTAAGAATTATCTCTTGTATGATAGTAGAAATTCTTGTTAGGTTATTAGAATTAATTGGGGAGTGATTTTAGTAATTGTTGGGGGATAAACATCCCGTAGGAATTTGAATATTACGTGCAATGCACGTGTGCATCCCAGACGTTCGATAAAACGCCTGAGTGATATTAGAAATATTATTATTATTTTCTGTGATTGATTTGAATGATTTGAGCATTAATTGTGTTGAAATCTGATAATAGGATATGTTAGCAAATTTGGATGTGGAACGGCATGCTGGCGCATCGGATCTTCACGGGATGCTATGTGAGTATGATCTTTTATTTTATATGCATAATGTGCTATGATTGATTTTAAAACATGGTTTGGTGTGGGATGTGTGAAGTGTATTGAGTATGGAAAAGTTTATAAGTAGAATACGGAGTAAATTATGAGATGTAAGAAATAAGAATATATATATGTATGGGAGTGTGTTGTTGCTTGTAGATAAATATTTATATGCTTCGGGTTGTAATGAGTAGATTTATGTATGTGAATGTATGGGGATGTGTGATGTGTGATTTCATGATTGATGTGATGAGGTGGAACGCATGGCGTATATGATATGAGTCATATGGTGTATGTGTGATATGCGGGTGATAAATTGGGAATTCTATGTGATATTGTGATGTGAAATGAATGTGGTGTGTAAGATGGGTGAGTGGGAAATGAACAGTTTATATGATAGCAGCGAGATTAATGGCTTGTGCATGTTTATGAATTTTATGGAATCTATATGCTTTCATGTTATGTTATAACGGTGAAATTAGATTATAAAGGGAGTTATATTGTAAATGAGTTATTTGATAAAGGAGCTATACTGTAAAGGAGATATACCGTGATATGTTATAAAGGAGAGATATATGTACGGAGAAATATTATAAAGGAGAATTATTATAAATGAATATATGGAGATATTTTATTAAAGGAGTTATTCTATTAAAGGAGTTATATTAAATGAGTTATTATGTTATAAAGGAGTTATTATAAAGGAGTTTTATAAAGGAGTTATATTAAAGGAGTTATTGTATTAAAGGAGTTATTTTATAAAGGAGTTATATTTATTGCCCCAAATTATATTTGGGGAACAGGAGTTATGTATGTATTAATATTGCCCCAAATTTTATATTTGGGGAACAGGAGTTATATTGTGAAGGAGTGTATAATAAAGGAGATATGTATGTGTATATAAAGGAGAGTTAAATATTGCAGTGCCGCACAATCTCCCAGGGGTTTGGGCTAGACCCCACATGCCCGGGATACACCCGGGAACAGGAGTTATATATTGCCCCAAATTATATTTGGGGAATAGGAGTTATATATATATATATTAATATTGCCCCAAATTTTATATTTGGGGATCAGGAGTTATATATTGCCCCAAACTATGTTTGGGGATCAGGAGTTCCCTCGCTGGTATAGGGCCAGGAGGAAGACGTAGCCTCGGACGTGTAAGACTCTGTGTGAGCATCGATCCGCGTGTTATATTTTACTTTTGACTAGCCTTTTGGCTTTAGTCTTGGTTGGACAAGCGCGCAACTGTACTTTCAATCCAGCCCACAAATGGTAGATACTTAGGACACCTGGATCTGGGTGATGTGGTGGGTTCGCGGGATTGAAATGTACGGGATGGGAGGCACAGAGATCCCTGTGTTGTACGAGGAGGTCAGTTGTGTGGGCACTGAAAAGGAGGAAATATAAAGGTGTATATGTGTATTGAAAGAATGTATGTATATATAAAGATGTTGATGATATGATATATTACGGAGATTATTTATATTATGGGAGATGTGAATATACTACAGGAGATATATATGTATTTAGTGGCATATGGCTTGAGATGTGATGTGATATTACCCAGACTATGTGTTTGGGGTGCGGTGAGTATTACCCAAGCTATCAGCTTTGGGGTGTGATAGGTGATTGCCCAAACTACGTTTGGGATATGGAGTATATTGTGATAAGAATGAAAGTGAAGTTAATGGCAATTTGTGATATAAGCGATATGATAATGTTGTGATGAAATGTTAAGCAAATTGTTATGTGCACGGAGGCGTATTGTTTTGTGTTGTACGACATGAATTAATATGATATTAGGAGAAGAGATGCATATGTTTATGAGGTGATACGTGATATAATACCATAAGATAAATAGCTGTATTATGAGTTTGGTTATGAAATGGTTATTATAGAAAGTTTGCTGTGTTATAAGATTGTGTGCCCTGGGAATTGTGACTAGGAACTACCCGCCTGCTATTTCGGGGGAAATAGTGGGAACTACCTGCCTAGGCATAATTTTCAGGATGAATAGGTGAGTTGTTGATATGCTGGTTGTATTGTGAGTTGGAAATAAAAGTAAAGAGATGGTGAAAACAAGCGATATGATGAGATTGGAATGAAAAGAAAGTAAATGGTGAATTATAATGTGATGGTACGTGGGGTGAGATATAATATGAGAATGAAAAGCGATAGTAAGCGGTATCATGAGTTGTGAATGGAGATTTAAGTAAAATACAGTATGGTATGAGTTGTACCTTGGAATTGTGTCAGGGAACTACCTGCCCGCTATTTCTGTGGAAATGGTGGGAACTACCTGCCTTGGCATAATTCGCAGGGTGAGCTGGTATGATAGTGGTAATGACTAATGGAAATGAAGAATTAAGTAAAGTGAAGATGAAAGTAAGTTAGTCATAAATTAACCTGAATAATAGCTAAACGATATAACGAGATGAGAATGAGTTATAAAACATATTTTGATGGGATAAGAATGAGTATTTAATAAGTGATATGTGTATGATGTGATGAAATGTGAGTGAATTGCAATTGGTAACGAAGTGTTATATTTTGACATAAGAAAGGAATTAATGTGGATATATGCTTACGTGATAATATGGGTTATAAGAAATAAATGAACGTGGTGTTATGAAATATGAAATTGAGAAAGAAAGGGGTTTATGAATGAAAATGAGTATTTGAGAATATGGGTTGTGAGTTCGTAGATGTAAATGAATGAAAAATGAAGTGCGTAGTAATAAAAGTATGAAGAAAAGAGTTAGGGATTTATGGGAGTATTTATGGAAATAAAGAAACGATGAGGTAGTAGGAATTATGAAGTGATAAGTATTTGTGTAGGGGATTCCAATTTAAAATGAATGGATTGAATGGAAATTCGTATTGTGCGAATATAAAGTAAGGATAGATATGAGGTTGATGTGAAATATATAGTGGAATGTGTGAGTATGGGTAATTTTATGATTTGATACAGATTCGAAGAATAATTGGATATAAAGCCGTATTTATGATGTTTTAAAGTTATGAGGTTCAAGATGTACCCTCTTACTCGATGTTGTAAGTTTAAAATTATTTTCGTTATACATTTTAATTTATTTGTTAGATTTTTAAAATTATACTCACACCAGAAATGGCTAACCCCTTAATGTTTGGGGGGTTAGGGAGTCCTTAGACTACCCTAGATCCCCCACTGTTGCAGGATCTCATCAGTGCAGAGGTGAGGCATGGAAGTTAGTTAAATAGTTCTTTTATATTTATTTTAAAGTTTATGTATAAATTCAGTTATGTAAATAGTAAATTTTGTGGTTTAAATTGTATTATGATTGTATAAGCCTGTATATGACGGTGATGAGTACAGTGTGAGGTGGTGTGGTGTGCTGGTGACCCGTACCCAACTCGTCGTGGAGTACTAGGCTCTGTGGTAAGTTTTACAATGATTTTTATAAGATTTTACCTCGTTTTCAAAGAAATTCATAGTTTTTATTTGATATTTGATAATTCGTTATGAGTTTGGCCCCCAGAGCATTATATATTATTGCCTGTATGTTTCTGCTCATTTTGGCCTGGGGAGCCCGTAAATTTATTGTATATTTTGTGAGCTACGGAATTTTGAGCAGAATTCCGTAAGCTTTTTGTGTTTCGGGGCAAAATTTACAAGGGAGATTCTGTCAAAATTTTTCCTGAAATATAACTTTCCTAGTTTATGATTAAAGTGATATAGAAATTGATAGAATTGAATTTCGAGGTTTAGTTTTCAGAAAAAAAAAAAAAAAATTTGGGGCGTTACAGTTTGGTATCAGAGCTTAGGTTAACTGGGATAAAGTTTGTGATGTTTTGTATCCTAGTGATCCTGTCATGTGAGTATGGGTTCATTCTTGCTAAGTTGTGGATATGAAGTATTTTATGTTTTGTGGGTGTTTTGTTTAGTAACAGTTCTTTTGTTGAATGGAGTGAACCCCTTAGACTTTTGTCTGACTTTGTGTCATGATTATTTTTAACCCTACATATATTATTCCTTTTTTTTTGAAAGCCCTATAAGAATTTGTGTTATTGGGATACATTGATTGATGTGGGTGTGAAGGGCTATTCCTTGGAAATTTTATATATGTTTTATAGATCGCGGGGTTGTGTAGTAATCGTTATTATTTGATATAAGGTAATGGGTGGGTTAGGAAGGCTTTATGCATAGTTGAGGTATGATGCATGAATGATTCGGGTGAGAAGGCCCGATGAGACTCAGTTTCTACTTGTATGAAATGTCTTAGACGATGTAAGTATGTCTGTTGGGTTTGGTGGTAAAACCCAAGGGGAAGATTAAGGAGGTGGTTGGTAACTTATTGATATATGAGAGGATGATTCTTTGAGATTGAGTATCAATTATCGAGAGTTTAGAAGGACTTTTAAGTGGCCTGGAACGAAGAAGGATGTCAGTTATTTGACAAGAATGGATAAGCCTCTTTTGAGGTGTGTAGTCGACAAGGGAGTTATGCAGATTAGCGACGATCAAGACATTAAGTTGCTTAGTTATTGAAAGTTAGTGGGGGAGAGTATCCGTAATTGTTTGAACAGTTGTTTTCTATCTCGGTAGCTCGAGGACGAGCTTCTTTTGAGGTGTGTAGAATGTAACACCTCGAATTTTTAAAATATCGAAATTGTCTGTTTTTATATATTTTGAGTGGTGAAAATTATTTTGATGTATTTTATTTAAATATTGATATCGGTATGGATAATTGTGGTGGATTGGCGTTATTGATATATTGGGGGTTATGAATTGAGTTTTGTGTGAAAGGATATTGTTTACCTTATTTTCAATTGTTGGAGGATTATTATGAGACGATTTTATATATTTTATATTGTTAGTATTTTGAAGAAAAGAGTTGGGGTTTACTTGAAATATTTTGGAGGTTTAGGGGTCTATTTGTAAATATCCATTTATAAAAAATATTATTATTATTATGATTTTATCTCTACTACTATAATGGGAGAACACCTTAGTGTAATTTGTCCTCAACTCAAATATTTTCGAAAGTGGACCAGTTATGGACTAGCTTTAGTAAATATTTTCGAAAGTGGACCAGTTTGGTAAATATTTTTCACAAGTGGATCAGTTCGGAAATTATTTTCGAACACTACTTTTTCTTCTTCTTTTCTTCTTTTTTCCCGAGCGCTGCTTTCCCCAGCCGAACCCATGCGGCGATTCTTCCCCCCTCCCAAATCCGACCCATTTCTCTATTATTTTCAAATTAAATTGAGGGGATCACTAATTGGAAGGTTCTCTAGCTCGTGGTGGAGTCCGTTTTTCGAACGGATTCCGAAAAGGTAAACCCTATAATTTATTTTTGTACAAAATTTAGTGTGGTTAATCTATTTTGAGTAGACTAGTTAGGGTAGAGAGATTTAGAGATGTTGGAAGTGGTAGATGGGAAAAATTAGCAAGTTATTAGGGGGATTGCAAGTTGCTAATAAATTAGGGTATTGGATTTGCAAAAGATCATTATATATCTAAGAATTATCTCTTGTATGATAGTAGAAATTCTTGTTAGGTTATTAGAATTAATTGGGGAGTGATTTTAGTAATTGTTGGGGGATAAACATCCCGTAGGAATTTGAATATTACGTGCAATGCACGTGTGCATCCCAGACGTTCGATAAAACGCCTGAGTGATATTAGAAATATTATTATTATTTTCTGTGATTGATTTGAATGATTTGAGCATTAATTGTGTTGAAATCTGATAATAGGATATGTTAGCAAATTTGGATGTGGAACGGCATGCTGGCGCATCGGATCTTCACGGGATGCTATGTGAGTATGATCTTTTATTTTATATGCATAATGTGCTATGATTGATTTTAAAACATGGTTTGGTGTGGGATGTGTGAAGTGTATTGAGTATGGAAAAGTTTATAAGTAGAATACGGAGTAAATTATGAGATGTAAGAAATAAGAATATATATATGTATGGGAGTGTGTTGTTGCTTGTAGATAAATATTTATATGCTTCGGGTTGTAATGAGTAGATTTATGTATGTGAATGTATGGGGATGTGTGATGTGTGATTTCATGATTGATGTGATGAGGTGGAACGCATGGCGTATATGATATGAGTCATATGGTGTATGTGTGATATGCGGGTGATAAATTGGGAATTCTATGTGATATTGTGATGTGAAATGAATGTGGTGTGTAAGATGGGTGAGTGGGAAATGAACAGTTTATATGATAGCAGCGAGATTAATGGCTTGTGCATGTTTATGAATTTTATGGAATCTATATGCTTTCATGTTATGTTATAACGGTGAAATTAGATTATAAAGGGAGTTATATTGTAAATGAGTTATTTGATAAAGGAGCTATACTGTAAAGGAGATATACCGTGATATGTTATAAAGGAGAGATATATGTACGGAGAAATATTATAAAGGAGAATTATTATAAATGAATATATGGAGATATTTTATTAAAGGAGTTATTCTATTAAAGGAGTTATATTAAATGAGTTATTATGTTATAAAGGAGTTATTATAAAGGAGTTTTATAAAGGAGTTATATTAAAGGAGTTATTGTATTAAAGGAGTTATTTTATAAAGGAGTTATATTTATTGCCCCAAATTATATTTGGGGAACAGGAGTTATGTATGTATTAATATTGCCCCAAATTTTATATTTGGGGAACAGGAGTTATATTGTGAAGGAGTGTATAATAAAGGAGATATGTATGTGTATATAAAGGAGAGTTAAATATTGCAGTGCCGCACAATCTCCCAGGGGTTTGGGCTAGACCCCACATGCCCGGGATACACCCGGGAACAGGAGTTATATATTGCCCCAAATTATATTTGGGGAATAGGAGTTATATATATATATATTAATATTGCCCCAAATTTTATATTTGGGGATCAGGAGTTATATATTGCCCCAAACTATGTTTGGGGATCAGGAGTTCCCTCGCTGGTATAGGGCCAGGAGGAAGACGTAGCCTCGGACGTGTAAGACTCTGTGTGAGCATCGATCCGCGTGTTATATTTTACTTTTGACTAGCCTTTTGGCTTTAGTCTTGGTTGGACAAGCGCGCAACTGTACTTTCAATCCAGCCCACAAATGGTAGATACTTAGGACACCTGGATCTGGGTGATGTGGTGGGTTCGCGGGATTGAAATGTACGGGATGGGAGGCACAGAGATCCCTGTGTTGTACGAGGAGGTCAGTTGTGTGGGCACTGAAAAGGAGGAAATATAAAGGTGTATATGTGTATTGAAAGAATGTATGTATATATAAAGATGTTGATGATATGATATATTACGGAGATTATTTATATTATGGGAGATGTGAATATACTACAGGAGATATATATGTATTTAGTGGCATATGGCTTGAGATGTGATGTGATATTACCCAGACTATGTGTTTGGGGTGCGGTGAGTATTACCCAAGCTATCAGCTTTGGGGTGTGATAGGTGATTGCCCAAACTACGTTTGGGATATGGAGTATATTGTGATAAGAATGAAAGTGAAGTTAATGGCAATTTGTGATATAAGCGATATGATAATGTTGTGATGAAATGTTAAGCAAATTGTTATGTGCACGGAGGCGTATTGTTTTGTGTTGTACGACATGAATTAATATGATATTAGGAGAAGAGATGCATATGTTTATGAGGTGATACGTGATATAATACCATAAGATAAATAGCTGTATTATGAGTTTGGTTATGAAATGGTTATTATAGAAAGTTTGCTGTGTTATAAGATTGTGTGCCCTGGGAATTGTGACTAGGAACTACCCGCCTGCTATTTCGGGGGAAATAGTGGGAACTACCTGCCTAGGCATAATTTTCAGGATGAATAGGTGAGTTGTTGATATGCTGGTTGTATTGTGAGTTGGAAATAAAAGTAAAGAGATGGTGAAAACAAGCGATATGATGAGATTGGAATGAAAAGAAAGTAAATGGTGAATTATAATGTGATGGTACGTGGGGTGAGATATAATATGAGAATGAAAAGCGATAGTAAGCGGTATCATGAGTTGTGAATGGAGATTTAAGTAAAATACAGTATGGTATGAGTTGTACCTTGGAATTGTGTCAGGGAACTACCTGCCCGCTATTTCTGTGGAAATGGTGGGAACTACCTGCCTTGGCATAATTCGCAGGGTGAGCTGGTATGATAGTGGTAATGACTAATGGAAATGAAGAATTAAGTAAAGTGAAGATGAAAGTAAGTTAGTCATAAATTAACCTGAATAATAGCTAAACGATATAACGAGATGAGAATGAGTTATAAAACATATTTTGATGGGATAAGAATGAGTATTTAATAAGTGATATGTGTATGATGTGATGAAATGTGAGTGAATTGCAATTGGTAACGAAGTGTTATATTTTGACATAAGAAAGGAATTAATGTGGATATATGCTTACGTGATAATATGGGTTATAAGAAATAAATGAACGCGGTGTTATGAAATATGAAATTGAGAAAGAAAGGGGTTTATGAATGAAAATGAGTATTTGAGAATATGGGTTGTGAGTTCGTAGATGTAAATGAATGAAAAATGAAGTGCGTAGTAATAAAAGTATGAAGAAAAGAGTTAGGGATTTATGGGAGTATTTATGGAAATAAAGAAACGATGAGGTAGTAGGAATTATGAAGTGATAAGTATTTGTGTAGGGGATTCTAATTTAAAATGAATGGATTGAATGGAAATTCGTATTGTGCGAATATAAAGTAAGGATAGATATGAGGTTGATGTGAAATATATAGTGGAATGTGTGAGTATGGGTAATTTTATGATTTGATACAGATTCGAAGAATAATTGGATATAAAGCCGTATTTATGATGTTTTAAAGTTATGAGGTTCAAGATGTACCCTCTTACTCGATGTTGTAAGTTTAAAATTATTTTCGTTATACATTTTAATTTATTTGTTAGATTTTTAAAATTATACTCACACCAGAAATGGCTAACCCCTTAATGTTTGGGGGGTTAGGGAGTCCTTAGACTACCCTAGATCCCCCACTGTTGCAGGATCTCATCAGTGCAGAGGTGAGGCATGGAAGTTAGTTAAATAGTTCTTTTATATTTATTTTAAAGTTTATGTATAAATTCAGTTATGTAAATAGTAAATTTTGTGGTTTAAATTGTATTATGATTGTATAAGCCTGTATATGACGGTGATGAGTACAGTGTGAGGTGGTGTGGTGTGCTGGTGACCCGTACCCAACTCGTCGTGGAGTACTAGGCTCTGTGGTAAGTTTTACAATGATTTTTATAAGATTTTACCTCGTTTTCAAAGAAATTCATAGTTTTTATTTGATATTTGATAATTCGTTATGAGTTTGGCCCCCAGAGCATTATATATTATTGCCTGTATGTTTCTGCTCATTTTGGCCTGGGGAGCCCGTAAATTTATTGTATATTTTGTGAGCTACGGAATTTTGAGCAGAATTCCGTAAGCTTTTTGTGTTTCGGGGCAAAATTTACAAGGGAGATTCTGTCAAAATTTTTCCTGAAATATAACTTTCCTAGTTTATGATTAAAGTGATATAGAAATTGATAGAATTGAATTTCGAGGTTTAGTTTTCAGAAAAAAAAAAAAAATTTGGGGCGTTACAGTTTAATACAGATTTTAAAGTAGTAATTGCTACATTGTTGTTAGATACACTATCAAAACTAATAGCCATAATTTTATCGCGAATATGAAAAACATCACAAATTTCTATAATATGGTTTCCTATTTCAGCGCCACTATGGGGATACGGCAATGCCGCAAGTGATATGATTCTTTTTTGAAGAATCCAACCAATGTCAATCCAATGACAGGTTATTCCCATCGTTGGAATATTGTTGACACCCGTCCAACAATCCGATGTTAAACTAACCCTACAAGTTAAACTCCATAAAATTGCAATCAAAGCGTCCTTCATTTCAATATACATTTTAAAACAATCCGATTTGCAAGTATTTCTCGGAATTCTTTTAAAATGAGGGTTTAAGGCCGTTTGATTAAAATTTTTCATGTTCCTACTCTCGGGATAGGAAAATGGTAACTCTTCCTTAATAACTAGTCGGGCCATTACCCGACGAACAAGTTCGGGATCATAAGGGTGGCTATCAACTTGACCGGTCCTAGGGTTGATTTTTTTTTGGCCTTGTATTTGATCAAGAAGTTCTTTATGGTTATGTTGGATGTGTCTACTAATTGTACCGGTGCCGTCACCCCTCTTGAATTTGTATGTTTTAAAACATGTTTTACAAACTTTCAAACCTATACCCGGAGTATGTTCGTCCGGAATATAATCATAAAATTTATGTCAATCGCTAGTTTCTCCTCTACTTTTCCTACTACTACGGGGTTGTGTGGTTTCGGTTGGTTAATGTTGTTGTTCTTCTTCTAACTGTATGTCACCTACAACCTCGTCGTGTGTACCCCATTGTTCCATAGTAGGATCAATGTAATCTTGGGCGGGCTCACTAGTTGGGACAATTGGTGGCCTACGTGAAGAGGAGGAGGAATCTTGTCCGCTACGACCACTACCGCGTGATCTAGACATAATGTAGTAATGTGCTAAAGTATGTAAAAAAAACATATACAATGTAGGAGAGGTAAATTATACAAAAAAAAATCTAAAAAACAAGAGGGTTGAGAAAGAGAAGTTCAAAAAACGAACAATAATTTTAATTATAACGCAAAAAAAATATAACGAGAGAGGTATGAAATTTTGATACCGTTCACCGTGGAATACGCGTATGTAAAAAAAACCGTAAAAATAAGAATAGAATAGAAAACATGTAGGAGCGCTTTGCCGATTCCGCAATTGAAGAGTTGAGGAGAGGTTGAAGTTGATTTGAAGACGGTTGAAGAGAGTTGAAGACGTTGAATTTTGATTCTGATACGACCGAAATTTGATCGTTTCTATGCCTCCTTGTAGACTTGTTTGATGAATACTATAATTGTTTGAATTTTTTTTACAAATGATGTATAATAGTAGAGAGAGTAAGAGAGTGAGGTGTGACTTTTTATGAAATTTTTGGGGATATTTATAGGCTAAATATGTGGGAAAAAACAAAAACAAGAAAAAAAAAACAAAAAAAACCCAAACTAACGGCTATAGAGCCGTTCGGAACGGCTCTGTGGAGACAGCATTTTTTTCAACCGTTTGACCCGCGGGTCAACGGTCGACCCGTAACGGGTCGAACGTTCCACCCGTACGGGTCGAACGGGTCGGAACCCGCGGGTCGACCCGCGGGTTGGCGGGTTGAATTCGCGAATTGGGCCGGGTTCGTGGGCCGGGTTTCGGGGGTTTAATTCAAGTTAATTGCGACCCGGGTCGACCCGGTACTGTTCACTGGGTTCGACCCGAACCCGCCAAGTCTCTAACCGGGCCGGGTTCGCGGGCCGAGTCGCGGGTGGGTCGCCGGTTGACCCGGCCCAGTTGCCATCCCTAGGTATCTTGTTAATTATAACTGTTAGGATAGTTATGTACAAAAGTTACCCCACAACTAAAGTAAAATTGAGAAAATAAAAATAAAGTGGACACAAATTTTTTACGTGAAAAATCTCCAAAAAAGAAGGGGTAAAAACTACGGACAAGGTAGTGGGATTTTACTGCTGAAAGTAGGATTACAACATTCTCTCTAAATATAAGGAGAGTACACTTTCCACACTCTCTTATAATAGGAGAAACACTCTTTCACAAATTTGAGGAAAATACAAGTATACAAATTATCCCTAAAGGGATACAATTTTATCCCTCTTGAGAACGCTCTTGTAATACTCTCTTTCTTCTCTTAATCCTCACTGAGCTCTTGTTGCTCTGCTACTGCATTTCAAATCCTTTCCTCCAACTCCTATTTATAGTTTGGAAGAGGAAATAGAGGAGTAGGAAAGAACGGAGAGGTTGGTGGCAACACCTACCTTCTGCCTCTAATTTCCACACATTGTTTGGCAGATGATAGGTCGCTTTTGACTTCCACCCAAAGGTTGGTGGCATTTGGCGCTATCTGCCGACATTCTCCCACTTGGAGATTTGATTAAGGATTAATTATGTCTCCACACGATCCTTTCTACCTTACCATTCTTATGCTGCTTACGTTACTGCTAGGTCATACGAGGATCTACACCATTCAAACTTGTCAGTGTTGACTGACTAGTGTGAATTTTGTGCATATCCATACTTTCTTCCTCCACTACTTTTTGTACAAAGTGATACTGGACTCTTCTGTGTTTTGTCCGTGAATGAATGACTGGATTCCTTGCGATGTGCAAGGCACTCTGACTATCACAAAATAGAATAATTTTTTCATGTTTGTGCCCGAGCTCCTCCAATAACCTTTGAATCCAGACTGCTTCCTTGCAAGCTGCTGTAGCCGCCATGTATTCTGCTTCTGTTGTAGATAAAGCCACAACAGTCTGCAGTTTTGAAACCCAGTTTACAGCTCCTCCTGTAAGTGTAAACACATAGCCCGTAGTGGATTTGCTTTTGTCGAGATCGCCTGCAAAATCTGAGTCCACATAGCCTCTGACAGTTAATTCTGATCCTCTATAATATAATGCAGCATCTGATGTTCCTCTGATGTATCTCAGAATCCTCTTTACTGTGCTCCAATGCTCTCTACCAGGATTCGCCATGTATCGACTAACCGCTCCTACTGCTTGTGTAATGTCTGGTCTTGTACATATCATAGCGAACATCAAACTTCCCACTGCTGATGCATACGGTACTCGAGACATCTCCTTCTTCTTTGCTTCATTGCTAGGACACATCTTGGAGGATAACTTGAAATTAACAGGAAGTGGGGTCGAGATTGGCTTACAATCTTGCATGTTGAAGCACCGCAAGATCTTGTTGAAATAATTCTTCTGGAAAAGCCAAATCTTCCTGTTACTTCTATCTCGGTGAATCTTCATCCCTAGAATCTTGTTTGCCGGTCCCAAGTCCTTCATGTCAAACTCCCTAGCCAACTGTGCCTTCATTTCTTGAATTCGATCTTTGTTGGGGCCTGCTACCAACATGTCATCCACAGACAACAGGAGGATAATGAAGTCATCATCACCATCAAACCTTTTGTAGTACATACATTGGTCTGAACTAAGTCTGTTGTATCCAAGACTAATAATGAAGGAATCAAATCTCTTTTACCAACACCTCGGCGCCTGTTTGAGACCGTATAGAGATTTGTTCCACCTGCAAACTAAGTTCTCTTTGCCTGTTTCAGCAAAATCTTCTGGTTTGAGCATATAGATTTCTTCTTCAAGATCTCCATGAAGAAAAATAGTCTTCACATCTAACTGCTCTAGATGTAGGTCAAGCGTAGCACACATCGCCAAGACTACTCCGACTGTCGTAAGTCGAACCACATGTGAAAATATTTCGTTGAAGTGATACCTTCTTTCTGAGCATATCCTTTCACCACCAATCTTGCACGATACCGCTCCATTTGGTCATTTCCATCGCGCTTGATCTTGTAGACCTATTTGTTGCCGCTGGCCTTCCTTCCTTGTGGTAGCGTAACAAGATCCCATGTCTTGTTCTTGTGTAGAGCTTCAATTTCTTCCTGCATTGCTGTTATCCACAGGGATACATCCGAGCCATTGATTGCCTCCTGGAAGGATGATGGCTCCCCATCTTCTGTTAGAAGACAGTATGCAACATTGCTCTCCGTAACATACTTCGAGTGCCAAGTTGGTGGTCTTCTCTCACGAGTTGACCGACGAACTTCTGGAGCCTCGGACTCGACTAGTTCTTGTTCATCGTGCTCTGGTGCTGCTTCAGAAGAAACTAGATCTTCATTTGGTTTATCTTCCACCTGAACTGTAGTAGTTTCTGGATTCTCCTTTGACGTGCTATCGCTTCCATCTTTCTTTTGTAGCTGATCTTCTATAAAGATCACATACCTGCTGACAACAACCTTGTGGGCAGTGGGATCCCACAAGCGATACCCCTTCACTCCGTCAGCATACCCCAAGAACATGCACGTTCTGGATTTCGAATCCAACTTCGTTCTTTCTTGGACATTGTACATCACGTACGCGGGACATCCGAACCAATGTAAAATAGAGTAATTTGCCAGCTTGCCAGTCCACATCTCCATCGGTGTCTTCAGCTCAACTGCTGTTGATGGCGACCGATTTATGACATAACAGGCAGTTCTGGCTGCTTCTGCCCAAAAAGAGTTGGGCTGATCTGCAGTCCGCAACATAGCTCTCATCCTTACTGCAAGTCCTATTTATTCGCTCTGCCACGCCATTTTGCTGAGGTGTATATGGGTCTGTGAAATGTCTTATGATACCTTCTTACTTACAAAGTGCAAGAAACTCACCGTCTGTGTACTCCTTTCCATTATCTGTCCTCAAGCACTTAATCTTCTTCCCAGATTCAAGTTCCACTTGCGCTTTGATGTCTTTGAACACTGGAAACACATTTGACTTCTTCTTGATTGGATACACCCACAATCTCCTGGACTAATCATCAATGAAAGACACAAAGTACTTTGCTCCTCCTAGGGACATTTTTGGAGATTCCCAGACATCATAATGGATCAAGTCTAGAATGCATTTACTCCTGGCTTCAGATTGCTGAACTGCAATCTATGCTGCTTACTTGTAACACAATGCTCACAAAACAATAGATTCACCGATTTGAGCCCTGGAAGCAGCTTCCGGTCGGAGAGAATCTTCAAACCTCGTTCAGACATGTGGCCTAGTTTGAGATGCCACATCATTGCTGACTCTTCTCCCTTGCTAGACGATGCGACACACGCATCAGCTTCCTGCAGTGTTTCTCCATTAAGCATGAATAGATTTGCTGCGATCTTTTCTGCCTTCATGACCACAAGCGCGTCTCTGACAATCTTCATGACCCCATTTTCGACATGGGCCTTGCATCCAAGGCTATCTATTTGTCCCAAAGACAATAGATTCTTCTTCAAGCCCTTCAAATGCCGTACCACCTGAATGGTGCGAACTGTACCATCAAACATTTTGAGCTTGATAGTGCCAATACCAGAGATTTCCAAAGCATGATCATCTCCCATGTGTACAGAGCCTCCCGAGATTGGTTCGTATGTGTGGAAGCACTCTCTCAGAGAAGTCACGTGCCATGTTGCTCCTGAGTCTAGTAACCAGACGTTAGAGAACTGCTTTCTGCCTCCAACCACCGTTGTTGCCTCACTGTATAGAACTTCACCATCATACCGGGTACTTGCCACATTCCCTTGAGCATTTGATGACTCAGGGTCTCCACTCTTCTTCTTGAACCAACAATCCTTCTTGAAGTGCCCTTTCCCGCCACAGTTGTGGCACTTGTAAGTCTTCTTACTTCTGGATTTTGATCTACCATGATTCTGACTCCTACTGGGGCCTCATTCCGTTGATCTTCCCCTCATCACCATCAAAGCTTCCACTTGCTGCGAACTTTTCTGTCTGTCTTCCTTGTTCTTGCGCCTGGTTCCTTCTTCCAAAAAAGCAGCTGCAACTTCGTCGAAGACTAGATAGTCCGTCATGATATTGTTCGTCAGGTTGATGATGAGTTGATCATACGAGTTAGATAGACTTTGGAGTAGAAGCTCCGCACGTTCAGTTATCTCTATTTTGCAATCCATTGATGTAAGTTGCGAAAATAGGGTGTTGATGTGGTCGGTCATCGATGTCAATTCCGCCATTCGAAGAGTGTACAATCTTCTCTTTAAGAAGATCTTGTTGTGAAGTGACTTGGCCTCATACAACCTTGTCAGAGTATCCCAAATCTCTTTTGCTGTCTTCTTTTCAGGCACACTAGATAACACACCATCAGCTAGTGCCAAGTGCAGATCGGCAATTGCGTTGCCGTCCATCTCGTTCCACTTGCCGTCGTCGGTGATCTCCGTAGGCCTATCTCCAATTGCTGCCAAACAATTGTCCTTCCTCAAGATTGCCTTGATCTTTATTTTCCACAACGAAAATTTGCTCCCATTGAATTTCTCAATATCGAACTTTGTTGTAGTCGACATTTCTGCCCCACCCCCAATAATCAAAGCTCTGATACCACTGTTAGGATAGTTATGGGCAAAAGCTACCCCACCACTAAAGTGAAATTGAGAAAGTAAAAATAAAGTGGATACAAATATTTTACGTGGAAAATCCCTAAAGGAAAAGGGGTAAAAACCACGGACAAGGTAGTGGGATTTTACTGCTGAAAGTAGGGATTACAACATTCTCTCTAAATATAAGGAGAGTACACTTTCCACTCTCTTTTATAATAGGAGAAACACTCTCTCACAAATTTGAAGAAAATACAAGTATACAAATTATCTTTAAGGGGATACAATTTTATCCTTCTTGAGAACGCTCTTATAATACTCTCTTTCTTTTCTTAATCCCTCTTTCTTTTCTTAATTCTCACTGAGCTCTTTTGCTCTGCTACTGCATTTCAAACCATTTCCTCCAACTCCTATTTAGGGTCTGTTTGGAAACATTTAAGTTGGGGAATGGGCAGGAATGGAATAAAAATGAATGGAGAGGAATGGAAAGAAAGGAAAAGGGATGAATTAACTTTATAAGTTGTGTGTGTTTGGCAACTGGTGGAATGAAATTGAATTTTTTTTGTTTCCATTCTCTAGTCTTGTTTGATAAACAATGGAATATTATGGATTACGACATTTTGAAAAACCTTTTTATAACATTTGTACATGGACACACTTCTAATATTTTGCATTTTAGGTTGAGTAATGATGGGGACGAAGAGCCCTCTAAAAATTTGGAGAAGAGGGTTGATTTCTTGATGAATAGAGAAGAAAAATTAGTTGTTTCCATTCCTTTACCCAGCTTTCCGAGGGGGTGGAGCTGGAATAGAATTCGGCTCAAATCTTTCCCTAGGGAATGACATTTAATTGTTTCCTTTATTTTCTTTTTCAAAACAAACAGACCGTGGAATAGGATAAGATGAGTCTATCCGCAGTATTCCATTCCTTTTCCTAGTTTTTTGGGTTTCCAAACGCGCCCTTATAGTTTGGAATAGGAAAGAGAGGAGTGGAAGAGAACGGAGAGGTTGGTGGCAACACCGACCTTCTGTCTCTAATTTCCACAAATTGTTCGGCAGAAGATAGGTGGCTTTTGACTTCCACCCAAAGGTTGGTGGCATTTGGTGCTATCTGCCGACAATAAGTATTGTACATGCTCATCATCATGTTTTAATGCTATCAATAAGTATGGTATGTCGAACATACCCCCGACCACGAGAAAAATTTCTCCAAATCCCCACCTCCCATCTCCGATCCCTCACCACCACCACCACCACCACCGCACCCACGAAACCCTCGAACAACCCAGGGTTTGAAACCCAGACCCAAACCCCAGCCCAAAACCGACCTACATGCGCCTCGCAATCCACACCATCTCCTCCATCCTCCGCTACTCCCCTTGGTCCACCGCCCAAACCCAACTCCAAACCCTCCCCAACATCAAATGGGACTCCTTCACCATCAACCAAGTCCTCAAAACCCACTCACCAATGCAAAAATCATGGCTCTTCTTCAATTGGGCCTCCACCCACCTGCCCAACTTCAAACATGACAAATTCACCTGCACAACAATGATTGATATATTTGGGGAAGTGAGCAGGATCGACTCGTTGAGGCATTTGTACAAACAGATGGTGGGTTGTGGGGTTGAGGTTGACGGGGTGACGTATACATCGATAATGCACTGGTTGGCGAAGGCCAGGGATTTGGATGGGGCGGTGAGGGTGTGGCAGGAGATGGGGAGGAGGAAGGTGGGGCTGGCGGTGGTGAGTTATACCGCGTTTATGAAGATTTTGTTTGATGCAGGGAGAGACGAGGAAGCGGTATAGGGAGATGGTTGAGGTTGGGTTGAAGCCGAATTGTTGGACGTATACCATGTTGATGGAGCATTTGGCTGGAAAAGGTGAGTTGGCTTTGGTTTTGACATTTGTCGACGTAATGAAATTTGTGATATCAGTAGTAGAAGTTAAGCTAGTATACTCTGGAATTGTTCTTTGTACTTGGGCATATATGTGATCTTCATTCTTGCACGAGTCACAAACTTTAGTGTGATTGGGTGTGCCACATAAGGACATTGCCGGAACCTTAACCTCCAATATAGATAAGCCATTTTAAAATAAAGAACTTGTGATTGATTATGGGGTTTTTAAAAGTTTCAATATTGAGGGTTATGCGCTGTATCATAATGGAGTGATAAAGATTTATGAGGAAAGTAAGGTTGCATTAAGATGTTATATGACTAGACATGGAGGAGCTGATACATGTTCGTAACAATGTAAACCTTCAATGTAGGTTTGCTAATTGTTTGATATCTAGTAGTCTGTAAACATATGATTATATTTTAATTTTCAGGTGCATAATTTTTCTTATCAATGTCTGTTAAGTGGTTTCCTCAAAAGAAAATGTCGAATCCACATGTTTTAGGATTAGAGATTAAAAGATGAAATATATGATATGTTTCTTGGGCAAACTAAACAGGAGGGATGATGGGATAGTTAACATTGATGGGGAGGAAAGCAAATGTGTGAATAGTTTGGATCACACATTGAATTTATGTCTATTTACTCTCGATTCATTGTGTTTGAATACTTGTCTTGGACCTTCCTTTCAAGTTGCAACTATGTCCTGCTCAATTTCATATTGACTAGTGTTTTTGTTTGAGAATATCTAATTATTTAAAAAAAAAAGCAATATATATATATAAATTGACTAGTGTTTTTGTTTGAGAATATCTAATTATTTAAAAAAAAAACAATATATATATATATATATATCGACGTGTTTTATGTTTTTGAAACTCAGGTAAGTTTACAGCAGTACTTGATATTATGAGCAAAATGCTAGAAGCTGGGATCCCACCTGATAAAGCTACATGCTATATTATAGTTCAGAAGTGTTCTTTAGCTAGAAATACGACAGCAGTGACTCATATTCTGCAATACATGAAAGAGAATTCAATTGTTCTACGCCATCCTGTATTTCTGGAAGCACTTTAAGCTTTTAAAACGTTTGGCGATTGATCATCTCCTCTGAGAAGGACACCCTCACCTTGCTTATGAAGGAATTGAAGAAGAAGCTGACTTTGAGCCTATTTGCAATGACGCAACATGCCTTATCGATAGGGAAATGGTTATAAATCTTCTTGCATGGAGGAATTTTGTAGCCTTGGAGTATATACTAAATGGTATGATGAATAAGGAGATACTGATTGATTCCAAGCTTATTTCTGCCATTGTGCAAGCCAACTGTGCAAACTATAGAACATCTGGTGCCCTAATGGCATTTCAATACTGTTGGAAAACAAACAAAAAACTTGATTGGTTTGCTTATATTTTGCTGCTTGGTCTCTTCGTTAGCATTGGTTCATTTTCACTTGTCATGGAGGTTGTCGATGAAATGGTGAAAGCTGATATAAGTCTTGGAACATATCTTGCTTCTCTTTTGATACACCAACTTGGATGTGCTGGTCTTCCTCCTTTTGCTGCAAAGATTTTTATTTCGTTCCCTGCTGAACAGAACATCGTTACTTACACTTCTTTGATTAGTGCTTTCTTCCAAGATGGTGATATCAATAAAGGTCTTGAGGTCTATGAAAGAATGAAAAGCCAAAGTATCCCTGCCTCTTCTGGTACTTATGAAGTGATGGTTGTTGGTCTAGTGAAGGCTGGTAAAATTCATGATGCAGATATTTACAGAAGAAAGAAGAGAAGATTGCAGTGCCGTAACTATTCACTGAAGTGTCTTTCAGATGATGAAATTTTGTGTAACTGTCTCTTTGATGGAGCTTGAGACATGCACAAAATTTCAAATATCTATCTTTTGCTATTGTGGCATGGAGTTGAGCCTTATGTGCCTCAACAAATGTAAAGCTTTATTGTATAAAATAGTAGCTCAGATGGGAGAAACAAACATGTGTAAAGACACGCTATTTGCCTTGAATATGCAAATAATGAAGAAAAGGTTAAAGCCGCAGACGTGTATCCATGAGAAAATGGGCAGGCAGACATTCATTCGCGAGAAAGAGTTACCACTGAAGAAACATTTTCAATATGGATGGGGTGAAGGTTAGCATCTAGAGAACCAAAATAGATTGGAATTTTTTCATCCTTATACACTTCTAGTATCACTATTTTTTTCTTAAGAATCCTGAATTTCTGTTATTGTATAGACAGAGAAGCCAATAAACCTGCACATACCAAGAAAGCTGTATTGCTGTTATTAGATTTATAGTTGTGAAAATCACCAACCCTAACTTCGCTTTTATGTTAATCACCAAGTGTATTTGACTTCAGGATAGAGGTTTTACTGGTTGTTTGGGCTATTAAGTGCTTGAAAATATACATGATTAATGATTTACAAATCATAAGTAGATTTGATTTTACCAAGTAATATTTTAGCATTATTTCCTTCTCATTTCCCCCTCATTTTTTTTGTTTGCTAACTGAAGTTCATATAACTTTGCAGATTCAATATCTTTGTAAACTTTTTTTTGTATCGGTGCACAGTTCTTACCAATATCATAAATGAGTTTGTTCCTACAATTGCATGCATAAGTATGAAAATAATGCTAGGATTGTACTCTCTGGTGAACCGATTATATTTATGTATGCATGCTTGTATGAAGATTATGGCCATTAGTTGACTATTGCAAGCTATATAGTAGTGATGTAGCTCTATATATATGCTTAGTAATTATTATGTTTGATTTTTAGTTCATTCGATGCCAATAAAATCTTAGGTCATTTTGAAGTCCATACCCCCTTGGTAATAGCAGTACATCGGCTTCTTTGATCAATCAGCAGGTTATCTCGCTGAATGTATACAAGGCAGTTACAGTTCCTGACATTTATTGTTGTTTTGCTTTTCTTACCTACTGTTTGTTTCAATTTTATTATTGTCGCAAAAGTAACCCATTCAGTCCTTTCACTATGTTTATAAATCTTTAACAACCTTAGTGATGATCTCTTTGACATTCTAACTACATGATCTCAGTTTCTGGATTGGGTATCCATTTGTAATTTTCTGTAACATTAGATATATCAGAAGTATCGTGAGAGAATAAAACGAGAGGAATCCATGCAATCGTAATTTGGAAAATTCAAAGAGGTTAGTTGAATGAAACCAACTTTTTCCTTTTCTTTCCTGCAAACTGATTACACAGCCAGATTCTGTCTAATGAATGATTGGATTTTCAAATGAATTAGTGAGAAGAGTCCTCAGTGCAGTGTTGTTTACTGATTATTGCTTATCATATTCATTTTTATCTATGATATTCATCTACAAAGGGTTTTATGATTGCTATAATAACATACAAGTTGGTTTCACTGTTTGCTTTACATTTGGCATTCAAATTAAACAGAATATTAGCACATACTTTTTCCCTTCATAATGCTTGGAACTATAACAGGCCCATTTATTCTTCCATTACATAATAGTTGTCATCAATTTTAGAAGTTGCTTAGAACTAAAAATACACATGAAGGCACGAGTTTGAAACTCACTTGAGTCCAACCAAAAACATCAGTTTCACTATATATAAATGTCTGAGTAAGAAACTTACATTTTTCTTCTATTTGAACTATTGTTATGATTCTGTAAAATTATGAGGATTATAACCAGAAGCTTCCAGATGCGAATTTGTTTTCTTGTCAAGTATTTTTATAAAGGAAAGAAGTATGAACAAGTCATTTTAGTTTGTCTTTCAGATTTTTAATCAATGATTCTGTAACATGCCAACATTATTTTAGCTGACTTCGGTGCTCCCACCTTCCTTATGTGTCTGCCAAGTCATCGAACCTCATAAATCTCAGCTGTGCACGTGTACGTGTGCGCATGTGGATGTAGTTGGGGGACACATGCAAGCAGCAGCTCCCAAATCTTGAACAGATCATAGGAGAGAGAGATAGAGAGAGTGAGAGAGGCCCATCTCTGGATTTTGTTGGGACTTGGGAGTGGTGTGCCATGAGGAGTGGGAAGAGACCCAAGAAACACATGAAAGGAATTTATTTATTCTCCCAATTTTTCTGAGTGGTAAAAGCAAGAAGAGAAGGAAAGGTGAGTTACCTGATGGTATCCAGAGGAAAGAATGGAAGAGAAGGAGAATCACCATAGGTGAAATTGAGGATCATGCTTCAAAGAGGGGTGAAAATGAGACTGTTAGGAGAATTGGACCTGAGTGTATTAAGTGACCTTTTTGGAATTGATCTGCAACAGGAAGAAAGTGAGAAGTAGCTCGAGGCGTGGGTTGCACTTTCTTTAAGAAACTATTTGGCCGATTCTGGAGATGAATCGTTGATCACCAAATACTTCTCCCGGGATACAACGAGCTTCTGATCTACAGTGCTGCTGAGACTCCAATCGCAGCACGTACCAACTTGCACCAGCAATTGGCAAATAAAAAACTGCAAAGAGAATAGAATTTGAGAGAAGATTGTATGATGATTTTTTTTTTTCGTTTCTATATATCTGTTCTTCCCATAGATGACCTATACTTATAGCTTGTAACCAGAAGCTATTAATTTGTATGCATTAATAATAATAAAAAATAAAAACGGCCATATAATGAATATCATTTAATTTTTGAAACAGCTATAACATAAATTCCCTTTAAGTATGAAACAGTTATATTTTTTAAAAACGTTTTGAATTCTGAAAGTTCAAAAAAAAAAGTTCTGTTTTTTTTCAATAGACCCCCAAGGCCCTAAGGCCCGGCCCGGTCATAGATATATAAATAAATATATATATATATATATATAGATATATATATAGATATATATATATAGCAATGAGACAGTATTGTTAACAAGATGAGTGTTTTGAATGTATACTCAATTCCAACAGAGACTTATTAATATATAATAGGATTTTGAGATCATGAAAGGTAGGATTCTCCTAACATTGCCCTGTTTCAAGTCTGATATGACTAACACCTATATTTAAAGTGAAACCGTATGCAATAACACCTAATTTTGAGAATGTGTGTTTTCAAAATTTCCTCCCGCTACAACCAATATTAAAGGGAATATGATTTTATTCAAATTATTGACTGTAAGCGAAGTCTTCTATCAGAATGGTTAAGATTTAATGACAGATGGTTATGTTTTAATGAACAGTTGGAATCAATGACTTTTCTATGAATTGAATTTTAGGTTTGAGTGATTGCAACAAAGCAGTGTTGATTCCATACCTCTTGCAAGATTCTCATCCAAACATGATTGATGGTAGATTCTCATCCAAACATGATTGGTGGTAGCATTATACATGTAAGATTTGTGTAAGTATAGAAGTTTGTTTTTAGAATCATTTGCATAAAAGTAGAAGAGGAACGAACCAAAAGGGAGGGATGGGCGAACATTCCAAGCTTCCACATTACCTCTTTCTCCCTTTTGTTTTTCTATTGCAGATCCTTTATCCTCTTCTCTAATACAGGAGACAAGAGATTGACTGAGCAATTATTTTTAAAACCAAGTGTTTGTATGACACTTGACCCAATGGCAGTTTTGAAGGAGACAGCCTTGGAGGTCATAAAACAGTACTAACTGCAAAAATAAGGTTGAAACAAATTGTCATTTTAAAATCAGGGGCTCATGCTCTGGACATGGAATATCACATGCAGGATCTTAAGGATATGTATCTTTTATGTTCTGACTCAATTAAGTTTTAGTTTAAGACCTAGGACCTTCTACCCCTAACTCATGCACATCTGCCTAATACTAAATTTTTTCTGTACTTTTTTCTTCTTCTTTTCTTCTATTTAATTAAGGAGCACATGGAGTCATGGACACACTAGAGACACTGCAATTTTGAAAATTGAACAAAATACTATATCAAAATAGTAGGTGTTATGCCAAAATATGTATGTTTGATTCTATAAGACTTCTACATAGTGTTGTTTGTACTTGGTAGGTTAGAAATTCTATGCTTGTTTGGTAAATTGTTTTCCAATTTATATATGTTTTTATTTTCTTATACTAAAAATCTTCAGAATCATGATTATAGATCGAGTATTTTAATAAGTTCTTGTTATAAAACCTTGATTTCTCTAGCTTGCTCATTGAATTTTTTTTCCTCTTCGATTTGTGGATTGTATTAGCTCCCTATACACACTTGGATGAGAAATGAGGAATTCTTTGTCATAGAAAGCATAGGTAGGGAATTTTCTTCCACATTCCTGTATGAAATTGAGATGAGATGGAAGAGAGAGCTATGCTTTTTCTTTCCCTCCATGTCTTCTCAAAAACACAAGTGAAAGTGAGAAAACCCACATGGAAGAAGGGTCCTTTCCACTCTACCATGTGCATATGATGGCTCAAGTTGCTACATCTATATCATTATCCATATGTATCCCCCCATATTGAATCCAGCCTTTCTGGCACTACCCTGTAGTAGAAAGAGTTACATCCAGCCTGATCTGTTTCCAGGGTTTAAACTTGAGAGAGATATCAAAGTCACTGAATCCCATGAAATGTGTCTCTGTATCCATCCTGATCTTGCACACAAGGGGGAAGATCATGTGGGCTTACAGGACACCCTGTTATTGATGGTGACCACTATAAGGGTTTAAATTCACTACCTTTTGTTTGCTTTCATGTATCTACATGTGATGATATTTAATTTGTATTCAATACTGAAACTGAGTGTGAACTGGAGGGTGGTGGACCTGGACGTGGCTGGGTAAGAAAACCATCAATTTAGGGTTGTGAATCGGGTAGCATTTGATCTGAACTTGATCCCCCCCAACCCGAAAAAATAGGGATCTCTAGACGTTTGAAGAAAACTGCCCAAAAACTTGAGAATTATCAGTATTTAGGATAAAGGCTTTTGCTTGTGAGAGAGAGAGAGAGGATATGAGAATAAAGGATGTATTTTTTTTGAATGAAAATACCATATTTTAAAACAATAATACTTCTGTAGTAACTAAAAGGAATGAACTTAAAAGATTATAAATTTTTTAGTATAAACTTGCTTAACCTGCACATAGTTTCGAATTGGGTGATATCTTGCAACATAGTCGCCCCGATCCATTAATGAGAGGTCATGCACATGAAAGCAAAATTTTTACTGAAATAGCTACTTCATTGTTTTCTTTAGAAGAATAGATAGAATTTCAACAATTTTAATGGTAGAATTGACGAAACAAGGGACCTTTAAAGACTAGTTGATGATATGGACAGAAAACTGGACAGAACCCACAAGCCTCATTTTGTTTTCGCCATTCATGACAAAGTAAGGGTTGAATAAGATGAAAGAAGAAGTACAGACAATTTATTTCTCTTCTTTTTTAGCCCAGGTTGTTTCTTACTGCATTGACAGTTTGAAATCAAAGAAACCCAAAAAAAAAAAAGCCATTACATAGAGATCTCTTCAGAGATTTGTACATATGCCTTCTATCTGTTCTTCTCAGTCACCATAGTTTCTTTTTTACCTTCTTCTCTTGATACCTATGTAATCAATAAAGATGAACCGAAATAAGTATAAAAGTATATATGGATCGAAATGTTTGTCAAATAATTAAAATGTTTTCTCAATGCAGATGTTCATAACAAAGCTCATGAATACTAATAATGCACCTTGAACTGATGGGTAGCAGAGAAGCCAAAGGACAACTCCAAAACATCCTCAACAAACAGTTTCATCTTCTTGTTGTTGTTGTTGTTGTTGTTGTCTGCATTGTTGGGATTGAAGCTTGCCTACAAAAATAAACCTGAAATGAGATGGGAAAATCGAATGAATTCGAAAAAAGGAACCAAGAGGGGCTTTGTTATAGTTCTTTACCTTGGAGAAGCTGAAGAGAGGGGAGCTGGCAGTGTCATCAAGGAGGGAGGAATAGCTACTGTTTTGCTTTGATATTCGGTTCTCCGTTTCGGCCTTCCTCTTCTTCTTACTACCATGGGCATTACTAATTCTCGGCAATGCAGCACAAGGGAGAAGAGAGGAGGGAGAGTAGATGCAGCAGCCATGGCCACAGTTGCTGGTGTGTTCATCTTCTTCTTCATGGAAATGGGGTGGTCCAGATGAAGCATCAGAAACCATTGAAAGGTCCTCTTCTTCTTCCTCTTCCTCTTCCTCTTCTTTATGGTCTTCATCATCATGATCTTCTTCTTCTTCTTGTTGATATTGTTGCATTGAGATTGCTGAGGTGGCAGAGTCTAGATACATAGTCCACCCTGATTGACACCCACTGCTGCATTCAGAACCACTCTTCTCTTCTTCTTCTTCTTGATACTTGCTTTCATCCATTTTTCTCAACTGAGATTTAAGTTGGCTCTCACTCACTCACTCACTAGCTATATGTATATCTTGTTCTCTTTTGTCTATAGTGTGACAAAGGAAGGGAGTGATACTGCTATTAACCAAATCCCAGATGTGGTTTGTCTCGTAGCTAGTGCTAAGTATCGTTTTCCCACCATCTTAGTTACTAAATTTAAATTACCGGTTGGGCTATTGGGTTTCTTTGTTATTTGGTGAGGAGCCCAGAAAAGAGAGAAATAACTTTGAGAGAGAGAGAGAGAGAGGGCCACAAGGGTTTCACATGCAATACAGCCAGGCACTGAGTACTCTTATTTGCTTTCAAATCCCGTGAACAGGGAGGGAGAGAGAGAAGAGAGAGAGAACGAGAGAGAGAGCATCGAAATTATTTAGGTGTATGAATGTAGGTATATCAGGAATTTTTCCCAAAATAACCAACTTTTTAAAAAGTATTTATAAAACTAACCCACTTTCGAAACTGTTCACCAAATTGATCTACTCGCTGTTTCAAACATTAGGTGTAGTTCTATAGTTTTCTGCAACACTTGAGAAATTTTGAATATACAATTTCTATCTAAAATATATACAACTACACTCGCTATCTCGTCATTTGAACTAGGCTCGCTATCTAGCAAGTGTAGTTGTACTCATTTTTTCAGAGAAATTTTGAACATAACATGTATACAACTACATTTGCTATCTGAGATAGCGAGTCTAGTTCAATTAAACTCACCATCTCAGATCGCGAGTGTAGTTGCACTTTTTTTTTAGAGAAATTTTGAACATGAATTTCTACCCGAAATGTATATAATTACATTCGCTATCTCAAATATCGAGTCTAGTTCAAGTGACATCACTATCTCAGATGTACTATTTTTTCAGAGAAATTTTAAACATGCAATTTCTATCTAAAATGTGTAAACTTATACTTGCTATCCAAGATTTTTTATTTGATGAAACTTGCTATCCAAGATAGTGCGGTCAATTCAACTAGACTCACTATCTCATATATCGAGTTGGTCAATTTGGTAAATAGTTTCGAAAGTGGGTCAGTTTGGGAAAAATATCAGTATGTGTATTTCATTGGTTGAGATTATTCAGTTATTAGTGAGGAGGTCCCTATGTTTTGGTTTTTCTACTTTCGCGCGCGCGCTCTCGCTCTCTCTCTCTCTCTCTCTCTCTCAATGGAGTGTGCTTGGTGTCAACACAATGAATCCTTCTCCAGTCTTTTGCACGTGCAATCGTACAACATGTACAATTAGCAATCACATGCTCTTGTTGTTACAACCATTACACCTATAAAACTGTTATCTGACTACGACTTGTTTCTCTATTTCTTAAAGTAAATCTCTATTTCCTTTTGTTAATTATTATCCATAAAGTAAACTGAAAGGATTAAGGACAAAAGAGTATCATAAGTTGCTAATCACTAATCACTATTTTTCAGTCTAATCAACAGACAAGCAGCTCATAGGAGAAGCACAAGTTAAATCTATGTTGTATCTTGTATGAAGAAAGAAGATTCTACGATAATGATACCATATCGAATCTACTTAAGATGTGGTTTTCTATGAATGATGGGCTTCGGATTTTGTTGAGAAGTACTTATGTTATTATAATTGACTAGTAATTTAGATATATGATACACGTCTTAATAAATATATATTTTTAAAAGTAAATATTCCGGACCTTCTTTACATTAATTATGTACAGGCGATACACGCATTTGTTTATCTACAAATGATAACCCCAACTCTCTATTAGAGATTAAAGATGGGCATAAGTAATGCAATTTGAAGTGACTAGATTACAGGGAACAAAGGGACAGGTAGAGCTGTCACAGTATACAGTTAAGTGCCCAAGATCTATCACTAATTATCAATTAATGTTTCCAAAACAAACTTAATTGTCCTCACATCTTAAGGTGAGTTTTATTCAGTGAATGATAGGCTTCGTATCAATCTAACATGGGTAGATTTTATCCAGTTTTTAACATGAGCTAGGGGACCGGAGAGAAAGGACATGGAGTTGGTCTTATATGCTAGCTATGAAAGACACTAGCCCCTTTAAGGATTGAATATTGGGTTTGGTCCTTTTTAGGATTTTACTGGGCCAACTTCACATCTAAATATTATTAGGCTAAATTACAAAAAAGATATTATATACCTTCATTTAAAAAAAAATAACTATCATAACTATGTTTATGCGTAATTTCTAAAACTTTTTTTTATTCGCAGAAAACTATTCCGAATGACGGAATTTGTTTCAAAAATCTTTTCTCTTCTTTCTCACTCATTTTACCCCTTTCTAACCCATTTCATATTCTTCCCTAATTTTACAAACCCTAATTTCTCCCCGAAACCCAATTTCTTTCACAAACTCTATCTCCCTTGCCCTTATTTCACAAACCCAATATTTTTCACAAACTAGAGGATTTTTGGGTTTGTGAAAGAAATTGGATTTTGGAGAGAAATTAGGGTTTGTGAAATTTGGGGAAGAAGATGAAATGGTTAAGAAAGGGAAAAAATGAGTGAGAAAGAAGAGAGAAAAGAATAAAAAAAATTGAAAAAATGAGGGAAAATGGATGGAGGGACATTTTCATCCTTCGGGCTAGTTTTCCACGAATAAAAAAAGTTTTTTGAGGTTACGCTTAATAAAGCATAGTTAGGATAGTTTTCAAAAAAAAAAAAATGGGCTGAAAGTATAGAGTAGTTTCTTATAGTGTAGCCATATTATTATTATCTTCAAAAATAACCAAGAGGTTATTTGGTTATATATATATAGATATTACTAGACATTTGGCATGTAAGTGTAATACTCCTAATTAATATTATAAAATTTAAAGATTATGAAAGATGCTTTTATCATATCAAGTTGTGGGTATAATTTAACTTATGGAGTGCATTTCATGCTACATGATAAAAATTTCAACTGCCTAAGCCTTCTTCCTCCATGCACTTTTCGGAAATGGATTACCCAAGTTTTCTAGGGTTTGGTGAGCTTATCTATACTGATGTGGTTGACTAGCTAGAAATTAATGTCACCACTTTTGCTACTATATTAATGTCATCACATGCTCCAACCTCCATGACATCCAAGCATCTTTGCCTAAAGGGAAGGCTCTAAAATCTCCACAGCTCAACCTCCTCCATCTCTCTTATTTCTCTCTCTCCCTATAGCCTATGGCACATGCACACTGAACAATGAACATCTCCATCTATGAACACATGCTCTTTTCTAACCTTTACTTTCTTCTTCTCTTTTATTCCACCTTTTCCCTCAAAAAAAAAAAAAAAAAAAAAAACCAAAAAACCTTTACTTTCTTTGTTATAATTTTCTTTTAAACACTTTTAGAACAAAATGGAAATTTTCCAATTTGTTTCTATGAACATATGCGTACACGTCTATTTGAGCAACAAGAGCCTTTTGCTTTAATAGTAAAGAAGAAAAGTCTTCTCGTTTGCATTTATCATGTCTTGAACATGTCACTTCTTACAATACAATGTTCCTTCATTTTAATTGTCTTGTTGCAAAGTTTGTCTTCCGAACTCACTACGAAAAATTTCAGCTGACCGGATTATGAGACCATTGCCTTCTTATCCTATGAAATGAAGGTATATCAAAATGTTTAAATTGAATTGAATCTTAGGTTCAATTCATCTAATGCAATATGGGAACCTTTTGCAAAGCACTTGGGGAAGTTGAGCACCTTTTGTTACCAATTATATCCCATGTGCCACTATCATCAAAAGGATATTGTTTTGAGCCTATGATTGAGGCATACATAGAAATGATGGGAGAGTATGATGCTCACTTGTTTTGGTTTCCATTTCCCATCTTTGAACACACAGTCCACACATGATAAACTTCACTTGGTTGTTCCTGTTCTCCCGTTATTCGCAACAATAGCAATTAGAGAACTCCAGTTGCTCATCACAAAATATCATTTACTTATTGACTTCTTCTGAAGTCCACTCAATATACAATGCATGCTTGCTATGATTGCTTTTTATTTGATTGCATTTGCTTATTTCTTCCTCTCAATGCGAATATCTACAGCATCTAGAATTTGATTTTATGATATGAAATTTAGATTCTTAATATTCTTCTGAACCTAAATTATGTTATCTCTTGATTTATAACTCTGAGAAATGAAGGAATGTGCAAGTATCGGTTGGTCAGGCGACTAATCGTACTTAATTAATTAAGTGCCTGCTGATGGTAATGCTTCTTTAATATCAGCTCAACTCAGATTATCAATGACCCTAATAACTATGTATTTACAATGGCAACAACAATCGATATTATATACACGGGCATTCTGCATGCGCAAAATCTAGGTGGAGCTTGTTTTGGAAGGTAGCTTTACAGTTATAACTAATCTTGTCTGGCTTTTAATTAGAGGGCCACTGCAAAGCCAATTGGCAAGAATCACGTGACACTTCCAAGTGGGGTTCCAAACACTCCCATTTATTTGTTCTGTACTCTTTCCTAGAGTGAAAGTTTATATCTCAAGTTGTTTGTTTTACAGTTTGAATAATATGTTATTTACATGTCATCATAAATATTTTACATCAGATGTCAACTACTTTTCCTTCCTGTTTTATCTCCTACAAACTATTGATATGTAGTGACAATAATAAGAAGAATTTGATTATGAAACTTAGTATGCATGCATGATTAGTAACGAATATTTTTTTTTCCCCTTCTTCTCAAATTAAATAATTTCAGTAGAGGGGGAGTTGTAGGGTTAGTAGTCAGTCATCATCCTACTAAATCCCAAAAAGTGAGTGGTGGATTATAAACTCATTCCACATGGAAAAAGGTTACAAGGTCATAATTCAATATGAAGGTCTTTGATCTCATCTTCTTCAAATTAAGGAAGTTTGCAGCTGAATTTCTGGCACTAGGATTGCTCTTGAAAATGAATGAAGTCTAGGGAGCAATGAATGTTGAATATAATGCTTGAGAGAGCATACTTCAAGCTGCTTTCTTTCCTTGTTTTGCTCTAGGACTTACTTTGTCATCATACAATGCACTATAAATACAACTTGTAGTAGATGATGCACATGGATGGGGGCCAATTTTGATCCCCTACATTCAACTGCTATTGCTTGTTAGGAACTGTTGTTTGCTTCAGATTTATGGAAGGGAAGATAAAATATGATGGCATTTGGCACATTTGATCTTTTGATTCATATTCTTAGACATTGATGCGAAAGATTACCTGGTCGAGGGTGACTAAACGGAACCCCAAGAACTCCTTGTCGGACAATTCACTGAATATCTGCAAAGGAGATGAAGTAGTGTAAGTAAAAGAGCCAACTTTGTGCTAATTGGGAAGATTATAGGAAGATCACAAGTACGCAATGTCTCACAATTTTAGAGCCAGGTCTCTTTAATATCACTCTTGAGATATATGTTAGGTTAGATTTATCTCACATGATCAACTGTATAAATTTGAGACACGTGTTAGGGTTGGGGTAGAATTGATTGGAGCATGACTAATCATAATGTTGAGGGACTTTGCTTTCTGAGCAAAGATGAACTCCAGTACTGAATGTCTAGTACATGATCTAAGACCATCTCCAACCTTCAACTTCATTTTGGAGCAACTTTTACTCTAAAATGAAGTAACACATCAAACAGTAACTTCATCTTCAACTCATAACTCTATTTCTAACTCCAAAAGGGAATATTCTCAGCATATTTCTTTTTATCTACTTTTTAAATTAACTCTCTTCTAACTTCCCACTATTTATCTATTTAACCAATTAGCAACAAACAAAAAAAATTTAATGTATTGATCAAATAATATGCCTTAATTAGGCGTCCTAAAATGTTCGAAATTTTTATATATTGTAATTGACATTTTGTATTATTTTCTAAATATTAAATATACTAAATATTAAATTAATAACCTTCAATATAAAATAACGTATAGAACACAAATAAATTAAATTTTTATTTCTGAGAGTAGAATGTAATAAATTTTGTTAAGGAAATGTTGAATTAGGGTTTAATAAAAAAAGTTGAAAACTTTTAGGGGGTTTTAAAAAAAAATAAAATTTGCCGCTCGGTGAACAGTAGCGCTCCATATATGACGCCCCACTGTTCACACAAGCTCCTTCCTAACCAAAATGGTGCCTAAAATGGCGCTGGGTTGGAGACCAAACCCAACTCCAAATCCCACTTCAGCGCTATTTTGGAGTGGGGTTGGAGATGCCCTAACCAACTAGAAAACATTGGTGAAGATTGAACGAATCGCAACGCAATGATGAATAGATGTATCATTAGTTGGACTGTTCAGCATATAAAGACACTGGACACTGAGGAATTATAGTATTATTTTTCATATGACTGTAAAACTTATCTCCTGTGTGCTTATTTGAATAATGGACCCAAACTAGTGAAACCCTAAAGCCCATCATTGATGACCCTATCCCCAATCTCGTCCATAACGAATAACTAGTAATATGCATCGCCATAACTAATAATATACACGTGCAGTGCAGTGATGCACGTATTAATTTTTTTTAAAAATTTAAGTAAAAATTCTGATTTACACGTGCGATGCATGTCTTAATAAATATGATTATATATTTTTAAAAGTAAATGTAAAAACCATAATGGAAGAGTTGAAGTTGCATGAAAGGAATTTTTTCCCAAATTGCCCCACTTTTTGAAAGTTTTTTCCAAATTGTCCTACTTTTTAAAAAAATTTCCAAACCATCCCACTCGGTTTTTGAAAGAACGAGTTTAGTTAAAACTAACTCGGTTTTTCAAAGAACAAGTGTTAGTCTTAGATTTTTCGAATTCTAACACTCGGTCTTTGAAAAACCGAGTTATTTTTAACTAAACTCGGTCTTTCAAATACCGAGTGTGTCATTTTGGTAAATACTTTCGAAGTGGGTTAGTTTGGTAAATACTTTCAAAAAGTAGGTTATTTTGGTAACATGGAGGAAGGAGAAAGTATTAGACCTTCACGTGACGATAGAGCACGTACTCGTGGTGGACGTGGTCGTGGTCGTGGTCGTGCTCGTGCTCGTACCGAGAGTACTAATGTAAGTAATTAATTGTTGATTCTAATAGAATTATATGAAATTTCGATCTATTGATGTAAATGTTATTGTTATGTAGGTTCAAATCAATCCAAATGAGGCGGACACTTCTTCTTCAGTCCCTTCATCATTGTATATCCCTTCGGGAGACCTAGGACCCCTCGATCCTTCACTCCTCACTCTTCAACCGTTGCATCGATCGCAGATGTGTGGAACGATGAGTCTACGGAGTGCCACTTTAGGACTGGTCATCCACTACCTATGCATCCACGGATACACGAGATACTAAAAGACTGTGGGTTCTACGGTATTGGTAGGATGAGGTCCATCAAGTACGATCGACCTCTTTTGGAAGCACTTCTTGAAAGATGGAAGCCTGAGACACACTCCTTTTACCTGCCAGTTGGAAAGATGACCGTGACTGCAGGACGTTTCCATAATTACCGGGCTTCAAATCGATGGAGAGGCAGTCACAGGTACAATGAACTTCGACCCGGTTTATATAGTCGAGGAGTACTTAGGTGTCGAAGTTGAAACCGGTGCGATTAATGGTAAATTTATTCGTTTGAAGTGGTTGAAGGACACCTTTAAGAATAAATTGAATGTAGGTTCAACTGCGGCGGAGGTGGAGTGCTATTGTAGGGCCTACATTCTCATGCTATTCGGCACTGTATTGTTTTCAAATTCTTCAGGAAATAGCGTCTCGTTGATATTCTTGCCACTAATCGCCGATCTAGGAAACATTAGCCGTTACAGTTGGGGTAGTGCCGTACTGTCATCACTGTATCGGAGTTTGTGTTTGGTCAGTGTAGGTTCGGTGCAGATGAATGGGCCTATGATTTTACTTCAAATCTGGAGTTGGGAGCGCATTCACGTCGGTCTGCCCATAGTACGGATCCAATCTCCGCACTGGATACATCTTCTCGATGACGTGGACATGCTACCTCCTATCGGTGTTTACTGAACTGGCAAACTTACATGGATAGCCAATCCCAACAGGTGCTTAACGTACTACCGCGATGAGTTGGATAGGTTGGCAGCTGACTGTGTCGTGTGGCTTCCTTACACGGAGAATCATGTACTTCGACTTTCGCATAATTGCATGTACAGGCGTGATTTGTGGCTCACGAAAGCACCTTTAATCAATTTTGGGGTTATCGAGTTCTATTACCCCGATAGAGTGCTATGCCAGTTTAGGCTTCACCAAAGGATTGCGGTTGTCGAGCCATTCAATGCGGAGATGCACAATATTATAGGAATGGGTCGAACCCCCGGACACAATTGGGCATCTTGCTTTGCTACGTATGTTCAGAGATGGAATGTACACCGGTTCGATGAAATTATCGGTGACATTCCTCCGTTTGACCTCCCGGTGTATGAGGCGTACATGACTTGGTACGAGAGAGTGACTAGACGGTATATCTCTCTGATGTTGCAGACTCTTGCTGGAGTGGTAGTCCCGATCCGTCGACCAGGGATCGAACTAGCAGATCAACATTCCATGAAGTTGCCGATGTACCAACCAAAGGGATCTACTATTCGGAAATTTGTAAGTTTTAAAGTTTCGTTTTATTTTTTAAAGTTTATATAAAAATTTGTTTTTTATATATGTATGTGTATATGTAAGTACCATAATCTTTCAACTTTTCATGATTGTCAGTTGAGCCAGACTTGGGCCATTGCAAAGAAATGTGCAACTTTGTTGAACAGCAACGTCGTCGATCAGACGAATAAAACCATACGGGAGATGATTACATGTTGCCGTGCACAAGCTGATCTTGTGGGCGAGGGAGCAACATTAGATGCAATACTAAGGACTCCCACACATCGAACGAGCGGCCGTACTGGTGTCCGACGAAAGAGAGTTGTTCAAAGATCCTCACCTCAACCTCAAAGCGAATCAGAACACGAAGAACAAGTAGGGACTAAGATTGAAGGGGAGGGGATACAACAACAAGTTGGGGGTGAGATTCAAGAAGAGGAGAATATCTCGTTGTCTGGTCTCACACATGCTGCTCCACAACGTGGTAGAAGACAACAAAGACCCACTAACTTCTTCACACCGGACCCTTAATTTTTGTGACCATGTAGGAATTCGGGTGCATTTAAGCGTTAGTTTAATTTTGTTGATTTTTGACACTGTAATTTATGAATTTGTTGAATCATGTCTGTAATACAGGTTCGGTAAAAGTTGTTTGAACGGAACAAGATGAGGGAAGCGCTTGAAGACATCACCTTTTTTTAGTTATCTTGTCCATAATGCATGTTATCTTTTGATGTTAGTTTGAGTTATATGTTAGCTTGATGTTAGTTTGATGTTGTAATATTTTGAGTTAGCTTGATGTTGTAATATTTTAAGTTAGTATGATGTTGTAATATTTTGAGTTAGCTTGAGATTGTTGTTGTAAAATAAGAGATGTTTGAGATGTTTATGAGATGTTGGAGATGTTTCTCGAGATATTTATGAGATGTTTATGAGATGTTTGAGCTTGTGGAGAAGTTGTTTGAACTGAATATGGAGTGCATTGAACTTAAATGTGGAAATGAATATGGAAGTGATTGAAAATTTGTTGAAACTGTATGTGAGCTTGATCTCAGCGAATATAAAGGGAAAATGCATGTTCTAAACTGAAATGGTGAAATTTAAACTTAGACTCGATCTGTGAAAGACCGAGTTTAGTATTAACATACACGGTCTTTCAAAAACCGAGTCTTATGCCTATAAGTTTTTTTTTTCAATTAAACTCAAGACTCGATCTTTGAAAAGACCGAGTCTTGAAGCTGATTGAAAAATAGAGCTTACAGAAGCAAGACTCGGGTCTAGTTATAATGCAAACGGTCTTTCGAAAATTGACTGTGGAGTTCACTCTTTTTCAGAAACCAAGATATTCTCTGAAAATGAGTGAACTCCACAGCCGGTTTTCGAAAGACCGTTCTCAATATAACTAGACTCGGTTTTTTAAAGACCGAGTCTTCAATCTGTGAATTTTTTTTCAATCTGTGAATTTTTTCCCAGAAACCAAGATGTTATTTGAAAGAACGATGAGAGAAGACTAGGTTTTGGGAAGTGAATCGATCAATTTGAGGGAAAATCGACCAAGAGAAGAAGACGAAAGTAGAGAAGAAGAATAAAGTAGAGAAGAAGAAAGAAAATATGTGAAATAACACTCCCAATCGATACTCGGTCTTTGAAAGACCGCGTGAGTTTTAACTACACTTGGTCTTTCAAAGACCGAGTGGGATGGTTTGAGAATTAAAAAAAAAAGTGGGGCAGTTTGGAAAAAACATTCAAAAAGTGGGACAGTTTGGGAAAAAATTCGCATGAAAGTAGGTAGATTTATAACTTCAACTCTTCCATTAAAATAACTAGTATAATGTACGTGCGATGCACGCCTACTAAAAGTCATTAAATTAAATGGATATATATCAAATAAAAAAAGGGTTTATATTTGAATGTTTTGATTTGGGTGACACATGCGGTACACGTATAGATTGTTGGATTTAGTTTGGATGTTTATTGCACGGGTTTGTTTAGTTACAAAGTTAAAATTTGTTTGGTTACAAACCCCAACTCTCCCATTAAAATAGTAAAGATAGAGATTATATATTATATTATAGATAGATAAATAGATAGTAATTTACATGTGTAATACACACTTAATATATTAAAAAAAAATAAAGTAAAAAATTTGATGTCGTGAGGAATTGAATATGAAACCTCTTTCATATTAGTTATGCACGTACAATACATCCGTTGGTAGATTTACAATTGACACTAAGACCTTCTTTCATTATAATATTAGAGATGTAACAAAATTTTGCAATATTATTATACTTTACATTAGAGAATCAATGTCAATTGGTTGAGAATGTTTTGAATTTTTCCGTACTGACCCACTTTTTGAAAATAATGACCAAACTAACCCACTTTCGAAAATATTTACTCAATTGATCCTACTATTGACAATAACGTCATCCGTTATGTTGATGATGTTGTTGTCAATAACGACACCTGTAAATTTTTTTCTTTCTGTTGTCGCTATTGGATGTAACAACATCAATACATATCATATTCACTTAGGAGTTCTTTGACTTGAGAAAAAAATTGCAAGTAAAAATCATTTATAACTGATGCCGCCTGAGATTGCAAGTAAAAAATTTCGACATCGCTTCGTAATCTGGGCATAACTATATCATCCGAACTCCAAATGAGATGATTCAAAATGCTATGGAACACCAAGAAAAAGATCTACAACATTCATGTTTTGCGTTTTGAGAGATACTGGCTGCATCAAGGTCAAATTGATGCTCTTGTACAAAATTTGGAGTACACTGTGAATTATACTGATGCTAGCTAATTATACCGTTATCGAAAATAGTGACATCAATTATAAGCGATTTTCACTACAATTTTTTTCTCAAGTCAGAGAATCTCTAAGTGAATGTGAGATATACTGATGCCGTTACTTTCAACAGCGGCAATGAATTTTTTTTACAGGTGCTGCTATTGGCAACAATGACATTAAAATAAGTTAAATAACAGATGTTGTTATTGCAAATAGCGTTTTGCTGATGTGTTCAAAATTGGGCCAGTAGGTGAAAAAATTGGAATCTTTCAACCCTATGACAATCTTGTACATTTGTTGGTTTTTTCAAGGACGAGAAACAAAAGGAAGTGAGAATACTAATTACATCGATCCTTCACCGTCTCTCCACTTAAGATACATCAGACCAGTAAGATAATGAGCGTAAGCCCCTGCAATGACTACTAATAAGTGGAATAGCTAATGGCTGTTTCCTATAAGATCAAAATTCCCTAGCATCAATCGCCTCCGGGATTCATGTTGCGTAAATAACCACACCTAGACCATAGAGGATCCTCATACCCAGGGCCAGCCCTGAGTTTCCGGGGACCCTAGGCGAACTTCTGGCATGGGGGCCCCTAATAACATATATATTTTTTTTTACGCGCAAAATACGTACCTATATTTACAAGAAAAGTTCAAATTGGGGGCTCTAAAATTGCGAAATCTCCAGGAGCCCAAGGTGGCCGCCTTACCCACCTCTAGGGTAGGACCGGCCCTGCTCATACCATGTCGATAGAATTGCTTCTCGTCAATCATTGAATACGATTAGCTTGTGGCATATAGGAACTAGTCCCGATACCCCCCATACAGAAGAAGAGTGAGACCCTAGCCATCCAAAAGTCTGGATTTTGGAACAACATTGGAACTAGGGAAACGAGGACGGACCGTGGCCATGCCGAATGTGGTGATGTAGCGGCCCATGTAGAGGTTTGAGAAGAGTAAAATGCTAGACATATATGAGTTTTTACCCCAAACATTCATTATAAATGTATTAGGACCCACTTCTAATTAAAAGACAAGATTAAAACATTGTATTTTAGTGAGATGTGGGTCCCAATGCATTTATAATTTTACTACCATTTTGTTCACTACCTTAGATGGCATGTTCCTATTGGAGAGTTCTCCTACCTAGGGCTGTTCATTGGTGCGAAACCGAACCGAACCGAACCGAAATTTTCGATTTGGTATATTTGAAACCAAAATCCGAACCGAAACTGATAAAATTTGGTTTGAACCGAACCGATCGGTTCGGTTCGGTTAATAACCGAACTAACCAAAATTTTTAGTACAATGGTTCTTCACTTCAAACCAGTTTGATCAACAATGGTTGGGAGGCTTCAACAAAGTGTTTGCCAACAGCTTCTAGTTCAGTTAAGTCTTCGTGTACCATTGAAAAAAGTGAAGGCTATAAGTCTCAAATTAACCTGTGGATTGAAAATGGTCAGAAACTGAACTGTGATAATCATTCTGCGGAAAATGTTGCTGAAGTGGGTAAAGTAAGTAGAAATAGATCCAGACCTGGAGAGAACCCCCGACCAAGGCCGAAAGATCGGAAAATGATTCAAAACCTTGTAAAGGAGCTGCGTGAAATTATTCCCAATGGAGCTAAGGTGACTTAATCAATTTTTGAAGCCTTGAGTTGATTATTTTGCTTTACTTTTCTAATCTTATGATTTGAGATGGAGCTTTTGAAGTGCACTTGCATAGCAGCTTAGTTTGAGATGGATCCTAGGGGTATAATTTATTTTGGTCCAAAAAAAGTTTGGTTTTTTGTTCTGTTCGGTTTATTTAGAAGCCAACAAAAAACCGAACCGAACTCTCTAAAAAAAACTTTGGTTTGGATCAAAACCGAACCAAATTGATAAATTTCGGTTCGGTTCGGTTCGGTAATCGGTTTTAACCAAAGTATGAACAGCCTTACTCCTACCTACTCTATCTTTCTCTGCCTATTGGAGTGTGCCACTTAAAGTAGTGAACAAAATGGTAGTGAAATTGGTAGTGAATTTAGCATTACTTTTAGGGTAAAAACTCATGTATGTGTAGTCATCCTCTTGTGAAAAAGGGGCCGGGTCACATAGGAAAGAGTAGTAAACCAAGGGATAGGAGGAGGTCACGATGATGGTTACAAGAGACTGACCAAGTAACAAACAACATAACCATGTGAGCTAGTGTTTCAAACCAGTTTACTACTCTATGTTGAGAGACGAGACTGAGAGTTCACTATTGTTGACATAAGAGCATCCACATTTTACATGCGCACTGCATGTGAATTGTGTGGCGCATAATTAATACTTATTCTAGATGTTCACGCATGACATGATGTGTCGCTTACTACTATTGCATGATAATCGATCGATAGTATTGAGAAAGAAATTAGTACAGGAAAGGCAACATTTAGGAAAAGTCCCACCCTTTATTCGGGAAAAAAAATACATTTAGATAATTACTGGCGATTTTAAGACGTAGGATGGGATGGAACGATATCCAAATTGACATTTAGTTTATAAAGTTGGCCGTCTTAATTACTGGCGAAATCCTACATCTTAATTATCAAATAGTCGAGTGTGGTTGTAAGAGAATCTGTAGTCGTGGGCTAAATACACAAAATTTGAAAAAAATAGAAATAGCTTCGCTGCAGTCGTTTTCCATATACCCAAAATTTGGGTGTACGATGAATAGTAGACTGCCAAATATAGCATTCGGAAAATTATCTTTCGTCCCTGAAAAGAGACGAAGGATAATATCCCGTCGCGTCAGATTTTTTTTCCCCAGACGATGAAGTCCCGTTCTTTATTAAAAAAAAAAAAGAAAAAACAAAACAAAAGTGTCGGACGGTGTATTATACACCGTCCCAACAATTTTGAATATGACAAAATTGGTGGGCCGGTGTATAATCCACCATCCCACCATTTTTCCTTTTTTTTTTGTTTTTTAGTGCCCAGAAATTTTTATTTTTTATTTTTATTTTTTTGACGAGAGATAATAGATCGTCCGGCCATATTTTAGCTTTCAACGACTGCAGCGCGCAGCCATATTTTCTATTTCCAAAAGCCAAATACCTAAAAATTAGCTTAGAACAACTACAGATGCTCTAATGGAGGTAGCGAGACGTAGGATGGGAAAAAAATACATTTAGTTAATAAAGTTGTAAAGATAAAAATTTTGGTTACAAGACCAACTCTTCGTTTCTCTGGTTGTGGAATGTCTTGCCTCGATTACCGGCTCATCCGGATTGGGCAACATTCTCCTCAAACTTCACGTGATTAAGCACGGTTGCAAAATCTGGCACTCCGAAAGACACCACAACACTCTCTTCCTCAAAAACTTCCTCCTTCATTCCATTGAGTCCCTAGATAAGATGGAAGAACAAGTTCCATTGTCTGACGCTGCTCGTGCAGAGCGTCTTTCCTGCAAGCAGGATTATGCTGATATTCTCCAGCAAGATCATACTAAATGGGCTCAAAGAGCGCGTATTAAATGGATGAAGGAGGGGGATGCCAATACTGTTTTTTTCCACAACTTTGCCTCTCACAGGCAACGTTGTAACCGCATCTCCTCAATTTCCGTCCAGGGGATTGATTTCTCCTCCGATGTAGAGATCCATCGGGAATTTCTCAATTTCTATAAAAATCTTATTGGCACGCAGAAACATCGCTCAGTCGAGCTCGACTGGTTTCAACTCTATGGTAACCAATCTCACGATCTCTCTTCTCTGGAAGCTCCCTTCTCCATGGAAGAAATCAAAAGTGTTGTTTTTGCTTTAAAAAGCGATTCAGCCCCTGGCCCTGATGGCTTTCCGGCCTTCTTCTTCCAAAAATTTTGGGATTGGCTTAAGGAAGATCTCTTCAAATTGTTTCAGGACCTTCATCAGGGTCATTTCTTCTTTGACCGCATTAATTATGCGCACATAGTTCTCATTCCCAAAGTAGCGGGGGCTCATTTATTAACCAACTTCAGGCCCATCAGCCTGATCAATACTTCTTTCAAAATTATAATGAAAGTTCTGTCTTCTAGACTGAGTGCTATTATCTCCCCCCTCATCGACTCCGCTCAGTCGGGATTCATCAAAGATCGGTTTATCCTTGATAGCGTTGCTTCGGCTCAGGAGATCATTTCCCACTGTCATAGATCCGGCTCGGAGGGTATCCTTCTCAAGCTAGACTTTCAAAAAGCTTATGATAACGTTAATTGGGAATTTCTATTTGACATCCTTACCTTCAGAGGATTTGGCCCCAAATGGATTGCCTGGATTAAATCCAGCCTTTACTCGGGGACTTCCTCTATCTTCATCAACGGCTCCGAAGGGCACAAATTCAAAATTAAATGTGGACTCCGTCAGGGAGATCCCCTCTCCTCCCTTCTTTTTGCCCTCGTTGCTGATGTGTTTAGCAAGCTTCTCAGGAATGCTTGGGACCTCCAAATGATCAAGGGTCTCGGATCGTCCCCCCATTTTGAGGGGGTTCTTAATCTGCAATATGCAGATGACACTATCATCTTCGCCAAACCCAACTTTCACTCCCTTTGCAACTTAAAACTTCTTCTTTACTGCTTCGAAATGGCTTCTGGCCTTTCTATCAATTTCCAAAAATCTTCTGTCCTTTGGCTTAGCGGTTCCCCTAATCGCCAGGCTGAGGTTTCCAATTTTTTCAATTGCCCTATCGCTAGCTTCCCGATATCGTATCTAGGCATTCCTCTGAGATGGGGAAAGCTGCGCAGAGCTGACTGGTTCCCACTTATTGATAAAGTGGAATCTAGGCTTTCTGTTTGGACTGGTAAAGTTCTCTCCCGAGGAGGCAGATTGGTTCTCATTAATTCGGTTATTTCTGTCATGCCTCTTTATATGATGTCCTTTTACTTCATGCCCTCCTGGGTGATCAAGAGAATTGATCAAATCAGGAGTAATTTTCTCTGGTCCGGATCCGCCTCATTTAAACCTGGATCGCACCTAGCCAATTGGAGATTAATCTGTACCTCTAAAGAAGAAGGGGGTCTCAGTGTTTTGGATCTTAGGGGCCATAACCTTGCTCTCTTGGGTAAATGGCTGTGGAGATTTCACAACCTCCATCATCTTCCGTGGATCCATTGCATCAAAAATTATCGATTTTCGTCATCCTATTGGTGGGAATTCCCACTTCTAACTTCTCGTCATGCTTCCCCGTTCTGGAAAGGTATCTGGAAAGCGTCTCCCGCCTTCCAGTGTAGCATTGTTCATTCCTGCCATGACGGTTCCACTATGAAATTCTGGACTGATCTGTGGATTGGCAATATTAAGCTTTCTTCCGCATTTCCTTCTTTATTTCGTTTAGCGGCTGCTCCGTCAGCGACGGTGGCGAACTCGTTCATCTTCATTGATAATGCGAGACATTGGCTTATCCCCTTCGTGATCGACCTCCCTCCCTCTCTCACTGACTGTTTTAACGACCTCCTTGCCTCTCTTAATAGCTACGTGTGGCACCCAAATGAGGGTATTTCTTGGCGTTGGTCGCCTTCAGGCACGTTTTCAGTTAAATCTTTTTACCGTTTCCTTAACTCTAAAGGAATCCGGTCGTCATCGGCCCATTTCATTTGGGACTCCTGTGCACCTCTTAAGGTGCAAATTACCTCATGGCTTGCCTTCAATAACAAACTGCTCACCGTTGAGGTGCTTAACAAAAGGAACTTGGCCTGGGGGCAATTATGCCAGATGTGCGATCTACATCCGGAAGACGTTAACCATCTTTTTATCCAGTGCCCCCTCTCCCTCCCTCTTTGGAAGATTTGCACTTTGGCTTGGGACACTAACTCGATTCCCCCTTTGGTAGCTACTGCTTGGTCGTTTTCGCCTTCGAACGTTATGTTTCGAAGTGCGTGGATCCTATCCATTCAAATCATCATTTGGATCATCTGGAAGGAAAGAAATATCAGGGTGTTCCAACACCGTCGCAACTCATTAGCGTCTTTAATCGATGAATTTTTATTTCTTTTTAAACTCTGGGTCTCCAACCCAAAGTACAAAGCCAATGCTTCTCTAGCTTATTCAAAATTATATGACTCCTTTATTTGCCTTAGTAATCTTCACGCTTTATAACTGATGTTTTTCTTCTCTGTTTCGCTCATTTTTTCTTACTTCCTCTCTCCCTGTTTCCCTTGCAGGTTTGAATTTCCCTTAGGGGAATGGCAGGTTGCGCCAATTTAGTTCTTCTGGTTCTGTTTATTTCTTCTCTTTTTGTTCTCCCAGGGCTTTGGTTAAGCTTCTATTTTGTATGTTTTGTGTAGCATTTCCTGCTTTTATATCCTGGGTGTATTAAGTGACTGGTTTTTACTTTTGGTCTGTTTATCCGATTGGGATCTTCCCTTTCGTTCTGTCAGCTCTACATTTTTAGCTGGATGTTCAGCTGCTTTGCGCAACGCTTCTCACTTTCCGTTTCGGGTTGCTTTGCAACTGGTTTGAGCTTCTTATGTGCTGCTATTATTACCTCTTTATTGCTTCTTGTTTTGGCTATTGGTTAGGTTTTGGCTGGGTGTTTGTTTTTCAGCGATTGTTTTAGTCTATTATCTGTGATCGATGCCTTTGCTATTCCACTCTGAGTATGATCTGCAGTTTTTGCTACACTTCCTAAAACCGTGGATTGTCCCGGAGTGAGTTTGATGTATGCTTCTGTCGTTGGGTGGGAGGGGAACGCTGTGGTGTATTTTTTCTCTCCCTCCGCGCGGGCTAGCCAGGTTCTGACCTTACGGTAGAGCTTTGGTCATAGAATCACTTTCTTCTGCGGTAGCGAGCGCTTCAGACATCGCTTTTGCAGTGGCTAGCTTTGTCCCTATCTCATCTTGAGTGATGCCAGATTGAGCGAGCTCGTCGTGCCCCTCCATTCCTACTTATAGCCAAGTCAGAGGCAATCTTCCTGAGGAGCATCTTCCATGTCCTGGTTCGCTAATTGACTCCGACTTTAGCCTCCGCTGAAGCTTCTCGCCGCTGGTTCTTTGAGTCGCGTCTAGCAGGATTTTGTATCTTATTCGCTTTACCTGTATTTGTTCTAGCCGTATGCGTTTTTTTGTTTTACTCCTTGTAAAACCCTCCTTGTAATTGCTTTTAATTATTATTGAATGCCTGGCTGGAGTCTTTCGACTCTATCCGTTTCATAAAAAAAAATAAAGTTGCAAAGATATTTAATTATACCCGCAGTAGTAGGATCTAGGATGGGATGGAACGATATCAAAAGTGACAGTGAGTAAAGACAATGAAAAATTTTGTAGGGGGGTTTGTAAAGTTTTATAATGAAACATTACGTACTACCGACCCACCTATCTTTTAATGTATAGGCTGGAATTTGTCCCATCCCCCCCCCCCCCCCCAATACGTGCGCACAAACCCCAATCTGCATAGACAGCTATGAGAGTTGCAACCTACAGTACCCACACAAAAAAAAAAAATTTAAAAATAAAAATAAAAAAATGTGATCCATGTTTACGCCTCCCAATCAGCTAGAGAAGAATAAAATATATATATACTAGTATGATGCACGTGCGATGCACGTGGAGGAGGAAGGAAAAGGACAAAAAAAGCCTACCAATATGATGCACGTGCGATGCACGTGGAGGAGGAAGGAAAAGGACAAAAAAAAATCTACCAACACGTGCGCTGCACGTGTTTGCACACATACAAAAAAAAAAAAAAATTGTTTATTTGTTTACCAACCCCATCTCTCCCATTATAATAGTTATAGATATACATACTAGATCTGAAGTAGTAGCCAAATACTTTTTTTAAAGTAGAAGCCAAATCAGTTTGTAGGTACACGTACCATGAAAATTCAATTTAGGAGGTATATATAATATATATATGGAAAAAAGGGCATGAGCAACTTGCTCATTTAGTAAATAAGCAATTGATGATGTAGCAAATATGTGATTGAAAAATTCTTAAAGGATTAGTTCTCCAATGTATCACATGCATGCTACATAATCAATTGCTCATTTACTAAATGAGCAAGTTGCTCATATCCCTTTTACCCATTTATATATATATATATATATATATATATATATATATATATATATATATATATATATAATTATCATGTTCATGCATGATGAATATGGTAAAAGCTTTTAAGAACCACGGAGAAGAGAAGATAGAACAAGCGGCGGCGGCCAACACGGAAACAATGTGCCCAAGCGGAGAAAAAAGTTGCAGCCAGGGAAAAAAAAGAAAATAAGAAAAAGGCTGCAAGAGGAAGCACCGCACCGAGTAGAATATAGTAGAATTTTGAAAAGTTGCACTAAAATATTGCGCTTCCATTGCACAGAGAGAGAGAAAGAGAGAGCTTTTCCCTTGCGCACTCTTCTCGTGCGCACCCACTTTCAACCGTCCGATTTGAGATCTCTTCATGATCGCGATCTAACATTGCTGAGTTTCTCCGCTCATCTGACTTACTGATGGGGACTTTTTCGTCATTTTCCACTTCTTCACTTCCTCATTCTCACGCATTGTTCTATCTCCTTCTCCTCTTCAATCGCGATTAGAAACCCTAGCTCCCAAAGCGAAATACCCTCTTCCCCAAACCGATTTTGCAGAAACCCTCTCTATTTCCCCAATTCGAGACCCTAATCGAAATCCCCAAATCCTCTTTTGTAACACCCCGTAAAATAAAATGATTTATTTTGCATTATTAAATAATATTATATTGGTAAAGTTGACTAATTTGGCTACTTTTTTAAAATTGCAAATTTCACGTGCAACACACGTGAAAAGTTAGGAATTTTGGAATTCTTAAAATTTTATGGTTAATGATTGATTTTTCCTCATTTATTTATGATATTTTAATTTTCAAATTTTATTTGAATTTATTTGACTATTTTACGAATTTGTCGATTTTACACGTGCAAATATTTTTTGGGTGCAAATTTCCACTTTTAGATTTCTGAATATATTCTCCTATTTATAATTAAGTATATCCTAAATTTTGGGATTTTTCTGAGTAAAGAAACTATTTTAAAAAAATACTTCGAAAGAGAGGGACTTTTATGTAAAAAGACTGTTTGGATTTCCAACAAATAATGAAAATTCGTTTTTGCTATTTTTTAGGCTAGCCAAGATTATTATTAAAGATAAAATTTATTTAAAATATATTTAAAGTTTATTTTGTAAAGATTTAATCAAATATGATATTTTTGCAAATATGCAATTTAGGTTGGATCTTGTGCAAATATTTTTTTGGAAAGTAAAAGTCAGAAATTTTAATTGGAAAATCTATTATTTATTAGTAGGTATTATTTGTGAATTTTTCTGAATTTTCCGGATATTTATTTGGCATATTTGCAAATATTAAAAAAAGAGATTTTTGTGCAAAATTACCACTTGGAGTGAAAACTCCAGATTTTGGGATCTTTGGGCTGAGCATGATGCCTAGTCAGCTCAGAGTTAAAGAGTTTACTTTTAGTTTTAATAAATTTGATTTATTTTGCAAGTTTTGATAAAGAAAGGGTTTTTTGCAAAATTGCCACTTAGAGGGCAAAAGGTACAATTTCTTTTTTTTTTTTTTTCTTCTTCTGAGTTTTGCAACATTGTCGACCAGATCTGCAGTGTTGGTTTTGTTTTTAAATACAAAATTGAATTGGTTTTATCTAATTTTCAAGTATAAGGAATTATATATGTAAAGATATATTTAAAAGAGATATTTTGCAAATCTATTTACAAACCCTAAAAACCCTATATTCGGCCAATATAAAGTGAGGTGCTACTGTCTCTTTGCTGCACTACACAAAGAGATTTCTTTATTATTATTTTTTTTTGAAGTTTCAATGCGAGGATCTTGGTTTTCTTGCGAAAGGAGGGATTTTCTTATTTTCTTTGTTATCATCGATTGATTCTTCAATAAGGTGAGTGACATATGTTTGATTTCTTTTGTTCTAAGCATATTGTATGTGATGATTTATTGATTAGAAAGTATGTTAGAGATTGTATGTTGATATAATGAAAATTGATGGGTAGATGAACTAAAAATTGCGAGCAACACGGTCTTTCATGAGTGGACGCATCACATAGAGAGATTGATTGCCACTATGTTCGTGAGCGTTTTGAGGTAGAGACTATTTCACTTCATTCACTGACCTTTTCATAGTAGATAGTAGAATTTTTCACTAAATCTCACACTGTTTAGAGATGTCGATAGTTGGTGAACAAACTCCCACTGTTCGACCTACCATGAGTTTGAGATGAGATGTTAGATATTATATTAGATATTTAATCTCATATCGAAATATGTATTAGTTTAATATTTGCTTCCCTTCTATATATAAGAGTCATTGTAATCAGTATAATCAATCCAATAATCTTTTTTTAATCTGTTTGTTAAACTTAACATGAACAAAGACATGAACAAAGAGGAGAAGAGAAGAACGAGAAGGATTTGAACTGTGAGTGCAGGTGTGAACCCGTCAATTACCATTCCTTGCCTGAGTTTTTGAAACACAAAGAGTTTGTCGTGAAGTACTATCGGTCAGAATGGCCTTTGAAGCAAACCGTTTTTAGTATCTTCTCCATTCACAATGAGACCCTCAACATTTGGACCTAAAAAACTTGACACGATTCTTGTCTTTGTCAGTTCTAGTGAGTTTATTGAATGGCTTGCACACCTTAACCGGTGATGCTAATGCTTTATTTATAGAGTTTTTACAAAACAAATCAGATTTTATTTGTTACAAATCCTATCCTTTAGGGATACAAATAATTGCAGTTGCAGACCTATTCTTCTGGAGATCGGTTGTTGACACGGTTGCATCTTTGCTGATCTTGAGGGATTGTAACGGATCGGGTACAGTCGACTGTAGGGTAATATCAGTCGACTGTACCGAGAGTTTTGTTGAAATAGTTGCAGTCTTATTCAGTCGACTGATGATAAGCTTCAGTCGACCTATTTGAAGATCAGTCGACTGATTGAGGCTCAGTCGACTTAGACTTAACACTCCCCTGCAAGTTGAACGGCCAAGCCTGGATGGTCAACTTGTTCCTTAGCTCTTGAAACCTGTTGCTGCTGAGACCCTTGGTGAAGATGTCGGCCAGCTGATCTTTGGTGGAGATAAATCGAACACTGAGTTGTTTGAAAGCAACACGTTCACGGACAAAATGGTAATCTATTTCGATATGCTTTGTGCGAGCATGGAAGATAGGATTTACCGTGAGAAACGTAGCCCTTAAGTTGTCACACCAGAGAGTTGGCGGCGAAAGTTTGGAGAAACCAAGCTCTTTTAGTAGAGATTGAATCCACATAACTTCCGCGGTAGCAATTGCGACGCCCCTGTATTTAGCTCCGTGCTTGAACGGGAAACTGTCTTTTGCTTCCTTGCACTCCATGAGATGAGGTTGCCACCAAAGAAGACACAATAGCCGCTTGTAGACCTGCGATCATCAGGACATCCTGCCCAGTCCGAGTCCGAATATGCATGAATTGTGGAAGTTGGTGGTGTAGACAACTGCAAGCCAAAGTTGATGGTATGTTTGAGATAACGAAGAATTCGCTTGACAGCAGACCAATGGACATCGCGAGGGTTATGCATGAACTGACATACTTTGTTGACAGCAACTGCAATGTCAGGTCTAGTGAAAGATAGATACTGCAAAGATCCCACAATACTTCGATATTGGGTAGGATCATTGTGAGTTGGCCCATCATGTTTAGAGAGTGGAGTATTGGCTGCCAGAGGTGTGGTGATAGGCTTGACACCATCGAACTTAGAGCTTAGTAATAGATCGAGAATATATTTGCGCTGAGATAGAAAAAGGCCATTGCGATTTGGAAGAACTTCGATGCCCAAAAAGTAACTTAATGGGCCCAGGTCCTTGATTGCAAATGTAGATTGGAGCTGGGATATGAGTGTATTGATATGGTTCTCCGGTGTGCCTGTGATAATAATGTCATCAACATATATTAAAATAAATAGAGTAGAGTCACCAGTTTGTCTTATGAGCAGAGACGAGTCGGCCTTGGAACTGACAAAACCAAGAGAGCAAAGATACCCAGTGAGTCTCGAGTACCAAGCTCTAGGGGCTTGCTTGAGCCCATAGAGAGATTTCCGTAGGCGACAAACATGCTTTGGAAATCTGGAATCTACATACCCTGGTGGTTGTTTCATGTAAACTTCTTCTGTGAGATGGCCATGAAGAAAGGCATTTTGAGCATCTAATTGACGGAGTGCCCATTTGTTCATTAATGCGATGGAAATGACAAGCCTAATTGTGCAGGGTTTAATCACAGGGCTGAAAGTTTCTCCATAATCAATACCTGCTTGTTGATGAAATCCTTTTGCGACAAGACGAGCTTTGTAGCGGTTAATAGTGCCATCGGATTTTCGTTTGATACGAAAGATCCATTTGCATCCCACAATGTTCTGATTGCTTTGAGCAGGGGTGAGGGTCCATGTGCCATTCTGTAGTAGGGCATTGATCTCATCATCCATAGCACTACGCCATTGAGGATGGCTCTGTGCTTGTGTGAAGCAGGTTGGTTCCTCTAATTCTGCATCCTGCAAAGGGTGTTTAGTGGCATGCAAACATAATCTATTAACAGGTTTACGTATACCACTTTTTGCCCTAGTAATCATATGGTGTTGGGGAAGGGATTCTTGTGTTTGGGGTGCAGCAGTAGGTACAGTCGACTGTAGGGTAATATCAGTCGACTGTACCGAGAGTGGTGGAGCGGTAGGCTCAGTCGACTGTATAGTACTACCAGTCGACTGTACCGAGGAAGGTTGAGGGGCAGTATAAAATGGGTTAATGTTAGGTGGGTTATTTGGTATAGGTGGTATGTGAGGGGCTTGTAGAGTGGGTAAAATTGATGTGGTTTGTAAAGGTGCAGAGGATGCAGAAGTAGTACTTACATTGGTGGGGTTGCTTTGCACTGCCGAATAGGGAAAGATTGTTTCTTCAAAGTCGACGTGACGAGAGATGTATATCCTTTGGGATGGTCGATGAAAGCATATGTATCCTTTTTGAGTGCTGGAATAGCCAATAAAGACACAGTCAAGGGATCTTTTATCTAATTTATTTGATGCATAGGGTCTGAGATATGGGTAGCAAAGACACCCAAAGGATTTTAAGGTATTGTAGTCTGGAGTGGAACCAAAAAACAGTTCAAGGGGAGTTTGACCTTTTAGTGGTGAGGATGGTAGGCAATTTATGAGGTAGCAACTGGTGACAAAGGCATCAGCCCAAAATGTTAAGGGATGGATGCATGGTTTAAGAGAGAGAGACCAGACTCAACAACATGTCTGTGGTGTCTCTCTGCTAATCCATTTTGAGCTGAGGTGTGTGGACATGTAAAGCGATGGACAACACCACTTTGGAGAAGAAAGGGAGTGAATTTCTTGAATTCAGTTCCATTGTCGGTTTGAAAAATTTTGATCTTTTTGCCAGTGAGATTTTCAATTTGTAACTTAAACTGTTTGAAGACAGTAAAAGCATCACTTTTGTGAGATAGGAGATAAACCCATGTGTATCTAGTATCTACTGAATGCATCCATTAACAGTAAATAATATCGAGAACCATTTCTAGAAAGCATTGGAGCAGGGCCCCACAAATCTGATACAATCAGTTGTAAAGGTTCTTTATAAATTGTGGAACTCAATGAAAAAGGTAATTTATGACTCTTGCTAACACGACAAGCATGACAAAACAAAGTGGATTTATTATCTACTGGCAATGAGTAGTTGGACACAATTTTATTGACAGTTTTTAGCATCGGATGACCAAGCCGGTGATGCCACAATGAAAATGACACGGATTGAAAAGCAAAAGGAGAACTAGCTGGCTTGTCGACAAAGTGATACAATCCTCCTCTATTTGTGCCGTGCAACAGCGGTGTCCCCGTTTCCTGATCCTTCACAACAAAAGAGAATGGGTGAAATTCAAAAAAGACATTGTTGTCAATGCAAAATTTGGATACAAATAATAGATTAGTAGAGATAGATGGTACGTGGTAAATTTGATTGAAAAGGAAAGTTCGATTATTAAGGCAAAAGGATGATTTACCAACATGTTTAATAGAAAGTGTATTACCATTGCCAACTTTGATTTGATCAGGACCATCATATGGGGACTGGATGTGAAGATTGTTCAGATCAGGGGTTAAGTGGTGTGTAGCACCACTATCTGGGCACCAATTTCCATCAAGGAGGGATCCAGGGGCAGCAACATATGCAGCTAGGGAGGTGGATGAAGAGGCGGCAGTGAAATTGCGATCAAAGCGATACCAACATTCCATAGCAGTGTGGTTCTTCCTGCCACAGAGCTGGCAAGGTCCTTGGGGATTGCGATTTGGTTGAGGGCGGCCTTGAGCTCTGTTGGAAGGCCGATTCTTCTGACCTTGAGAGCCGAACGTTGAGTTGTTGAAGCGATTGTTGGGACGGGGAGGGCCCTGATGGGCAATGTTTGCCATGGGCTGAGGGGAGGTTGCATGTTGAGCTTCCCAGCGCATCTCATAGGCTAACAGATTTGAGTAGAAGTCATCCATATGGAGATCAGCTGCGGTTGCAGTAAGCACCGTCACAATGGGATCATAGGATGAGTCAAGACCACCTAGCATCATGTGCTGGAGATCAGTGGTTGAGATAGCATTGCCAGAAGCGGCAAGATTGTCACGAGTTGTTTCGCATGGAGGTAATATTCAGCCATTGTCTTGTTTTCCTTACGCATATTTTGGAGTTCACGTTTGAGATACAAGACCCTGGACTGAGATTGGGAGGAGAAGTGTTTGCGGAGTGATTCCCATACATCTTGAGACGTGCTAAGGCCGACTACTTGAGCCAGCACTGACTCGGAGAGGGAAGATAATAACCATCCTAGGAGAATTTGATCTTGCTTCTTCCAGGCGGTATAGGCTGGATTAATCTCTGTGGATTGTGGGAGAAGACGTGTGGGGCAAGGGAAGTTCCCATCGACGTATCCTTCGAGGTCGTACCCCTTTAGAAGAGGTCGAAATTGGGTGAGCCATAAAAGGTAGTTGTTGTTGTCGAGCTTAACGGAGATTAGGTGGTGAACTTGAATTGGTGGGAGTGTAGATGGTGTTGTGGATACAATGTTGGTTGCAGCGGATTGAGGGGTGGCCATGATTGGAAGAAGTTAAGCTGGGTTTAGGATCAGATCTGCTCTGATACCAAGTGAGTTTATTGAATGGCTTGCACACCTTAACCGGTGATGCTAATGCTTTATTTATAGAGTTTTTACAAAACAAATCAGATTTTATTTGTTACAAATCCTATCCTTTAGGGATACAAATAATTGCAGTTGCAGACCTATTCTTCTGGAGATCGGTTGTTGACACGGTTGCATCTTTGCTGATCTTGAGGGATTGTAACGGATCGGATACAATCGACTGTAGGGTAATATCAGTTGACTGTACCGAGAGTTTTGTTGAAATAGTTGCAGTCTTATTCAGTCGACTGATGATAAGCTTCAGTCGACCTATTTGAAGATCAGTCGACTGATTGAGGCTCAGTCGACTTAGACTTAACAGTTCTCAATCTCTATTCGAAATTTCTATAATCTAATGTTTATGACTCTTAAGTATTGTTTCAGGCATTTGATTGGCATCTTCTTCTTCCTTGCTTTTGCAACAACCATGATGGCCTCGATTAACACTATCCCTGTAGCAACTACTAGTATTCTTTGGATCAACAACATGTCAATTCCTCTGAATTTGCATCATGAACTAACTCCAGTCGAACTTAACCAGCCGGATTGAACCTGAAACAGACATTCCGATTGCTCGTTGGCCTTCTATGCCTACCTTACTATGCGGAGCCATGTTCTACCTTACAATGAGCAGTGCACGCCACCTCCTCTCGTGCCACTCCGAACACACATGCTACATCATGCTCCAACTAGATTACAGAGGAAAAGGAAAATCTGCCTTAATCGCCACTTCATTCTACCCGCTCGTCTGCTGAACATTCATCTGACACCCCTTCATCCGCAACCTTTATATTGGCTTCATCACTGTCTTTTGCATCGCCTGCGTGCTAGTCTCACTTGTGCTGGTGTTCCAAAGGACCGAATTCAGGATGGTTCCAGCTGGCCTTTTTGCGTGCATGGGCTTGTCAGGTTTAGTGTCGATAATGCACAAGATGTGGGCTTTTGGAGACAGTCCGGAGGACGTGATCACAGCTAGCCGGACATAGCCACCAACTGTGGCATGTTCTTGTTATGGCAGGGGCTGCTCATATGCGCTATCTTGCAGGATTGGTGTACTTAAGTTGGAGTGATACTGAAGGATGCTAATTGATGTCAGAGTAGATGCATACTGAGCCAAAATGTAGACAAGATGTACATGTCAAAGGCGTTCATTTTATTGTAATCTCATACACATTCTTACAAATTAGAGAAAAAGGAAAAATGCATTCTTGAAACTGAACAAATTTGTGATCTTATGAACAATTCAAAATTGCACAGCAGGTTGATTATTGAAGGTTTCTTCGACTGTTCTGATCGAAACAGAGGATATGGATGTTGATTTCAGACAAATTGACGCTACATTCCTATTTTGTATACATAGTTGAATCGAAATGAAGAATAAACTAATACTAAATTCGACATCTATCGGATATATGTCTATCTATAAATAAACATGTAGATTTAAGCATCAAATCCATGAACAAATATGAGAGCTATATCTTCAAATTTCACAGATCTTTCCTTCTTCTTTCTTTTATCAGCATTATATTGTGGGCACCGAACTACCCAATTTATCCTGACTCCACACTTATCAGATTGTTTCCAATTACAAAGCGTGCCCCTCGTATTTTCTCCCAACAGAGCATGCTTTGAGATGTGTGTCCACTTCATCGGGCATCTTGAAGATACATACAGGCAAGTCTCTGCAAAATAGAGCAAAAATCTAATCCAATCTTGTACCAAACAGTAATAAAAACTTGGGTTAATGTGCAAGAAAAACTAGAAGCCCTATTCTTTGAAGTTATAAAAGAAATCACTTTCCTCAACTTCGATTTTAAGACTTCCCTCAGAATAAAACCCATTCCCCCCTTAGTTTCTCCATCTCTTCTCTTGTACTCATCCACCCTCTCCTCAGTATCTCCTTTCATTCTTATCTCTTCAACGCTCGCCTACTTGTATAAGAACTCCGAAGCACTTCGAAATATTTCAGGGATTGGTAATTGCTTAGTAGAGCACAATGTGCTTTAAGGACTCCGCAATCGATTCCTTAAAGCACAGGTGTGTTCGAATGGAAAGCAAGGGTTTCTCGTGCATGCGCGAGTTGGTTGACTACCATTCTCTTCCGAGTTATCTGACGGACAACGAATTCATTATGAAGTACTACCGCTCTGAGTGGCCACTTAAACAGACGATGCTCAGTATATTCTCCATCCACAATGAGACTCTCAATATCTGGACGTAAGCTCGCTTGAACTTTCCTTTTCTGACATATCTCCTTATTCAATTTTTTTAAAGTAAAAGATCAGAATATGCCATCCTGTTTCAGGCACTTGATTGGGTTCATCTTTCTATTGCTCACAATTTCCACCGGTATGATGAGTCAAGGTGACAAAGCAGAGCCCGCTGTATTCATTGAAGGACTAGCGTCGCCATCTTACAAGTATAGCATTCCATCATCAAGAAGTTGGGGATCTTCTCGTGTTTTTGCCTATTGTTCTGCGAACAATGAGACCGACCACACATGTTCTCTGGTATAATTCACTACAATCACCTTTTGCTTCCATCCTATTTAAGGAAAACTGAACAAATATGATTTAAAATGGCAATAATTGCTAATTGCATGGAGCTCTTTTTTTTTCTTTCAAACAACCTTGTCTTCATAGAATATCATGAACAATTCGATAACATATCAAACATTAACCGCATCAATTATATACATAGATTAAACTGTAAATCTTTAAAAAGTATAAAGAACTTGAAGTGCCTGGTTTGTATATAATTGTATCTTAACTCTCATAAAATGGAACTCTGTGCAGATGTTTGCAGGAGGGAATGAAACCGACACAAAATCCTCCTCGCCATTAGAACAATCCATCCCCCACTGGCCCTTCTTTGTTTTCATGTGCGGGGCAATGTTTTGCCTTCTCAGCAGCAGTGCCTGCCACCTCCTCTCATGTCACTCAAAGTTCTACTCCTACATAATGCTCCGACTTGACTACATGGGCATATCCGCCCTCATTGTCACCTCCTTCTACCCCTTAGTCTACTACTCATTCATGTGCCACCCATTCTTCCGAAACCTCTACATTGGAGCCATCACAATCTTTGGAATCGCAACCACTATGGTTTCACTTTTACCAGTCTTCCAAACTCCAAACTTCCAAGTAGTAAGATCAGGGCTTTTTGTCGTTATGGCTTTATCAGGATTCGTGCCTATAGTGCACAAACTGATCATGTTCGGCCATCAACCCGAGGCAATTTTAACAACAGGCTACGAGTTGATGATGGGTTCTTTCTATGTATGTGGGGTGGTGGTTTATGTGGCAAGAATTCCCGAGAGGTGGATGCCGGGGAAGTTTGACCTCGCCGGGCATAGCCACCAGGTGTTCCATGTGTTAGTTATAGCTGGAGCTTGCACGCATTATCTTGGAGGGTTGGTATACGTGAAGTGGAGAGAGGTGGAAGGGTGTTATTAAAGGTTATTCGTACCTAAATAATAAACTTTTTCGCTATGTACCACAATAATTATATGGTAAATTCAGGTCAGGATATAGTGCCTCAATATGCATGAACTTTATATTGCATTTGCTATTCCATCATTCTCTAAAAATGATTTGAATTCACAAACAAGATAAGAAAAGCTATTGACAATTGAAGCTAATCATGATCAATAATGTGGAAGTGAAAACTACAAAATTTCCTAGTAATCCACCATTCAGCTATTAAGAACAAATCATTCGCCACTTGCCAACGCAAAGAGTATTATATACATTGCAAGCACCAGATAGATTCAAAACATGCAAGTATGGATAACCGCTATGGCAATCTATCAACTAGTGAAATAAAATGAACCACACACACATATCACCCATACAAATTTCAGCATGGTTTACAAAAAAGCAGGGTTCAAAATGTACACAACATAATGAGATCTAACAAACTCTACTAGATTTACAAGATGACATAAGGTCTAGGGTATATCAAACATGCAAGACATTGTAACGCCAAAATAGAAAGAAACTAAGAAGAGGGACAAAATTGTAACCTTGAACTTGAAGCCTCAAAACATTGGATGCAATCACTACTACATCCCCGATCTCTCCAAACCGTCCATAACCAACTCCAAGCTCTCCTTCAACAGCCCCATCCTCTCGGCTTCATACCTCACCTCGGCCAACCGCACATTCTTGATAATCTCCTCCACCTCCCTTGCCTTGTCCTTCTCAACTCCCTCCTCCACCCCCACCACCACCAAACCCCCCAACCTCTCCAATTCCTCACTCAAAAACCGATACTCCCCTCCTCCACCCTTCTCTCTCCCCAATTCCATTCTCGCCATCTTTCTCCCCTCCTCGTCCTTCTTCTTCTTCATCCATTTCTTCCTCTTCCTCGAACTCTCACCCGAGACTTCCAAATCACCCCACACATTCTTCGACAGCTCAAAGACCACCATATCATGTTCAGAAGAAAATTTTTCACCCTCTTCCTTGCTCAACCGCGCAGCGTACTTCTCCTTTAATCTCCGAATCTTCTCGTAAAGCTTTGTGTCGGTGACCTCAACACTGAGGGACTTTTCTACAAAAGGGCGAATTTTTGCGATGATGGTTTTGGCCGTGCCATACTCTTCCCTGTACTTGTGTAACCCTTTGAGGATCACGATGTCGTCGTCCGTAGTAAATATGCGCTGGGGCTGGGGCGGGGGTTTCGATGAGCTTGATTTCGGTTCTTCGATGGGTCTGGAGCTGATTGGGGTGACCAGTTGGGCGGGTTCGGGTTTGGGTTCGGATTCTTCATCTTCTTCAGTTGATGAGTCGTCGTCGTCCTCGTCCTCGTCGTCGTCAGCTTCGTCGTCTACTTGATTGGTTGTGGTTTTGGTTTGAGGGGTGGTTTCTTCGTCGTCGGAATCGGAGGATTCGGGTGCGGCTTTGGTAACGGGTTCGGGTTTGGGAGCTTCGTCTTCTTCGTCGGAAGAAGAGCCTTCTTCTTCGATGGGTTTGGGTTGATTGGTTTGGGTGTTGACTTCTTCTTCGTCGGAATCGGCGGACTCGCCGGAGGAGGAGGAAGGAGGGGTTTTGGGTGGCGCCATTAGGATTTGGGTTCTGGAGATGGGAAGAAGGTGGAATTGGGAATTGGGAGTAATTCCAACAGTTTGTATAGTTGGCCAAATTTTAAGATAGTCCCTGAAATGTTTTTAAGGGTAAAAAGTACAAAATAGGATTAAGTGTTTTTTGTTTTTTTTTTTCAAGAAAAAAAATTAGAATATGGCTACTATATTTTATTAATTAGAAAATAACAAAACAAACTTAGAGTACTGGGTTAAAATACAAGCTATAAACATGAAGCAACATGCCCATTACAGACAAATGTATGTCAATTTAGCTTCGTGTGCACTGCCCTCATGGCATGCACGCACCCATTTGAATCGAACCAGATGAGATTTTGTCGTCCAAACCAACTTGAATATCTGCCGAACCCAGACTTCTCCTCCTTTCCTCCTACGCTTCTCTTATGCACAAGCTCTTTCATGCAATCTCACACATACAGTCAACAAAAGAGAGCAGTGAAGAGCAACATCTCTATCTCTTTTTCTCAATCTCACAACCAAAAACCCAAACCATCACAACTAATGACCTCTCGCCCAAGGGCGGCGGAATTGCATATGTCAAGGTCACCGATGCGGGGTTAGAGAGGAGGCTCGTGTTGCGTGTGTTCCTGCACCGTTCCTTTTCACCACCAATAACGACATCACTGCCACCTCCGCAAGTTCCTCAACATAGGAACTCACCAACTCCCCAACATAGGAACTCACCAGCTCCCTAACATTGTCGTTTTCCAGGGAGCTCACCAGCTCCCCAACGTTGTCGTTATCCAGGTTCAAGAAACGTCTCGTCTTATCTCCACCGCTGTTGGAGGCATCGGCGCAACGATCGGAGGAAGTCCCTAACTTGGACTTGTCGAGTGATCGGTGGATCCCAGTCTGGGACTAGGCGAGGACGATGCGGTCATAACAGGGCTGACCCCACCCTTGAGGCGGGTGAGGCGGCTGCCTTAGGCCCCCGTTGTTTTTGCGATTTTAGGAGTCCCCAAATTTATAATTCCCTTATAAATATAGGCACGTATTTTGCACGTAAAATAAAAATACTGTTATTAAGGTTCCCAAAAATAATTATTTGAGCCTTTAATTTTTTTTTAAAAATTATTTGGGTTTAGGCTTGAAGACTTGAATTGAATTTCAGACTTTAAATTTGGGTGATTTAAAACAAATTTATATATTTTGCATATTTTACTTTCAACAATGTGCAAATTTTTTGTATACATATTTTTTTTAGCGTATGAGGGGCCCCATTTCGAGAGTTCGCCTCGGGCCCCCGAGAACTCAGGGCCGGCCCTGGGTCATAACCACCGTAGACGAACGACGAAGGTGAGGGGAGAGGAGAGGCGTCTTCACGGTGATCGTTGGAAGTCCCTGTCTGGGACAAGTCGATCACAAGGTCATCGTACATCCACCGAAGCCTAGCGTTGAGATTTGGGGGTAAAAGATTAGGCATCGTTCGGAGGAGGGCTACAAAGGTGGTGCAGAGGGAATAAGCGATGCCAGCGGATTTTGATGTGTTGGATTAAGGGAGAGAGGGGAAGCTAGGCGACTAGGAGGAGAGTGACGAATCCTAGCTACCGCGCCTTTTGTGTTTTCACATATAGGGTTTTCTTTTTTCTTAAAACAGTTTTTTTTAAGAAAAATGTGGAGTATGGTCACCCTGTTTCATTAATAAGGAGTTAATAAAACAAACTCAGAGTACTAAGCAAAGTACAAGGTCCTACAACACATATAAAGAAAGCATACTTCCTCCCTAACATGGGGGAGGGACAAAAGTGATAGAACAATATATCAGACATCCATAAGAAGTACAAAACATCATCTAAACTCCCCCCAACAAAACCCTGGGATGATGGGGATCAATAAGCAGTAAAGGGTTGTACTAGCATAACAACCTCGTCTCTCAGTGTAGCATCAGCCCAATCTCCACTTCATCGTCGTCATACTCCTCTACCTGGAACACACTGGCGATCCTCCCTCGGGGACCTATAGCAGCGGTTGTAGCCCAAAAAGATATAAGATGCAAAATGTGAGTCAAGTTACCAGAAATACTATTATTAATCCCCCGCAAGTAACAGTTATTCCTATATAGCAGAAGGACCCAAGTAGTAGCGGAAATGACGATAAACCAGGCTTCTCTCATAGAACGTCTCTCAGCAGCGAAGTTGGAGTCTACCCATAGCTCCTCATACCTATCAGGGTATTCGAAAATACCCAGGGCATTGAGTACCTGTACGAGGACCGCTTTGCTCCTGGGACATTCGATAAATAGGTGGTCTCGAGTCTCGATCGCTGCATTGTAGAACCAATGTTCATTTGGCGTTTAGCCAGATTCTCTTTAGTCAGAATTGCGTTGTTCAAAACCAGCCAAATGAATATTTTAATTTTCAGCGGAGTTTTCGCCTTCCGGATAATACTTGCCCATTTCGGGTGGCGACCCCGAAAATGAATGCGGTTATAAAGGGAACGAACAGTGAATGTGCCATTTTTTTCACGACCCCAAGACTTCCAGTCTGGCTCTTGAGAGCATCTAATTCCTGAGTTGGCGATATGAGCATGTAGCTCTCTAAGCCTGAGTTGAGAGTCCGAATCCAGAGGCTGCTTAAAGCCCGATTTCCAGGATTTTGTTTTCCAGGCTCTGGCCACCGTGCAGTGCGGTTGTGATGCTCGTAGGTACAGATCAGGAAACAGCTCTTTAAATGTGTGATCACCACACCATTTATCCCACCAAAATCTGGTAAGTCTGCCATTTTCAATATAAGACGTTACACAGCTATTGAAAGGTTCATAGGCTTTAGCAATATCTCTCCAGAACAAGGATACCCGTGGGCCCATCCTAAAGCCTAGACTTCTCGTCCTGTTCCCATGCAAGTATGTCTGAACGAAATCCTGTCATCCCTCTCCGTTGGGGTGGAAGATTTTCTACCACCACTTATCCAGAAGAGCGAGATTCATATCTCGAAGGTCAAAGATGCCGAGACCTCCGTGTATCTTCTTCATGCACGCCTTTTCCCATCTGATGAGATGATAGCCCCTACTATCAGGGTTTGCACCCTTAAAAAAAAAAACGCTTCCGGATTCGATCAATTCTCTGAATTACCCATCGTAGCATTTTGAAAAAAGACAGGTAATAGGTTGGTAGGTTCGAGAGTACTGCGCTGATGAGCGTGACTCTTCCACCCAGGGATAAAGTTTTACCTTTCCACCCTGCTAAACGATTCTCCACCCGGTCAATGATGGGTAGCCAGCCCGCCTTCTTGAGCTTACCGGGTCTCAATGGTAGTCCCAGGTACTTAATGGAAAAATTTTCGACGAAACAATTTAAGATCGTAGCATGCTCATGTGCCTCCTCTGGAATTAAAGCAATGGGGTTAAGAGCGCTTTTGTGGAAGTTAACCCTAAGACTGGACCAAGCTTTTCTTAAAACATTTGAAGTTGATAGAATGTTTTGGTGAGTTATCAATAGATAGAATGTTTTTGAAGTTTGAATTTAAGGAGTTATTACAAAGTTCATTACCTTTAATTTGGAGTCAATTTATCCCCTCTCTCCATTAGTTCTTATTTTGATGTTTAAAATCAATTATGAAAATACGTCCTTATGTTCTTACTTAATTAGTTTCTCTTTTCCTGTTGAACCCACTATGTTCTACCACTACTCGTCTCCTTCTTCATCATCGATCAACTTTGAAAACTTCTATTTACTTCCTCTTCCATCACTCAAGTCCTTGGATTATATAGGATAAAAGAGAAGAAAAAGACAAGAGTCCGCAAGCAAAAAAAATAGAAAAAAGGATAAAATAGCCTTTTATTAACTGCACAATAACGTGGGGGGCTTTTGGACTCAAAACTAAACAGTGAGTTTACAAGTGTTGTACAAGTGTTGCTATGTATACTGGTCTAGTATTGCTTTGCGATGTTCCAATTATGATAAGCATGATATAATATCTAAAGTCACTGGGATGTTAAATCTAACCATAATTTCTAACAACCTTTTGTGACTTATAAGACACCTTTAAAACTGAAAGATTTTTTTAGCAAAAAGGCTATATGGTCAGCTGTGTTTTATGGGTTTGAGTCTTGAGATAAAAAATAAAAATTTTAAATTAAAATAAACAAAAAATTGGCATAAGGTTAGAACTTAAATCAACTCATCAATCAAATGAATATGAAACAAATTAAAAGAATGAATCTATACAAATACAAATCCTTACAATATGCACTCAAAGAACACATAAACACTCATTCCCTTCATCCCTTTTTCTTACCTAACTTCATCAATAGACCTCCAAGCCTCTCCGCACACCAAACACAACTAACATCTAGCTACCACTAATTAACACATCCTTCCACGTCTCTCCATTTGAGGTACTCCAACCCTGCAAGATAGTGTGCATAAGCCCCTCCCACCACCAACACATGGAACAACTGGTGGCTATGGCCCACCATGTCGAACTTCCCCGGCCACCACCTCTCGGGCACCCTCGTCGCGTAAACCATCACCCCTGTTCCATAACACATGGCCATTAGCCCCACGTATCCAGTTGTCGTGACCGCCTCCAACTTGTCTCCGAATAGAACCATTTTGTGCACGATTGGAACCAATCCGGATGCGGCCATACAGACGAAGAGCACAGTCCGAACCGGCCTGAATGCAACCGTCTGGAAGACCGGAACGAGAGAGACTACAACGGTCGCGACTCCAAAGAGGGTAATGAATCCTATGTAGAGGTTTTGGATTAGAGGGCTGCAAATGAATGTGTAGCAGACTACCGGGTAGAATGAGGTGACGATAAGCACGGAGATGCCCGTATAGTCTAGTCGGAGCATTTTGTAGCAGCATTGTTTAGAGTGGCATGCGAGAAGGTGGCACGCGCTACTCGTTAGTAGACAAGTCATTGCTCCAAATAGGAAGGCGAAGAAGGGCCAACGAGTAACCGGGTGGTGATTTGATTTATGGGTGGGGATTGTAGTACTGTTGAAGTAGTTTGCTACTTGGGGGTGCATGAATTGAATGAACGAAAGATAATTTAATTCGATGTGTTGCAATGCTCCAAGATCCACGGAGATCAACGGGGTTCTCATTGCTAGAGTTGTAGTCGTGAGGATGGTTAGTGCAAGGAAGATGAAGAATCCAATCAAGTGACTGCAAAATGAACGATTCATTACTAATCAGAGATTTATAATCGCCATATTTCAGAGAATAAGTTATGAAATTAATCAATATTATTTATACGTACGTACGTCCAAATGTTGAGGGTCTCATTGTGGATGGCGAAGATGCTTAGAATGGTTTGCTTGAGAGGCCATTCCGACCGATAGTAGTTCAGGATGAATTCGTTATCCTTTAGATATTCGGGCAAGGAATCAAAGCCAACAAGCTCATACTTACAATCTTCACTTAGTCGCTTCTTCTCTTCTTCTTCTTCTTCCTCTTTGCTCATATTTGTCAGTTGTTCGCTAGCCTTGGCATGAAAAGAGCAATTTTTCCGCGGGCACTTTGCTGAGAGAGCCATTGCAAGTCTATTTGAGGAAAGGAGGAGAAAATCTGAAAAGGATAGATTATGAATTTATTGGAATGATTGGAAAGAGCTGAGAGGTTGCTGGTGAGAGTTTTATAGGGCCAATTTTGGAACTAGTGGCCGGGTCCGGGTCATGTTCTCCAATGAATGGAGTCTTGTGTCTGTACAATTCGACTTTCGTGGATTCAAGTTATTAGTAACTAGAGTTTTTGTCAAGTTATCTCACGAAATATTAGCTTTCTAAACTTTTTGAGTTATATATTTGCGTTCCTTAGTTTGGAGTTGACACTTAATAATTATCTCATGTTTTTCTTGTCCAAAAGTTGAACTAATTAACTGGTAAGTCATTAACTCCAGTACCCTTAAAAAATTGAAAATTTTGCCGAAATGCCCTTGTTTTTTAAAATAATTAGCGACTTATCCTTGTTTCGAAAACATTTAGCGATTTGCCCTTGTCTGTGACACGTCAGCAACAAACGTTATTGGAAAAAAAGGCATCAGCTAATTGTATGCCGTTATTCCCAATAACGGCATCTTCATTTGAAAAAATTTACGTGCCGTTATTCCCAATAACGGCATTGCTGATTTTTAGTGTAGATCTATAATGTATCAACATTGACTCGAGATTGGAAAGCAAAAAAGAAAAGAACTGATGTCGTTATTCTGGAGAACGGCATCGTTTATACTGATGCCGTTTTTCAGAATAACGGCATCAGTTCTTTTCTTTTTGCACAACTCCCTATAATCGAAAACCCCTTTCTTTTCCCCCTCTTCACTTCGATTCTTTCCTTCACATTTTCCACACCGAAAACCCTAGACGCTCTTAAAAAAAAATCCACAAGATCTTCGGTGTGTTATTGACTTCTATTTCGGAGTATACTCTTCAATCCTTCATTCAGAGTTCATTCTCATTCCGAATCCGAAATCTTTGTAAGTAACCAAAAACCCTAATTTGTATTTTGTATAGTTGATTTTGACTGTTTTATTATGTAGTATAGTACAAATATTGTAGATTAGGGTTATTGAAATAGTAATTTTGGAAGTATTGTTAGCGAAGTAGGGTTTACTAAATGTTGAATTTTTGAGAAGCACCAATTCTTAAATATTGAAGTACTTTATTTTGAAGTAGGGGTTTTGAAGATCCTAATACACTTAATTACTACCAAGTAAACCAGTCCTATGTCTTCAAACAATTGATAAGATGTTAAGTTTTGTAGAGTATATGTTTTCCCATTTTTTGAAGTAGGGGTTGTGCTCACATGAACAAAAGTTTCATCCCCATTAACACATCCAGTATATGTGATTAAGGAGTAGTTGAGTGTTGTGTTTGGTAGTTCTTCTTGTATGCATAGAAGATCATCTTTTATATATATCCTGCATTGCTAATTTCAACAAAAGGGCATTTGCTACACTATCTGCCTAGGCTCATCTCAGTGTAAGGAGATTTGTATACATCACCTATATATATATACACACCTACTTCATGTCAGTGTGAGGGGAATTTATATCAGATACATACATATACACACTACAATTCACTAGCAGATCTACTCCTAAGACTGCTCATGCTCTCAATTTTTCTACTGAAAATGTTGTTGATTAGTGTTTGTTAATGTGTACAGGCCAATGGATCCTGCACAACCATCTTCTTCGCATGGTGTTGGTGCTTCTTCTACGTCTTCATTTGGACCACGGGGATATCCGGGTCCATTAGATCCTACAGTTCTGTTTCTGCAAGAAGACCACAGATCACAGGCCGTTTGGACCAGGGATGTGGAGAAGATGAGTTTCAGGATGCACAAGATCATGCCTGTGATCCCCCGCTGTATTGCTATGGAAAATTATTTGGTTAGCAGTGGATTTAGCGGGATGTCAAAGCTGGCCAAAATAAAGTGTGATCACGCCTTGCTTACCGCACTGGTAGAGCGATGGAGGCCGGAGACACACACCTTTCACTTACCGTGAGGTGAGATGACGGTCACCCTACAAGATGTAGCGGTGATTTCGGGTCTTCCAATTGACGAGGTGGCCGTCACCGGCAATTTGATGTTTAACAAGGTTGCACTGGTGCGAGATTATTTGGGCTTGGATGTTGATGAAGTTGACCACGACATATGGGTTGGGGAATCCATTAGACGTTCATTCCTAGACGATAGTTTCACTCATCGAATGGCAGAAGTGCCGACGGACATCGAAATCCAGAACTATACGCGCGCATACTTACTGTCGATGATTGGAGGGATTCTATTCCCTAACTCTTCAGGTGACGTAGTCCACCTCATGTATCTTCCATTGATAGCTGACCTGCAGACAACTGGCAGGTATAGTTGGGGAAGTGCAGCTCTAGCCTCCCTTTACCGTGCACTCTGCAACTGTTCGATGGGGTCGATTCAAATGACCGGGCCGATGTCCATCTTGCAAATTTGGTGTTGGGAAAGAATACACCTCGGCCGACCCCGTGTGACGGTACTATCAGAGAGTTGGAGAGTATTCCAGGATAATCCCGTGATGAGAGCTCCTCTCGGTGCCTACTGGGTAGGGAAGCGTACGTGGAGGGATAACCCATGTGGTGTCCTAACCTATTATCGGGACGAACTAGATCAATTGAGGGAAGAGCTCGTCAATTGGACCCCGTACACGGATGATCGGCTGCAACGTCTACCACCTATTTGCACTGCTAATGCATAGTTGTGGTTGACCCTAGCTCCACTAGTGAACTTCTCAGTTGTGGAGTTTTATTACCCCGGCCGTGTTCTTCGCCAATTCAATGCGCAACAACCCGTCCCCATGAACTCATTATACGATCGTAGACTACACAACATCACGGGCCAAGGTCGTTTACCGAACATGGATTGGGCCGATCACCACCGCACTTATGTAGGAGCATGGAATGAGCGGAGGTATGAGTTGGTAGTTGAGGGTATTGAACGTCCGTATGATGGATCTATGCACACAGCTTATATGGCCTGGTACCGTCGCATAACGAGACTTTATATCGTGCCAAAAACGGATTTTCCAGCGGGTATCCAACAACCGATACCCGTGCCCCAGGTTGAACCACCACCGGCATTTTCATCATCACAACCGATGTATCAACCGAAAGCTTCATCATACCGTATAATGGTAAATTAGTTTTTTTGTTGAATTTTAATTATTTTGATTAATTTTACTTATGCATCTTTACTTACAACATATATGGTTTACTATTATAGATCGAAAGCACATGTGACATGGCTAGAAAATGTGCGAATGTGTTGAAGAGCAATGCCAATAAGGCATGCAAAGAATTGGCACGAGACCTCCTGTGCAATTGTCGTACCTCTCTTGAAGAGGTTGGAGATGGTCCTCGTTTCAATGAACTAGTGCGGTCAACCGAAGGGCAATGCCAACAAGAACGGCCTACCGCTAGCCAAGCTGCACCTCCACCACAACAAGCATTGGAATTGGGAAATCCATCACGTCATCGAAGATCCAAGTCCGTTCGTGACCCTCCACCGCAAAGCAGATTGGCAAATCCGGAGATTGAAGAAGGAGCTGGTCCAAGTGGACCCCCAACGCAAGAACAACAGGAACGTAGGCGGAAAGTCCCGGTTCGGATGAGAAGAGCACCCCAACATTTTACACCGAGTTAATTGGAAGCAATATTTGTCGTTTTAATGGTTTTTTTTGTAATACAACACTTTCTTTAGTATTACACTTTATTCTTGGATTTTGAAGTCTGTGCATGTTTTGTGAAGTATGCAAACATGGGAGTATCAGCATGTTTTGAAGTTTGTGCAAGTTTATGCATTTGAGTTTGTTTAATTTGAAGTTTGTGCAGGTTTGTGCAGGTTTATGGGAGTATCAGCATGTTATTTTGGAAGTTATGTTGAACTTGTACAGCTTATATGTATGAGTTGAATTGAGTTGAAATTAGAGGTTGATGAAGTTGATGTATCTGTGAATTGAGTTGAGTGAACTTGAGTTAAATGATTCTGTGAAATTAAGTTGAGTTGAGTAAAGTTGATGTAAAGTTGATGTAAAGTATCTGTGAATATAGTTGAGTAAAGTTGATGTATCTGTCACATAGCACCGAATATAGTTCATGAACCATGTCCACGTTTCTATACTTTCACCTTCAACAGGTGCAAAGGCAAACGGAAACAACCTCCCGTTTGCGTCTGGTGAAACCGCAATCAACAAACAGTCTTTGTATTTTCCGTACAAGTGAGTACCGTCTACACTTATAACTGGTCTACATGATTTAAATCCTTCGATGGAAGGACCGAATGCCCAAAAACACCCTTAAATGTTTCTATACCCGGCCCGGTCGTAGTCTTCGCCCACTGTACAGCCGTACCCGAATTTGAAGCTTGAATTGCATTGAGTAGGTATGGTAATTTAGTGTACGCTGTTCCAAAAGAACCATATAGTTTCTCAATTGCTTTATGTTTTGCCTTCCAAGCTTTCCAATATGATATTGTGTATTAGAGCCTACCCTTTACCTGCCCAATTATGGCTCTTGGTGTTACTGAGAGTTGTTGTAACACCCCACAAAATTGGAAATTACAATTTTGCCCTCGTGTGTTATGTGCGTGTATTTTGTAACGTGTTTCCATCCCGTATTTTGATTATCGACTATTTATTTATTTTCAATATTGATTTTTCCCTATTTTGAATCAACAAAAATATAATATTTCGATATTTGTATTCTACGTGCTTTGTACGTGTTTTCAATACACATATTAATTACATATTTTCCGCCGCTACGGGTGATAATTTCTAGGTTCCAATTATTTATTTTATGTTTACAAATCTATTTTTATAAAACGGAAATTCATTTTCCCCCTATTTTTATTAAAATGCATTTGTCAATTTTTTCTGCACGTATGGTGCACGTGCAAATTTTTATTCTCATTTTGCTACTCTCATTTTACTATTTTTAGCATGCATTAGTTTTATTTAGCCTTTCTTTTGATCCATGGACCTATAAACTAAAATGTGGCCCATTAGGAGAGGAGCCCACTAGATAATTAAATAAATTAATTAGTAATGAGTCCATGTAGCAAGCCCATTATTAAAATCACATTTTTAGTTAAACATATACTAATACATGACAAGTTACAAATATTAGTACACATTTAGAGTTATAGAAATGTGTTCATATTTGTTTGTGCATGTGTGCATGCACACACAAATGTATTTGGACCATTTTGTGGGCTAGGGGGTGTTACAGATGGTATCAGAGCATGCTTCACAAGTAGTACAAGTTTATAAGGAACGATAAAAAGGGACGATAAATTTGGGAACAAGCTAAAAGAGTCCTTCTGTCAACCGGGTGTAAACAGCCCTAAGCGACACGGTATTTAAGCGTCTTCGAACCACCGCTAGCTGGGAACCGACTCCTACGGCTAACCCAAGTAAATCAGAACTTGATAGACTAAAGATTTGTTTAGGAAGAGTAGTAAGATCATTAACTATAGTCTAGAACCCGTGACACCTTATTGAGTAGTTACAATATTATTCCTGCGGACACTAGAGTGTGAGTTTCAGTCTATAGAGATTTAAATGTAAATGATTTACATTTGTGTTGCTCTATATATATTGATGTTTTCTCTCCATTTTCTTTGGATGGCTGGAGTCGTGAATGAAGTTGTTATTGAACTTGCATTCAATTTCATTCATGATGTTCTCCTCGTATACATTAATATGAGAGTGTATGCGAGCACTTTTTTCCCTGGGTATCAGAGTGGCGCAGTGGAAGCGTGGTTGGCTTGGACCGTCATTCATGATACCTTACACACTTCCCTCTCAAATTATTTTTGTAGATCATTATCATGGTACTTTCTCCATATTCAATATAAATATTTTCTTATATCATTTGAATATTTATTATTTGTCTATTTTCCTTAGTCTTGATATTTTAAACCTATTTTTCAAACTTAAAATTTCGTCTTTCATGTATTTATGTCAATTTGTGTTTACCCGTTTATATCTACTATTACTTCACATATTTTGTCAAATTTTAAATTGCCGTTTATTAAATTAATATTGCAACCACTATTTGCTTCATTTTGGATTTTTCTTATGAAATTTTCTTATGTGCACTCATTTCATACGATTTGATTTCTGTGATACTATATTATCTTATCCTATATGTTTTTAACAAGATTGAAATTTTTCTACCTATATAAATATGACCTAACATTTGTTTTATTGTCTACACTAGGTACTATTATTATTGCATACTTGTTTTGATTTTTACTATTAATCGCTACTCATTACTTTGTATAGTTTTACACATCTTTAATATAATGTATATACTCACTATTTATACATTATCTTTCCTCAAATTTTAACTGTCTTTATACTCTTAGTTATTACATATATTTTCCCAATGATTTCTATATAGATCATATATTTCAATATTCCCATTATACATATCATTTTACCCTCATCTAATTACATTAATACTTTTGCATATACTTGTTTATGTCTATTGTCCTAATTTGCTACACTATATAATTATTGTTTTCAATTGTGTTTCCATCTCGTGTATGTGCTTTACACTATTTTGTCTTAATGTTATAAAATATTTTCATCACTACAAAATTTTGTATATTCACAAAGTATTTCAACGTATGCTTTCTATTGTATCAAATTGTGTGTATAATTGTTATAGTTACCTTACAAACTATTTTATTAATTGGTATACAAAGTTATTTTATGTTATCTATACTTTCAACCATGTCTCATTCCCATTTATTTTTCCAAACTCTTATTCAATGGTCTTGTTCTAAATTGCTAATTCGATTTCGTCTTACAGTTGTGAATTTTCTACCGTTTACTACATCGATAAATTTTTCTAAATTATCTATTGACTATATTTTCTTCACCACATTGTTTTCCGAACTATTTCGAAATTAACGACATAATTGACTTTTCCCTTTTATCTAATAGCTTACCTAATATTAATTTTATACGAAAATTTCTCTCAAACCGTTCTATCTCTTGTCACATTTCATTTCTTAGGCCATTTTCCTAGTTTTTTTGTAACATCTTAATATTCATAGTTTTCTTACAAAGTGTTTGTCTTGTATTTCCTTGTTGCGTATACTACATTTATTTTTGTTAAAGTTGCAGTTTTCTAAATACAAATATTTTCTATGACATGTACAAAATATAATCTTTACCCTAGCGAGTTCCGGGGACGGAACTACTCTAAGGGGGGGAGAGTGTAACACCCCGCAAAATTGGAAATTACAATTTTGCCCTCGTGTGTTATGCACGTGTATTTTGTAACGTGTTTCCATCCCGTATTTTGATTATCGACTATTTATTTATTTTCAATATTGATTTTTCCCTATTTTGAATCAACAAAAATATAATATTTCGATATTTGTATTCTACGTGCTTTGTACGTGTTTTCAATACACATATTAATTACATATTTTCCGCCGCTACGGGTGATAATTTCTAGGTTCCAATTATTTATTTTATGTTTACAAATCTATTTTTATAAAACGGAAATTCATTTTCCCCCTATTTTTATTAAAATGCATTTGTCAATTTTTTCTGCACGTATGGTGCACGTGCAAATTTTTATTTTCATTTTGCTACTCTCATTTTACTATTTTTAGCATGCATTAGTTTTATTTAGCCTTTCTTTTGATCCATGGACCTATAAACTAAAATGTGGCCCATTAGGAGAGGAGCCCACTAGATAATTAAATAAATTAATTAGTAATGAGCCCATGTAGCAAGCCCATTATTAAAATCACATTTTTAGTTAAATATATACTAATACATGACAAGTTACAAATATTAGTACACATTTAGAGTTATAGAAATGTGTTCATATTTGTTTGTGCATGTGTGCATGCACACACAAATGTATTAGGATCATTTTGTGGGCTAGGGGGTGTTACAGTTGTTCCCTCAGAGTATCTATTATCAGCATCGATACGACCGTCGAGTCAATTTTGCTGTGATCCTGAGTCAATGTAGGATTCACACATGTGTGTACACCTTCAAGTTGTTTCACCACAAAATAATCACGATCTTTGGGAACAATTGCACGCAAGCACCATGGACAACCAACTACATTTTGAAGTGATGGATTTTCTGCAATCTGCTCGGCTGAATGGTTGATGGGCGCGTATTTATATTTCACATGGTACAGACAACGATCTGATTTTACCGTCATGAATTCCCTGTGGTTCTTCACTGCATACATCTTTACTTGATGTTGTAGAGCATCTTTGGATGGAAATCTTTGACCAATGAAGAGTTCATCCAAGTTGGAAGACCCAATGGAAGACTGGCCATGCTCATGTACGGTGGCACGGGACATCCATTCGCTTGATTGCGATCCACGCATAGCTGGACTTGTGTCCTGACTTGGGAACACGCAGACATTATTAACCGGCAGATGAACATTGGCATCAACAACTGGAGCTTCAAGGGCGATCTCCTCATCATCATCCTCGAGCCCGCGTACCTCATCTTCTTCCTCTTCTACCAAGTCGTTATTTACAACGGCGTTGTCAAAGTCTTCCAAAGCAATGCCAGCTACCAAAAAATTTTGTGGCAATGGGGTCGGATGTACCTGCTCGTATTCGGAGGAAACAGCAACCGTTGGAGATGTGTTAGTATCTCCAACAGTATTTGAAATCCTTGCGTGTGACTCTTCAGATGGTCTCAAAATCCTATTTGGCCTTAGAGCTTCGATAACAACTCTTGTAGTATTTGGAAGCCTCGTTTGATCAATATATAACTCAACTATATTCCAACCACAACTTGGATGAAGTGTCCTAATGTAACCCCTGTTTTCATTAATACGTATTTTTAAAGTATATTTTTTTTCCGTATTTAAATTCTCAGTATTTTATAACTATTTCCCCATAATTGATTTTATTGTTTAAACTATTTTTAGAGCCCAATTCTTTATTGTAAACCCAAGTTGTATTTTGGTTTTATTAATTGTTAATATGAGCCCAAGTTTACATTTTGATTTTATTATCTAATTAATGTGAGCCCAAATTCTATTTTGATTTTATTATGTATTAATTCGAAGCCCAACTATTTACTCGTTATTTTAAGCCCAATCCCATATTCTGTTTTATTTTATTAGTATATTTAATTTGAGCCCAAAAGATCAGCCCAAAATCCTAATTATTTTATTTAAACATCTCGAGCCCATTTATTGAAGCCCAAACCCAGTATCTATATTATTGTACAGATTTGTCATACACCTATCCCCATATAGTATTTATTTCCTCCCCCACTTTCTGTCCCGTACTCCAACTTCCCACTCTTCATTTCCCGTACCAGCACTTTCCCCATTCTCCTAGTAACCACCCCACTCTTCTCACCGTTACTTTATTTATTCCATTATAAGAATCTCCCTACCCCGTTCTCTATCTTCCCCGTTACCATTCTCTCTCCCCGTTTCATTTCTTCTCCCCTCTGTTCTTCAACCAAAACAAAGAAGACCAACAGAACTCTTCTTCCCTCTTCCTCCATTCCCCCCCAGTTGCCCTCTGCGCGTCGCCTTCCTCAGCAGCGTCGCCGTCCCCATCGCTTGTTCCGCTCACCCGTTGCATCTCCTCCCGTCGAACGCCGCTCATCTCCACCGCTGCCCTTCATCATCTCGTCGAAGCTCCACTGTGCCGCTCGACCCCTGCTTGCTCTGCCTCCGCTCGAAGCACCACCAGTCGAGCCATCCGCTCGTGTCGCCCACCTCCTCGACCACTCGCGCTCCCTTCTCCCTCCGTCGCCACTCAGTCGCACCGCTCGCATCCTCGGAGCTTCGCCTAGTCACGCCAGCGCCTCCACCGTCCATCGCCCTCCCCTGTGCCGACCTCCCACTCCTCTCCTCCGTCGACAGCCGCAAACCACGAAGCCAGTGCCATCGTCGAGCTCTCCAGTCGTCCGCTCCCCGCAAGCCGTCGCTCGCCCCGTCGCCTTGCCAGAGCGTCGACAGACCCCGCCGAAGCACTCATCGCCGAGCTCAGTCATCGTCTTCCACCTGTGTTCGCTCTGACTTCGCATGACCCTCCCGCGCGTTCTCTTCCGCTCGCGCTCTCTCCGTGTGTTGAAGGAATCGAAGAAGAAGAGGTGAAGAAGAAGGAAACTCTCTCTCTCTCTCTCTCTCTCTCTCTCTGTTTGTGTTGGAGAAGATTAAGAAGGAGTTTTGGAGATTAAGAAGGAAGAGTTTGGGATCTGACTTTATTGGCTGTATTGGGAATTGTTGTTGTTTATTGTGGTGTTTGGTGTGTTGGTGTTATGTTTGGAGTTTGGGATTAGAGCTAGTGAGTTGCTGTTGGAGTTGACTGCTTTGTGGAGTTGCTGTTGCTGATTTGGCGTGGCTGCCATACATCTCGCACGTGATCTACTGCCCGGGATACTGATCCCGTTATTCTATATTTAATTTCATCGTCGTCAAATCCAGGCAAGTGTCTCTTGTACAATTTTATTGTTCTAGTACAAGCCTTTGTAAAAATACCGCAAGTATATTATTTTTGACTCCAATTCGCATTCATAAGTCGAATTGATAACCGTTTCCATACATGATCCGTATCCCGTATTCGTACAAGATCACGAATACTTTGTTGCCATGTCCATTGCATGAACACGATACACATATATACTACTATACATGATGTTGTGCATGAATTGCTTGTTATTAGGTTGCATGTTGTTATAATATCTTTATTCTTGGTTAAGTGTTAAGCATGTCATTAGTTGCATCATAAGTCCTAAAATGTGTTTCCTGTCTCGTATAAGTCCTTGATACTTGATCTTGTCATGTTACCCTTGCCATGTTACCCGTCCTTGTTCTTGCATGTAGTTTTTGTTCATGTTTGATTAAAATAAAAGAGATAACAAGCCGGGGTATAAAGGAAAAAGATTTAGTAGTGGACAATATAGAAGAACGTACTCGGTCGGGGGCTCGTGGTTCCTCGCTGCAATTTGTAAGTTACAAGTTACAAGTTTGCTAAATACAGGTTACTTGACATGTTTCACGTTACATGACACACTAACTACATGTTCCACATGCACGTATCTCGAACAAGATACAACTTTCCCGAGTACGTGACCTATAGAATCCACCACTAGTCTAAACGTTCACTTGATTGCGAGTAGCAACCATGTAGTATGGGATGCATGAAGTGCTACCTAGTTAGGTTAATAAAAGAAATGACATGACACGTATACATGCACGATCTGTTTACATGTTACATGTTATGATGACTGGTTTACTTGTTTACATGTTGCGCGTTCATGTTGACACGTTTACTTGCTTACTCGTTTACATGTTACATGTTACTATGGATTATTTAATTGTTCACATGCATGCTATTTGTTCCATGGAGTCTTGTTCTTGATTCTGTCACATGTTGTATTTGCTCTATCATATGATTCTTGATTCCTTGCTCGTTTTCCTGCTTTTGTTTCATTTTATTTGTCCCGTTGCTTGTACCACTTGCGGCCCGTGACTTGCATTAACGGGTACCACTTGTTTCTTTCCTTGTAATAATATACTTGCAGGCCCAGATGGAGAACTACCTGAAGGTGTTGCTGAACAGAGATTCTAGTCATGTTTATATTTCATGTTATTTTAATTCATGTTTATTCATGTAATCTTTGTAATCCGGGCGTGTTTGACCCGTAACTATGTTTCTTCCCAGTTGTTGGTTCATGTAATATTTATGTACTTTGTTATCCTGTTGTGATTTTATATGTTATCGTGGTTAAATTATTATCTTGTTGTTGAGTTAAATTGACAGCTTATGAATGATGTATCTGCATCATTCGCTGGGCCTCGGTTACGTGCCTGTATTCCCGTATTCTGGGAAGCGGGGCGTGACACCTAAGCAGGACAGACCTCAGAGAACTGTCACTGTCTATGGGTACCAACATGAAGTACTGCCCATCCCCTTTACCAGCAGAATAACGGGCTCTCAATTTCAGACTCATTTCACTTCTGTCCCAATTGGTTACTTCATATATCTTATCTATTAATTCTGAGTAACCAAAATTGGGGGTAGCCCAAATAATTACCGGTTCAACATCACTATAAGAATATTCAATTTTTGGATCCCTAATTACTTCACCCCCATAATATAACCAAATAGGGATATCAAATTCCACACCTATGCATAAAAATTAAAACATATTCAAGTCATTCACTACTAAAAAAAAACAAAACATTGAAATAAAAATCAAACATAAGGTTAATATGATAATACCTTTCAAATTATACCAAAAAAACCACCGGCAAAAAATTCGTTGATGAGGAAGACTGAAAATGAGAGTGGGAGTGAGGAGGTAGGATGTATGGAATTTTATAGGACTCAAATGGTTGAAATTTTTTGATTATGAGATATAGGGTTTGTGGGTAAAAGGGGTGATGTGAGAGAAATGCGTTTTACGAATCAGAAGGGGAAGAAAAGGGGAGAAGAAAGGGGTTTTCGATTATAGGGAGTTGTGCAAAAAGAAAAGAACTGATGCCGTTATTCTGAAAAACGGCATCAGTATAAACGATGTCGTTCTCTAGAATAACGGCATCAGTTCTTTTCTTTTTTGCTTTCCAATCTCGAGTCAATGTTGATACATTATAGATCTATACTAAAAATAAGCAATGCCGTTATTGGGAATAACAGCACGTAAATTTTTTCAGATGAAGATGCTGTTATTGGGAATAACGGCATACAATTAGCTGATGCCGTTTTTTCCAATAACATTTGTTGCTGACGTGTTACAGACAAGGGCAAATCGCTAAATATTTTCGAAACAAGGATAGGTCGCTAATTATTTTCAAAAACAAGGGCATTTCGGCAAAATTTTCTAAAAAATTTACCTCAACCCCATTTCTCCAATCAAGGTACTCGCAAAACAGCTTAAGGCAAAGAGTTGTCGTCTGAGTGGAGATAAAAAGTTAATTTGCAAAGCAAAGTTTACAAACTTCTCCCTCCATTACAAATAAACTTTAGTTAAATATCCTCCTGATTTTGTTATTAATTTGTAGATAAGAATATTTAATGGTAGACTACATTTGTTTATTAATGTCATTTAGTTTACATCACCTTGGATAATTGGATACCTTGAGAAATCTCATCAAACAAAAATAGAAGCAGTGATATATCTTGAAGCAAAGTACAACCTTTAAATAGAAGTGTTGCCAACTCTAATATAACAAGATAAATGTATATATCTGGATATAATCAAAGAACAACTTCAAATTAGACAAGTCCCTAGCTATATGGAGTATGTATGTGTATTTCATTAAATCTATATATCTGCATACCATGTTCTTTCAATAAGCAACATATATACTTATACACTCAAAATAGAACAACGAAGCTTACCTAATTTGACATGGCCAAAACAATGTTAGAGACGGTCGAGAAAATTTTCACCCAGTCATGGCTAATGGATTAGATGACTAATTTCTCATGTTATAAAGCCAGTAAACTAATGGGCCATACACATGGGAATTTCTCATGTTATAAAGCCAGTAAACTAATGGGCCATACAAATGGGCTTAAATCTATAATGTATACGTGGGTCTAAATCTATTATGTCCATTAATTACCACATTCACTGCAGGTGAGAGTAGTGTTTCATGTTTTTTTTATTTGTGTGTGTGTGTGTGTTTAATTTGGCGAAACTATACACATGATTTCACCGATTTGTATATATGAATGTGAGATGCACGTCTAAATAAATAGTAGAATGGAAGAGTTAGGAGAAGCACGTGCATTCTACGTTTGAATAATTGGAAGAAGAAAAAAAAGTTAGCAGCTACACTATAGCTACATTAGTAGGGAGATAAAACATGCGTGGCACGTAAAAACGTAAACTGAGATTGATATTCATTATTTATGGCCCTTCTCTGATTATTTTGTGTGGATTGATGTACTCTCAATTTCAAATATCACATGATAATTTTATTTTTTAAGTGATTTCTTCCTAATATACACATGGCTGCTAATACTGTTTAATTTAGTTATTTATCTTAATTAAAGGTATTTATTACCTCATTCTCTATATAAAAAATGGATGATAAGATAGAGAGGAGGTGAAAAATTGTATTGAGTAAGAGCATCTGTAGTCGTTAATGTTAAATTTATCTATATATCGATAAATAGAAATAGAAATTAGGATTTCGCTGCACTCGTCGAAACCTATATTATAGCAAACAATTATTTAATATTAAGCGACGGCATTTCATATGCCGTCGGAGGGCGAAAAAGTGAAAATTGAGCGCGGAATCGTCGGACGGCACACGAAGTGCCGTCCGTTTAAAAAAATTTTAAAAAAAAAAAAAAAAAAAAAACGCCACCCGTGTGTCTAGGACGGCACATGAAGTGCCGTCCGACACACTGCTAATTGGTCCAAAAATTAAGTATACTTAAGCACACTGCTTTCTCATATGAGACACTGACACACTATTAAGCATAATTAATTAGCACTAGCACTGACACACTTAATTAATTAGCACTGACACACTGTGACAAACCTCACTTAAGCACATAAATGTTTTTTTTATTAAAACTCGACGGACGGCACTTCATGTGCCGTCCGGGATATGTGGCTTCTGCCGATTAAACTATAATTTTTTCGAACGGACGGCATTTCGAGTGCCGTCCGACGCTTATAATAGTATTTTTTTTAATGGGACGGCTATTCGAACGCCGTCCCTCAGATATCGATAAAAGCTATTTCGTCTCTCATATATAGCAATCCACTGTAGCTATTTATCGATAATATCGATATATAGCAAACGACTGCAGCTACTTTTTAAGCTAAATATCGATATTATCGATATATAGATAACGACTACAGATGCTCTAAGTATATTTTAATTATTTTTAAAAAATGTAAAGAAAGTTAAGTTTGTGGGGGGGGGGGGGGGGGGGGGGGGGGGGGGGGGTCAAATTGAATAAAAAGTTGAAGCCGTTAATGCTAAAACAGTGAATCGTAACAAGTTTACGTGTATTGTACACTGATTCGCAATAAAAAGACATGAACATATAGTTATCTACAAATTCGTGAAACATGGAGGTATAGTTTAGTGAAATTTATCATTTTTTTCTTCTGTGGAATTTTAACTGGACGGTTGTGGAGTTTTTCATTTTAAATATTTAATTGAATTTAAATCGATAATTGATATAACTTGAAATTTTAGGAAGAAAACCGAATTTATGTTTGATAGCTACCCACAAAATATATTCTAAAGCTTCAAATGTGTACTTGGGATTCATAAACCTATGGATGTCTTAAATACACGACTCGATCGAACTGTCAACTGATAATAGTGACGACAAATTTCTCTAATTTATGGAGTTAAATGTGGTAAAAAGCTGGAAAATTATAGTATATATTGAATGGATCAGTTGACCTAATGAGTGGGAGTGGAAAATCTAGATGGATAAGATATTGTCTATCTTTATAAAACACCAGCTCTTTGTATCATCACAAAGTGAGATCGAGTATAGGGAGAGATGAAGGGAGACAAAAGAAAATTCAATAGTTTGAGAATTTTTTTGGACGATGAATAATGGGGAGTGAGGTCCATTTGATGTATTGTTCCATCGGAATTGAAAGCAAAGCCAATTTGGATGATCGCATTGCTTCCCAATTCAAAGTTTTGGTACACCAAACCAAGGCTTGCAGAACTCAGGGTTTTCATTCCTCTCATGCTCAATAATTTAATTTTCATTAACCGCACATGTACTACATGTACTTTTTCTATCGGCTTAAACTATGAGATGAGGACTGACTGTTCGATAAATTTTTAATTTATGCTTAGGAAAGGGGAACATGTGCATTTTTTCAAAGTTATATGGAAGAGGCTTCACACAGAAAAGTTGATATTTGTGCGCAAATATCTAGCTTGGGATTCATAACTCTCGATATACTTATCTGACATATTGGAATATATATGCAGACAGGAATAAGAATCAGATATAACCAAAGGTAGAGTATTGTAGGGATTGTCTAGAGACAATTTTTTTAGTACAACATACAGAGACACTAATCACGGGTAATACTATACAACTACATTAATCCAACCCTATGCATCGTCCATTTCGAAGGAGAACAATCAAAAGCCAACAAATGTGAGTTACTATTGGTTAATTTTATCTAACCTAGAAACACAAATTATTTAACCACCAGTCATCTCAGTCATTGTATTGTTTGGGCTAAAATCAAGAAGATAAACTATCATCCTTCAAATACAATTTCCTCCCTCCCCTCCCTCTTTTTCATTCGTTCAGTTGCTCAAGCGCTTAAAGAATCGAACCAATACTACCACTGTTTTTTTTTTTTTTTAATTAATTTATTTATTTAAGGAAAATGTGGGGTATGGCCACCCTATTTCATTAATAGAATATTAACCAAACAAACCCAGCGTACTGGACCAAATTACAGACTACAAACATAAAAATAGAACATGAAGCGACATGACCAGTACGTACAATCAGAGTACCCTCCGACATCCTTAGAGGGTTGGCTAACAAACTAAAAAACAAAACCACATCCGGCCCTATCTGGCCTCGACCTCCACCAATATTGTACTGTACCCCATCTTGGACCCAGTCACAAAGCAAGACCAACTAATTGCATGTATGTCAAATAAGCTTCGTGCACCGCCTCCACGGCACGTGCACACCCACCTGAAGTGAATCACGCGGAATTTAGATATTCGCCGCTCTCATCCTTCTCCTCCCCCACTCCTACTAACTCGCCAAAACATTCTCACACTCGGTCCAGTCAAAGTCACATAAAAAAAAAGAGCCGTGAAGAGGATACCTTCACCTCTCTCACGCTTTAGCTCTCTCAAGCGATTTCTCACCAAACAAAACTCTCTCACCCTAACCACAGATACAGTCAAAGAGAGAGCCGTGAAGAGGATACCTTCGTCTCTCTCATGATTTTACCCTTTCAAGTGATTTCTCACAAACACAAACATACACCTGCATAGAGTAGTGAGAAGCGACCTCTTCACTCTCTCACTCTCTCACGCAAAAAATCCAAAGCAAATCACAACTAACTGAAGCATCACCTTCCCCTCTCGCCCCTCCGGGCGATGGACGTTGTAGATTCCAGGTTCAATGATGAGGGTATAGTGGCAGTGCTGTCGCGAAGCCTGTGGTGGTCGGTTAAAAGAGATCGAATTTGGGGTGTGACTCACGCACTGACAGCTAAAATCCCATACAACTCCAACTCTACAATTCCACTTCGCGCACCTCATGGGGGGGACCCCATCTGCGGGCCCAAGTCCCACACTGTGCTGCAATAGTGAGCACACCTCATGGGGGGACACCGTCTTCGGGCCCAAGCCCCACAACTGTGCGTAGGACCCTGTGAACCCCAATTGATGACTCTAATCTGCTTAATCCCTTTGAAAGCATCTGGCAACAAATGGAACAAATCCCTTCCTCCTTTCACAATAAACTCATCGTGACCAGCGAGAGTGACCTTCTCCTTCTTAAAAAACTGCTGTCTCGAAATCAAGTATTAGCAAGCACCCAATCGCATGGGCCGACGAGACCAAGAAAGCACTCACAGCGCCGCCGCTGCCATTTACGGCAGTGGTACAGATCTAGGGAAAGAGGAGGCGGAGGGATTTGGAAGGGGACAGAAAGATAGGGTTTTGGGGGAGGGTTTGGCGGTTCCCCAACAGGGAGGGACAGCGGAGGCTCTGTAACACTCCTCTATTTCATATATATTGTGTAATTAAATTAATTTATTTGGTGGAGTGATTTTTATTGAAATTTATTATGAAAAGAGAATTAGAGGGGCCTAAATAAATATTTCGTCAAAGGATGGGTTTAAAATGAATTTTCCCTTTTATTATTTTTATTATTCTTCTTTTTCTTTTTTTCCTTCTTCCCTTCCTTTCGATTGAAACTGAATCGTTCTCCTCCTTTTTTTTTCCTTCTCCGAGTTCGGTCGAACCCATCGCTAGGGTTTCGAATCCACCCAAAATCCACACCAATCTTCAAATCGATCGGGGGTTTTTGTAGGGTTTTGCAAGCCCTTCAACGTGGTGGTATTGGTTTAGGAGTACGATTCCGTTAAGGTATACCAAATTACATCTTTTGTGAATTGAAGTGTATGCTTTCTATTTCTTTTCATGAAAATTTTAGGAGGAGGATGTTTAGAGTATGTGTATTATGCTTAGGGTGCAAGATTTCAATTTTAATGGTGATGGTGTAGAAATTCCATTAAATCTAGGGTTTGAGTTTTAGGAAGGTAAGGAGAATGACATCCATTGCATACTAATAATCATTTTGGGTGGTGTAGGCTATTATGGGAAAATACGTATAAATATAGGATTGTATTCTTAGGATGCTCATATAAGTTAATTGTGGGATGTAGAAGTTAATCCGGGGTATTTTACCTTTAAAATATAAAATGATGATTTGAACTCCTCTGATCGAGGGTTAGAATTGGGAGTTGGTTATAAAACTAGAGAATTGTTGATTTGACATGTTTATGTAGGATGTGTATGATGTGCATTCGGGGATAGATAATGTGTATTTTTAAGTAAATGGCTTATGAGTTCGATGATTTTTGTAATAGGTGCATATAAAAAAATGGGGGGGGGGGGGGGGGTTGATTGGCGACGGGGGGAGCGAGGAGTATCTTCTTACCGGTTCGCCAGGTGAGTATGATCTTTTTATTCTATATGCATAATGTGCTATGAAAATTTTAAAATATGGTTTGGTGTGTGATATGTGAAGTGTAATGAGCATGGAAAAGTTCATAAGTAGAATACGGAGTAAATTATGAGATATAAGAAATTAGTATATATATGTATGGGAATGTGTTGTTGCTTGTAGATAAATATTTATATGCTTCGGGGTTGTAATGAGTATATTTATGTATGTGAATGTATGGGGATGTGTGATGTGTGATCTCATGACTGATGTGATGAGGTGGAACGCATGACATATATGATATGAGTCATATGGTGTATGTGTGATATGCGGGTGATAAATTGGGAATTTTATGTGATATTGTGATGTGAAATGAACATGGTGTGTGTGTGACGGGTGAGTGGGAAATGAAAAGTTTATATGATATCAGTGAGATTAATGGCTTGTGTATGTTTATGAATTTCATGGAATTTATATGCTTTCATGTTATGTTATAACGGTGAAATTAGAGTATAAAGGAGTTATATTGTAAATGAGTTATTTGATAAAGGAGCTATACTGTAAAGGAGATATACCGTGATATATTATAAAGGAGATATATATATATATATATATATATATATATATATATATATATATATATATGGAGAAATATTATAAAGGAGATTTATTATAAATGAATATATGGAGATATTTTATTAAAGGAGTTATTATATTAAAGGAGTTATATTAAAGGAGTTATTTTAAAGGAGTTATATATTGCCCCCAAATTATATTTTGGGGAACAGGAGTTATATATATATTTATATTGCCCCAAATTGTATAATTGGGGAACAGAAGTTATATTGTGAAGGAGTATATAATAAAGGAGATATGTATGTGTATATAAAGGAGAATTAAATATTGCAGTGCCGCACAATCTCCCGGGGTTTGGGCTAGACCCCACAGGCCCGGGATACACCCAGGAACATGAGTTATATTTATATTGCCCCAAATTTTATATTTGGGGGTCAGGAGTTATATATTGCCCCAAACTGTGTTTGGGGATCAGGAGTTTCCCTCGCTGGTATAGGGCCAGGAGGAAGACGTAGCCTCAGATGTGTAAGACTCTGTGTAAGCATCGATCCGCGTGTTATATTTTACTTTTGACTAGCCTTTTGGCTTTAGTCTTGGATGGACAAGCGCGCAACCGTACTTTCAATCCAGCCCACAAATGGTAGATGCTTAGGACACCTGGATCTGGGTGATGTGGTGGGTTTGCGGGATTGAAATGTACGGGATGGGAAGCACAGAGATCCCTGTGTTGTACGAGGAGGTCAGTTGTGTGGGCACTGAAAAGGAGTAAATATAAAGGTGTATATGTGTGTTGAAAGAATGTATATATAAAGATATTGATGATATGATATATATTTCGGAGATTATTTATATTATGGGAGATGTGAATATACTACAGGAGATATATATGTATGTATATTGGCATTTGGCTTGAGACGTGATGTGATATTACCCAGACTGTGTGTTTGGGGTGCGGTGAGTATTACCCAAGCTATCGGCTTTGGGGTCTGATATGTGATTGCCCAAACTATGTTTGGGATATGGAGTATATTGTGATAATAATGAAAGTGAAGTTAATGGCATTTTGTGATATGAGTGATATGTTATTGATGCGATGAAATGCAAGTAAATTGCCATGTGTACTGAGATGTTATGTTTTGTGTTATAAGACATGAGTTAATATGATATAATGAGAAGAGATGCTTATGTTTATGATGTGATACGTGATATAATACCATAAGATAAATAGCTGTGTTATAAGTTTGTGTGCCCTGGAAATTGTGACTAGGAACTACTCGCCTGCTATTTCGGAGGAAATAGTGGGAACTACCTGCCTAGACATAATTTTCAGGATAAATAGGTGAGTTGTTGATATGCTGGTTGTATTGTGAGTTGGAAATAAAAGTAAAGATGATGGTGAAAATAAGCGATATGATGAGATTGGAATGAAAAGAAAGTAAATGGTGAATTATAATGTGATGATACGTGGGGTGAATGCGTTATTATGAGATTAAGCGTGGGAAAGGTTATGCGATTAAAATGAATGTTAGAAATAAAGAAGAGGAGTTATGCAATCATGAATGAAAGGTAAGGTGAGATATAATATGAGAATGAAAAGTTATAGTAAGCGGTATTATGAGTTGTGAATCGAGATTTAAGTAAAATACAGTATGATATGAGTGGTTCCACCTTGGAATTGTGTCAAGGAACTACCTGCCCGCTGTTTCTGTGGAAATTGTGGGAACTACCTGCCTTGGCATAATTCGCAGGGTGAGTGGGCATAATAGTGCCAGTGATTAATGGAAATGAAGAATTAAATGAGTGAAGATGAAAGTAAGTTAGTTATCAATCAGATTGAATAATAAATGAATGAAATAATGAGATGTGCTAATGGTGTGATGAAATGCAAGTCCCTCGCATAGTGAAATGAAATGTGATATTTACGTGATCCGACATAAATGAGTGGGATATTCTGGAAATGAATGCGTATGTTTAGGAGGCTATAAAAATAGATAATTGTGATGTTATTCAGTAAATTAAATACTTGTAATGAGATGTCATGATGATGTAGATGGTATGGTTGTTTGTATGTGTGCGATGTATGTAATGAGAGAAGGGTTGTGAAAATGATTATGAAAGAACATATGCCGTATATAATACTAGTAAATGAAGTGCATGGTTTATAAGGATGAAGAAAAGATGTAGTAAGATCATGTGTATGTATATATAAAGAAATGCTCCTGTGGCAATAATTGTGGAAGGATCGATATTTGTGTCAGGAAATTCAAACGTAAAGGTAATGGATCGTATGTGACTTGTCTTATGCAAATATAAGATATATGTCGTTAGTGTGATGTATATAGAGAATTGGGTGAAGTTATGGGTAAGTGAATAGTTGAATGCAGGATTGACAAAGTATTTGATATATCGTTATAGTGATGATGTTGTTGAACTCGGTATTCGGGTTGCCTCATCTTACTTGGTATTCGTAAGTTTAAATTATTTTCTTTGTACTATTTTAAATTGTTATTTGATTAATAATTATACTCACACCAGAAATGGCTAACCCCTTAGTGTTTGGGGGGTTAGGGGAGTCAGTGAACTACCCTAGATCCCTTATTGTTACAGGTTCCCATCAGTGCAGAGAGGAGGCGTAGTTTGCAGGGTGAGGATTTATTTTAAAAAGTTTTGTATTAATTAGTTAGAATGAGAGGTGATTTTATGTTTTAAATTGTATTATGGATGTATAAGTATGTAAATGATGATGGTGAGTATAGTATGGAGTAGTATGTGGTGGTTGTGACCCGTACCCACCTTGTTGTGGTGTACTGGGCTCTGTGGTAGATTTTACAAAGGTTTTTCTAAAAACTTTACCTCGTTTTGAAAGAAACTTATGGTTTTTAATTGATATTTGATAATCCGTTATGAGTTTGGCCCCCAGAGCATTATATTATATTGCCTGTGTGTATCTGCTCATTTTGGCCTGGGGAGCCCATAAAAATATTATGTGGATTGTGAGCTACGGAATTTTGAGCAGAATTCCGTAAGCTTTTTGTGTTTCGGGGCAAAATTTACAGGGGAGACTCTGTCAAAATTTTTCCTGAAATATAACTTTCTTGGTTTATGTTTAAAGTAACATAGAAATTGAAGGAATTGAGATTGGAGTCAAAAAAATTTTTTGGGGCGTTACATGCTTGGTAGGGGGTAGATGTCGTTGGTGGTCACCGTCGGCACTCGTGCCAGAGAAGGAGCGCCGCGTGGAAGAGGGTCGACAACGTGGGGAGCGCCGCTGTGTGGAGCCTCAGTGACGAGAGCGGTTGTCGGAGCGTTGGCGGATGACGGGTTTGATCGTTGGCCGGAGGAGAACTCGACGGCGGCCCGTTGCCAACACTCGGGAGGAGCGGTGGGAACTCGACGACGTAGGGAGGCCATTGTCGAAGTTGCGGCGGGAGGAGAGTGTCGTTGAAGGGCGGCCGGGGAGGGGGCAGCAAAACCCTAGCCGCCACCCCCTCCAAATTCAGTTCTAGATCTAGGATTTTCCTTTTTGGGTTTTTTGAGAAGTTTCTCTCTCTAGATTTTCTAGATAGAGAAACTCTTTGTAGCTTTTTACCAATACTACCACTGTTGAGATGCTTCACTTGCTCAAGCGCTTAACCAATGAGATGCTTCATCTGCGAGATAATACGCTAATCATCTATTGTATTGAAAAATCGGTATAATCATTATGTATCAACCTAAGGTCAGTGGCGGAGCCAGGATTTCCATCAAGTGGGAGCGAAATCACAAGAACTAAACGAAGAAGAAGCGAGCAGCAGAAGAAGAGGGAGCGGGTCGGATGGCGTGAGGAGCCATTGTATGGGCCTTTACTTGTGAGCCACGCTCGGGGGGAGTACTGCATGGACTTCCATTAAAAAAAAAAAAAAAACTGCACCTATAGAAAGGGCAGGTCCAAACTCAGGCGGAGCGGTCGCTCACCCTTGCTTGGGTGTGGCTCCGCCACTGCCTAAGGTACTGTTCTTTTTTTTGCCTCTTATATATAAGATGTTACCTCTTATAAGAGATTTTTACAGTAAGAATCTCTTTTTGAGGTGTTCTTTTATATAAAAATAACCTTTTATAAGAACCTCTTATAAGATATTTCTGTTCTTTTTTCACCTCTTACAAGAGCATTTTCTCTACTTTTAGACATTTTTGCCCTTACTATATAATTTCTTAATTTATACCAACATTTCATATGAATACTTAAGTAAATCGTCAATTCTACCACATTTATCACAAAGTAGACAAATTTGGTCATTGTTAGAGATATTGGGAGGTGAAGTGATTCCGATGAAGACGAGAACCACTCCACCTCAATAACGAGGATCAAATTAGTATAGGCCTTGTAGGATTATAGGCTCTGATACTATGTTAAGATAAATCAGAGAAAAATGAAGACAATACTGAATATTGAATTGAGAAATAACTGAGTACAATATCTCCTATATATAGGAGGAACCAAATACAAAACTAACCAACTACTCAATATGGGACTATAATCTCTAACAGTCATAATCCATAATTATCGTCATTCTTCTTTCAACGAAAAAAGCCCACATAACACAAGTTAAGCACACATTGCAAAACTTCCACAAACTTCAAAATTAACAAACACAATAATTTTTTCAAAAAAACGAAAGAGAAATTGTCACAATGCTGATTGCATAGATACTAATGAATACTTAGGTGGTAGGCACCAGGCATACTGATGAAGGCAACTTTGTTCTAGTATAAATTGATTTAGTGAACTATTAACACAAATTGACTTTCTAGATATATTATTTGATATGGAAGAGAGTTGTAGACCTACATGCATGAGTTTATACCAGAGAAATTAATAGGTTTTGAGCTTATAATTATAAAGAAAAGAGGCTTCATGAAAAATCATTTATTAGTATTTATAGATCCGGGAAGTGAAGGGTTTTTTCTTTATTATGAACTAATTATTGATAACATGTATTGTTTGATTATCTTTAATGTTTGTTGATAAATAAGTCATGTAGGTGAATATATAAGCCGCCTTACTGACTACAAAAACTTTCCTATGGTTTGAAAGATGAAATCAAGCTTGTGAGATTCAGGGAGGTGATCTCTGATGCTTTGATGACATTCACTATATGAGAATATCAGTCTTTAATTGGTAGTAATATGTTCTATCTTTCGGATTTGCTTATGAAAGTTTTTTAGAGACTGTCAATGCACAAGAATAGCAGTCTTTAACGAGGTGTTGTGGGAAATGAAGATCGGTGAAAATCATTAATTTCGGGGTAATATAGAATTTTTAAGTGATAGAAGGTTTATAAGAATTTGAAAGAGGCTACTAGAAGCCTTTTATGATTATAAAAAAATCACTTATAAAAAGTAAAAAAAGAACACTAAAAAAATTCTTCTAAGAAGTGAATCATAAATTGCTTAAAGAAAAAAAACACTACCTAAATCTAAATACCGCACAGCGAAAGAAGGAAAAAAACAAAAAACCAAACAAACATATAAAGCACGTGCTTATTACAACCAAACCGTCCAAACCCCAAACGGACAAGACGTATAAATAAAACCGTTGTCCACCTGCAATCGTCGTCCTCCCCGTTTCACTTCACTCCCCAGCGCGAACTTCAAAGCGTCACCTCCGTCCCCAACCCAACCCCCTCCCTCAAAATTCGCGCACCCTTTCACTTTCCTCAAATACCCCCCTCTTCCTCATCCTCCCTCCCATATGCCCATCATCTATCTCAAAGTCAAACTACCAACATGCCTTCCTCCTCCTCCCATGACGTCACCACCTGGGCCCCACCCTCCCCCCTCCGCCCCATCTCCGCCCTACTCTCCGCCGAGCACCACCACATGCCCCACACCTTCCCCGACCACCCACTCTCCCGTAACTCCGCCGTCCACTGGATCCTAAACGTACAACTTTTTTCTTTGCCTAACAACTCCTAGTAATCTGCTCTCCTATTCTAACCCCCCCTATTCGCTCTTTTCGCAGGTCGTCCAATTTTACAAATTCCGCCCGTTGACAATGTACCTCGCAGTCAACTACCTCGACCGCTTCCTCTCCTCCAACACCCTCCAGGTTTGTCTAGTTATTAGCACGTGGAATTATATACATTCTCAATGTCATTCGGGGTTACTTTACCGCGTAATTGATTTTAACTGGAGGCTTTATATATATATATATATATAAACAATTTTATTTTTTTTGTAATTTGGGGGGAAATGCAGGAGCAAAATGGGGATTGCAGGGAGTGGGCGACGCAGCTGCTGTCGGTGGCGTGCGTGTCGGTAGCGGCGAAGATGGAGGAGACGGAGTTGCCGCTCTTATCGGATCTGCAGATTCTCAACCCGAATTTCGTGTTCGAGCCCAAATCCGTTACGAGGATGGAGCTCCTGCTGATGACGTCACTCAAATGGCGGATGCGGTCGGTGACGCCGTTCGATTACGTAAGCCACTTCGCCGATCTGATCGGGTCGCCGTTGATTGTCGGCCACGTCATCTTTCCCAGCGCCGCCGATTTGATCGTCGCCACTTGTCGTTGTAATAATAATAATAATTAATTAACCGTAATTTTTTTTAAATTTTTAGTGAATTAATTAATTAACTGATTTTTTTATTTGTTATTATTTAGTTGTGGAATTTTTGAAGTTCCGGCCATCAGAAATAGCGGCGTCGGCGATCATCTGCGGTTTTAAAGGAACCGCCAACTTCTCGGACGTCGACGTAGCCGATCTGTTGAGGCGATTGAGCGAGTGGGTTGACGAGGTAATTAATTAACTACTAATTATTTCTAAAACACGGGTTATTTTTTCACTTTCATAATTCCTTTTTGATTTTTATGATTTTTAGGAGAAAGTGAGAGCGTGCGTACAGCTAATGGAAGCTTCACTAATCGACACGTGTCATAAGTGTTTTGGCGGGAAGCCGGTGATGAAGCCATTGAGTCCGGTCGGCGTGATTGAAGCGACGGCTCGCCGGAGCTGCGATGGTAGTCAGAAACTGGGTGTTATTGTCACGCCGGATTTTGAAGATGAGCCGCCGGCCAAAAGGTTGCGGTTTGACGACATACTATGTACAGAAGTACTAAACTAGGGTTAGAGGGTGTGCCTTTATCAATCTTAGATCTTAAATTATGCAAAAATTGTAAAAACAAAAAGCAACTGTGATGTATTTGTTGTAATTCATTATGTTTATTCTCTATGCTTAACGTTGGTAGTAACAATGGATAGACTAAATCTGCTGGCCCAAGTCAAACCGACCATCTCGCTTAAGCGTGAAATATCCGGCTAATTTTACTGTTAAGTATAAGTAGTATGATTAGTCAACTTATACTTATCTTAACGACGGTAACTACCCCAAACTCCTAAGAATCAGCCTATACAGCCAACCAATGATAGTAGTATATGATAAGAGCATCCACAAGGGTTTGCTATTTTGACATTTTTACCATTTTTTTATCAATTGAAGCTCTGCAGTGATTTGCTATTTTACCATTTCTTAATAAACTAGCTACAGTAGAATGCTATATATGGTAAACGATTAGGCAAAATACATGTTATAGAAGACAAAACATGATATTTCCATCTGTCGTATTTCTATATATTTTAAATGCTTCGGACGAAACATGATCCGGGGCAAAAAGAGAATTTATTTAATTTAAAAACCCTACAAAATGGGAACTCAGCTCAGACGAAACATGATAATTTAAAATATTTAATAAGTTAATTAAATAAATAATTAATTAATTAGTTATTTAATTATACTTAATTACCTTATTAGCTCATTTAAAGGACCATTAGTTACTTAGTATAATTAAATAACTAAGTTAATTATAATTATGAGGTTTAATAAAGATCAGTGAGCTTTGAAAGTGACATGTGGGTGATTAATTTTGCAAAATGTCCGAAAATTTTGCCGCACTGCCCCCACTTTTTGAAAATATTTAGCGGTCTGCCCTACTTCGCAAAACAATTAGCGATATGCCCTTGTTTAGGCCACGTCAGCAAGAAACGTTATTGAAAAAAACGACATAGGTTATTTCGATGCCGTTCTTCCTAATAACGGTATCTATTTGGAAAAAAAATTGCATGTCGTTATTTGGAATAACGGCATCAGTATATTTGTCTTACAAGTATAAATCTTCTAAGTTTAAAAAGTTATAAGTGTGAAAAAAACTTATAAACAATGCCGTTATTCTGAATAACGGCATTCGAATGACTGATGCCGTTATTGGGGATAACGGCATCAGTTATATATCAATATGCACTCTTGCCGTTGTTTGGAAACAGAAAGAATTAATAAAAAGTGAAAAAAAAAAAAAATTACAACTGATGCCGTTATTCAGAATAACGGCATCAGTTATAAATTTTTTTTTTTTTTTTTTTTTACTTATTCATCAGAGAGGTTGAATAATAAGTTACCTTTCTATTAAAAAAATTTATAACTGATGCCGTTATTCCAAATAACGGCATCAGTATTGAGAATGTCGTTATTTGGAATAACGGCATCTATTATAAGGTTTTTTATACTTGCAATTTTTCCTCTAAGTGGAGACTACAAGCTCTTGAAAAACAAAACAATCTATGCCGTTATTCTAAATAACGACATCAAGTTTTGCTATTTTTTAGCATTTCACAATTGTAGCAAACATCGTCTTTACTATTGCTGTTTTGTCATTTTGTCATTTTTTAGCATGCACCACTATAGATGCTCTTAAAGTGTTGTTTGTCTCAGCAGTTTCTTCCCGAGCTCTGGCAGTTATCCTACTTTCTGATATTTTCGCTTGGTCGCACTGCTTTCACTACGTTTTAGAACCGCATTCGCAGAGTCTACCATCTACATAAAAAAATAAATAAAATATACAAGATTAGCCAAAAATAATTATAAAAAATTAGTTTTTTTTTATTTCGTACCAAACATCAAGTTTTGCTATTTTTTAGCATTTCACAACTGTAGCAAACATCGTCTTTACTATTGTTGTTTTGTCATTTTGTCATTTTTTAGCATGCACCACTATAGATGCTCTTAAAGTGTTGTTTGTCTCAGCAGTTTCTTCCCGAGCTCTGGCAGTTATCCTACTTTCTGATATTTTCGCTTGGTCGCACTGCTTTCACTACGTTTTAGAACCGCATTCGCAGAGAGCAGACTAATCATTGAAGCGTGGAAATATAACTTATCGCAAGTCTTCAAAACTCCTCCCTTAGAGCATCTGTAGTCTTTGGCCAAATTGCCAAAATTTGTAAATTTTGGCCAAAAACTTGTTGTCAGTAGCTGGCAAAATTTGATAGACGAAATGGAAAATGCTAAAATTTGGCAATCAGAATATCATAACTCGTCCGATGATATTTTTTTTTAATTAAACAGATCATACGGAATATGATATCCCGTCAAATTATTTTATAATTTAAAAAAATCAAAAGGAAGAGAAATCGTGCACCATCCGACCCTTGATTCTCTCTTTTTTTAAATCCTATACATTTAGGTCTATAAGAAAATTTATGGGTCCATTCACTCTTTAATTCAGATTTCTTTGCTATCGAACGGGATATGAATGCTCGTCCATTATTTTTTATTATTAAAAAAGAAATTGCTCAGACGGGGTATGATCTTTCTTCGTTTTATTTTTACGAAGAGAAGCCAAAATTTGAGTGTGGACAGCTACTAAGAGCATTTGTAGTTGTTGGCAATTTTGGCAAAAAATATGTTATAGTCGTTGGCCAAATACCCAAAATTTGGGTTTCGGAGCTACAATAGTCGTCTAGATTTGGCAGACGAAATGGCAATTGCCAAAATATAGCAAACGAAAGATGATTTTTCATCGGAGAGATCGGACGAAAGAAGGTTTTTCGTCAGAGAGATTTTTTTTCACGCGTGCTCATATTTTTTTTCACGCGTGCTCATCTAACGAGGAATTATTCCCCGTCCCTTAATTATTTATTTATTTTTTTAAACGGCCGGACGAGAAAAGATTTTAAAAAAACAAAACCATCTCAAACGAAACTTCATCTACCGTCCTAGGATTAGGTCAGGTTTTTGATATTTTTTTTGGGTATAAATGTCACTATCACAAGGCTTTAATTAATTATTTTAGGTTTTTTTTTAAAAACGTCGGACGGAAAATATTTTACCATCCATCCTATTTGGATTTCGAAAAGCCAAATTTTGACTAACAAGTACTACAGACCAAACCTACTTTTGCTATTTGCTATTTGCCATATACCCAAAATTTGGCTTTAACTTTTAACTTCCAGCCACCACCGATGCTCTTAGCCATCCCGTCCATTGCAGTTGATGGACGGTCCAGATGCTTGATGACAACATGCTGACGTTTTCTCATTACGCCATCCTTGGTGGTAGCCAGTTGTGAGCAAAGAGCACGGCTCGTACACGTGGCAGTGAGTACGATTTTCCGCGGGAAAAGACTTTTTTTTCCTTCTTCTTTTTGTTTTGTTATTTATCTTTTCTCGCGAGAATTCATATTGGTGTTTAATGTGTAGTGATTTTGTGGCAATGTGAAATTGTGCATTATAAGAGCATCCATAATGGTTTGCTATATTTGTCATTTTCTTATATTTTGAGAAATGATGGCCTGCAGTCGTTTGCTATTTTGCCATTTTTGAAAAAATTGCTACAGTCGCTTCTCATATTTGAGAAACGTACTGGCGATTCTCAAATTGTAGGGGACGGAACATGTTGTTCCGTACCTTTTTTTTTTATTTTTATTTTTAATGGGATCAGACGGAACTGTCTATTTTTTGTCTTTTTTTTAAAAATTTTATTGATCAGACGATACTACATGTACCGTCAGAACAAAAAAAAAATTCAAAAATCAAAAATAGCTTAAACGGGACATGTTGTCCCGTTTCAAAGTTTTTAGGCTTGGACGGGACAACATGTCCCGTCCAGCCCATTGATTTTTTATTTTTTATTTTTATTTTTTTATTATTATAATTGTTAGGTTTAATGGTTAATTAAGTGGTTTATGATATATTTTATTATTTAATTTATTTAATTAACTTATTTTAATATCTAATCATTAATTAATTAACTGTAAAAAAACGGACGAAATAACATCTTTCGTCTTTCTAAGTGTTTTGGTATGGGAAAAGTTGTGGATTGAGTAACACTTGAGTGAGCTAAACTAAAAACTCTATCTTCTTCATCTCACTCTCTCTCTGCACCTGCTCCGTAAAAGAAGGATCATAAACAGTAAATGTCAGTCTATTATCAGTAAATGTCAGTCTATTATTTAACTCAGAGAGCATTTAATGTTGGACTTGTTGGTGCAACTAATTAAAGAAGAGGCAAAAGAACATGATGAGCTTGCATATGGCCAAACATAACAAATATCCCTATCATAGACAATTAGCATTCATTTTTGCTTTTCGCTCAGAGTATCTGTAGGCGTTGGATATTTTTTCAAATTTGGAAAAAAATATCTCTCAGTCGTTGCCAGATATCCAAATTTTAGATTGGAGAGTAAATTTTAGATTGGAGAGTTTTTTAAAATAGAATAGATGAAAGATCATCTTTCGTACGTACGAAAGATAATCTTTCTTCTGTTCTTTTTTTTTCTTCTAAATCTATCGGACGAGAACATTTTAATACAAAAAAATTGATCGAATGGAAATGATTTCTCGTCTCATCATTTTTTTTTTTGATTGGACGGGAAATCGTTAACTTTCTTAATTAGAAAACCTCTCAGACACCAAATGATTTTTTTGTCCTTTGCTTTGTAATTTTCGAAGAAAAAAAAATTAATCGAACCGGTAATAATTTCTCGTCCAACACCTTTTTATTTAAAAAAATACGGGACGAGTCTTTATTTATCGTCCGTCTATTTTTTAAAAATCGAAACCCAAATTTTGAATTTGAACGAATACACGGTCTAACCATTTTTTATTTTAAAAAGTCAAATACGTAAAATTTGAATCTGAACGACTAATGGTCTTAGATGGTCTTAGATAGTAAAATAATTGGGATGGATAAAAAGGAGATCTCATATCTCGACCAGACTAGCTAGGACCTAGAACCCTTTATACAGCCATCTCCATATCCCATATACCTAGCCAAACTACTAACAGTACATAGAATTGACGGGAGAGAGAGAGAAGGGGCTGAAGTCTCGACTGAGCTAAAGATGCTTCCAATCCTTATAAGACAACTTCAATATCTGCTCGGTCCAATTCTTCAATCAGATGCTTCAAAACCTATCTCCATATCCCATATACCTAGCCAAACTACTAACAATACATAGAATTGACAGGAGAGAAAAGAGAAGAGGCGATGGGTAGTGTGGATGGTTGAGCTGAAATGGGGGCCAGGCTCATTGAGAGCATCTGTAGTCGTTTGCCAAATATCGATAAAATGAATATTTGGCTGAGAAACGTGCTGCACTTGTTTGCCAAATATCCATTTTATCGATAAATCGCTATAGTCGTGTGCCATAAATGAGAATCGATTTGAGAAATATCCATATTTGAGCGACAGCACTTCGAGTGCCGTCCCACCTAAAAAATAATTTTTTTCCCGTCGGACGGCACATGAAGTGCCGTCCTTTGATTTTTTTTTTTTTCAATTAAAAAACACCCCCAAATTCCATCGGACGGCACTTCAAGTGCCGTCCTTTGAAGAAAAAAAAATTCCAGTCCATATTCCTCAGACGGCAAATGAAGTGTCGTCCGGGGGTTTTTGTAATTTTCGATTTTTTTGCAATTTTTTGGAAATGTTTTTGCAATTTTTAAATTTTTTTTGCAATTTCTGAAATGTTTTTGTAATTTTTTGTAAATTTTTCGTAATTTCTGAAATATTTTTGTAATTTTTTATTTACGAAACTTTTCAATTATGTCGGACGGCACATGCAGTGCCGTCCAGAGTTTTTTTGCAATTTTTTTATTTGTTTTTGCAATTTCCGAAATGGTTTTGTAAATTTCGAAATGTTTTTGTAATTTTTTGTAATTTTTTCGTAAATTCTGAAATGTTTTTGTAATTTTTTGTAATTTTTTTGTAATTTTTTTTTGCATTCCCAGGACGAATTTTTTTATGTGTCGGACGGCACTTCGAGTGCCGTCCCTCCCTTCCGCTTTAATTTTTTTTTTTTTTCCTCCGACGGCACTTCATGTGCCGTCGCTTATTATTTTACGATAGAAAGCTAAAAAATAGCTTTTAACGAGTGCAGCAAAAGTTCGATAAGTTCGATTCTTATTTCCATTTATCCATATATCCATATTTTCACCTTCAACGACTACAGATGCTCTGATAGGTGATGTGAGTCCTGACCCTGCATATTGTAACATGCATTGACACCAAAACAAAAAAAACAGTTTCTTTCTTAAAAAAATTTAGAGAGAAGCTTTTCAAAAAACTAATACTAATCGCAGCTTTTCAGTTACATAATCTATCTCATCATCACTTAAAAACATTTGGTAAAGAATAATCTCATTTTCAAACCCAAGCAACAAGCATGAACAGTACGTTAAAAACTGATACTCATGTAGACATCATGATATAATTCTATATAAAGTTTAGATAAAAAAAATTCCATCACTAGTCGCTCCTCAGAAAATCATAGTGTGCAACTTCAGATACATGATCTATCTCATCTCCAAATTTAGACAAAAAAGCAACTAACCCATCTCCAAATGCATAATAATTCCAGTTTATTCTGAAGGCTATAAACCCCTTGCATGTTGGCATTCAACCAAACTTCAAACAAGCACACACTATGTAGTGAGAGAATTTGAGAGTTCATTTCATTAACTATTGGATAATATATACTTCATCAAAACACAATATAACTAACATCAGTTAATTTTCTTAAAAAGTTGTCAAACTGCAAACTTCTTTCGATTGCAGATAAGAAAGCAATATAATGTTGTCCCAAACCAACGATACCAGAGGAACCAACAATCCTGCATGCTCCCAATTTTTGTTTTAATCATGATCAGCTTCAAGTATTGAGCAATGAAAAAAATGAAGCACATACTACAAAGAACCCAAACTGAAGACCCATTTCTTCAATCTAAACCTGAATTTGAAGATCAAAGCTGTAGGCCCCCAAAAGCAAACTCATTTGCTATTATATATCCTGATATTTTCCCCCCATCATTCATATACCCTAACATTACCTTTTGCATAACATCATAATAAAATGAGCCGAATATAATAGATTGCCAGCATGGAGAACATAACTTCCTTTTTGGCTGAACCAAACATTATTTTAATGTGAGCTGAATGACATTTGAAGATGAGCCAAGTTTAAACTTTGGGTTATATAAACAGAGGTAGAAAAACATAAAGGCATATAAGTGAGAAGTAGGCAAAATAGGTTACTTATCATCAATTTACCCTTCTTTTTCATTGTTAAGTTGGTACTGAATTTGTTATATTGATTTTGGAGGTTGCACATGTCTTAGTTCTACTCAATGGAGTGGGACATTCGTGTCATGATAATTGTATGCTTGTATTTGGACAAAACATATATGTTGAACGTAAGTAACAACGAGAGGGCTTTGTTGGTATAATGAAGTTGTCATCACAAGCAACTATAGATAAAGCAGTCTATCTCTATGCATTCTGCATAATTCTGTCAAATCTTAACCCTTTTCCTTTTTGATCATAAGATAGAGAGTGGCCTATATTGTTCTATTGAAAATGCAAATAAAGATACAACCAAAAATAAGAAACAAATATCCCAAGAGAATAGAAACAAATAGATGAGTAAGACAATGATTGGTGATAGAATTAATCCACGATGACAAACTAAATTAGAGGGCGACGCCCAATATCTTGCCGAATTTCTTCTTAAGTAGTAAGGTCATGACTTTAAGATATTATTGTTGCATTGTTCTGTTCCAACAAGAACAGAATGTACAATTGCACTGCAGAGTTAGACTTCGATTCGACTTCGATTCAAATTCTTGTACCTCATCCATACCTCCTAAGGTTCAAAAATAGAAACTTATCTAATTAGAATTGAAAGCGAAGATTAGTTCTTGTGAACTGAGATATTATGAAGATTGAATAATTCATACCAAATTAACGACTATACTTCCACAATTGTTTTGCCTCTCCTCTGAACAATGGAGATAAGTTATGATAATTAAACCTATGCCAGTCAATCTTTTGCAACTTCAGTTAACCAATTCCACCAAATCACATCTAATCCATAAATTATACAAAATGAATAAAAATCCAAACTTTACCAACCAAATCACCAAAGATGAGAAATTTACCAGGAGATAAGCAGCCGAAGTCCAACTTGGAGAACCCATGGCAAGGAGAGACTGGCCAAGGGACTGGCAGGGAGATGATGGCGACGCGATCGGAGCTAGGGTCTGAGAGGGAGGGCGTGGTCGGGGCTAGGGTTTGTGAGAGAGACGTGGGGATAGGAAGGTAAGGGGCGACACGATGATTGGGGCTAGGGTTTGTGATTGGGGCTAGGGTTTGTGAGAGAGAGATGGGCTAGGCGACGTGGGGAGGGGGGGACGGGGGGGCACGGCGACGGAGGGCGGAGGACGACAACGGTGGGGGTCGACGACGACGTGGAGGAGTTTGGGTTCTTGAGCGCGCGGAAGAGAGAAATCAGAAAATTTAGGGTTGAGTGAGAGAGACAGATCGAGGGGGTTTTGGGTTCTTAAGTGTCGCACATCTACACCGGCGTTTTTAAGAAACGCCGAAATAGGTGGGGTGGATTTTTAATTCGTTTATAACCTGGAATATTCACCAGCGTTTATACCCACACGGCGGAGCAATATCGCCGGGGTAAAATCAGTTTGTTGTAGTGGTAACAAAATATATTGTAATTAGGGACCCAAAAAATAATTATTTGGGTCTTTCATCTTGGGCTCCTAGGAACTCAGGCCGGCCCTGGGTTCGTACATGAGCATACAAGGCAAATACCCCTGCTGTAGCTCGGACGTAAGGGACGGGGTTAAGAAGTGAAGGTCAACATGCCATATCATATCATATCAGTACTCGAGACAACTATACTCCGCCAAACATAATCAGCATGCATGTCATATATATCAGTCCGATACTAGACAACTGACATAAACAATCACCAGCTGAGGATATAAGCACCACACCGACAATGGACAGCACAGAATTTGGAGGGTAACTGCATATACAGCGATCTGCAGAATCAGGGAAGAAATTGAATGAGGCCCTACATGTATATATATATATATATATCAATTGCTGAGTGCAGAGCCTGGTAATTGGAAGCCTGACCCAGACCTGACTCATCCATCCCCCATGTTGTGATCTGGAATATCTGGCTCTATGTATAATATATTCACGAGAGAAGTGGCCTTTTGCATTGCATGGCATGGCCTGGTCTTCCTATATATATGGTCCTTACTTCATCATCATCAATCAACATTGCATTATATATCACAACCTCATGGTCCTATGGAATATATTCATGGATCCATCTCTAATTATTTGTTTCAACCTTATGTATTACTTCCTCGATATCCCTTGTCTCATTATTATTATTCATCGCATGCAGCACCGAGCTCTCTGAACTCTTCATGGTGCGGTAGACATCAGGTCAAACGCAGTGAAAGAAACTAGGGCACAAAGTTTATCCCTCTATCAGCCTTCCACACTTTATCCCGAATATATATTAATAATTGGATTTTCTTTTTTTGCAAGCGAAATTCGAACTTCCGAACTCTTACTCATCAACGAATAATGTTTACCAGTGGTCCACACTGACCCTTGCAATTACTGAGTAATTAGTCAATAGTTTGTATATATCATTGTAATTTATATGGAAATTCAAACATTTGAGTTGGACAATTGATAAATACGTGTGGGTTTCTTCAACAGAAATTCAAACATTTTGACTCACGAACATGAGATTGAACACATGGTTCAGGTGGATCGAGATGAAAAGAAAATATTGCATTAAGTTTTAAGGCGGCTAATGCATATGCTACAAAGTAAATTTATGTTCCATACTCATATACTAGGGTATTTTTGATTAAAAAATAAGATAGTATCATATGGGCTGGGCCTACCTTTTATTTACAGTTGAGCTTTTTGTACAGTGTGCGGTACACGTGGTGGCCCACATTGATGCCACCTTCTCGTGACTTCCATTCAATGGTCTTTTCTTTACCCTGCAAAATAAATGGGGCCCAATAATATTAATATACTATTAGCTCCCAGTGGATTTTTGTGGGCCGATTATTAGACTGGAATCCCATACTATATATATAAAGATAGATAGATATTTTTATAATGATATAATGCATGGGCAAATAAATTTCAACTGATTTAATTTTATACATTTAGACTAATTTAAACATGTGCATCAATGTGAACGATTCGAATCATCGATACAAAGGTACGAAGGCTGAGTGCACACCATGCCTAGTGCACAACGGAATGTTTGTCTATCTCTACTATTTTAATTGGAGAGTTGGGATTTGTGACAAACAAAGCCTAACTTTGTAACTATATAAATACGTATAATACACGTCCAAACTATATCCAACAAATATAAATGTAGACCGTACGTGTAGCCCAAATCAAAACATTCAGATATGAACCTTTTTTTCCTTATCCGATATATATGTGTTCATTTAATTTAATGACTTTATTTTTTTAGACGTGAATCACACTACATTATACTGGTATAGAGAGAGAGAGAAAAATGTTCCATTGTGCACTAAGTCTTCGTGTGCACTCAGTCTTCCTGCCATCGTATCGACGATCCGAACCGTTCACATTGATCTACACATCTAAATTAGCCTAAATATGTAAAATTAAATTATTTGAAATTTATTTACCCACCATATATATATTGTCAGCATTCTAGCATTCTCACTTAAAGAGTAAGAAATCTTGTCATTTGCACTGACTTCCAATAATAAACCAAAAGTAAATCAACACAGCAACACAAGTGAATAAATAGCAGGTTCTCGCATTGCAAATGCAGTTTGTTGCAAATGTAAATCTGTAAGTCCAGTTAGTACCATCACTTAAATTTTTAAGGGCAAAAGAAGTAAACTAGCATTCAATATATACCCATTTTGGAGGATAAAAACAGCACATTTGGAGAAATGTATAATGGTAAAATTTCTAAATGGCTGTTGCATTCTCGATGGCTTAGCTATTAATTCGTTCAATTCGGCAAAGAGAGTAAAAGAAGGCAAGTTGCAGGTCTACTTCAGAAGAATTCCATCACGCGCATCCAATTGCTGGCAGCATTTGCCACTGCTTCAGCTTCGGTTTAACCTGAAATAATCATGCGTGTATTATAAGTTTGAAGAAACAACTAAGATTGTTAAAATATTACAAAATCTGGAAGCCTCTGCTCATTAGAGTAAAACCAAAACAGCCAAATCAGAGCATATAAGCAATAAATAGAAGAAAGCCGAAGAATTTCGTCAAAAGCAACCAGGGAAACAGCTATCTACACAGCCTTTTCTGGGTTCAGCAGAACAATCAGTTACAAGAGATGCCAATATTCGGTCTCATATCTGCATCCTACATGTAAGGAATACTGACACTTGACTAATGCAAATCAGAACAGTTGACGATGTCCTAAATCTTGTGTTGAAATGAGAGGGGGAAGAATAAGGATTGAGCCTTGAAACACACCAGATCTATGTAAGTTCAGATTCAGCTCAGATAAGCATACTAAACTGCCAGCTTGGTACAATATATGACATGAAGGATTGGAAGGAGAACATTAAAATGAGTTGGACAATAGTTTACTTTCCTTTTCTAATTCAATAACAGAGGTAAAGTAAGACCATATTAGATTAAGATGAAAGCACATTTAGATTATGAACATACTTTGTGTACATCTGTAAATATACAGTTGTGCCCCAGAGTTCGAAGGTCCTTCAATCCAGGACCTTGTGACGATAAAAATGAGTCATATGCATCATGCATTCAATATTCCAAATTATATATTCTTTCCACTAAATTAAGGCTTTTCCTCCATAAAATGTCTCGTTGCTTTTTCATGTCTGTCATGTGCAAAATCTACTTCTTGACTTGTGATCTTCTTTAAAAAGATTCGCACTTAATACATGAAATTTAATGGTTTGAATTGAACAGTTGAAGATGCCAAATTCTATTTACGGCTGCTTTTGGTGAACCAGAAAGAACATTTTGGGCTGCAAGCACTTTTATGAGTTTCCCCTTATTTCCTACATGTCAATAAGCACTTCTGTCATCATAAAAATAGGGAAGTATTGAAGGACAGCTCTCTGCTCGCATCAATTTTTGGTTTAAAAAAAAAACAAATGCAACCTAAATATCATATGCTCATTCAATTACTAATTTCTTTTTATGGACCTACACAAAGACACTCTTAGAGTCCCATGTCTCTTTGGTTCACAAGTTTTTCTCATTTTCTCCCTAATTAAGTAACCCATTACTAGTATAGCAAAAAATACCGGTCACATATTCCTTCGATAATGCTAAATTACAGTAAATTTATCACCTATAATTCTAGCTTCAAACATTTTTCACATCAATTCAGACACGTGCTAATATAAGCATTTTTTCTCATTGGTCCTACACTGATGTCAGAGATGACAATTATGTATGTAATCCAACATCAATATGAAACAGCTGCAGTGGTCATTTCACTAGCTCTGTTTAAACCCATATAGGGAAACACAATTCCAAACATTGCAGTGCATGACAAATACTGAACCAGTGAATGTCCAAATATTAATCTACACTATAACAATAAAAACTGGTAATGATATGCCAAGTTAAAAATCACAAATCTGGTTAAAGTGAAGGCACTTTGTTTAGTTATGCAGAAAATTCAGTTTGATGTTACATCAGTTATCCACGACAAAAGATTCTACCACAGTGCCAGACTACACAATCCTAGCATTGGCACTGGAACTGAGTTGCAAGATTCCTCTACAAGTGGGAGAGGGGGAAAAAAGGTTGGTAATTAAAAGAAAAGCCCATGTAATCAAAGATGCCAAACCATCCAGTATGTGTGTTTCTTAGATTATCGTGCATACAATAATATATTCACTTATCAGTCTGAATCTCCAACATAGTTCACTTGTCATGTTTTACGAAAGAAATAATTGGTAAAGACAATGTCTATGAATATTGTTATGCAATCAAAAAATTTGGTATGCCAACAACGACAATAAAGCCTCTTTCCAAAAACATTCGGAAATTAACATCTTAGTAGGATAATAGGAATATCCATCAGTCCGTCTCCTCTCTTATTGAATTAGTTTGTACTCTCTCCTGCATACTACATTAAATTTCTTTATCAGACTACATCTCCAACACTTCACCACTTGTCACTCAAAAAAGATTTAATGTTTCTGAGTATGTGTTTCTTAAATATATACGTTTGGAGTAATGTTCCGTTGTGCACTAGGCCTCCGTGTGCACTCGGCATTCCCGTCTTCGTATCGACGATCCGAACCGTTCACATTGATCTACACATCTAAATTAGTCTAAATATGTAAAATCAAATCATTTGAAATTCATTTGCCCATCCATTGAAGTGTTACAAAATTGTATGGCTGAAAATCGTTGTTTTTTATAGTCACATGAAGGATGGGCAAATGAATTTCAAGTGATTTAATTTTACATATTTAGACTAATTTAGATGTATAGATCAATGTGAACGGTTCGGATCGTCGATACGAAGGCGGGAAGGCCGAGTGCACACGAGTGCACATGGAGGCCTAGTGCACAACGGAACATTACTCTATATGTTTATGTACATGTTTTGTTAACGGTTAACAAATATTCAACTTGGTCTTGGCATCTCACATAGAAGACTTACAATATCGGTTGGGCAGTGCAAAGTTTTGAATACTTGACTGGCTAGCATCTGATACTTGAAACCAGTTGAAGGAGGAAATGTAATATTATTTGTAGCTAGATTAATACTATCCAGAGCCATAGGTTCCCTCGTGCATATGTGCCAAGTCCATGCTTCAATTAGATGTAACCAAAGCTACTTGCGACACATGCTTATGAACTCTGATGCACATTATCCTTGATCATTTTGATGTTTTTCCATAAATGCAGGCTTGTCATTATAATCACTAAGTGATCACTCCTAGCTTAAAAGATAGTCAAGATTTTTCGGTCATTTGTTTTGCATCTCAAGCATCTAGATTCTATGAGCATTGCATCAATAAGAGAAGAAGCATTGTGCCACTAGGCAACACATAAGGTTACTGAAAACTCAAAACATACAATTCAGTAGGGAAAATTAACCCTACATCATCTTAACTGGACTAGAAATACAAAACAAACCTGATATAAAGAACAAACATGCTTCATTTTTCAATAACAAAAATTAATGCCTCAAAGTTGACTACAATATTATTGCACTTCCTAGCTTCTTTTGAAGCATGTTCATGTAACTTTCAGTCCCAATGTCCCCAGTGTCTCCACAGTTATCAAAAATTATGACTATTCACAAATTATGTAACATCCATAGATGAGATTGTCCAAACACTAAACTAGAAAAAGACATAATAACTGAGAAATATAAGAAAATTTTACCTAAATATCTCCACCGGAAGAGGTCGACGGCGCCCCTTTCTTCACCCACACCAACCCGTCACCGCCATTGCCTGTCGAAACCCTCGGTCTCCCTCTGCGCCCCAAACCTGTTCCCCTCCAACCGCCACAATTGCCGGTCTTAGCCCATGGTCTAACTCCACACCCGTATCCCATCTCCTTCCCATTCAGTTTCGGATTCTGTTTGGCATTCGGATTCTCATCACTCATTTTCAGACCAGAAACCCGGTTCTCAATTTCTGACACCCGATCCGAAATCCTCACTTCCTCAAAAATTTCGGGTGCTATCTTTTCCAATCCGTTAACATGCACCGAAACCTCCTTTTCTGTGTCCCTAATCGGATCCCAATCGCGCCCGATAACCCTAACAGGACGATACATGTACGATCCCTTAGCAGGCACGGCGACTTTCGCCTCTTTCTTCTTAGTCGGAGCTCCGAATCCGACCATCTCCTCCGATCTCTTCAACTCCGATGGCATTTCCGTAGTTTTCTCCCCTTTTTTCTTATCCGTCTTCTTCTTCTCCGATTGCGCTGCAACAGCCACCTGCGCCTCAACATTCGCGCCGGTTGGTGGATCGGCATCCGATCGTCCATCTCTCGCCACCTGTGCTTTGCGATTCGCGCCTCGTTTCGAAACTTTCACCTCTTGCTCCTTAATCGGAGATCTGAATCCAGGTTTCTCCTCCGATGGCAAGTCCGTAATTTTCTCCCATTCTTTAGCTTTTTTGCTTTCGTTCTTCTTCTTCCTCTCCTTCCGCGGCACAGGAACGGCCACCTGACCCTCGAGATTCCCTCCAGTTGATGGATCGGGATCCGATCGTCCATCTCTCGCTAACTGCGCTTTGAGATTCGCACCTCGCCTTGAATTGGATACTTTTGCCGCTTTCTCCTCCGATCTCTTCCAATCCTCCGATGGCATTTCCGTAATTATCTCCATAACCTTCACCTTTCCGTCCCTCTTCTTCTCCGATCGTGGCGGAACGGCAACCTGAGCCTGGAGATTCGCGGCGGCTGATGGATGGGGTTCCGATCGTCCACCCCCCTTAACCTCTGCATCAAAATTCTGGCCTCGCCGTTGTTTCCGGCCGTTGGATCTCACAGATGTTCGCAGCTTCCGAAGCTTCTCCTCCTCCTCCTCCACCTCCTTCTTGAGCTTCCGGAGCCTCTCTTCTTCTTCCATGAGTTTGCGAAGGCGAGCTTCTTCTTCGTCGCGTTTCTCTTTGCGCTCTTTAAGCTGGATTAGGGTTACGAAATTTGGAGGGATCGTAGGGTTCCGCTCCATTCTTCTTTCTGTGTCGCCGTCTGTCTGTTTCAGAATCAATTTATGGTTTGATGGATAAATTAAATGAAGGGCTTTTCGGCTTTTCCCCACATGGTCGCTAACAAATGTCTAGTACTATTAGGATAGTTTTATGTAATAATAAAAAAATTATGCAGGAATTTTTCTTATTTAGTTTATGTTTCGATTAAATGTCAAAAGCATTAGCTAAGCATTAAATATTCAAGGCTTACTCCTTTCAAAAACTTCAGAGTTTTGGTTTATCGATAATTTTCTCGTTATGCAAACTTTTTCATAACCCTCGATAACTGATATCTTTGTCTGAGATTTTCTTCGCGCGTAAATTCAAATGTCGTTCGATTGAATCGGTATGCATTGATACGCATTGGGAGGCAGGAAAGAAAAAAACGGTTCAAATCCAAACCAAATATCTACTTAAATTTTTATAATGCGAGCGAATTGTGAAATTATTAGAGTGCACATTTTTAGGAGATTAGACTGCTGCAGAGTTCCGACCCCACCTCTACTTAAGTTTTATGATGGGAGCGATTCGTCGAGCCATCGAAGTGCACATTCTGCGAAGATCGGACAGTTGCAGAGTTTTGAACCCACATTAACTTAAATTTTATGATGAATGCAAATCGTAGAGCGATCAGAGCCCACGTTTTGGGGCGATCGAACGGGTGCATAATAAGCAATCTTGTTTTTAATCATAAAATGAACCGAACAAGGTTTTTTGTTGGTTTATATTCCACTCTAACTTAAATGAAGTGTTTCAAGGCATTGGATCTGAGGAATCTCATATCTGTCAGCTTAAAAGGGTAGTAGTTGTTGGGTCTTAAACTAAGTTATAAGATCAGTTCTAATGTGATCATTCCCTTATATATGTCATAGAAGTGCAAACAGCGTGACTATCTGTCATATGGATATCCGAACCGTTCACATTGTTAAATATGACCAAATTAGTCTATAAATATAAAATCAAGTCATTTGAAATTCATTTGTCCATACATCATGTCATTATAAAAAAGAACGATTTTTCAGCCATATAATTTGTAACGGTTCAATGCATTATCAAACAAATCTCAAACGACTTGATTTCTCACCATATACTTGATTATTAAAGCATAATTATTTAATCAAGCAGAATAACCCAAATTGTACTAACAACAGCCATATCCCAAACCCCTCTATCTGTATTTTTAATATGATCATTTTTAATACAAATTTTCTACTTATTTAGTTAAAGACAAATGTATATATACAATAGCTGAATACTATCATCTTTTTTTTTTAAATGATTATTTGGATCTCATTCTTTTTTGTTGTTATTATATGTTGAAAAAGAACAAGATATGATTTTTAAATTTTATTAAATTCAAGTAGATTTGGCTATTGAGAATGTTGAGATCTAAAAAGTAATTTACTTTTTTATAAATATTATTTATAATCTAATTTAGATGCATGTTATTGCTTGGTATGTTGAAAATGTGTAATATTATTTAGTCATTTGTATATCGCACAGGCTAGTTTAAATAATTGAACTATTTAGTTATACAATTCAATCATCTATTAATAAATTAGTGTTTAAGTGTGACATACACATTGATAAATATATTGTTAAAGATTATGAGAGATAACAATAAGATAAATTAATGTTAGGGTATATATAATATATTTACTGTTTGAGCTATTATACTCTGATTATCATAATTTGAATATCTCACGGCACTATGACAAGACCAGTATATATGGAATAAGACGGGGTTTTGGGTACTGGGCCATTGGCCCACTCAATCCGGTCCATTAACTCACATACAACACGTGCACATTACGTGTTGCCCCATAGAACATTATGCACAATAATATTCTATTATATTAAGAATATATCTATATACCCAACATGTATTAGATTGAAGTATACACAAATAAACAAACTTATTGTAATGTGTCGTATGATCCTTCTGCGCCACTTATCTTCAATTTATATAAATTTGAGGAAACAAAATGGAGAGGGGAAAACGATACAATCACCTGCCAAATTAACACGGGCAACTACCTTATCAAGCTTCACAATCAGCGACTCAACACTCAACAGAGGAACTAAGCTTTAATTCTTATGAAATTGATCAAGTACAAGAATTAGGGTTTCGGATTTAGAAGATTTGAGGAATAACAAGGTAATGGAGAAGAAGGAGAATCAAGATTAAGGAGAATGAGTCAAAATATCTTCACTGTCTTTCTCATTACATCGCATCCTTATTTATATTTTGTTACAACAAACGCCCATGTGAAACTATTCATTCCAGCCATCCTTCATCTTCAAACTTCACGTGCACACTACACCAATACAAAGTCTTTCATATACTTTGGCTGCCTGACCACTTGGTCTTGTATCATAAAACTGCAGTTTTATTAACTATAATCTTACTTTTTTTTAATAAAAAGTGACCGCAGTCACCAATCTCATTAATGATCGATTAACGGGATTAGTACAAAAGTCTTACAACATCTGAAACATCTTACCATGCTCCTCGGCACTAAATACATCAAATCTGAAAGAAGATAACATCTTTGCTGAAAGCAGGAGAACAACATGAAAAGCCCTAAGGCAACAAAAAGATACATAAAGATACATGGCTAAACGGGTAACCAAATCAGTAGTCACGGCAATCTCCTCAGTCGATCACCCACCCATTAGTCATTGGCTACCAGCTTCCCGTCTCCACCTGATCACTCTGCCCCGTGAACTCTGCCTCTCTTCCTGGGACCGGAATGACCTGTCCACTCATGTATCAGAATGACAATTTTGCGCAATAAAATATGAAATTGACATCTAATATTACGAAAGCATAAGTCATTTCTATCCCTCCATAAAGCCCAAAGAATTGCCCTAGCGGTGATGTCCCATAAAGTCTTATGCTCTATCCTAATATTGTTATTTCTCCAGTCTCCCATAAGTCTTGTATGTTGTTCGGCGTTTCTATCGTGTGAAAACCCAACCCAAAAACTTCCCACACTAACGCGGCTCTCGGACAACGAAAGAATAGGTGGTTAGAGTCCTCCTCATGAAGATTGCACTATTGGCATATAGGATCTATCATGATATTTCGTTTCCTTAGGTTAGTTTTGGTCAACATCGCGTTGTGGAGAACCAGCCATGAGAAAGCTTTGACCTTGGTCGGGATTTGCGATACCCAAATGACCTTGGCATGATTGTTTCTGATTCCGCCATCGTTAAGGATTCCGTACATTGACGACACCGTGAAGTTCTTCTCTTTTCCTCTACTCCACTCTCTATTGTCTTCTGTCCCTCTAATTGGCCTATCTGCTCCTCCAGCATTCCTTCCAACTCTCCCAGTTGATTCTGTCCCCTATTTGTGAGGATTTCTCCGTCTAGGAGTTTCCAACATCTATTCCTCCATCTTTCGTTGACAAGGTCGTCCACCTTGTCAACAACGTTAGCAAGCTCTGGGAAAAGAGATTGTAACGTGTTCTCCCCACACCATTTATCCTTCCAGAATCTGGTGTTCTTCCCATTTCCTATTTTGCAAGTCGTGTTAGCATGGAACACTTCCCCAATTTTTTCAATCCCTTTCCATAAGAATGAACTCTTGCCTTGTCTACTCCTTCCTCCAAATCTGTATATTTTCCGCCTTCTATATCTCATAAACGAGTTGCTCCATCACGCTTTCCTTTGTTTGTGCACCTTCCACCACCATTTGGATAGTAGTGCCTTATTCATATCTCTTAAGTTGACAATCCCCAACCCTCCAAACTCCTTCTTCTTGCAAACTCATTCCCATTTTATCAGGTGGATCCCCTTCCCATTCCCATATCCCTTCCAAAGGAAATGCCGCCTGCACTTATCTATTCTTTTAATCACCCAAGATGAGATTTCGTATAAGGACATGAGATAAGTTGGCAAGTTACTGAGGACCGAGTTGATTACAGTAATTCTGCCTCCTAATGACAGAAACTTTCATTTCCATCGGGCCAGTTTCTTCTCAATTTTTTCAATTAATGGCTCCAAATCCTCTTTTTTCAACTTTCCAGGACTAATGGGAGTCCCTAGGTACCTCATCGGGTATTCCCCTTGCCCGCACCCAGTTAGAGATGAGAGGACTGCCATCGAGTTTGCTTGGTTATCGCTAAGTCTCACCACACAGCTCTTTTGAAGGTTTACCGCCAATCCCGACCAGTACTCAAAACATCTGAGAAGAACTCTAATAGCCAAGATTTCCTCTACCTTGGTGTAACGCCCCAATTTTTTTTTGACTCCAAAATCAATTCTTTCAATTTCTATATCACTTTAAACATAAACTAAGAAAGTTATATTTCAATAAAAAATTTGGCCGAGTTTCTCCTGAAAATTCTGCCCCGAAACACAAAAAGCTTACGGAATTCTGCTTTAAATTCCGTAGCTCACATCACAAGCAATAATATCACGGGCTCCCCAGGCCAAAATGAGCAGAAACATACATGCAATTAATATATATGCTCCGGGGGCCAAACTCACAGTAGAATATCAAATATCAAATAAAAACCATAAATTTCCTTGAAAACGATGTTAAATTTTAGAAAAACCTTTGTAAAACTAACCACAGAGCCCGGTACACCACAACAAGATGGGTATGAGTCACAAACATACCAAACCACTTCGTACTATACTCATCATCATCATCTACATGTTTATATATTCAAATTACAATTTAAACCATACATTCCACTATTCACGCAGCTGAACTTATACATAAAATTTAAAGTAAAGGATTTACTCAACAAAATCTACGTCTCACCTCTGCACTGCTGAGGACCTGCAACAGTAGGGGCCTAGGGTAGTCCGGGGACTCCCTAACCCCCCAAACACTAAGGGGCTAGCCATTTCTGGTGTGAGTATATAATTTACTAAACTAATAAATTAATTAAATTATATAAAGAAAATAAATTAAACTTACGAATATCAAGATAAGAAGATTCAACCTGAAATCCGTACATAAAACGTCATTCATACGAATTTATATCAAAGTATTCTGCAAACCTGTATCAATCTGTATAAATCCATAACTGCACTATATGCATCATACTAATCTCATATATAACTTTATTTTACACTCACATAACCTTATACCACCCCTACACACTTTCTTTATTTCTTGTTCTCCTTTCAATACCACAATTACCCGAACTATTCACATCAACTTCTCACACAAAATTCCTTTATGGTAATCTCATATACACCACATCCTATCACCTCATGTAGATAATTTCTTCACATCACCGATTCTTTATTTTCATAAATAATCACTTAATGTCACTACCTCATTTTCTTCATACTATTCAACCACGTATTTCATTTACCATTCATTTTCATTTATACACACAACTCATATTCTTTCCTACTTATCTCATAACATTACTTCACATTCATTCCACTTTAAATCATCTTATTCATTTTCATCGTATATCCTCATATGCATTCATTTTAACCGCATAACCTTCCCCATGTTTAGTCTCATAATAACACATTCACCCCACGTATCATCACATTATTCAGTCTCATAATACCACATTGGTTCAATCTATAACAGCAGGTTCATCCAATTTCGTGATATCACACTTAACCATAATTTACAACACATCACGTGACACATTAACTTTTATTCCCATTATAAATTTACCCTTTACTTTCTTTTCATTCCAATTTCATCATATAGCTTATTTTCACCTTCATCTTACGGATTACTTTACTTTTATTTCCAACTCACAATACAACTATCATATAAGCAATCCCTCCAGTTACCCTGAGAATTGTGCCAAGGGCGGTAATTCCCACCATTTCTATGAAAATGGCAGGCGGGTAGTTCCTAGACACAATTCCAAGGTGCATCAACTCGATTCAACTCTGGTTGTATTTTATCAATCATTCTTATCACGTAATACCACTTGCTTTCACAATAAATACATAATTCAATTTACTGTACATTTCATTCTCATAATACATCTTCTCCACTTTATTCATAATAATCCACACTCATACTACTTTACTTTTCATTTCCATTACATAAGATCAATATCAAATTGACAACTCACCAACTCACTCTGGAAATTGTGCCAAGGCAGGTAGTTCCCACTATTTCCTCCGTAATAGCAGGCGGGTAGTTCCTGGTCACACTTTCAAGACATACCATCTTGTTTCCATATATACTTTACTCTATTAAATCATTCACATCTTATAATATGACTTCTTGTACTCAATAATTACACCTCATAATACAACTCCCTTTACTATACGCATCTCTCCTCTATTCATGTTTCTTTCTTGTTACCAATAAAGCTTTATAAGTATAGTCATATACCAATATATCCACATATATATATATATATATCTCCCGTAGTATGTTCATATCTCCCATAATATAAATAGTCTCCGTAAGATATCATATCATCAATATCTTTACATATACATATATTTTTTCAACACACATATACACCTTTATATTTTCTCCTTTTCAGTGCCCACACAACTGACCTCCTCGTACAACACACGGATCTCTGTGCCTCCCCTTTCGCACATTTCAATCTCGCTAACCCACCATATCACCCAGATCCAGGTGTCCTATGCATCTATCATTTGTGGGCTGGATTGAAAGTACGATTGCGCGCTTGTCCAACCAAGACTAAAGCCAAAAGGCTAGTCAAAAATAAAATATAACACTCGGATCGATGCTCACACAGAGTCTTACACGTCCGAGGCTACGTCTTCCTCCTGGCCCTATACCAGCCAGGGAAACTCCTGATCCCAAAATATAATTTTGGGCAATATATAACTTTTGATCCCCAAATATAAAATTTGGTGCAATATAAATATAACTTTTGTTCCCGGGTGTATCCCGGGCATGTGGGGTCTAGCCCAAACCCCTGAGAGATTGTGCGGCACTGCAATATTAAATTATCTCTTTTAAATACATATATATCTCCTTTATTATATATAACTCCTTTATAATATAACTCCTTTATAAAATAACTCCTTTACAATATAACTCCTTTATAATATTTCTCCATATGTATATATCTCCTTTATAATATAACTCCATCTCGGTATACACCTTTATAATAGAACATGGATGCATATAACTCCATTAAATTCATAAGCATACACAAACAATCAATCTCATCGATTATCATATAAAATTCTCATTTTTCACTCACACGGCACACACACATCATGCCAATTTTTACCTTACGTTATCACATGAACTTTTCAATTTATCACATGCCTCACACACACACACCACATCATTCACTTCATATTGTTATCGCATCACAATATCATATCATACACACCATACTTTCTATCTTATCACATTAGTCATGAGATCACACATTACACATACACATACATATCTCTGATCATTACAACCCCGAGCATATAAATATTTATCTACAAGCATCAACACACTCCCATACATATATATACTAATTTCTTACACCTCATAATTTACTCCGTATCATATTTATGAATTTTTCTATACTCACTATACTTTACATTTCACACACAGCAAACCATATTTTAAAATTTTCATAGCACATTGCGTGCAGGAAATAAAAAGATCATACTCGCAGAATATCCCGCGAAGACTCGAAGCGCCACCATGCCATCCCGCATCCAAAGTTGCTAATATATCCTATTATCAAATTTCAAAGCAATTACGGCTCAAACATCCAAACCAGTCACGGAAAAACAATAACACTAATTATCTTAATATCACACAGGCGTTTTATTGAACGTCTGGGATACACGTGCGATGCACGTAGTAATCTAATGTCTATGGGATTTTTATCCCCTAAATAATCACTAGAACCACTCCCAAATTATTCTAATGGCCCAACTATACTTTCCACTATCATACGAGAACTAATTCTTACATATATAATTCTCTTTTAAAACCCCCAAACCCTAATTTATTAGCAACTTACAAAATCTCCAAGAATTTGCTAATTTCTCATCTCTACCATTCCCAACATCTTCTAATCTCCCTACCATAATAGTTCTACTCAATAAAAATTGAAATCACTTAATTCTATACAAATAAAACAAAATAGGGTATACCTTCCCTTTGCTTTTCCCCCAAATTGAAGCCACCATAAGGAAGAGAACCCTTCAATTAGCCATCCCCTTGAATTAATTGAAAAATCACGAAGAATTTGGGTGGATTTAGGCGGGGAGATGAAGGCCGAAATGGGTTTCGGTCTTCCCTGGGAGAAATCGAAACAAAAAGGAGAAAGGAGAAGAAGGTAGAGGGGAGGGGGTTTTTGGAAAAAATAAAATTATATATATATATATATATATATATATATATATATATATATATATATATATATATATATAATAAATTACAAAGAAAACTATCAAGTGGCTCACAATCAATCCCTCAAAAATCAAAGGTTCATATCAAACCTCACAAAACACATTTTTCCTCCAAAATTTCAAACTCCAAAACCAAAATTTTTCCCCAAAAAAACTCATTACTTTATTACTATCTCTTTCCTCTCTTTACTTTTTCATATTTCTATCTTTCTCTCTTTTTCTCTTTCTCTTTTTCTATCTCTCCCATTTTTTCTTTATTTACTTAGAAATTTTGATTTTAAGATTTTGGTTTTGCAAAATTTCAGAATTTTTAATAGCAAATATCTCTTCAACAATTAAATTTTATTATTTTCCACACTTAAAGTTCTAAGAAGTTAGATTTTATACCCCCATTTATAATTATTTTTCAATATAGACTTTTATTAATTTTTCAATATAGACTTTTATTTATAACTAATTATAATTTGAGCTACATAATTATTGTTTTACTGTTTACATGGCTTTCCGTGTTTTGTATTGTTCCGAAGACGTACCGTAGGCATGTGCCCACAGGCAAATCTAGTATATATATAATACGGAATGTTTACACATATAGCCCCCAATCTCCAAAATATTTCAAATAAACCTCAACTCTATAATTTAATAATATGAACAATAAAAAAAAATTCAAATTATCTCATAATAATCCTCCAAACTATAAAATAAAAATAAAAATAAACAATATCTCTTCACATAAAATTTTAACTCATAACTCCAATATCTCAATAACTCCAATCTAACACAAATATAGACATCAATATTAATAATTAAAATAAAAATACACCAAATAAAATTCTCCTCACTCCAGGAACATAAAAACAAGTGTTTTTGGTATTTTACAAATTCAAGGTGTTACACTTGGACACCCCGAACAAAAGGGTGTCGTCTGCGTACTGCAGAATTGAGAGTGGTATTGCTATCCCCTTAACTTTGACCCCCTTGATAATACCCCTTTCTAGTCCTCTTTTGTTCATCTTCGTCAGTCAATCGGCTACGATCGAAAAAATAAGAGGCAAAAATGGATCTCCCTGCCTGAGCCCCCTCTTGCATTTAATTTCCGAACCACCCTGTCTGTTAACTTGGATAAACGATTTACCGTTCCTCACGCACATCTTCATCCAACTCTTCCATTTATCTCCGAACCCTTTAAGGTGGAAAGCCTCATCCACACAGTCCCATTCCACCGCATCGTAAGCCTTTTCGATGTCTAGGTTAAGTAGGAAACCATCTATTTTATCTTTTTTTCCTCTGAATGCCAATTCATGAGCTGACACAATACTGTCCAAAATGTCCCTCCCCCTAACGAAGCCGCTTTGCGACACATCTATGATGTCCGCTAGGTGTGGAGACAGCCTATTGGCCAATACTTTGGAGATGATTTTTAAAGAGCCATTAAGAAGACTAATCGGTCGTAGATCCGAGACCCTAAGAACCTCCATCTTTTTAGGAATGAGCACCACATTTGCGTAGTTTAACCGCTCAATCTTCGTCTCATGGTCGTGTACCTCTTGGAAGATCTGTAGGAAGTCATTCCTGATGATCGGCCAATAACATATGTAGAAGAAAATGGGAAATCCATCCGGCCCCGAGGCCTTGTCCTGACACAGGTTATTGATTGCCTTCAGAATTTCTTCTTGGCTGAAGGGCCCCTCCAAACTCTCGCACCCATCAATTCTAGACTCGCTCCATATTTCGCGGTCTAGATTGCACCTAATCCTTCTTTTTCTCCCCATTAAATCTTTGTACGAGGCATCTATATGACTTCTTATAATTGCACTGTCTTCCGTCCATACATCCCCTACCATTAGTGTAGCGCTCCAAATTTCTAATATGAGAGCTTAGAAAATAAGTGGCGAAATCCCAGCAATCCACTTCAATACAACAATAAACACCAACAAACCCACTAAAATTTTTCTTTCTCTTATTACAACAAATTTTACAATTACAGCAGAAGTCTAAACATCTCAACACAAATTGATCTTTTATTTACAACTCAATAATGATTCAAATATATCTTAACAATTTTACACCAACACTAAGTAATCCAATAATCTCAAATTGCCCACTCAAGCATCCAACCTCCAACTAAGCAATAACCTGCAACAAGTGAGGCTAGAGTTGAACCCTAACCCCAAAACTACGGGGTCAGCCATAAATGGTGTGAGTGGTGACAAATCAAACAAAACATCATAAATGAACTGAAATAATAATATCCAGCAAATAATACTCAAACACTAAAGTATGAAGTAACAACCAAACGAATAAAGGGTGATATCAAATCCAAAAGCCAAGTGTATAAAAACAGGAAATCCGAATGCATAAAAGTGATTCAAGAAAACGTCATGACTACATGCTGACAACGATGACTACTAAGAGATGAAGATAAACTATGATAATTTGCCCATGCTTGATCATTCCGGAGATTGATCCCACATCACAGGTATTTTCTCTGGATAATTCAGGAGATCATCCCACATCTAAACATAGATTCCTTATCACAATAATACCCCAAAAGTGTCGCCTCGACTCCGATCATTCCGTAGGTCAATCCCACATCTCAAGATAATTACTTGGATAATTCAGGAGAAGTACCTCACATCTCAGGTTAACTACCTGGATAATTCCGGAGATAAATCACACATCACAAGTTAATTACTTGGATAATTCAGGAGATTAAATCCTACATCAAAAGCCATACTGAGGTGCATAACTCATGTTCTCATTCGTCATGACACTACTAATGCCTGTCCTTATCAATTTGGGTTACTGAACAAATCTCCTAGAGTAGTGTACCCTACCGGACTAAAAATCTGAATAACTGAAAGTTTGCCTCGATGGGCCTCAACAAATAACTGAACAAACACCGGTATACTAGGGTCACATACCTCTAGAGACTCAAAAACAAATATCTGAACAAATTTCCACTAAACAAGTGGCTCAACAAAATATCTCAAAATCATGTTCTTAACGGAACATCTCAAAATCAAACACTAAACAAAATATCTCAAATCAAATACAAGGATCCTTCAGGACCAATCGACTGCATATAGGACCAGTCGACTGTCCAGAGGACATATCCCAACATTTTACAAAAAAATAATCTAAGGCATGACCAGTCGACTTGACAAGTCATCAGTCGACTGCCCCGAAAGGACTGAACAAAATCACAAACAGAGGATCAGTCGACTGACCTCAGTCTAGGTCGACTGTCCCGAACAAATCTCAAGACTCAAAAATACACAGTAGGCTCGTACCAGTCGACTGCTTCGCAAGACAGTCGGCTGTCGGCTATAGATTCCCAAAAGATAGGTCTGAACACAAAACTAAACTGGAGTCTTTCCAAAGATCCAACGATCCCAAAAATTAATTTGTATCCAGGCAAATGAACAACTCTCAAATATCTCTATCATGGATACATTATTCAATCAATCAAATACTCAAATCTCCTATCCTCATGATCCAAACTCTTAATCTTTCTATTAGGGTTTTTCTCATCAAACTTCTTTCACAACACTATCATAAAATCTGAACTACAATCATGAGATCCAGATGTTTATTATCTGATCATAACACAATAAATTCTTAATATGTCTCCCAACAATACGATCTCATAATTCCACATTTCCTCGACAAATCTCAATATTTCTCATACATGATCCCAATATCAATAAGAGTTCTCATCCTCCATATCAACTAATAGATCCATATCATACATACAATGAGACTAACAAAATAATGACATAATGAACACAAACAAGCATAACAAGATCTTACGTCATTCATCAATCAAGACAAACAAAACAAAGCAAAGCAAAACAAAACCACTCACCTTTGATTTGAAGAAAAGATCCACAAAAGCTCCTCCTTGCTAGATCCAAGAATCCTCCTTTGTTCTTCAAAATCCAAATCACCAAAAATCTGTATTCTTTTTCAATGACGGCTGAAAGAGAATTTCTCTTATATATGCCGAATAGAATATTAGGGTTTTATTCCCACTTTACAAAATAATCCTTTCCAAAAGTACATCTCACATATATAATCCTTTTCTTGAAAATTAAACCAAATATCATTTAAATTAGGATCTAATAGAAAAATATATTTTCAAACCTCAACAAGTGCTGATCAGAATGTCCAGCAAATACATTTTGCACTCTAACCCTCAAAATGTCAATTTTGCAAATAAGTCCTTCTTTTCTCAAAAATTGCAAATAGGCATAATTAATTTCAGAAAAATCTGAAAAAATATTAAATAATTTTCAAATAATAAATAATGATTTTTCATATGGAAAACTAAAATTTTCAAACTTCTCAAAAGTCATTTGCACGTGTTTTGCACGTGTACAAAAGATAAATCTTTTAGAAAATATTTATCAAATACTCAAAATTATTTAAAATTCATTTTCAAATAATTAAAATAATTTTTGAAAATACGGGGTTCTACAATTAGACCCCCTATATGGTTTTGCCGCTTTCTCCCGTTAGCCACTTTGTGAAAGAATGCCGTGTTCGTGTCCCCCTCCCTAAGCCACTGAATCCTATATCTCTGTTTCCAGTAGCATTCCTCTCTTTCCCCAATGAGATGTAGTTCCGCTCTACAAGAAGTAAGTTCTCGGAATTCCCCCTGTTGCAGGACTCTATCTTCCTTAATGGTTTCCAGCTCTTGTGCCCTTCTGACCAACCACTCTTTTCTTTTCCTGTTCTCCTCATTTTCTTTCCTTGCCCAAGTTCGAAGGCTTTTTCGAAGCCTTCTGAGTTTGAGCACCCAGATCGATATCGCATCACCTGCCACGATTGGTTCGTCCCAAGATGTCTATATCAGCTTCCTGAGATCCGCGTTGAAGGACCATGCTTTCTCAAACCCAAAATTTCGTGGTTATCCGCTTGCCTCTCTTTCTCCTTCCAAGATGAGAGGGATATGGTCTGAAGTGGCCCTAGGGACAGACCTTACTCCAATGGGTAGAGGTCCTCCCAGTCCGTTGATACCAAAATGCGATCTAACTTGGCCAAAGTCGGATTGGCCTGCATGTTAGACCAGGTAAATCTTCTGTCGTTCCCTTGAATGTCGATAAGATTTAGGTCGTTAATGGTCTGGTTAAATCGTTGTCTGTCTCTATCTTCCGGTCCCCTCCCTCTATATTCGTCTTTAAATATAGTTATATTGAAGTCCCCCCCCATGACCCATGGGCCCACCCATGAGTTTCTAATATACCGTATCTCTGCCCACAATTCCTCTCTATGATTAGCGTTGCAAGGACCGTAAACCGAGGAGACCAAATGTACCCACCCATCCCTTTTACACCTCATCCTAATGGTAACCGAGAAGTTCCCCACGTATTCATCTATAACTTCGAAATACTTAGAATCTACCCCCATCACAATCCCTCCCGACATAATCTTACTCTTATTGGAGACTATTTGGATGTAAGTAAATTTACCTGAGGTTGGGTAAACAGTGAAAGAAGGAAAATAACATAGGTCGCAGTTCCTTAATTATATGCTTCGCAACCGCAGTATCAAATTGCGGCCTTAGTTAAATGGTTCGTAGCCCCATACCCAACTGCAACCTCCTATTTTTCCCATTTTACAATAGAAAAATTTACTGAGGTCTCGGAGCCTATTAGCTAAAGATGTATAATATGTACTTGTTACAAATAATGTTTACAAAATTTCTTTTACAAAGAAATATAGAGAGGCACAGGGAAAACCGAGAAGGGAACAGAGGAGAGTAATCCGAAAGAAAAGGAAAAGGAAAATAAATTAATCAACTTACAGTAAGCAAATGAAAAGTAAAACTCCAAGAAAGCCGAGGCCTGTGTATCACACAGTGTCCTTAAAACAGATTTCGCCTCTCTCCGGTTGCTGGATTGAACGGAGGCGTCTGTCTCCCAGGATGCAACGACTTGGAGCGATCCCGTAGGCACCACGTACCACTCCCGAACCGAGTACAAGCGCTTGAACCTATCACCGACTTACCAACAACAGTAGAATGGACGAACAGTACAGAAGAAGAAGAGAAGAGGATCTGGTTTGTGCAGGGAAGAAAGTAAAGGGGAGGCCTCTATTTATAGAGCCTGGGTTATTCAGTAACGGCAGACAAGGCATTAACAGCTGTTACCGCTAAATCTGGTGTGGGGGTAAACAGACAGAATTTGTGAGTTCGAGGAAAACCTGAATAACAAAACCAAACCTGATCCGTCGGAGATTGATCGTTGACTCCCGCCGTTAACCTGCAAAAAGTGCGAGACACCGGGGGGGATCCCGGCGACGCACCCTCCGACGCTCAAGTCAGTAATCAGAAATGATTAAGAAAGAGCGTAAATTGAGAAAATACTGATTACCTCTTAATGGAGATGGATGGGGGGTATTTATAGGCATCTTTGCGACTGGATTAGGAATGTAATCCCTGTTATTAGATAAGGAATATTCCCCGTAATCAGATGAGGAAAGTAATCTGATAAGGTATATTCCCCGTAATCAGATAAGGAATTGAATCCCTAATTCCCAGTGAAAAGATAGATGTAAATCAGGGCCGTTGATTAGGATTAATCAGGGACCTTGATTGTATCTTGCTGGACCGGGTGTGCAGCGGGTTGGAACCCGTACCCAGTTGACGTGGATCCGTTTATGGGTTATTGGGCTTTTGAATTAAAGACCCAGTTCCCATTTCAGACCCGTTTGTAGGCGAAATTACCGTTTTACCCCTGAGCTTTAAGATTCGTGTCCGATGTGAACGGCCCCGATTTAATCCTATTTTTAGCCATATCACGAGCCCCCCACTCCCGAAGACTGAGTTTGATCAGCCTTTGAGGAGTAGTTTTACTGTTTTAATGGCGTACGGGATTTTATCGGTGTTCTTAAGGGAGTTTGGATCTTGCTCGGGGGTGTAACGGTGTTATTCTGGGCTTGTAAAATATCCAAAAATGTCCTCAGAATTTTCTGAATTTTTTGTGATTTTTCCAGATTTTTCTGAATTTTTTCTCATTTTTTTTTGAATTTTTTATTCATTTTCCGATTTAAATAATTAATTATCGAAAATACTAAATAATTATTCTAATTAAATAATTATATTTTTCAGAATTTAAAATAAATTTTCTGAATTTATAATTATTTTTAGAATTTTCATTTAATTTTTTCCGATTTTTTAAATATTTTTTCGGATTTTTTGAATAATTAAAACAAATAAATAAATAAATAAATAAATTTAATATTACCTGGACACGTGGCGCGATCGTGTGCGTTGATCACGATCAAGCGAGCGCGCATCGGGAGGAGAAAGGGGGAGACCATTTTTTGGTGTAACATGATCGGTGGCACGGGTGTTCGGCAAAGTGGCCGAAGTCTACGTGGGTGCCACGTGGCGAAGTCAACAGTTGACCCCCCCCCCCCCCCTTTTTTTTTTTTTTTCGATGCTGTGTTCTTTTTCCCTTCTTCTTCTTTGTTGCTCGTCCCCTGTTCTTCTTCGTCTTCGAATTCCCGCCTCGCCCCCTTCCCCTTTCCGACTTCACGTGGCGAGAAGCTCGGCGACAAATGAGGGGAGCTCGACGGCGGTGGAGAGCTTCGGAATGGAACTCGGAGCTCGGAGTTGGGGAGAGCTCGAGCTCGCAAAGTCGGCGAGGGTGGAATTGTCTGGAGCTCGGAGGTGGGCTCGGAGCATTGGAGGAGGGGAGCTCGGCGCGAAGTCGTTCGGAGCTCGTTGACGAGAGCTCGACGACGAAAGGTGTGAGGTCAACGAGGGCGGTGACGAGCTTGGTCGAGGCTCAGCGCTGGAGCTCGTCGGAGCGTGATTTCAGCGGAGGCGAATGGGATGGAGCTCGTCAATGGAGCTCGTCTGAGGTGATGGAGGAGTCCGACCATGGTGGAGCTTGGTCGTGAGTATGAGCTCGGAGCTCGTTAATGGCGGTGGTGAGCTTGCTGAGTTGATGATGGAGACGGAGCGTCGAGCTCAGCGAGGGGAGCTCGACAGCGGGCTCGACGACTGAGGGTTCTTGGCGAGAGTGGACGCTTGGTTTTGGAGGAGGTCGCTCAACAGTAGGAGGAGCTCGGGGTGACGGTGATGGCGAGCTCGCTGAGTTGATGATGGAGACGGAGCGTCGAGCTCGGCGAGGGGAGCTCGCGGTGGTTTGGCGAGCTCGACAGCGGGCTCGACGACGGAGCCATGGTGCTCGGAGCCCAGAGCTCCGGAGTGTGAGCTTGGCATGGCGAGGAGGTGGAGTAGAGTTCGAGTTTGGGATGAAGCTTTTGGAGTTGGGTCTCTTCTTCGTTGGTTTTGCTTTTGGTTTTGGCGCCAGTATGCTGAAGAAGAAGGTGACGTGGGGGAGTTCGGGTTTGGATCCTAACGGGTCCGAACCCGGCCCCTTGTACTTTCTCTCTCCCTTTTTTTTTTGTTGTTCGTGGGTCTTGTACTGAGAGTGTTCCGAACTCAATTGTGCCGAACTCAAATGTGCCGAACTCAAGCCCGTAAAACGGTCGGTGGCAAGAACGCTTGGCACCGGGTGCCGAACTCAACTGGTGCCGAACTCAAATGTGCCGAACTCAAATGTGCCGAACTCAAGCCCGTAAAACGGTCGGTGGCAAGAACGCTCGGCACCGGGTGCCGAACTCAACTGGTGCCGAACTCAAATGTGCCGAACTCAAATGTGCCGAACTCAAGCCCGTAAAACGATCGGTGGCAAGAACGCTCGGCAGCGGGCGCCGAACTCAAATGTGCCGAACTCAAGCCCGTAAAATGGTCGGTGGCAAGAACGCTCGGAAAAGGCGGCCGAAGTCCACGCGGGCGACACGTGGCGAAGTCAACTTTGGGCGTTGACTTTTTTATTATTATTATTATTATTTTTTTTTTTAATTTTTGGTTCGCTGCTTCTTCTTTTTCGCTGTCCTTTCTTCCTTCTTCCTCTTCGTTTAATTCGACCCAACGGCGTCTCTGACCCAGCTCCGCCTGTAACCCCGATTGTGAGCATCACTGGAGCTCGGGGGTTCATCGAGGGGGTCGAGCTCGGCTGCGGTGACGGAGGAGGTGTCGCTCGGCTCGAAGGGTTCGGCGTAGAGCTTGGAGCTCGTCCGTGTAGCTCGGCGAGGTAGGAGCTCGAAGCGGCGGAGAGGAGCTTTTAGGCGACGGAGCTCGACGACGGAGTGGGTGAAGTCGATGAGGGCGGCGACGAGCTTCGGTCGAGGCTCAGCGCTGGAGCTCATTGGTGAGCGATCTCAGCGGATGCGAAGGAAACGGAGCTCGGCAATGGAGCTCGTACAGCGGAACTCGATGAAGGTGCGGCCATGGCGGAGAGCTCGAGGGAAGGAGCTCGGCGTTGAGGAGGGCTCGACAGCGGAGCGATGGGTTCGAAGCTTCGGAGCTTTGTGATGACGGAGCTCGACGACGGAGTGAGCTCGTCGGAAGTGGAGGTGGTCTTTAGCTCGACGAGGACTCATCGAGGGTGAGGGAGAAGAAGCTCGGTTGGAGCGTGGCGAGGGTGGCGAACCCATGGCGGTGAAGGAGAGCTCAAAGAAGAGGAGCTCGAGATGGGTTCGGAGCTTGTGAGCTCGGCGAGGGAGCTCGCGAGAAGTTTGGAAGATGGCGAACCCATGGCAGCTCGAAGCAGATGAGCTTCAGATGGGTTCAGAGCTTGTGAGCTCGGCGAACGAGGCGAGGGATGTTCAGCGAAGGAGCTCTTCGATGCGGGAGCTTGACGGAGATGGCTCGAGCTCTCGAGCTCGAGACAGTGGAGATGTTGGGTTCCATGAAACTCAGGGGTGGAGCTCGGCGAGGAGCGAGCTCGGCAGTGGAGACGAGAGTCTGCTTTCGGCGGAGCTCGAGGAGGTTGGTGCTCGCGTTGTGGAGGTGGAGCGTCGAGCTTTTCGACAGCTTGGCAGGGATCGAGCTCAAGCTCAGTTGCGGAGTCATGGTGATGGAGCTCGATAATGGAGTTGGGGGTGAGCTCGTGAAGGTGACTGGGAGTTCAAAGCTTCGGTGAAAGGGGGGTTTGCAACGCTGAAGCTCAGCGAGAACGGGGGTGAGGTTGACGTTGGAGACTTTGAGCTTTGGAAGATGGCGAGCTTGACTATGGAGCTAGACGACGGAGGGGGTGCGTTCGACATGGAGCTAGGCCGTGGTTAAGCTCGAGACAATGGAGGAGCTAGGAGTTTGGAGCTCTCTGTTGGGTTCACTTCGCCTGGATGCTTGGTGAAGAAAAGGAGCTGGTTTCTTCTTTTTCTTCCTTTTTTTTTTTGTTTCTTGGTTTTTGGTGTTTTGCTTGGGATTTGCGCCAAGATGGCTGAAGAGGAAGGGGAGGAGAGATAACGGGTTTTGGGTTCGGATCCTTAATGGGCCTGAACCCGACCCTATGGCCCCTTTTTTCTTTTTTGTGTTGTTTGTATGAGCCGTCGATCGCCTTTGAGCGCGGGTTCCGAGGTAGAGACTTCCCTTTTTATTTTGAGCTCCGATGGCCAGTTGCTTTGGCGACGTTGCCGACCCTCTTCAAATATGTGTTAAGGAGGAGGCCGAGGTCATGGGGGGTTCGGGGTCTCCTACCGAGGTGTAGGGATTCTTCGGCGTGACGACACATGTAGAAAAGGGGTTTGGCGAGTCTTTGCTGAAGTGCGGAGTAAGTTTTTTCCATGTTTGAGGGTCGGTACCAAGAACGCTCGGTAGTGGGTGCCGAACTCAACTGGTGCCGAGGCTTGAGACTTAGAAGTTTTTTGGAGATCTTGACTGCCGAACTCAAGCCCGTAATACGGTCGGTGGCAAGAACGCTCGGGGCGGGTGCCGAACTCAAGCCCGTAATACGTTGGTGCCAAGAACGCTCGGCAGCTGGTGCCGAGGCTTGAGACTTAGAAATTTTTGGGAGATCTTGACTGCCGAACTCAAGCCCGTAATACGGTCGGTGGCAAGAACGCTCGGGGCGGGTGCCGAACTCAAGCCCGTAATACGGTCGGTGCCAAGAACGCTCGGCAGCTGGTGCCGAGGCTTGAGACTTAGAAATTTTTGGGAGATCTTGACTGCCGAACTCAAGCCCGTAATACGGTCGGTGGCAAGAACGCTCGGGGCGGGTGCCGAACTCAAGCCCGTAATACGGTCGGTGCCAAGAACGCTCGGCAGCTGGTGCCAAGGCTTGAGACTTAGAAATTTTTGGGAGATCTTGACTGCCGAACTCAAGCCCGTAATACGGTCGGTGGCAAGAACGCTCGGGGCGGGTGCCGAACTCAAGCCCGTAAAACGGTCGGTGGCACGGGTGCTCGGCGGATGATGCCGATCTGAATTGGTGCCGAACTCAAGCCCGTAAAACGGTCGGTGGCACGGATGCTCGGCGGATGATGCCGAGCTGAATTGATGCCGGACTCAAGCCCGTAAAATGGTCGGTGGCATGGGTGCTCGGCGGATGGTGCCGAGCTAGAATGGTGCCGACCTCAAGCCCGTGAAACGGTCGGTGGCAAGAACGCTCGGCAGCGGGTGCCGGACCCCAGATTTTGCCTGCAGAGTTCTTCTTGATGTTCCCGGTGCTACGGAGGTCGGCTCGGGCCGTGCGACCCCTTGTTTCGAAGCTAATCCGAAGACCTACAACTTCTCTTCAGGAGTGAGATGAAGATTCACCCTCCTTCATGGTGAAAATAGCCGGAGAATGTCCTTGTACACATGAGGTTGAGGAGTGTTTTGGTCGTGGGGATTCTGGAAGAGGAGTTCCACTCCTAGGGGCGGAGAAGCTGTGCTGGGAAAACCCTCGTGCCAGGAAGACCCTTGTAAGAGCCGTGGGAAGACCCATCCTGTTCGGGGAGAGGTCCGTCTGGGAGGCAAGCGGAGTGAAGAGCTCGACTCTGGGAGAGAGCCATTTGTGAGACGAGTGTAAGGAGCAACTCTAGGAGAGAGTGGTGAGCTCCGAACTCGCTGAGAAGAGGTCCGCTTTTGGAGGCGAGCGGAGCGAAGAGCTTGACTCTGGGAGAGAGCCGTTTGTGAGACGAGTTTGAGGAGCAACCCTAGGAGAAAGTTGTGGACTCCGAACTCGTTATTTAAGTGAGGGAATCAACGGTTGTGGGAGCAATTCTGAATGGTGAACTACTTCTAGCTCGCTTGGGAGCGAACTTGCGAAGTAGAATCGAGCCAAGTGTTGGACTCCGGAACCATCGTAAGATTAAGGGCGTGGAAGCAATTCCGAATGGCGAACTACCCCTAGCTCGCTTAGGAGCGAACTTGCGGAGTAGAGTCGAACCAAGTGTTGGACTCCGTACCATTCAACGGCTGTGGGAGCAATTCCGAATGGCGAACTACCTCTAGATCGCTTGGAAGCGAACTTGCGAAGTAGAATCGAACCAAGTGTTGGACTCCGGAACCATCGTAAGAGGGGTTAACGAGGTGTAGGAGCAATTCCGAATGGCGAACCACTTCTTACCCGCTTATGAGCGAGTAATTTGAAGCGGAATCGAGCCAAGTGTTGGACTCCGACCTCGTTGTTAGAGCTTAGTAAGTTGCGGGAGCAGCCATGTAGAAGAAGCTGGACTCCGAACTCGCCTTTTTGCGAGTCGTGACTCGGAGAGATTGAGATGAAGCAAGAGCAACAATTTCCAATGAAAAAATGTAAAGTTTTATTGAAATAAACTAAGTGGCTGCTTCAATAAGGCGAGCCATTATTACATACTGTTGGCCGAGTTACAAGCATCGGCCTTGTTGAAAATCAAGATCCTACTTCTATGATAAGGTGAAGACCTCTCGAGAGTTGGGAGGTTCTGAGTCTTGAAGCTCAGCGGGCCTTTCCGTTCGTTTGTTGGCTCCTCAGGGGAGAAGCTCGGCTCCATCGTTTTGGATGAATTTGGTCAGGTGTCCCCGCTGTATGAGTTCTTCGATCTCCTCCTTGAGAGCTCGACAATCATCCGTGTCGTGGCCGTGGTCCCTGTGAAAGCGGCACCACTTATCTTTGTTCCTCTTCTTTCCAGGTGTGTTCATTCTAGGGGGAGCGCGGAGTAGCCCTTCCTTGTCCACTTCCATAAGAACTTCTGATATGTTGGCAACGAGGGGGGTGAACTTTTCAAACCGAGGAGTCGGGCGACGCTGCCCATTGTTGTCCTTCTGAGATTTTTGGGAGCCCTCTTCGCTCGTGCTCTTCCGTTTGTTCCCGGAAGATGTCTCCTCAAAGCCCGAGAAATTCTCGGCTTCTTCGGCCCGAATGTACTTTTCACACCTGAGAAGGAGGTCGGCGAAGTTTTGTGGGGGCTTCTTAGCAAGAGAGGAACGGAGGCTGGAATTGAAGACATTGGATTGGAATGCTGCGGTAGCGACGGACTGGTCGAGGGATGCAATGGATCTGGCTTCAGCTGTGAACCTCTTCACGTAGTCCCTCAATTTCTCCCCCTTCTTTTGGTGGAGGTGCAATAGAGAGATGCTGGTCTTGTCAGCCCTTCGGCTGCTTACAAAATGGGTGACGAAGAGCGTCTCGAACTGCTCGAAGGAGAATATTGAGGCCGGAGCGAGGAGAGAGTACCATTCTCGAGCTGGGCCCTTCAGTGTTGCGGGGAAGGTCTTGCAGAGGAGGGCATCGGAAGCTTGATGGAGGAGCATCAGAGTCTTAAAACTCTCTATGTGATCAACGGGGTCAGTTTCTCCGGTGTAAATCTCGAACTGGGGAGGTTTGAACCCGAACGGCACAGGTGCATCCACTATGGTTCGGGAGAAAGGAGGTCTGCTAGGACGAAGAGTTCTCCCCCTGAGCTCTTCTTCTCTGTTTATCTGACCCAGGCGCCTCTCTACCTCATGAAGACGGCGATACATGGCGTCGTCCCTCCGACGGTAATCAGCCGAGCCTCTGGACTCGTCTTCGTAGGAGGGAGAGAGAGGGCTACGGCAATGGTAACTTCGGGAGCGACGAGGACTTGGGGTACGCCGGGAGTTGGTAGGAGCGGGACGATGAGATGGGGACCGTCGGCGAGGGCTTCGGACTGGAGGAGGGGACGGGGCCTTCGGCTCATTAGGGTTTTGACGGAGGTGGAGTGCCTGTTGTACCATTGCTTGGAACTGCTGGAACTCGGCACGGGTGATTGGTGCCTCATTGTTCCTGGGCTGTTGCCGACCCGCGGGGGAATGCCTTCTTCGGTAATGCTCGGGGGACTCTCTCCTTCCCCTTCGGACAGGGGATCTCCTGTAGTCTCGGCGGTGAGGGGATCGCTCACCCAGACGTCGCTGGCGGGAGGCTCCCTCTCGGGCCCGCTTCTCGTCTAGACGGTGGCGTAAGTCCTCCACCTTCTGCCGGTTTTGTGGATTGTGAGAGGCCATGGAATCCGTAGAGGCTTTGTGTATGGAGACGCGGTCTTGATGGAGAGGTTGCTTCATGCGGGAGCCCCCCGCACCGGCATTCTGAGGACCGGTGGGACGCTTGGGGGGTTCCTGATTCTGAAGAGGAGGCTGATCTTGTTGAAGAGGGTCCTCCACCTGAGGCGGGGGTTGTCCCTGCCACGGAGCGGATTGGACGGGGACTACCTCTTGCTGATCGGCGGGGTTGGGCCCGCGGTTGGACCCTCTAGATCTGACTTTTCTAGGAGGCATGGCTGGAGAAGAGCTAGTCGACGAGGAAGAGGCGGAGGCTATTCGTATGGTTTTCCCACAGACGGCGCCAATCTGTTACCGCTAAATCTGGTGTGGGGGTAAACAGACAGAATTTGTGAGTTCGAGGAAAACCTGAATAACAAAACCAAACCTGATCCGTCGGAGATTGATCGTTGACTCCCGCCGTTAACCTGCAAAAAGTGCGAGACACCGGGGGGGATCCCGGCGACGCACCCTCCGACGCTCAAGTCAGTAATCAGAAATGATTAAGAAAGAGCGTAAATTGAGAAAATACTGATTACCTCTTAATGGAGATGGATGGGGGGTATTTATAGGCGTCTTTGGGACTGGATTAGGAATGTAATCCCTGTTATTAGATAAGGAATATTCCCCGTAATCAGATGAGGAAAGTAATCTGATAAGGTATATTCCCCGTAATCAGATAAGGAATTGAATCCCTAATTCCCAGTGAAAAGATAGATGTAAATCAGGGCCGTTGATTAGGATTAATCAGGGACCTTGATTGTATCTTGCTGGACCGGGTGTGCAGCGGGTTGGAACCCGTACCCAGTTGATGTGGATCCGTTTATGGGTTATTGGGCTTTTGAATTAAAGACCCAGTTCCCATTTCAGACCCGTTTGTAGGCGAAATTACCGTTTTACCCCTGAGCTTTAAGATTCGTGTCCGATGTGAACGGCCCCGATTTAATCCTATTTTTAGCCATATCAACAGCCTTTACTGTAACGGCAGACAAGACATTAACAGTCTTCACTGTAACGGCAGACAAGGCATTAACAGCCTTTAACAGCCTTCACTGTAACGGCAGACAGTGAATTGAATGCCTTCAGCGTAACGGCAGACAAAATATTAAATACAGCACTGAAACGGCAGACAGAACCGTTTCTGCATTCATTTCAGCCGTTACAAAAAGAAAACTGTAGCAAAAAGTGGCTCTGCACGGGGTGGGATCAAATCGGTCCGGCATTCGTGTCCGCAGGTCGTGCGGGCGCACACAAGTCGCATGTAATCCGGTCCGTGATTTGCACCCCCCCTGCGCGTGCGAGAGAGAGCCTCTCTTCTAGCCATCTTACAATGCTTAGAAGGAGATTACTATATATCCTCTTCTATTTCCTTTGTTATTTCCGATATGGGACTATGTTCCCTTAACCCATTTTCAAGAATGAAAACGTCTCACTTTAAGAGACAATTTCTCATTCACCCCTTAACCGATTTTAGCGAACCAATATATGATTTTGATCTACTCACGAAGGAGAACACAAATCAATCAAGATCTCTCAATAATTCATTGAGGATCTTACTCAAAAAATTGCTCAAAAATCGGTTCGAAAATGGTGTCTAAAACACTCATTTTCTAACAATCCCCACATGAATGAAAATTGACGACCACAGACAGGACAGACTGACACGACAGACTGACACGACAGACTGACCCGACAGACTTGGTGATAGAATTCAACGATTGATTTCTGCATAGGATAGGTAGGTGTTACCCTTTGAACCTTCCCTTATGAAAATATGTTTACTTTACTAACTAAACAGTAGACGCGATGTCTTTAAACTGTTCTGCCATTTGTGTAAACGATGACATATCTCACACAGAAATCTTTCTAACGCTTTTTCAGTTCTCACTGTTATGTTCGTTTTGGCCATGAACATACGCCTGGTTCTGCAAGATTTTAACAGGAATATTGCCCTATATTATTCCCTTGGAAGCGGCCCTTCTTCCATCTTACATAGGTGATTTCTTACTTGAGAGTAACCCGCATTACTCTGCTCGGATATCCGACGCATAAGAATCATTAAAAGCCTAGCTTAACCTGTTACCTTGCGGGCATCACTGTTTCATTATGGGAATGGACATGGAAAAATCCCCACAGTGATCTAACTTGGTCTTTACAATTTAGTTGTCCCTTTAAACCTAGATCTTGGGATCTCCAGTCAACTAGGTTGGGTTTCCATTGTATCGACTTATTCTTTCATGGGCTTTAGTCCCATTCCCCTCGATGATTTATCAACTAACTCTCTGTTTAACCCTTTGGTTAGTGGATCCGCAATGTTATCTTTTGACTTTACATAGTCCACAGAGATAACCCCAGTAGAGAGTAGTTGTCTAATGGTATTATGTCTTCGACGAATATGTCTAGATTTACCATTATACATATTGCTCTCTGCTCTACAAATTGCAGATTGACTATTTGAATGTATGCAGATTTGAGGCACAGGCTTCGTCCACCTTGGAATATCCTCAAGGAAGTGGCATAACCATTCAGCCTCTTCCCCACATTTGTCTAATGCGATAAATTCTGATTCCATCGTGGATTTAGCGATCACTGTTTGTTTCGAGGATTTCCAAGAAACTGCTGCACCACCTAGTGTAAACACATAGCCACTAGTGGATTTTGAATTATCACTCGATATCCAGTTCGCATCACTGTATCCTTCAAGTACAGCCGGGTATCTCGTATAGTGCAGCCCGTAGTTACGAGTAAAATGCAAGTACTTCAGTACTCTTATAATTGCTTGTCAATGCTCGCTTCCAGGATTACTCGTGTATCTGCTTAGTTTACTTACTGCATAGGCTATGTCTGGTCTTGTACAACTCATTAAGTACATTAGACTGCCTATGATTCTAGAGTATTCTACTTGAGAAATACTCTCCCCTTTATTCTTGGATAAATGTAAAGTTAGATCTATTGGAGTTCTCGCAATTCCAGAATTATCTTTATCAAATTTTCCAAGAATATTGTCAACATAATGTGACTGGCTTAAAATAAGCTCGTCTGATGTTCTTGTGATTTTAATTCCCAATATAACATCAGCTAGTCCCATGTCTTTCATGTCAAACATCGAGTTTAACATGTTTTTAACAGATTTAATTATCTGATCATTGCTTCCAATAATAAGCATGTCATCTACATACAAACATATAATGACATATCCATCTTCTGTGTCTTTGACATATACACATTTGTCACATTCATTGATCTTGAAGCCATTTGTCATCATGACATTGTCAAATTTTTCATGCCACTGTTTTGGAGCTTGTTTCAAGCCATATAATGACTTCACCAGTTTACACACTTTCTTTTCATGTCCTGGAGATGAAAAACCCTCAGGTTGTTCCATGTAGATTTCTTCATCTAAATCTCCATTAAGAAAAGCTGTTTTTACATCCATTTGATGTACTTCAAGATTGCGTAGAGCTGCTACGGCAAGTACCATCCTAATGGAATTTATTTTCGTCACAGGAAAATATGTATCAAAGTAATCAAGACCTTCCTTTTGTTTATAACCTTTAATTACAAGTCTTGCCTTGTATTTATCAATTGATCCATCAGGTTTTATTTTTCTCTTGAAGATCCACTTGGAACCTAAAGGTTTACTACCCGGTGGAAGATCCACTAGTTCCCAAGTATGGTTTTGCAAGATAGAATCAATTTCACTCTTGATGGCTTCTTTCCATTGAGGACCATCACTAGAGTTCACCGCTTCCTTGAAGGTTTGGGGTTCTTCTTCAAGCATAAAAGTCAAGAAATCCGGACCAAAAGATTTTTCCGTTCTTGCTCTTTTACTGCGTCGAGGTTCCTCCTCAACTTCTTCATTTCGGTCTTCACTATCTTCACTGATAGTCTCATGTGTTCGTTTGGAGGAACTTGGTTCCTCCTTTGACTTACATGGAAATACATCTTCAAAGAACGATACATTTCTAGATTCCATTATCGTGTTCTTTGATATCTCAGTGATATCAGATTTGTACACCAAGAACCGATAGGCACTACTGTTAAGTGCATAACCAATGAAAATACAATCAACTGTTTTTGGTCCTATTTTCATTTTCTTAGGTGGAGGTACTACCACCTTGGCAAGACATCCCCACATTCGCAAGTAATTATAGGATGACTTTCTTCCTTTCCATAATTCATATGGAGTTTTTTCTTCTTTCCTTTTGGGCACCTTATTCAAAAGGTAGTTAGCTGAAAGAATAGCTTCTCCCCACAAGTTTGGTGGTAAACCAGAACTTATTAACATCGCATTCATCATCTCTTTCAATGTACGATTCTTTCTCTCAGCAACACCGTTGGACTGAGGAGAATATGGCGCTGTGGTTTCATGTATAATCCCATGCTTAGCACATGTGTCAGCAAATGGCGATTCATACTCTCCACCTCGGTCGCTTCTTAGCGCCTTAATTTTCTTATTGAGTTGATTTTCAACCTCATTTTTATAGAGAACAAATTTCTCTATAGCTTCATCTTTGCTTTTAAGCAAGTATACATAGCAATATTTTGTGCTATCATCTATGAAGGTAATAAAATATTTATTACCACCTCTTGTTTGTATCATTTTCAAATCACAAATATCAGTGTGAATTAGATCAAGTGGTTCGGTGTTTCTTTCAACACTTTTAAATGATGATCTTGTTAGTTTTGTCTCAACACAAGTTTCACATTTGTGTTTGGAATCAATTTGGAACGTTGGTATGTGATTCAAGTTAATTAGTCTTCGCAAAGTATCATAATTAACATGTCCTAGTCTACCATGCCATAAATTGGAAGACTCAAGCAAATAAGTAGAAGAGCTAGCTTTATTCATATTCTTGACCATGGTCATTACATTGAGTTTGAACATTCCACCACTCATATATCTTCTACCAACATACATTCCACTTTTAGACAAAACAAATTTGTTCGACTCGAACACTAAACGAAAACCGTGGTTATTAAGCAACGAACCAGATACCAGGTTCTTACGGATTTCAGGAACATATGCAACATTGTTCAGAGTCAGTTCCTTTCCAGAAGTCATCTTCAAGATCACCTTGCCTTGGCCCTTTATTTCTGAAGTAGCCGAGTTCCCCATAAACATTTTCTCCCCATTCTCTAATGGTTCGAAAGTGGAGAACATACTTCTATTGGAGCACACATGTCGAGTAGCTCCAGTGTCAATCCACCACTCCTTCGGGTTTGAACCTAACATATTCACTTCTGATATCACAGCTGAGAGGTTGATATCGGAGACATCTTGAGCAATTCCTTGAACCAAGTTTGCTTCTCTGTTCCTGTTCCTCTTGGGAAGTCTGCATTCAGTGGACTTGTGACCCATTTTGTCACAATTGAAGCACTTGCCTTGAAACTTCGGCTTCTTGGAGATTCCTCCCTTAGGCCCCAACTTCGGACCCTTATTGTTGTGCTTGTTGGAACGTTGTTTATGTTCCATTACATTTGCCTTAGCTGCATGACTGAGGAGTCCAACCTTTTCAGATCCCCTATTGTCTTCTTCAATACGAAGCCTGACAATGAGATCTTCAATGCCCATTTCTTTTCGCTTATGCTTTAGGTAATTCTTAAAGTCTTTCCAACCTTGTGGTAATTTTTCAATTATACAAGCCACTTGGAAACTTTCACTTAAGTTCATACCTTCAGCATGAATCTCATGCAAGATTAGTTGTAGTTCTTGAACTTGACTGATTACTGTTTTAGAATCTACCATTTTATAGTCTAGAAAGCGGCCCACAATGAATTTCTTGGCGCCGGCATCCTCAGTTTTATATTTATGTTATAGTGATTCCCAAAGTTCTTTAGCTGTTCTTTTGTCAATGTAAACATTATACAAAGAGTCGGCTAATCCGTTCATTATGTAATTTATACACAAGTAATCAGCATTTTTCCAAGCATCCACAGCGACAATGACTTGGTTATCCTGCTCATCTTTCTTAAGATCTGGAGCATCTTCGTTCAAGAACCTTGCAAGATTCAGTGTGGTCAGATAGAACATCATCTTCTGTTGCCACCTCTTAAAGTTCTGCCCGTTGAACTTCTCAGGTTTCTCCCCATGGGAGACTGAGACAGGTACAACAGTGGGCATTGGCACTCGTGCCGCAGCAGCAATCGGTTCTTGCGTTGTATCAACAACCGGCACATAGACCGTTTCAGACACAACAACATTGTCCAATGCAGTAGTCATCGTGAATCTGAAATTTACACAACACGGGTGTAAGTTTTCCAGATAAAAGAAAAAAAAAAAAGAAAACCCGTGCCTCAAAATCGAAAATGAAAGAAATCGAAAATCTGTTTTAAGAATGTTACAAATAATGTTTACAAAATTTCTTTTACAAAGAAAGATAGAGAGGCACAGGGAAAACCGAGAAGGGAACAGAGGAGAGTAATCCGAAAGAAAAGGAAAAGGAAAATAAATTAATCAACTTACAGTAAGCAAATGAAAAGTACAACTCCAAGAAAGCCGAGGCCTGTGTATCACACAGTGTCCTTAAAACAGATTTCGCCTCTCTCCGGTTGCTGGATTGAACGGAGGCGTCTGTCTCCCAGGATGCAACGACTTGGAGCGATTCCGTAGGCACCACGTACCACTCCCGAACCGAGTGCAAGCGCTTGAACCTATCACCGACTTACCAACAACAGTAGAATGGACGAACAGTACAGAAGAAGAAGAGAAGAGGATCTGGTTTGTGCAGGGAAGAAAGTAAAGGGGAGGCCTCTATAAATACAGACAAAATATTAAATACAGCACTGAAACGGCAGACAGAACCGTTTCTGCATTCATTTCAGCCGTTACAAAAAGAAAACTGTAGCAAAAAGTGGCTCTGCACGGGGTGGGATCAAATCGGTCCGGCATTCGTGTCCGCAGGTCGTGCGGGCGCACACAAGTCGCATGTAATCCGGTCCGTGATTTGCACCCCCCCCCTGCGCGCGCGAGAGAGAGCCTCTCTTCTAGCCATCTTACAATGCTTAGAAGGAGATTACTATATATCCTCTTCTATTTCCTTTGTTATTTCCGATATGGGACTATGTTCCCTTAACCCATTTTCAAGAATGAAAACGTCTCACTTTGAGAGACAATTTCTCATTCACCCCTTAACCGATTTTAGCGAACCAATATATGATTTTGATCTACTCACGAAGGAGAACACAAATCAATCAAGATCTCTCAATAATTCATTGAGGATCTTACTCAAAAAATTGCTCAAAAATCGGTTCGAAAATGGTGTCTAAAACACTCATTTTCTAACAGTACTTAGGTAACATTTGTGAACTGCGGCATCGAAATAGAAGAAGCCACATTTCGGTATTGCGGCTTATATTATATTATATCGAAGCCGCAGTACCCAACTGTGGCATCATATTTTTCACTTTTTATACTTAGCCAAAAAAAATCCAAGTCTCATAACATAATAGCTAAAAATATATGGTATGTACTTAGACCGCAGTTGTAAACTGTGGCCTATAAAAACTGGTCTATCTCCAAAATTAATTTTGAAAATGATCTACTTTGAAAATTAGTTTGCAAAAAAAATATATGTTACATTTATATATTTATATATTTATGATCTACTTATTAGAAACAAGCAACCTCAGAAAACTCTCTTTCCCCAATTTTACATTTATATATTTTGCCATTTTTTACCGTTCAAACTTACTGTATCTTGGAGAGCTACAACAAATGGATAATAAGCGGGAGTTCTTCTCCTTTTTATAAATTATTTATTTATTTTTTGCTTCGAAGTATGAGATTTGTTGTTTGTTTATATATATATATATATGTAGTATATGTTGTAAGACAGAATATTTGTTCCGTACTGTATATGAGAAGCTTGTCCGGTATTACGGATTAAATAAAAAACAAAATATTTTTTAATTATTTTTTATTATAGCAATTTGACTTGGAATATTCCATGAATAAAAAATACATTGGGGAAATTTGGTAAACCTTTACCGAAAACACATCTCACCATTTTTTTTTAGTTTACTATAATATTGGGCTAAAATAGTTGCAGTTTGTATCCTGATCATTGTTAGAGATTTCCCGCCGAAAACTCCTTTCTAGGATCTTGTTGAGTTATTCGATGCAATCAACACAAACCACCAAGCGCATATGAGATCATACCAAACACACCAAAGCACACACAAATTTGTCCCGGTTGAGGCTTTCGCCTTAATCCAGAGAAGAAAAAATTCAAGATGTTATTCAACTAGAGAAGATACAAGAATATTACAATTCTCATCACGACCCTCTCCCAAGCCTCACCAGCAAGTACTAGTTGTTTACAATTAGAGAATCACTCAATCTCTCCTTCAATGAAGTACTCTCTCTCTCTTGGCTTTCAATGGAGGCCAATAACAATAATATATAGAGATCTAGAGAAAACCTAGTTTGATATTTTGATACAATAACCATTGGATATTTCTTAAGAGATAACCCTATGATAAGAGCCGTCAGATCTAACTTGAAAAACAAGTTGGGCTTCTCACGAATCACCAAGATCCGACCCAATTAATCCATCAGTGCCGCTGTCGGTCGACCGCACCTCAAGGTCGGTCGACCGTCCCCCTCTCGGGAATTTCTACAAGTTGGGCGGTCGACCGAGCAGTCGACCGTAACTCCACCTGCTGCTGTTGTTGATTGTTTCCATTGCTTCCACTCCGTCTTCGATCGTCTCGATTCCTCCATCATCTCATCGTCTTCTTATCCAATATAGTATGCAAGACATAAACCCAACAATCTCCACCTTGGATTGCATACGTATGAATCTATACCTGTGTGATTTAAAACCCTCTAGACTCTTTTCCTTTTCTTCTTTTGCAAACAACTCATTTCAATGGCTTCCTCTACTAGTTGAATCTATCTCCATCTGTTTTTCTCCCGCTGTATGCCTCGTCAAGGGCACATTCCAGTAGATGTAATCATGGAGCTCTCTACATGAACTCCACCTACCTCAAGGCTCTCTCCACCTTCTGACGGTATTCGAACGTCGCAGTCTAGCTCGGATGATTCTAGTAACTGCATACTAGATGGTGCTTTAGGAACAATGAGCTTCAAACCACTTGGCCAAAGTTTTCTGTTCCCACAAAGCCGGTAGAGGTTGTGCTGAACCTGCCCAATCCCCCTCTTACCCGTCATTACCTTGCGATAACTTTCCCAAACTGAACGAACTCCACCTGGATCATTTTTTTGAGAAAGTGAGAATAGTAATGTCTCATATTTGAGAAACAATTTGAGGATTATTAAAATATAGAGGACAGAACATGTTGTTATATATATATACTATTTTAATGGGAGAGTTGGAATTGTAAACAAACAAACCCTAATTTTGTAACTGAGCAAACCCGTGCAATATACGTCCAAATTAAATTCAATTAATAGAAACATTTGTAGACAAACAAATCTGTGTGTTGCCTGTGCATATCTAATCTAATATAAAGGAAGTATTAGATTTAAGGCTAGACTACATTATAGTTTTTACTATTAATAAAAATATCTTATTAAGACATGCATCGCACGTGAAAATTACTAGTGTATATATATATATATATATATATAGAGAGAGAGAGAGAGAGAGAGAGAGAGAATCAAACGAAACAAGTTGTTTCGTTCAGGGGTTCTTCGGTTTTTAACGATTGGACGTTACATGTTGTACCATCCAAAGAAAATTTAATATATATATAAAAAAAACCTTAAACAACACATGTTGTCCCGTTCAAAGCAATTTTTTGCTTGGACGGTACATGCTATTTTGCCCACTTTCACTAATTAATCACCAACTACTCACTAATTAATCACTAATTAACTAATTTAATAACTAAATTAATCACTAATTTAGTACTTTAGCTAATTTAATCACCTTCTAAATAATAAAAAATGTGTAGATGAGATGGGACAACATGTCCCATCCGCTCGTCGTGTTTTTTTTTCCTTCAAATTTTAGCAAACAACCGTTGCAAACAAAGTCCCTATTTGTTGTTACTCATCTGGTCATTTTCTTAAATTTGAGAAAAAACTATTGTAAAGGCTTTTATACCCCTATGATAAGAAATAGAGAACTCACTCAACGTTTATTAATTGGGGTTTAATTTATTTATAATTTTTTAATTATTATGTGATTATCTTATCCAAAACTAAAAGTCCGAAAAAAAATTTAAAAGCTGTGTTTTAATCATTATATAATTTTAAATAATTTAAAAATAATAGTGATAGTTTTGGCAAATTTATTTTCAAAATGGATAGAAATAATTATAATAGACTTAACGTGACAAGCTGTAACTAGTATAGTCAGATAGTATTTTTTTTTGAGTAATGCTATATTTACTATCAATTTCATTATATTTTTTTTCACTATCTTAGGTGGCATGCTTTAATTGGTGGGGAAAAAGAGAGTAGGTGGGAAACTCTCCAATAAGAGCGTGACATCTAAGATAGGGAAGAAAATGATAGTGAAATTGAGAGTGGATGAAGCATTCCTCAATTTTTTTATAAAAAACTAGTAGGTTTTTCGCAAACCCGCGAAAAGGGTGGTAGGCATAGTTGCATACTTGCATTATTATTTGAATAATATTTTAATCATACATTTGTCTGATAAAGTGTCCACCTAGGGATACTCTTCCCCATCCCCTACTCATCCCACAACACACATCACCGAAACCCACAAACCACAATACGCAACGTGCACGTGCGCTGTTTCCAGTCCACTCCTCTTCCTTCTTCTTCCTCCTCGCTTTCTTCTCCTATAAAAAAAAAACCCTAATTCCAAAAAATGTCAAATCAGCCCCTCGATTTCCCCCAAATTCACCGATTCAATCGTTGACCTCTCGATTCTTCGAAAAGGTAATTTCAATATCGAAGTCAGCGAGTACTTACTACAAAATTAGGGGCTAATTGGATGAATAATTGATTTTATTTTTGCATGTTAGCACGAAATTTGATTTGAATATGGAGAAGGCTATCTATGAGTTTAGGTTGCGTTCTTTAGTTGTAACAACAGTTTATTTAATTTAATTTTAATTCATTACATTTGAAAACGATCTAAATTAAATATTGGTAGTGGAATGCTTGCTCAGTTACTTAAACTTCAGTAATCATAACTTCGGATTGTTTGGAGCAGTTTTTGGAGATGAGTTAACTAGAGTTATCTCGCCCTAAAAGTTGAGACAATCGGAGACATCTCAACTCGAGTAAGACCTAACTTATAGATTGCATACATGTACCGTCATTTTTTAGTTAAAAAATAAATTTGCTAGGCCTAGAGTTTAGACACCTACGGCTATCTAACCCAGAGACGAGGTAACCAGTGGTAATGTAACTCCAAAAATGATTCAAACATATCAAAATTTAGATAATTGTAGGTATACAAGTCGCGTCCACCAATCTACCTCCACTTACCTCCGCATCCAACCAAGATACAACAACAACAACAACAACGACAATGCTTTTTTTCTTCCAACTAGTTAGAATCGACTACATGAATCCTGGTTCTCCATTCTGTTCTATTTAGTGCAAACTATTTAGTGCAATATCTTATGTAAAGCCACAAGCAAAAATATATTTTCTCTCCGTTTCCACCAAAGTAAGTTTAAGTCTTCTTCTACTCTCAATACTTATTAAATCACTCTTTTAACGGGAGTTCTACTGGATCTACGTGTGACATGTTCAAAGTAACTGAAACGATTCTGTCTTAATTTATCTTGGATATGAGCTACATTTACCATGTCTCGTATATGCTCGTTTCTAATTTTATCATTCCTGGTTTTACCACACATCCATTTTAGCATCCTCATCTCTGTTACACTCATTTTTTTGACATGTTGTTTCTGTGTTGTCCAATAATCTGCTTTATACATCATTGCTGATCTAACAACCATCCTATAAATTTTTTCCTTCAACTTCAAAGTTATATGTTTGTCACATAAAACACCACTAACGCTTCTTCACTTAAGACACCCTTCTTGGATCCTATATATAATATCTTTATAAATCTCTCAATCTCTTTGTATAATCAAGTCTAAATATCAGAAACGGTATCTCTTATGTATCTCTTGACCATCAAGCTTCATTACTTCATCATTTGTGTTCTGGATATCACTAAAATTGCACTCTTTATACACTGTTTTAGTTTTGCTTATTTTAAAGCCTCTAGCTTTTCATGTTTCTCTTCACAATTCTAATTTAGCATTGTTCATGTACTAGTCTTGTCCACTAAGAGGACGTCATCGAAAAAATCATACACAAAGGCACTTCACCTTGTATTCCTCGCGTCAATTCATTCATAACCAAAACAAAGAGGTAGGGGCTTAAAACCAAACTTTGGTGTAAACTTACTGTAATAGGGAATTCACTATTCTCTTATGTGATCATTTTTTCTTCATACATATCATTAATCACCTCAATATACCGAATTGTTACTCTTTTGTTATTTAACACCCACCATACTATGTCTCAATGAACTTTATTATATGATTTTTCTAGATCTATAAACACCACACCATGTGTAGATCTTTCTTATTATCCTTATATTTTTTCGTAAGTATCCTCAGTACATAAATTGCTTTCATTATTGACATCCCAGACATAAATCCAAACTGATTTTCAGACACTATTAAATCTAGTCTCAGTATATGTTCGATCACTCTCTTCCAAAGATTTATTGTATCCAACCAAGATCTGAGAAAAAAAATATCACCTGCTCTGTGAAATATGTATTTTGGGAGGGTATTTATATGTGATTCTATGTTGAATAAATGTATTACTTTTTTGTGTTGAATTATCGAGCATTATTATATTTTGCTTGATCTGAATTTTGACTTGCATCCCTTGTTCTACAATGTCAGATTTTGAATATCATATTCAAGAATATCGGATAAAATGTTGGACGAGACAGGAGTTTCTAAGGAATCATTCAGGAGCTAACTTGTTAACTAACGAACTTTACTGATTTTTTTGTTGAGAATTCATAGTTTTTAATCAATATACTTATAGTTATTTGAATTTTTGGCCTCCCCCAGTTTTTGCGCCACTAGATTCAGTTGGACACTGGTGTCATTTTTGGCCTCACAGTTCTCATCAACCAAATATTTTCCGTTAGTAACTGGAAATTCTGGCTACTATAACTAGTCGTGCTAGCCCAATGGTCTCTTTCTTTTCTTTTTTACGAGAGATTTGTTAAGTGATGGCTGTAGGAATTTCTTTGCAATTGCCCTACGAATTGGGTGTTTTGAGGAAGTTTGGCCAGACTACTAAATTCAAGGTACTGTATAGTAGCCTGATTTAACTATTTCAAAATGCATGTCCTTGTTTTTTTTTAAAAAAAAATTTTGAAAATTGACCGTGTCCCTGATATTATAGAGTTCTGAAATGAGGAGCTGGTGCCATTTGCCAAGTACTTCGTTCTCCTCATGTGCATCGGTATGCTTCATTCTTATCATTGTTTGATGTAGTCTTGTAATACTCTCTAATGTTAGGGATATCCCAGACTTGACGTTTACCATTTCTTTCATCTATGTTAAATATTGATTCTTGTCAACCACAACTTGTTAATTTAATTGCCAAACATTTAACAGAAGTATGCATTCCCTCATCTCTCTTAACACATAAATACCAATTTTCCGTAGATATCAATTCACTTACACACATACACTGACACTAATAAAAATAAATAAACAATAAAAAATAAAAAATAATAAAAATTGGTGGAACATCTATTGGGTGGAGGTTAAACATGGAGTGATTTAATAACTAAATGCTTGCCAAGCAAGCTATTTCATACGGATATTAATGAAGTCAATGGTGATTGATTTGACGACAATTGAGATATCAGCTATGTGCAGTTATGCCCTATCAAATATCCAGCGACTTTTATTATCAATCATTATTGTTTGCAGCTGGTTTCCAGAGAAAAATTTGCTTGCATGTACAGAGTTTAGTAATTTCAAATTGTTACTCTCTAAAATGGAATGTTTTTCTACATGAACTTTTATTGACCAAAATTTTTCCTTCAATTTTGTCTTCTTCTAGGTGAAAGGTTTGAAAGTTTTCAGGCTTGGGTTAAGTGTATCGCATATTAATTATAGAAAGCATATCTTTTAATTTTGTTTTCTGGATTTTAAACATTTGTCTTATTATTTACATTTTCCTCAAGTTTGTTCCATATCTGCCAGCTCTGTGATTGAAATTGTTGCGAAATATTTGTAATATTTGATTGTCCTTTCTTTTGGATGTTTGCTTCTGAGTTCTTTTTTTCCTATTTTTTTTTTCTTTTTTCTTTTTGGAGGGGGGGATGCAGTCAAACGACTACAGCCGCTAAATGATATATATATGTATTAACAAAATGTACAATAAATAATATACAGATGATTTTACAAGATATAAAATCGTAAAAGCGGAATTAAAAGAACAATCGAATCAGACCACCTTAACAGTTAAATTAGATTAAAAAAAATTCTAACAACAACAAATACAATTAGTAGGTGAGATATTACGAGATTAGGCGTATGCAAAGCAGCCTAGCTAGTTATCCTGCATTTAAATCTTTCAGTAGCTGAGTCATGCACAGCTGATTTTTGTTCTTTCTTAAGGTTAATGGAAAATCCTATCTATCAAAATGTCATGTTTAAAGACAGCTATGAATATGCTCATTTGTAAAGTTGAGTGGCGAATATAGAGTTATCTAGCTTGATGTATGTACATGATATGGGCAAGGAGGTATTAGGACTAGAGCTCCTATCGGGTCCTCCACTATCCGGACCCGCACCCGGTATCTAACAGGTCCAAAAATTGGATCCGGACCCGGACTTGCGAGAATCGGGTCCGGGTCCTAATTAAAAAAATCTATCCGTCGGATCCGGTAGCGGGAAATAAATATTTGCACTTTAAGTATTTTTGCACCCGATACCCTTCGGTTTCAACAATTTTTTCACTTAAGTACATGAATAAATATTATATTTACACATATATGTTCAACAATAATTATTTACATGTATATCCCTATAACTCTATTATTCAAATTTCATATTTTTTGGGGTATTTTTTAACAGGTCCGGGTTGGTTCAATTTTGAGCGGACCCGGACCCGGACCCGAATCCGAAAATGCATCGGATCTTATTTTAGGACCGGACCCGGACCCGAATAGATCGGGTCGGTTCCGGTCCAATGCCGGGTCTGGGTCGGGTCCGGGTATCGGATAAATGTGACAGTGCTAATTAGGACCTACATAACTTAATTGATTCCTTGAATCTGCGACTTGGTTTCTGTACTAGTATCTTGTTTCTAAGCTTTTCTGTTGTTGTATGCACCAATGATTGTGATATTTTGTTAGAGCATCGTTAGTCGTTCCGACTCAAATTTTGGGTATTTGGCATATAGGAATAGTAAATTTGGATTTCAACTCTAGTCATTTGAACCCAAATTTTGGGTTTTAATTTTAAAAATCGACGGATGAGGAATGATTTTCTGTCCATTAATATTTAATTTTTTTTAAACCAACGGACGGGAAATCATTTCCTGTATGAGATTTTTTTAAAAAAATTAACTCCTAATTAACTCTTAATTTAATCCTAATTAAATCTTAAATAAATCTTAATTCTTAATTACATTTCAATTAAAACCTAATCTATACCCATAGAAATGTTTATAGTGTCTAGGATTTTTTCCACCAAAATGGAAAGAAATCATGGGACGGTAGATCCTCTACCGTCTGAGCTTGATTTTTTTTATAAAAAAAAATTAAAAAATCAATCGGACGGGAAATGATTTCCCGTCTGACTTATAAAAAAAATTAAAAATCGATCGGACAGGAAATGATTTCCCGTCTGATCGATTTTTTTTTAAAAAATTTTGGATCGGACGGGAAATCATATACCGTCTAATATATTTAAATAAAAAAATAGAGCTACGAAAGATGATCATTCGTTCATCGTCTGATTGAACGGACGAAAGATCATCTTTCGTCGGCTATTTTTTCCAAGTACCTATATCTGCATCCAAATATAGGTGAGCACTATTCACCCAAAACCCAAATTTTGGGTATATAGCCAACAACTACAGAACGAACGACTACAAATGCTCTTAGGATGCTTAAATAACTTTATGTTTGTCATATGCAGTTTGATGCAGCAGACACAAAAATTCTTTATGGAGAAGAGTAGCTCTGACAATACATGGAATGTACGTGATTTTTTTGTTTCTGATTAGCATACTGCTTCCAGTTTCTTTTTTTTATCTCTTTTACATAATTCATCTGTTTTAGGTAGATGTCTCAGGCAAGATAATTCATGCATTTCTGGCTGTAAACTGGTACTAGCAAAGCCATCTCTGCTGTTGTTCGGTTACCTATATCTTCTAGCAATTATTTTTCTTAAATAAATTTTATATTAAATCAACTAGGTGAATTTGGTTAAAAGAATATTATTTCTTTTGCAATCCTTATGATTTATTTTATTTTATTTATATTTTATCTATTATCTAGATAACCACAAGAATAACATGAAAGATATTTTGGTCATTGTAAAGAGGTTCTGTCTACTTATCTGTTGTTTCAGCATTAAATGTTTAGAAATTTTCTTCTCATGATTATTCCAGTTCATCGCTTTTATCCCTATTCTTGGTAAAGATCCTCATGTTTGTGATGCTGCTACTTAAAATTGCATGCATCTTATTTACTTTAACTTTATATATACTGTTGCAGTCTATGTTATGCAGATGGGTTTCCAATTTGCTGGAAGAGCTGTTTGTACTGCAGTGTGGGTCGCGGCATTTTCTTTATTCATGGAGTTATTAGGGTTTTCTACTCAGAAGTGGCTCACTGCTGGAGGTCTTGGAACAGTGCTGCTGACACTTGCAGCTCGAGAGGTAGATCTATTACCCCCCCCCCCCCCCCCCCCCCCCCCCCCCCCCCCCCACACACACACACACACACACCACCCACCCACACACACAAAAAAAAAAAAAAAGAAAACCAAAAAAAATTTAATATATATATATATTAAACACTGCTTCTATAGCAAATAATATGCTTCTCGGTTTCTTCTCCTTCTAGACTACTTTGGAGAATTCCAGTATATTCCTCCTTCGTAGGGTTAAATTTTAGAGCAAGGCCAATAAGATAGGTTGTACCATACCTACCAACTAGCCCCCTGGGAGAGCCAATCTGCAACCTACCAGAGGGTTGATGTTCGGTTATGAAATCAGCTCAATATTTCTGTGCAGGTTCATTCTTGATAGCTAATCCAATCTCTTATTGAAAAAGGCAATATTGATGAATGAACTTCAAATGTTTAATAACAGTAGGATACCGGTTATAGTGCTTCCAGTTGTCAATGTTGTTGAATGTTTTTAATTTTTGTTGGACTAATTAGTTGATATATTTTCTCGTTTGCAGATATTTACAAACTTCTTATCAAGTAATATGATTCATGCTGCACGTCCGTTTGTTCAGAACGAATGGATTCAGGCTAAAATTGAGGGCTACGAAGTTTCTGGGACTGTTGAGGTTAGTTCAGGATTTTTATTATTTAAATTTAAGTTTTTTATTTTTTATAGCTTGATTGAGTGTCTGGCAGATCTTCTCGGATAAAACTCTATGAAGGAGGAGGGGGTATTTTCCCCGCCCCATAAAATGTTAATCTTTCTTTGGTACCTTTTCAGCATGTAGGTTGGTGGTCTCCATCGGATTATAAGAGGTGATGATCGTGAAGCAATCCACATTCCTAATCATAAATTTACCGTCAATGTTAGTCAATGTTACCCAGAAGACTCATGGATGTTAATAAAATTAGTGAGTAATAAAAAAAGTTGTGGTAAATTGATTTAACTTTGTGTATATTCTCTTGACTTATATCCCTTGATCACTAAGTGTCTATTTTTTTATCCCTTGGCAGAATATTGTGTCAGATATGAGGAAAGTTTTAGCGAAAAATCCTCAAATAGAACAGCAGAGGCTTCACAGAGTGTTTTTGGAGAATGTCAATCCAGAAAATCAAGCTCTTCTGGTAAATAGATGTTGTTTCTAACATTTTCATATAGTAAGTTTAATAACTACTTCAACAAGGCTACATCCATTAGAGAGAGGCAATCAAGATGTTTTTTTGAGTATGCTCTTGTACTCACCATGATGCATGTGCCATGGCAAATTTGTTATCAAAATTCTTGTGTGTCCAGCCTCTGTATCAGAGTCAGCATGTTATGTATTGAATCCTCACCAATTCATATCTTTGTACATGCTTCTCTATATTAATAGAGGAATCAAAATGGCTGCGGAAGAACGACTGTTTTCTTCCTTGTGTATTCAGATTATGCAGCCGGTAGTTTTTTTTTTTTTTTGAAATAAAGGATGGCATGAGAAATGCCATCAGTCTCATATATATAAATCATCTTCTATTACATCCAAAATACAACAGGAATTAGACAAATAAACAGAACAAGTGGGCTCAGCATATAATGGGAAATGGAGTCAAAGAATATGCAGCCGGTAGTTCACACAGCCACTTTGGCTGCCGGGTTTCTACCACTTCCATACCAATTTAAAAACCTTAGAAAGAATTGTTCTCCAACTTTAACTTTCCGAACCGCATTTTCAATGTCGTAAAGTGGAGGAAAAGATATCTCGTATAGTCCTATGGCTCTCGTGGTGTCAACCTTGCCCTTGTCCTTGCTTATATGCTATAGTTGCATTTCATTTAGTTCCTATGTATTTCATTTCTTTGTTGGGAATGTATGAAGTATCATCTACTTATGACTGTCGAGAGTATAACCATCCAGATTTCTGTCACATTGACCTTTTCACTTAATCAACCTTCTTTCTCAATGCCACCTCTCCCTCTACTATGACAGCTGCAAAAGCAGTAGTTAGCCACACAAGGTATGACACTTTGCAACAATTGACGTTAAGAACCCTAACCTATAACCTTCTTCTCTCTTCTCACGTTCTTTCCATTTTTCTTTTAATTGTGTGGTGCCTAGGTAGTATTTTAGGTTCTAAATGAGACCTCCACGTACTTCCGCCTATTGTCTTTTTAGGACTTTTCAGTCAACATTTCTTTATAAGTCGAAGTGTTCAATAATAAGGCAACAAGTTCAGAGAACCTGGAATGGAATTCACAGAAAAAGTGATGGATAAGAAATAAGGGCCACGTACGAGATTATAAATAGCTCTAATCCTTCATTCAGGATTTAAAATGGGATGGAATTGATTGAGATGGTTTGTTCGTACGCACTTTATTGATGAACGTGTAATTAGGGAGAACAATAGTATCATGTGTTAGCATCAAGTTGTAGTGAAAAGATAATTCGCATGCAACATGGGAAATTTGAGTAGTACCACAACAATTTTTTGGCTGGGAAGGCCTTCGGTGTGTCACAACTGTCAAGTGTTTTCCCAAATGAGCTCAAAGGTTAACCATTGTTATCACTATTAAGGCAATACCACGTAAACATTAATGCTAATATCCTTAAAGAGCCATTCCCTCATACAGGAGCATGGTGGTGACCACTTGTAAAATTTGTAATTGCCACCTCTACTGTTAAGTGTCACCTGGTGGCAAAAAACTACATGTGCCTATGCTGGCTTTTAGTGTTTGTTTGGTATGGATGTTAGACAATGAACAGTGAGGAGGGTATATTACAAGTAGTCCAATTCAAATGAAAATGGTAATCTCACATCAGTTGTGTGCTAGAAATATGTTTGCTTAATGAACTTAAAGGCGTAGGGCAGAGTTTAGTGAAAAGTAACACTTTGTAGCTGGTGTGAGTTTCGTGAAAAGTAACACTTTGTAGCTGGTCTGACGATGTGGGATAAAGGTTTAATTGCTTTTTTTTGTTGGTATTGTGACAGGTGATATATTTCCAATCATTTTAGAATTATTATCTGTTAATTATTACTGTTTCTCTTTGATTCTCGTTGTCAATAATTTCATTGGAATATCACATGCTGCTTTAGTTTATATAGTTCCTATACGGGATGTTACTTACTGATCTTTATTCCCATTACAGATTCTTATATAATGTTTTGTAAAGGCTTCCCATTTTGAGGAGTATCTGTGTGTCAAGCTAAGGAAAACATTCCACTATGCAAATACACTACTCGTATATTTCCTTTTCTAACTTTATCCACGTTGGACCATAATTTTGGATGGCATTCCTTTCATGTCAACTGTGTCACTTTCGTGGGGCCATTTCTGTTTATGTTTGTATGATCTGCACATATTTTCAGTAGACTATACTTTTGTAATACTCCCTGTGAAACATTGAAAGTTTACTGAAAAAAAACTGGCTTGGCTTTGGGGGTGACAACTGAAAACTCACAGGATGCTGTTCTGCTCGATCTACTGAGAGTCATTAGTCATCACCGAGCTAGGCTCGCCACTCCAATCCGTACAGTTCAGAAGTATTACTGCGATGCTGATGTGGAGAGTATTACCTTTTCGGATTCCATGTTCACTGTGGTGGGTCCGAATTTTTTCCCAAACTGTCCCACTTTTTGAAAGTTTTTTCCAAACCGCCATAGTTTTTTTTTAATTCCCAAACTATCCCACTCAGTTTTTGAAAAACCGAGTTTAGTTAAAACTAACTCGGTCTTTCAAAGACCGAGTTTTAGACTTTGAAAAATCGAAGACTAAGACTCGGTCTTTCAAAGACCGAGTGTCGATTGGAGGGCTTATTTCAGATCTGTTTCTTTGTTCTTCTTCTCTACTTTATTCTATTTGAGTTCGTCCACCTCTCTCCCTCAACGAAACCCATCGCCGCCCTAGTTTTTTTTTTGGTCGATTTCCCCTCAAATTGATTAAATCACTCCCCAAGACCAAGTCTTCTCTCATCGTCTTTTGATTTCCCCATATTTTTTTCCCAAATTTGAATTTTTCTTTAAACCCTAACACCCAAATTCCAATATCTTAGATCTCGTTTAATTTCGTCTTCGGTTGGGGAAGATCTTGGTTGAAGGATCTAGAAGTTCTCTACATTGTCACCATTAAGCTTTGGAATCTCCTACTCGAACGGTATATTTATCAATCTTTTGCTAAGCAAATTTTGTGTTAATTTTGGGTTATTGTGAATTTGCTCAGTTGATTTTGTGTTATTGTTGACAATGTAGAGTAGCAAATGCCAATTGTTGTTGACAATGTAGAGTATCAAATATTGTTCATTTTAGTTCTAATTAGAAAATGAAAAAAAAACAAGTAGAGTAGCAAATGACAATTTTGTTGACGATGTTGGTCATATATATGACAATATTGGTGATTTTCTTGACAATGTAGAGTAGCCATTGTTGTTAATTTTAGTTTTAATGAGAGAATGAAAAAAAACAAGTAGAGTAGCAAATGACATTGTTATCTAGCAATTGTTGTTAATGTTGGTTTTGATATCTAGGTTATGTATAGTTAATAACAATTTTGTTGAAGTTATAGTGGTTTGTATTTTATCGTAAATGGCATACACAATAGGGAACATGGAGGAAAGAGAAAGTAGTAGTCTAGTAGACCTCCACGTGGCGATGGAGCACGCACTCGCGGTGGACGTGATCGTGGTCGTGCTCGTACCGAGGGTACTAATGTAAGTAATTAATTGTTGATTCTAATACAATTATATGAAATTTCAGTCCATTGATGTAAATGTTATTGTTATATAGGTTCAAATCAATCCAAATGAGGCGAGCACTTCTTCTTCAGTCCCTTCATCATCTTATATCCCTTATGGAGGTCCAGGACCCCTCGACCCTTCACTCCTCACTCTTCAACCGTTACATCGATCGCAGAATGTGTGGAACGGTCAGTCTACGGAGTGCCGCTTTAGGGCCGGCCATCCACTGCCTATGCACCCACGGATACACGAGATACTAAGAGATTGTGGGATATACGGTATTGCTAAGATGAGTTCCATCAAGTGCGATCGACCTCTTCTGGAAGCACTTCTTGAAAGATGGAGGTCTGAGACACTCCTTTTATCTGCCAGTTGGGGAGATGACAGTGACTTTGCAGGACGTCTCCATAATCACTGGGCTTCAAATCGATGGAGAGGCAGTCACAGGTACAATGGACTTCGACCCGGTTTATATAGTGGAGGAGTATTTAGGTGTCGAAGTTGAAACCGGTGCGATTAGTGGTAAATTTGTTCGGTTGAAGTGGTTGAAGGACACCTTTAAGAACAAATTGAATGCAGGTTCAACTGCGGCGGAGGTGGAGTGCTATTGCAGGACCTACATCCTCACGCTATTTGGCACTGTAATGTTTCCAAATTCGTCAGGTAATGTCGTCTTGTTGATGTTCTTACCACTAATTGTCGATCTAGGAAACGTTAGCCGTTACAGTTGGGGTAGTGCCGTATTGTCATCACTGTACCGGAGTCTGTGTTTGGCCAGTATAGATTCTGTGCAGATGAATGAGCCTATGATTTTACTTCAAATCTGGAGTTAGGAGCGGATTCACGTCGGTCAGTCCGTAGTACGGATCCAATCTCCGCACTGGATACATCTTCTCGATGACATGCACATGCTACTTCCTATCAGTGTTTATTGGACCGGCAAACTTACATGGATAGCCAACCCCAACAGGTGCTTAACGTACTACCGCGATGAGTTGGATTGGTTGGCAGCTGATTGTGTCGTGTGGTTTCCTTACACGGAGGAGCGTGTAATTCGACTGCCGCTTAATTGCACGTACATGCGTGATCTATGGCTGACGAAAACACCTTTAATCAACTTTGGGGTTGTTAAGTTCTACTACCCCGATAGAGTGTTACGCCAGTTTGGTCTTCACCGAAGGATTCCGGTTGCCAAGTCATTCAATACGGAGATGCACAATATTACAGGAATGGGTCGACAGCCCGGACAGAATTGGGCTGCATGCTTCGTTACGTATGTTCATAGATGGAATGTACACCGGTTCGACGAAATCATCGATGACATTCCTCCATTTGACCTTACGGTGCATGCGGCGTACATGGCTTGGTACGAGAGAGTGACTAGACGATATATCTCTCCGACGTTGCAGACTCCTGGTGGAGTGGTAGTCCCGATCCGTCGACCAGGGGCCAAACCAGTAGATCAACATTCCATGAAACTGCCTATGTACCAACCTAAGGGATCCACTGTTCGCAAATTTGTAAGTTTTAAATTTTTGTTTAATTTTTTGAAGTTTTGTCAGAAATTTGTTTTTATATATGTATGTGTATATGTAAGTACCATAATCTTTTAACTTTTGATGATTGTCAGTTGAGCCAGACTTGGACCATAACAAAGAAATATGCTTTGTTGAATAGCAACGTCGCGGATCAGACGAAGGAAACCATACGGGAGATGATTATGTATTGCCATGCACAAGCTGATCTTGGGGGCGAAGGAGCAATGCAATACTAAGGACTCCCACACATCGAACCAGCGGCCGTTCTGGTCTTCGACGAAAGAGGGTTGTTCGAAGGCCCACACCTCATCCTCCAAGCGAATCAGAAGACGAAGAACGAGCAGGGGGTGAGATTCAAGGGGAGGGGATACAACAACAAGCAGGGGGTGAGATTCAAGGGGAGGGGATACAACAACAAGTAGGGGGTGAGATTCAAGAAGAGGAGAATATCCCGTTGTCCGGTTTCACACAGGCTACTCCACAACGTGGTAGAAGGCAACGAAGACCCACTAACTTCTTCACACCCGACCCTTGATTTTTGTCACCATGTAGGAATTTAGGTGCATTTTAGCGTTAGTTGTTTTTTGTTGATTTTTGTCACCGTAATTTATGAGTTAATTGATTTTTGTCTATAATGCAGGTTCGGATGTTTATTCAAGCAGCTGGAAGTGCGTGAAGGAACCACATTTTTGAGTTCACATGTTCATTGATTCTTGTTTATAATGCACTTTATCTTTTGAGTTATTTTGAGTTATATGTTAGCTTGATTGTAATAGCTTGATGTTGTAATATTTTGAGTTAGCTTGATGTTGTAATATTTTGAGTTAGCTAGATGTTTTTGAGATGTTTGAGATTGTTTGTGAGATGTTTGAGATGTTTGAGATTGTTTTTGAGATGTTTGAGATGTTTAGGAGATGTTTGAGCTGTTTATGAGATGTTTGAGCTATTTGAGATGTTTATGAGAAATTTATGAGATGTTTGAGCTTGTGGCGAAGTTGACTGAAAAGTTTATGAGATGGAAATGAATGTGGAAGTTGATTGAAAAGTTGTTTAAACTGTATGTGAGGTTGTTTGGTTGTTTGAAGTAAATGTAAAGGGGAAATGCATGTTCTAAATTGAAATGGTCCAATTTTAGCCTAGACTCGGTCTTTGAAAGACCGAGTTTAGTATTAATATACTCGGTTTTTCAAAGACCGAGTCTTGTGCCTGTAAGTTCTTTTTTTTCAATTAGCTCAAGACTCGGTCTTTGAAAGCAAGATGTTCTCTGCAAAATCGAGTCTAGTTATAGTGAGCTCATTCTTTCGAAAACCGAGCTTTGAGTACACTCCTTTCCAGACAGCAAGATGTTATCTGCAAAAGAGTGAACTACACAGTCGGTTTTCGAAAGAACGATCTAATTATAATTAGACTCAGTCTCGTGAAAGACCGAGTCTTGCACCTGTAAATTTTTTTCCAATCAGATTGAAGACTCGGTCTTGCCCTTGTAAATTTTTTGAAAGACCGAGTTCGCAATCTAATTGAAAAGAAAATTTACAGGGGCATATAATTAGATCGTTCTTTCGAAAACCGACTATGGAGTTCACTCTTTTGCAGAGAACATCTTGCTGTCTGGAAAGGAGTGTACTAAAAGCTCGGTTTTCGAAAGAACGAGCTCACTATAACTAGACTCGATCTTTCAAAGACCGAGTCTTAAGCTAATTGAAAAAAAAGAACTTACAAGCACAAGACCCGGTCTTTGAAAAACCGAGTATATTAATACTAAACTCGGTCTTTCAAAGACGGTCTTTCAAAGACCGTCTTTCAAAGACCGAGTCTAGGCTAAAATTGCACCATTTCAATTTAGAACATGCATTTCCCCTTTACATTTGCTTCGTACAACCAAACAACCTCACATACAGTTTAAACAACTTTTCAATCAACTTCCACATTCATTTCCATCTCATAAACTTTTCAATCAACTTCGCCACAAGCTCAAACATCTCAGAAACTTCTCATAAACATCTCAAATAGCTCAAACATCTCCTAAACATCCCAAACATCTCACAAACAATCTGAAACATCTCAAAAACATCTAGCCAACTTAAAATATTACAACATCAAGCTAACTCAAAATATTACAACATCAAGCTAACTCGAAATATTACAACATCAAACTATTACAATCAAGCTAACATATAACTCAAAATAACTCAAAAGATAAAGTGCATTATAAACAAGAATCAATGAACATGTGAACTCAAAAATGTGGTTCCGCACTTCCAGCCGCTTGAATAAACATCTGAACCTGCATTATAGACAAGAATCAATTAACTCATAAATTACGGTGACAAAAATCAACAAAAAACAACTAACACTAAATTGCACCTGAATTCCTACATGGTGACAAAAACCAAGGGTCGGGTGTGAAGAAGTTAGTGGGTCTCCGTTGCCTTCTACCACGTTGTGGAGTAGCCTGTGTGAGACCGGACAACGGGATATTCTTCTCTTCTTGAATCTCACCCCCTACTTGTTGTATCCCCTCCCCTTGAATCTCACCCCCTGCTTGTTCTTCGTCTTCTGATTTGCTTGGAGGATGAGGTGGGAGCCTTCGAACAATCCTCTTTCGTCGGAGACCAGAACGGCCGCTGGTTCGATGTGTGAGAGTCCTTAGTATTGCATCTAATGTTGCTCCCTCGCCCACAAGATCAGCTTGTGCACGGCAACACGTAATCATCTCCCGTATGGTTTTCTTCGTCTGATCCGCGACGTTGCTATTCAACAAAGCATATTTCTTTGTTATGGCCCAAGTCTGGCTCAACTGACAATCATCAAAAGTTGAAAGATTATGATACTTACATATACACATACATATATAAAAATAAATTTTTGACAAAACTTCAAAAAATTAAAATGAAAATTTAAAACTTACAAATTTGCGAACAGTGGATCCCTTAGGTTGGTACATAGGCAGTTTCATGGAATGTTGATCTGCTGGTTCGGCCCCTGGTCGACGGATCAGGACTACCACTCCAGCAGGAGTCTGCAACGTCGGAGAGATATATCGTCTAGTTACTCTCTCGTACCAAGCCATGTACGCCGCATGCACCGTGAGGTCTGTAACCCCTGTTTCCATTAAATTGTATTTTCATATATTTTCTCGTATTTTAAATTAAACTACTCTCTTTTTAAATTAATATGTTGTCCAAACTATTTTGTGAAGCCTAATATTTGATTATTCAACTATTTTAATATTTGAAATATTTTGGAGCCTAATTTTTATTACAAGCCCAGTAATTTAAATTAAACCCAATTGTCTAATTATTTATTTTGGGCCCAATTCTATATTTAAACAATTAAATTTGTTTTGAGCTCATGGACCAAGCCCATCTCCTATTGGGTCTTGATCCGCTAACCCAAATTCCAACTCTATTGTTGACCAGATCCAACAATTAACCCCTAATTTCTCCACCTCCTTTAATCCCCAAATTTAATCTCTCCCCATTAACTCAGCAGTTATAACAATCCTAATCATCTTCAATTCTCCTCCACACATTTGAATCCCGTAACCCCCCCTACAATCATTCTCCTCCTTAATTTTATACCATTATTATATTCAAATCTTTCCCTATTCTCTCTCCCCGTAATCCACTCCCTAAAATCTCTCTCATCCTTATTATTGTATTCCTTTTTATTATATTCTAATATATCTCTCTCTCCCTTCCCTGTTTAAACAAAACCACACAAAACAAAACCAACAGAACAAACAAACCCAATTCGTCATCTTCTCCAACTCGCCTTCCTCCTTCTTCCCCGCATCTGCTCCCTCTCCCTCAAAACCCATTCCCGATTCCTTCTCCTCCTGTCAACCAGCGAAGCCGTGCACTCAACCTCACCATGGCCCCTCCCTGCTCGCAACCCAGTCGCACCACCAGCGCCTCCCCCTGCGCCCATGCACACAGCCGCGACTCCCCTGGCCTTCAACCACCCGCCCATCGCTCAGTCTTTTCCCTCTTCACCTGCTCGCGACCCCCTCGACGACAGTCTCTGCCCTGTCTCCTCTCGCGCGCGCTTCACGCCGCAACCACAACACCTCGTCTCAGTCGTCATCCCCTCGCCGGCTGTCATCCACTCCCGACCATTCGTCTCCCTGCTCCCCTCCCACTCGCACGTCACAACCGAGCGCGCTCACCCTGAGCCCTGCGACTACACCCTGATGTCCGCTAGTCCACCGCTCGCTCACTCCTGCCTCCTCGCGACGCTGCGCCATGCTCCCCTTCGCTGCAGTCGGCAGCCCATCGTCGCCGCTCCCCGGCGCTTCCCGCCGTCTGTTTGCGATCGCCTGCAGCCCCCTTGGTCGTCACCCGCCGGCGCTACTCCCTCTCCCGCTCTCTGTTTCAGTAAAAGAAGGAAGAAGAAGAACTGTAGATCAGCATTTTTGAATTTCGACCGTTGGATCGCATCGAGATTCGTGCTCATCTGTTCGATCAAGATCGTTGTTCCCTGTTCACCCACAGCGAATCCAGCATCGCTGTTTCCTGTTCTGGCCCCGATCCGCTGTATATGAATGATCCCATTGGCTGCGTCCGTTGTTTTGCTGTTTTGGCGCAGCGAATCGAGACTGCTGTTTGCTGTTCTGGGTCGATCCGGTGTGAAGAAATTCGCTCAACGGTTAATTTCTTGCACGTGCTCTTGGGATTGTTCCCCGGGATTCTGATCCCGTTATTCTCTACTAATTATCGTATCGTCTACAAGGAAAAAGGCAAGTCATTTCTATCGAATGTTATTGTATCATATTCGATAATTTTTATTGAATTCTGCAAGTGGATCCTATTTAAAATTGTAAAATGTTATTGTATCTATCGTTGGGATGCCACGAATTTACACGAGCGAATCCAAGTGGTAGTCTCGACATCGTGCCTTCTTTTTGCCTCTAATGTATAGGGATTTTCATACACCATGTAGTTATAGTTATTGATTATAAAAATAGAAAATTATTGACACATTTCATATCATGACATTAATGACATTAGCTATAATAGATTGTATAAATTAGTTGATTGTTAATGTGATTGCTATTGATAAATTAGTTGTGTTGTAATTAGTAGAATTATGGACATCATCTACCTTAATACCATGTTCACATAAGGTTGGTTCGCTATGATTATGATTATTAAACTCCAATTTATTATTCTTAACTTTTAACCGTTTTACCCAAAATGAGCATGTTGACTATTCTGAAAATTACGCCAACCTGAATCTTAATGTGCTGTTTCGACCTAGATAACTCCATTAAAATCAGAAACTCCCTGAAAGTGAATCGTAGCCCTATCTGTCTAGATGTCAATAGACACCAGAACTTTTGAATTCCAACTTATACTGTCCCAATTACGAACCTTTTGCTACAGCTGCGCTGTAATTTCATATTCATGTACATAACAAGTTAGGCTGATGAATTAAGGGAACTATTAATTATATATGGCCAAGATAAATTCCAGATTTGTAGATAACATGTTTAGGGTGTTAAAAACTATTTTTACTGATTTTTGTAATGATTATTTACTGTCTTTATAACCGAAATTAGACAACATCTACACCCAGCCAGAAACTAAAACCTATAAGGATTATTGAATTTCGCATAGCTACCGTTGTCAGAATGTAGCTTTTAAGTATGCGTTGGAACCGGGCGGGAGTCTAGTTTCTAGACCACCTGACGGATCCACATTTGATGTTCTATAGCAACGGGAATTCTGATTTTTGTGCAACAACCTACTGCTGTCCAGAATTGGGTTCCTATGTTTAATAATATATAATTATACCAGTGATGTTACTTTTAGTGTATTTAATTGTATATAGTATATTGCATGATCTTAGGGTTGTTTTGTCACCTTTTCTAACGTCCCTTATTAATTGTATTATTGTGTGTTAATTGAATAAAAAAAGTAAAGCAAGCCGGGGTTAAGGGTTGATTAGGGTAGTTGATGACATAGTGACTGTACTCGGAAGAAGGGCCCGTGTTTCCCTAATATCGGTATATCGGTTATTGGTTATTGGTTATATCGGTCATCGGTTAATTGCAGATTACTGACTTCAGTATCTCGATTGATTCGGTCATCGGTCATTATTGAATAATGTTCCCGAGTACATGAACTATAGAATTTACCACCTTAATCTAAACGAAATTGATTGTATGCATCGAACCTGTGGTACAGCACACATGGGACATAGTAGTACGTGCATTAGCTAGGATTAAAAATGAATAATAGACCTAAGGCTCTCATCACATTATCATTGCATATTGTTATCTTATTGAACAGTGTTACCTCTATTATTGCCATTATTGATATTGTTTATTGTTATCGCGATAAATCAAAATATTGCATATTATGCCATTATCGGTTTGTCACTGTTCAACACAATTGACTTCATCGTTAATTGAATTCATTGTTATACCACTATTGCCATTGTTTCTCTGTTTCTCCACTTGCATGTCCACGACTTGCTCTAAGGACAAATTATTCTTTCTTTTAGATGAACAAGTATAAGTGAACAAGGAGAATTTTCAGAAGGCATTGGTGAGCCGTTCTTCTACGATTGGAGCAGGAGTTCCTTGAGCTATTTAGTAAGTTCTTATATTCCAGATTTGGTTATTGAATTTCATTCTCGTTTATGTGATCGTGTTTCCTGCGTGGTTGTGATTAATTTTTCTTATATTGTTAAGTTAAGACTGGTACAGCTTATGGATGATATGAGTTGGCGTACTTATATCATTCGCTGGGCCGTGTCACGTGCTTGCATTCCCGTATTCCGGAAAGCGGGGCGTGACAAGGTCAAATGGAGGAATGTCACCGATGATTTCGTCAAACCGGTGTACATTCCATCTCTGAATATACGTAGCGAAGCATGCGGCCCAATTGTGTCTGGGCTGTCGACCCATTCCTGTAATATTGTGCATCTCCGCATTGAATGGCTCGGCAACCGGAATCCTTTGGTGAAGACCAAACTGGCGTAGCACTCTATCGGGATAGTAGAACTCAACAACCCCAAAGTTGATTAAAGGTGCTTTCGTCAGCCATAGATCACGCATGTACGTGCAATTAGGCGGTACCTATCCAACTCATCGCAGTAGTACGTTAAGCACATGTTGGGGTTGGCTATCCATGTAAGTATGCCGGTCCAATAAACACCGATAGAAGGTAGCATGTGCACGTCATCAGGAAGATGTACCAGTGCGGAGATTGGATCCGTACTACGGGCCGACCGACGTGAATCCGCTCCCAACTCCAAATTTGAAGTAAAATCATAGGCACATTCATCTGCACTGAACCTATACTGGCCAAATACAGACTCCGGTGCAGTGATGACAGTACGGCACTACCCCAACTGTAACGGCTAACATTTCCTAGATCGGTAATTAGTGACAAGAACATCAACGAGACAACATTACCTGACGAATTTGGAAACATTAGAGTGCCAAATAGCGTGAGGATGTAGGCCCTGCAATAGCACTCCACCTCCGCCGCAGTTGAACCTGCATTCAATTTGTTCTTAAAGGTGTCCTTCAACCACTTCAACCGAACAAATTTACCACTAATCGCACCGGTTTCAACTTCGACACCTAAATACTCCTTCACTATATAAACCGGGTCGAAGTCCATTGTACCTGTGACTGCCTCTCCATCGATTTGAAGCCCGGTGATTATGGAGACGTCCTGCAAAGTCACTGTCATCTCCCCAACTGGCAGATGAAAGGAGTGTCTCAGGCCTCCATCTTTCAAAAAGTGCTTCCAGAAGAGGTCGATCGCACTTGATGGAACTCATCCTTGCAATACCATATAACTCACAATCTCTTAGTATCTCGTGTATTCGTGGGTGCATGGGCAGTGGATGACCGGCCCTAAAGCGGCACTCCGTAGACTCACCATTCCACACATTCTGCGATCGATGCAACGGTTGAAGAATGAGGAATGAAGGGTCGAGGGGTCCTGGGCCTCCAGAAGAGATATACAATGATGAAGGGACTGAAGAAGAATTGCCCGCCTCATTTGGATTTATTTGAACCTACATAACAATAACATTTACATCAATAGACCGAAATTTTATATAATTGTATTAGAATCGACAATTAATTACTTACATTAGTACCCTCGGTACGAGCACGACCACGTCCACCGCGAGTACGTGCTCCATCACTACGTGGAGGTCTACTACTTTCTCCTTCCTCTATGTTCCCCATTGTGCGTGCCATTTACGATAAAATACAACCATAACTTCAACCAAATTGTTATTAACTACACATAACCTAGATATCAAAACCAACATTAACAACAATTGCTAGATAACAATGTCATTTGCTACTCTACTTATTTTTGCCATTCTCTCATTAAAACTAAAATTAACAACAATGGCTACTCTACATTGTCAAGAAAATCACCAATATAGTCATATAGATGACCAACATCGTCAACAAAATTGCCATTTGCTACTCTACTTTTTTTTTTTTTCATTTTCTAATTAGAACTAAAATGAACAACATTTGATACTCTACATTGTCAACAACAATTGGCATTTGCTACTCTACATTGTCAACAATAACACAAAATCAACTGAGCAAATTCACAATAATCCAAAATTAACACAAAATTTGCTTAGCAAAAGATTGATAAATATACCGTTCGAGTAGGAGATTCCAAAGTACTTCTAGATTCTTCAACCAATATCTTCCCCTAACCGAAGACGAAATTAAACGAGATTTAAGATATTGGAATTTAGGGTTTTAGGGTTTAAAGAAAAATTCAAATTTGGGGAAAAAAGATAGGGGAAATCAAAAGACGATGAGAGAAGACTTGGTCTTGGGGAGTGATTCGATCAATTTGAGGGGAATTCGACCAAAAAAATAACTAGGGCGGCGATGGGTTTCGTTGAGGGGGAGAGGTGGATGAACTCGAATAGAATAAAGTAGAGAAGAAGAACAAAGAAACAGATCTGAAATAAGCCTTCCAATCGAGACTCGGTCTTTGAAAGACCGAGTTTAGTTAAAACTAGACTCGGTCTTTCAGACCGAAAGACCGAGTTTAGTTATACCAACTAAACTCGGTATAACTAAACTCGGTCTTTCAAAGACCGAATGGGATGGTTTGGGAATTTAAAAAAAAAAAACTATGGCGGTTTGGGAAAAACTTTCAAAAAGTGGGACAGTTTGGGAAAAAATTCGGTGGGTCCGGTCCGATATAAACCGTCCATTGCTTCTAATAGAACCCCCTCAAAGACTCAATGGCAATGACAAATCCATACTGCCTACTACACCAAAATCAAATGAAGAACCACCCTAAAAAACGACCACAACATCAGAACCAAAGCCCACGGACAGAAACTGAAGAGAACAGCTCTGAGAAACAGCAACAAAAGAAAGCAACTCCAGGAGAGACACAATCGAAGGTCAGCAAGGGGGTTCCATCCACAGTCTCACTGTCAAATTCTCCCACCAAATCAGAAATTATAAGCGAACATGCAGATATAGCTGCCCCTGCTACAGTAAAAAATGAGAGTGAATGTCAAGTTCCTCCACCTCCACCTTCACCTTCAGTTTCAAGGCCTGCATTTGAAGATAACATTGTTCTTGGTGTTGCGCTTGAAGAGTCAAAAAGAACTTTACCTATCGTAGAAGGGGTTGAACCTGGACCCGGTCCTGCGCATGCACCTGCACCTTTGGAAGCGTCAGTAAGGGCTGGCCACAGTGGGAATGGTTCTTCTCCAAATGTTAAAGATAGGAAAAGTCAGGTTCCTGGAGTAGCTGCAAATGAGAAAAGCTAACGAAAGCCCCGTGTTTTTGTGAGGCTGTTTGGATGCAATTTGGTTGTTTCTGCCCGAATGTTGAGGCATGGCCATTATTGTTTCGGGGTACATAGTGTTTGTCATATCTTAGTCTTAAGAGTTCACTGCCTGGCTGTTAGAATGTTGATGTATATTTAAAATGAGATGCATCAAATGTTTAGCCGATTCATGATAATTAGTAATTGTAACAAATAGATTGTAATAAATCATCTATTTCGTTCGTATAAATCTTACAAGTTATTCTCGTCAATTAAATCTGCAGTTTGTAACTCACTTGTACAATCAAAATATGCAAGTGCCACCAGGGTTTAGTGGACAACTTGTTTGCTAGTGAGCGTGAGGTTGAGGAGTTTGAGTACAGCCGAGAAAGGAAAAAAACCAAATATTTATCATTACCTTAAATCAATGTATGAGATGCATGATTGACTAATTCCCTTTGATTTGTCATGGTTCTAAAACTGTTGCAAGAAATGTTCTCAATCATTAGGTACTCAAATTATGCAAATTGATGTGATGTGGAAAATTAACAAAATCCCCGTTAAATTTTGGTCACAATAATAAATTTTCTACTCTAATACAAAACCTAATGCACATATAATTGACATTGGTCTAGTTTTGTCAATTCTATTACCAAAATTACAAAAAGAGAACAAGCAATGTCATCAAAGATGGATACTGTAAGCTATTAATAAATACCCTATATATTCTAATAGAAAGGAACTCAAACTAATTAAATTAAATACATTCATGAAAATACACAACTATGGTTACTATTTTTACCTCTCTTCTAACTAATGATTTGGATCTTCTACCTTCTACTCATCTAAAAAGGGAAAATGCTTCAAGTTCAAGTACTTTTGCATATACTCTGCGTTATTGTCCAATTTTCAAGGTCCTTGTTTAATCGTCCCGTATTTAGTGCAGAGAGAATTTTGGGTATTCAAAAAATAAATTACTTCTAGTTCGCTTTCGTATCAACTTCTAATAATAGCACGAAAACATAGACTGAAGATGGTCATACTCATTTTCTTTAGGAAAGGAGAAAACAGAGGCTTAATTAATATTCATGAATTTTTTGGCAACTGTCTTTGTTGAAGTTCTCAAAAGTGTTTGAATTTGTTGTCAACGAAATACGTACTGATATCTCACTAACTGAATTACTAACTATCCATTGTCAAATCGCACAATGGAAGACAGACAACCTAACTAATTAAACTAAATTTATTGCAAAGAATTTGCGTGCAAAGAACTCACTCCCAATTTGCACACACTATTAACCAGATTCCCGATATCTTCATGATCAATCCTGGCTCCGTTCCTGCCTGCCTGCGTGCGTGCGTGCGTCTTAAGCGAAGAAGAAGAAAGGGAGGGAGTTCAAAGGGTGAACGGAAAGGTCAAATGAGGAGATTTTTAAAACTCCATGACCTAAAATCATTATTAAAGTTTAACGAATTTAGCCAAACTAGTGAGAAACTATCTAACTAGTTAGGACCAATTCACCTTAAAGGTGAAAGAAGCATTGACTCAATGCCCATATTATCTAAATTTGCAGAAACACCCCTCAATTATTCCACTTTTTGGAGAGAAAAAACCCTCTCGACTATCAGATTTTACAAAAAAACACCTCTAAATAAATCTGAGTTACTCGAATGAACCAAAGTGATTTTGAACACCAATAAACCAGATTACTCAAAAAAGTTTGGAGGTGTTTTTTAAGTTTTTTTTTTCTTTCCAAATTTAGTCTCTGTATTTCACCATGTTTTACTTTTAACTCACAAATCAAACCCTAATTTGGTGCGTTTAGTGCTAACCCTAAAGTCAAATCAAGATAAACATTCACACTCATAGGATTAGATATAGTGGGTCCCACTCTCACCACCGGGCACCACCTTTATATTATAGATTTTTCCCCCCAAAATGGGTAGAAATTAGGTATGTTTCTAAACTAATTTCCAAAATAGATCTGTCCTTATAGATATCAATACCAAATTGCAGTCTTTTCGATAACAAGTCCGCAGTTGTGAACTGCGGTCTCAGTACATGTCATATAATGTTAAACTCCAACAGTAAAGAAAATTATAAGTGTAAAATGTGAAAAATACAATATTGCAGTTGGGTACTGCGGTCTCGATATAACATAGGTTGCAGTTCACAACTTCTGCCTTGTTATCGAAAAGGCTACAGTTCGATATTGCGGCCTATATGGATAGACCAATTTTAAAAATTAGTTTCAAAATAGACCTATTTTAGAAATTAGTTTTAAAAAAGACCCATTTTGAGGGGGGGAAAATCTATATAATAAGCATTACCCTTCTATTAATAAACTTACGTTCTTCTTCTTCTTCTCCTTCTTCTTCTTCTTCTATTAACAAAAAAAAAATCCTGCACGAAATTCAAAGCTACATTTGTCATGGGCAACTGCCAAGCAGCAGATGCAGCAGGGATTGTAATCTACCATCCAAATGGAAGACCAGAGATACTGTCCACGTCAGCAGTTACTGCCAGCCACCTCATGGCGTCGAACCCTGGGTACTATGTTGCGCTTATCATCGTCGTGTCCTCCCATTCCACCGGAGGTAGTAGTAGGCGTACGAACAGCGGAAATGCACCGGTCAGATATCTTAAATTGCTCAGCCCTGACGATACCCTGCTTGTCGGGAAAGTTTACTGGCTCGTCAGCTTTGAAGGTTTTCAGAAATTATTATTCAATTCAGTCGTAGTTGTCTGTACTTATTGTAAGAAATATATATGCTGTTGTGCTGCATGTAGTTGTTGTGTGTAATTTGGGTGACTGCTATGTAGATGTTGTGAGAGAATTTGGGTCGAAGAAGCGGGTGAGGCTGAGTCGACTGCTAGCGAAACAGAAGGAACAGACCGAAGGAGGAGGAGGGTGCGGTAGTGAGGATTCCAATTCGGAGATCAATACATTGTCAGAAATGGTAATTAATTAATTTTTGAAGAGTACGTCTGTACGTGCTTAGATATTTCAAAGATTTCAGACAAGATTGTTTATAGGATTTTAGACATGCAGGATATTCATTCATTCAATTCATTATATAGGCGAAAAATTAATTAATTAATTAATTAATTAATTTGCTCTTTTGGGACCACTATTTGTATCTTTTTTCTAATTTAATATGTTAATTCTAACGATTTTTCTTAATTAAGATGAAAGAAGAGCAAAGGCAAGTAGAAGAAGTGCTGGATGTGACGAGCACAGGTGCAATGAGAAGCAGCACCAAGCAGTGGAGGCCAACGTTGCAAACGATTGTGGAGATTGCGAGTTGATTACCCTTTTTCCAAGTTTAATTTTAGGGTTTGTTGACACGAAGACGAAGAAGAAGAAGAAGAAGAAGAAGAAGAAGAGTACATCAAGGAAGAAAAACAATTATAAGGACTCGAGAAGGAGTGAGAGAATTGTTCATCAGTTTATTGTTAACTTATCGTTGGCATGGTTCATAATGTATCAATGTAGTTTAATTTGTTGATTGTGATGACATGGGAAATACTTCAGTATTTTAAGATATCGAAAAAAGACACTGCAGATTGTTTCTCAGCTGATCGAATTATTTGACTAACAAATTGAAAAGAGAATGAGATCAATAGACTACAAACAGAGTTTGAAAAAAATAATAAAAAACTTGTTCGTTCGTGTTTTTTTTTTTTTTTTGGAGGAATCAGCTACGAATCACAGATTCACAATCACATGTTTTTTGTTCCCTCCATGAGATGAGCCAAGCCCATCGAACCAATGGATATGAGAACTGAGCTAGCCCAGAAAACTTTTTCCCTGGATGATGAAGTGGAGGCTGCATTCTCTTGTACATGCACCAATTTATCCTACTGCTAAAATACGAAATAGCTGCTAGGAATCCGGTCACAAACCGAATAAGGAGGAAGGTTGCGTTACACAGTTCAAAACTTTGTCAAATTTTATGAACATGAATTCTAACAATATATGCTAAAATACGAAATAGCTAGCATACCCCAACCCAAATTGTAGAAGCATCCAACCCGCTGAATATATTCAGCGATAATCCATCCAACATTCTTGGCATTGGGGACTAAATCAGTAGCAGGCACGTCTTGGACGTCAGTGTTGGGGACTAAATCAATACATAGCAGGAGCATTTTCTGCATCGAGTTCTTCAATGTCTCTGTGTTTATCTTCAGTGTTTCTAAGCCGTCATCAAGCTTTCAATCTGTTTGTGATTTAGTAGATCCCCCGTGATTTGGATTTGTTAGGTTGGTTTTTCGCACATTACTACCACATTCTTCAAATTAACGAAAGTTGGAAGACAAGGAATCAAATTCCGCCGCAGATAGTCCTCGTAAGCACTGAAATAGACCAAGGTTAGCGCACCAAAATATTCATGACAACATCGTGGGAATCGTCATTACCCTCTCCTCCGATAGTGTCGTAGTTCGTAATGTCAAGGACAGCATCCTCAAGGAGGGGGAGGTCAGTCGTCATCCACCATTTTTTGGCTGTGGATGCCTGATTCTCACAATTCTCAATGGATCTGCTCCAGACCAGGAAGAGACAGTAAACTGGAAATTAAGGATGAAGATATAACCTTTTATTGGACTAACAAAATTATAATACCATAGACCCTGAAGCCAGATTTTGTTGAAGAATCAAGTTGAGTTTTCGTTGGCTGATGATATGTTAGTGGTCACATGAGAATTTGTTTATTTGATAGTATTGGAGTAACAATTCTCAGCCTAACAATTTTGAAATATAAGTATAAGAACGGAGTAAACCAGATTCAAAATTTTGAGGCATATGTTGGAACTGTTCAAATTATATGGTATAGCATAGGTAACTCAATTTATGAAATTTGTCTTTGGATGACAAAGAATGCTGATGAGAAACAGCAGAAAACACAATGCACAAGAAAAAGGTTACACAACAAGGACTAATAAGCAATAACACAATACTCAGTACCACACAATTTATTAATTCGAAGGACATGTCATAAAACAATACCATTCCTTTAACATTTTAAAACAAGATTTAAATTCCAAGGTTTCGAGAATGATAATAGTATGATTAACAAACACTCAGGCCCTCCTCTCCTAAACAGAGATCTTGAGCAACGAGCACAAGCTGCTGTTCTTCTGCTAGACAAAATCATCTCTGCAGCCAAGGGAAAAAAAAACAAGTGATAAGAATCCCAAGAATTGCTTTTGTTACAATTTTGGGAGCTATTTACAATGTCATGAGAAATCGCCGGTGATACCGGTCAGGTTAACTGCAGATAATGAAGTATAATGGGCAATTTCTATCAAATAGACAAAAAGTCAAAAATGGGTGGTCAACCAAAAAGTGCTTAACAAAAGCATCCAATACGGTATATGTATCCCGTATGGATACACTTCAATTGAAATATGCCAAACATTCACAGCAAACAACTGCAGCTAGGAAAATCCTAAAGATAAGCAGTTGATGGAAAATAATATTGATAATAAAAAAGGGGAAAATATCTTTACATGGGGTTTTAGTTCAACTAGAAAAGGATTTTGTCAATCCCTAAAATGATATTTGGTGAAGCTTTGGAAAAGAAATACTATTGTCAAATCGCTATAATGAGGTGATAGAAATTGTGACCAACTAGTGATAGAATAATTGCCACTGGTCCAATTGTCCACACCAGGGAATGATATAAAGTCCCTGTCCTATCTATCTGTTATGAATAAGATTATTGAGCATATAAAACTATCTATAGTTCATGAAGTTTTGTTCATAGTAATACTGTACTTGCTGACGAGACTTTTGAGAAGTTTACTATTTTGAAATGTTCAGATTCACTGTAAAGCATTTTAGAATCAGTTGAACTAAAAAAAATTAGGGTATACTGAATGTAAATTTAGAACAACTTTGGTCTCTTTAGATCATATTTAGAGGTACGCTATCTCTGGGATTTTTTTTCACCTTTAGATAAAATGGAGGTCATGGTAGGTATCTAAACACCAATCCCACCAAATTTATTTTTAAAGCTAAAGGAACAGGTAAGCAACCTATAGGTTCCCTTAAAAATTACCTACAGGTATCCTACATGGCCTAGGGGGAAAATAGAGCAAAGTTCACAATGTGGAACAAAAGAGAAACATGTCATGTCGAACATCAACACAACTGAGATGATGGTGTCAAGGTGTATTAGAAACAAAACACTAATAACAAAGGAATGATCGCCTCCATAAGAAATTAGACAAAGCTCCAAGTATGACGTGCAAATGCAAATTGAGATGGTACGGGTATGTGCTAACCTCCTGCAATTAGGATGGATGATTAGATCATACTCAACAAAATAAAACCTGAAAGTAGACTTACATAGACTTGAATTGAGGCGATCAAAGGAATATGATAGGTATTCACGTAACTCGTGACACAGAGAGAAAAAAGAGGATAGGTAGAGAGTATACTTAGTTGAGGATCTATAATAAATTAAGGATCACTTGATTAAAGATAAGGGTATGGTATTATTATTGATAGTAAAAAGCACATCATCAAATATATACAACAGAATTGTGAGCTGTTCCATTCACTATAAACTACTTGAGAAAGAAATGATGCATTGCATTGAAAATTTTTAAATGGGAGCAAGATACTTACAGATTTTGTTAAATGCTACAATATCACAGCTCTGGATGTACTGATTTGCTGGTTCAGCAGTCAGATAATCCTCGATGAGGGTATCAACTGAGACGAGGTCATCCACAATAGTCATCATAATTTGCAACTTTTTGATACCATAACCTACGGGAACGAGCTTGGCTGCATAATCAAAAAAATTGTTCAGTAAGCAAAACAACTGCTAGAATACTCAGCATTGATCACAACCATGCTTCTTGGCATGAACTAAATAAAAGAACTCTAGAAACAGGGAGACAAAGGAAAGGCACGTACAAGCACCCCAGAGCAATCCCTCCATCTGAACGCTCCTAACAGCTTCTTCAAGCTTTTGCATGTCGGTTTCATCATCCCAAGGCTTTACATCCAACAATACTGAAGACTTGCCAGCTATTTGCATAAAAGGTTTACAGCGGTTAGCTTAAAAACGAGAACAAACAGCTTGCATCAAATTTATATCTTGCATATCCACAGTACAATTGTGCATGAAAACAATACTTACATTCCTTCTTCTTCCCAGAAGCCTTGACAACTGCAGCACGTTCTTCAGCAGCCTTCTTTTCCTCCTCTGTCTCCTCGCCAAAGAGATCGACATCACTATCATCATCATCCTCCGCAGGAGCAGCCTGAAATTTGAATTACCATAATTAAATCATAACAAAAATAGAAGGTTATCAGCATTAATCAAATAAATCCTTGTGTAAAATACCAAAGACTACGAATATCTTGTTATACATCTTGAGTCAATGAAAGATCTTGATACAATTAATATAAATCATAATACTGTAGGATTAAGATATTAAAAACCATTTTTGACTCAACAAGTGATACTATAGAAAGGAACAACGAAAATTGTTAAGAATTTTGAATTCCTGTTAGCATGTTCCTCACCATACAAGGTAAATACGTCAAGATAAGAGTGTTCAAACTTGAAGTAAAGAATCATTTTTTGTTATCCTACATCACCACCGTACATACTTTAGAATTCTTTATCTTTCATTAACAGAAAATAATGCTTTAAATTAACAAATATCTCATTTTCAATTGCTCACCAAATTCAAAGAAAATGTTGCTTCGAATCTATTTTCAAAGGACTGTCATGTATTGCAAATCGAGTGGCAAGTGAGTAGTAGTAAACTCAATGCAACAATCCAAGGTTTTAAATATCCTCGATATATCTGATATAAGCCGATATACTAGGAAGCACGGACTCTTTACGGAGGCTCTCGCACCTGAGTCGGACTCGTATCGGACTCGGGTGTGGCAGGGGTGCGGCGGGACATGCACGGGGTGCATCGGGGTGTGTGTCCCATTATTTTATTTTAAAAAAATTAATGGGTGCGGCTAGGGTGCGGTTCGGTTATGGCTAGAGTGCGGCAAGGGTGCGGATTTGGGTCTTTGCTATAAAAAAAAACCTTAAGTCCCACTCTTTTTCTCTCTATCTAATGTTTTCCCTCCCCCCTCTCAAGAACCCTAAATTCCCAAATCCCGATCAAAACCTTAATCCTCTCTTTCGCCGTCATCGACTCGTCTCTCCGTTGGCTTCTCCACTCTTCGTCGTCAACTCTGCTTCTCCACTCGTCGCCATTAATTCTTCCTTTTCTCCGCCGTTGACTCTGCTGATTCCTCCAGCATCAACTCCTCCACTCTTCGATGTCGCCGCCTTCTCCCTCCAGTATTCCACCATTAAACTTTGTTGCTTCCTGTTGCAAATATCCACCATTAAACTTGTTTTGAGATTGGTGCACATACACTTGTAATGAAGTTATAAATATAGTTTTTGCTTTCTGTTGTGATTGTATGACCATAATTAATCCTTTATTGCTTCCTATTGTGATTGTATGACCCCACAAAAGTCCGTACAACCTTAATTAATCATTTTTGCTTCCTTTTCTTTGCTTGCTTGTTATACATAATACTATAATATGCTAGATTGTTGTGATTGTATGAACTCAAATATACATAATATGCTTGCTTGTTGTGATTGTATGAACTGAAATATCTTGGTTAATGTATGATTATTAACAATGATTTTGATTTTTTATACAAAAATATAAATATTAATATAAATATATAATATACAAAATAATTATTTAAATATTGGCTGAATCCCAGTCGCACCCGCATCCTACTGTTTTTTGAAATTGCCGCATCCATGCACCCGCATCCCCGCACCCGAATTGGTGCTTCCTAGCCGATATATCAGGTTCAAGAGTAAACCGACACAAAATATTAAAAAATTTAGTTTATATCTTTTGGGGGAAAATATTGGTGATATATCGGATATCGGAAGTCAGATCGGCCGATATGTCCCCAAAATATATCGGTGATATTTGTTTGATATTTGTTGTCAAATATTTTTGGTTTTACAGGTTTGAAAAAAAAACAAACCCGAAACTGTTCTTTGATTCTTATAACTAATCGTTCTTTTCTTTTATTTTGAAATATATATGCCAAACTTTGTAATGGTTTCTATTTCAATAATCTATATATTTCAGATGGTTTGGTTGATTTTTCAATTTCATTATGCTATATTTTAGTTCATGCATATGTATATTTGGCATCATTTAATTTACTGTATACAAGAACAACAAAGCCTTTTTCCCAACTAATTGAGGTCGGCTACATGGATCCTGGTTTTCCATTTTGCTCAGTTTAGCGCAATATCTACTATAAGGTCACAAGCTACCTGTCTAATTTACTGTATATCTGACATTATTATGTGTGTTCATTAATTCGCGTAGTTTTATATTATGTGTTATTTATGTGATGAATGTGAGAATGCAATACATGTATATGTCATATCGATGTTATCTAGGATATATTCACTATCCTACATAACAACCCGATATCTTCCGATATCCCGATATCCAAAAAAAATTCTTAGGCCAACACGACACCAATGTCCGACATTTAAAACCTTGCAACAATCACAGAAACTCATAATGTATTGCACCAACAACTTTAGCAAAAACCAATACACAGTCATAATCTATTACATAATAGCAAGAAATATGAGTTAAACACCAAGTTGAAAACAACTTTGCAACATTGACTTCCAACCATGTCGATCATAAGTTGAAACACCATAAGTTGAAACAGACAAAAAAAATTACAACTTTAGTCACTAAACGTGGCAAATTTCAAGCACATTAAACATTTACCACACTACATTATTCACCCCCTCCCTTAATATACTACCCAAAATCCCGGACACAGCGCCTTTGCACAATTTGCTTTAAAAACAAAACCACCAAAAGGAAACTCTATCTTACCTTGTCGGCAACAGCAGGAGATGCTGGAGCTTCTGCAACAGCAGCCCCTTCAATCTTGACACCCTGTCCCTCAGCAGAAACACCACTACAAAGCAAACAATAAACACAAGTGAGCCTTAACCAATCAACATAACAACATTTAAAAATTAAAAAAACTATATCAATAAAAAACTACATACCTAATCCTTATGAGAGCATCAATGTGCTTGTACCACCTAGCAACATTGACATACTCAGCCGACGGCACAGTAGGGATCGCGGAGAACACTGCAATATCATCCTTTGATGCTTGATACCTGCAATGATTTCCCAACTGAACATTAGACAATAAACAAAATAAACATTAATGAACAAATAAATAAGCATCAATGACGACTAACCCGCTAATGTAACTGCGAGAAAGAAGGTACTTGTCGAGCTTTTTAAGCCCAGATGGCGAGTTGACCGCAGGAAGTGTCACTGCCATTCCTAATAAAACAATCTGCAATCCATACAACACATAAATTCACAAAATTACAACTTTACTGGGTTCCCAAGATTATCGTTTCTTTTTAATGATGAATTTAGTAGAGTAACAATTATTAACCCAAAAATTACAACAACAAAAAACCCTAAAAAGCTCGAAATTTGCTAAAACTCCACAATCTAATTAATTCAAATCAAGTTACAATATTTTCATTAATTTAGTCGTAATTTTGACAGTAAATAGTTCGAAAGTGTGAATATTTCTACAATTAGATAGTGATTTGAACAAGATTTAAACCATAGAAACAACAACAAACGACAAGTTGGGAGTTTGAAGCATCTAACAGATTGAAACCCTAGATTCTAATACATGAAGAGATTTAGAAGGGAAACTGATGAGAATACCTTCGGATCAGGCGAGAAATTTGAGGAGATTGAAGGCAAGGAGAATGCAAGAGTTTTGAGGAAGAAGACGGTGAGATTTTAGGGTTTTATAAAATGGGGGATTCGATTGTACTGACCATAGGAATAGGATCGGACGGTTTAGAAGCTTTTAGGATAGGGCTCGGGTTTTGGGTTTCATATTGCATTGTTGAAGTTGGATTCGGATCCGTTATAAAAATGTCTTTTACGCGTTGCTAGTTAGAGCAGTCGTTGGTTGCTAAATTTTGGGTAAATGGCAAATAGAAATAGAAAATACATGTTGTCATTGTAGTCGTTTGAAACCAAAATTTGGCTTTTAGTACGTTTTTAATATAAGAAGAAAGATTATCTACCGACGCAGCGTTCCGTACACGTAAATTTAGTAAGACGGAGTATTATTTATCGTCCATTAAATTAGGATTTTTTTTTTTTAAATTGAATCAGACGGGGGAAGATGTGTTGTCTGTTGGATTTTTTTTTTTTTAAATAAGGTTGGACGGGATATTATCTCCCGTCCGAGAAAATGGGGCCAAATTTGATGCGTTTTGGACGTGGGGCGAGACATAATGTGTCGTTTAATTGAATATTAAAATTAAAAAAAATTCTTAATTTATGGGTGTCTGTCTTGGTAGAATCTTGGTTGAATAAATAGGTGTTTGCAGGGCCGGCCCTACCCTAGAGGCGGGTAAGGCGACTGCCTTGGGCCTCCGAAAATTTCGCGATTTTAGGACTTCCAAATTTGAACTTTCCTTGTAAATATAGGTACGTATTTTGTGCGTAAAAAATATATATATTATCAGGAGCCCCCATGTCGGAAGTTCGTCTAGAATCTTCGAAAATTCAGGGCCGGCCCTATGTGTCAGTCTTGGTTATCAGGAATTCAGGATCTAATTTAGCGAATTATAAAAATATCTAAATTATCAGCTAGCAAAATCTCGATGCAGTACGGAAGATCGTTCTAGTATTGGCAGATATATGAACACTAGTAATTTACACGTGCAACGCACGACTTAATAAATACATATTTTTTTAAAAGTAAAAATTCAGACACGCGTGTTGTACGGGTTGGTAGAAGGATAAATTATACTAAGGCCTTTTCCCATTATAGTAGTAGAGAAATAAATACATATTTTTTTAAAAGTAAAAATTCAGGCACGCGTGTTGCACGGGTTGGTAGAAGGACAAATTACACTAAGGCCTTTTCCCATTATAGTAGTAGAGATAATTCATATATAGTGTAGCTAAATATCTACCTACCTGTTGTAACTTGTTTGAAAAAAGAGGGGGGGGGGGGGGGGGGGTTACGGTCCTACACATTTTGTCTTATTCTCAAATGCAGAGACTGAGGCATAATGTGTCGTGAGACGAAATTTAAATTTTTTTTTTTTTTTTTAATTCACAGACGGTATATTTTATTTCGTTCGATCAATTTTGAGCTGCGAATGTGTAGGACAGTATTTCTTTTTTCATCCGACCTCTTCGACGGAAGATAATCTTTCGTCTCATTAAACGGACGAAAGGTTATCCCTCATGAGCTATATTTTGGTAAAAGCCATTTCGTCTCCTATATTTGGCCACGCACTGTTCATGTCAGAGTCACTTTTTTGGTAAATGACCAACGACCACAGCGTTTTTTTTTCCTCATTTTTTTCAAAATATGGGTAAATTGTAAACGACTACAGATGCTCTTATGGGCCTGCAATTGGGCGTCTAGCCCATATAATTTTCACTTTAGAATTAAGAATGCTTTCGTTAGAGTATTCACTGCCGTTTTCTAAAAATTCAAAATTTAGCAATTGAGTAGAATAAATCGACCACTATCATTCGCTAAAAATCCAAAAGTTAGAATACGATCGAACAAAAGATCGCTTAAGATAGCAGCGACTTTAGACAACTTCTAAATATAGAAGATGGAGGATCGAACTTCGTCGGTTTAAATTTTTATTTTTAATATGGTCGGATGGAAGATGACCATATTAAAAACTTTTTTCCCTAATTTTTTTAGAAACTTTTTAATATGGCCGTCCGTTCAAAAAAAAAAGATTAGAAACTTTTTTCCAAAAAAATAGGAAAATGTCACTCAAATAATTATAAATTTGTCATTACTTATTTACGAAAATGTCATTTTTTTTTAAAAACGAACGGAAGAACTTCTTCCGTCCGATCACTTCTCCCCTAAACTTTTCTTTCGCATATTACAAAAGTGTCATTATTTATTTACCAAAATTCCATTTTAATTTTTTTAAAAAATAGGTTATCACTTCTTCCTTTTTTTCTTTCACATATTATTAAAATATCACTATTTATTTACGATAAAGCTACTTTTAAGAATATATATATATATGGGTAAAGATCACCCGAAATTTTTTTTTTTTTTCTTTCAGATTTAGCAGAAACGATAGCAGATGAATGCTAAATATTGAATGCTATATATTAAATTTTTAGCCTAAACGATAGTGGATGCTCTTACATCAGAGATCCTATCTTATCTTGCACAATGTTAGATTATTGCTTGTAAAGATTCATGTTGAGGGCTTTACATATTTATCATAAGTATAATATACGAACAGATCACACAACCATTAGGGAAAGTTTTGCTTCGTCTAAGTTTGTCTTTCTTTTTGGTACTACTACTTTTCTAACTAAGTTGAAGGTTGATGCTCCTGGTGTATTAAAAAGTAGGCATTCATTTTTATTTTTTTTTAAAACAGCCTTTATTAAAAAATTAGAATTAATCACATATGCAAAAGAACCGAAGGTACCTCAAGTAAATTGGAACAACCATAAAGCGTCGGGATAAAAAACATGCCTACACTTTTTCGTAAGTGGCTGCAGTTTTCTTGGAGCATCCGTAGTCATCTAAACCCAAAATATGGATATTTCACATATAGTAGTGAAAAATATCGAAATAAGTTGTAGTCATTTAAACTCAATTTTTTGGCTTTCGAACGAGGGACGAAAAATCATTTGCTCGAAAAATTATCAGACGCAAAAAAAATTATGATTGCTTTTGAGTAAATCTATCCATATAAATGAGTACAGGTTGAGATGTATAGGATAATAAAAAAGTTGATAAAAAATAAAGTGGGATGGGAGATGATTTCAGAATTTGACTTTTTTGATACACATTTTTTAAAAAATTAAAACTGATCGACGGACGAGATATTATGATCCGAAACCCAAAATTTAGTTTTTGCCATTTTTTCTCCCAAATCTGACAGTCGACTATTCATCACAAACTTAAAATATGGGTATTTGGCCACCGACTGCAGCTAATTTTTTGCCAAATTATTCATTTTTTTGATATTTGGCCAACGACTACAGATGCTTTTATCTCTGAGTATACCCTAGATTAATGGAGGGGAGAATGTTGCAAAATGCACTGTCTTCCTTCATTGATCAAATGTGTCATTTACCGTTGATAGATAACATACATTTGCGAGTCCAATGCATGGCTTCTTTGAGCCTCGACACAGTATGTGGGGGCTTATCACTAGCACTATCACATTTATCCGATACTCAGTCTTGGCATTGGAATGGAACCGACCTGATTTATACGGGGCCGGATCCTAAAGTAAGACCCGATGCACTTTTGGATCCGAATTCGAGTCCGCTCAAAATAGAACGACTCGGACCCCGACCCATTAAAAAATACCCCCAAAAATATGAAATTTGAATAATAGGGTTATAGAGATATACATGTAAATAGTAATTGTTGAAGATTTATATATAAATATAATATTTATTCATGTACTTAAGTGCAAAAATTGTTGGAACCGTAGGGTATCAGGTACAAAAATACTTAAATGTAAATATTTATTTTTCACTACCGGATCCGACGGGTATATTTTTCTGACTAGGACTGTGATTATATATAACTAAAGATTCAATTTAACTATCTACTAATCTAATTGATATAAGACTATTATTCGAGCCACATTCAAATCCAAATGGTGGAACGAGAACAAACTAAGTAGGTCATCGTGACGGTATTAGACCTTTTCAACCACCTCCTATATATATTTCCACAAACAAAATGTTCTCCTCCACCACACAACATATATCAAGCAACCAACATTGTAGTCACCTTACCTACCTTGTCCGCATCATGATCCCTAAACTTGACAAACACACGTAGGCTAAGAACATCTGTAGTCGTTTGCTAAATATGCATAATATGTATATTTGGTCAAAAATAGCGCTGCAGTCGTTGGCCAAATATGCATAATATGCATAATTCGCTACAGGATATTGCCATAAATGAGAGAGAAAATGAGAAATATGCATATATAAGAGATGACACTTCAAGTGCCGTCGCAATTAAAAAAATTATTTTTTTAATTGTCGGACGGCACTTCAAGTGCCGCTGCAAAAAAAAAAAATTATTTTTTTAATGGTTGTACGGCACTTTTGTAGTGCCGTCCCACCCAATTTTTTTTTAATTTTCTAATAAAAAAAACCAAAAAAACCCACCTTTCCCTCGGACGGCCACCAAAAAAAATTTAATTTTCTAATAAAAAAAATCAAAAAAACCCACCTCTCCCTCGGACGGCACTTGAAGTGCCGTCCCACGGCACCCTGTAGGGGGTTATTTGCAATTTTTTGTACTTTTTTTGTAATTTTTTGTAATTTTTTGTAATTTTTTCTTAATTTCTTAAATTTTTTTGTAATTTTTTATAATTTTTTATTTGCACTTTGAAGACGAATTTTTCCCTCGGACGGCACTTGAAGTGCCGTCGCACATTTTATAAAAAATAGCATTAAACGACTCCAGCAAAACGTAACTTTGCTATATTCATTTATCCATTGATGTATATTTTGACCCTCAACGACTGTGGATGCTCCAAGAGCATCTGTAGTCGTCTGCTAAATACCCAAAAAATGGAAAAAATCGGAAAAAAGTCGCTCTACTCGTCTGCCAAATACCCAAAATTTGGGTGCCGCATGAACAGTCGCTGGCAAATATAGCAGACGGTTTGGCATTAGCGAAATTATAGCTGACGAAAGGTAATCCTTCGTCCGTTAAATGAGCCGAAAGATAATCTTTCGTCTCAAACGTCGGACGGTAACCAATACACCGTCTCTTCAATTCGGCATACGACGAAGACATCGGAGAAAATTTTCCGTCCCATTATTTTTTTTTAAAAAAAAAAAAGGAAAGTGAAGGACGATAAATTATGTACCGTTCAACACATTTTGTGCTAAAGACAAATGGCCTAGGACGGGGACTTATCCCTCGTCCAGGTCAATGTGGGTTTGTTGGTTTTTTTTTACTCAAGACGACTACAAATATGCTCTAACTAACCTCTCCCTTCCAATATAATTGAACAGTATTCAACAAACACGCTTTCTTCCATAAATCCCCACCAATTAAATAACACTAGAAATTTCCTCCTCGTCGTAATTTACATCTTCCTATAAAACCCCCCTCACTCTCCTCTACTTTTTTTCACCCCCTCCTTCTTCCTCATCTCTTCCAGTTTCTGCCATGAGTTACTACAACCAGCAGCAACCCCCCGTCGGCGTCCCTCCTCCTCAAGGTAAAAAAAAAGAGTTGCGATTTCTATCTTCAAAGTTCAATATTTTTTGGGGAAAGTTGGGGTTTTTAAGTTTAAAACTGCATCTTTTTTGGGGGAAAGTTGGGTTTTTTTTTCTTTTCTGATGGGTTTCGGGTTCTGGGTCGGAAATTGCAGGATACCCGCCGGAGGGCTACCCGAAGGACGCCTACCCTCCACCGGGGTACCCACCGCAGGGGTACGGTCAGGGCTACCCGCCGCAAGGACACCCGCCGCAGTACGCGCAGCCGCAGTACGCGCAGCCGCAGTATGCGCAACCGCAGCAGCAGCAGAACAGTGGGCCCAGCTTCATGGAAGGATGGTAACCTCTCTCTTGCTCTCTTTCTCGATCTCCATTTTTTTTCTGGCGCTCGATAGTGGGTACTGTTGGTATCGGCTATCGTGCGCGCCTCGATTTTTTTTTTCAGTCGGTGTGGCGCACGATAGCGGGTTTTGTTAGGATCGGCTATTGTGCGCTTATTGGTTTCGAAGAGTAGTTACTTAATAACGTGCGCCTGACGGAGTTTGACGTTAGATTGACGTAGTTGGCGCACGATAGACGGGGTCCATTTAATCGTGCGCATCGCTGTCGTACCTAATATTTTTCTCTTTTTCTTATTATATTAAAAAGGATGAAAAGGATGAAAGTAACGTCTAAACAATAAGACCATTTCAAAAAAAAATTTAAAAATGGACGAATTTTCTTAGGACGCCCCTCGTATTTGACGAAATGACGAATGAATCCAAGTGAGGTGGGCCCTCCAGGTTGGGAATGAGTGTAATTTGCTGTTTTGTTGGCCTGTGGGATTCTGCACTCACGCATGCCAGGAATATAGGTGGAGATATTATTATTGTAAACACTTGCAATGCACCTTTTTTTTTGTTCGTAACCTGATGTAAGCATTGTAGACGAGAGTCTCGTTCAAATTAGTAGCAGTCGAAGGCAATTGTAGAGACGGTCTGTTGGATATATTGGTATATTCTCTCTATATAAATAGTACATGTGCATATGAGTAACACGTGTATTGAATGTACTAATTGTATGGATATCGGAACGCGGGTTGAGTGGGTTGAGAACCCAGTACCCAAACCAATATTTAAAAATAAATACTGGCTTGTGATAGCAGTCTAGGTATTCCAATGTTGATATCTAGGGTGAATATCTCAAACAACTTAGATCTAGAGATAAATCCTAATTTTCAATTGTTAATTTCTCACAAAACCCAACACGGTCTGTGTACATGTTCCAACACGGTCTGTGTACATGCTCCCACACGCACGTTCATAATAATTTATCATCTATGAAATTTGTACAAGGAATACAGATTATTAGGATCGGAAGCTAGCTCCAGTTAATGGTGGTAGTAATATTTGGGATGTAGGGAGTGTTTAGATTGTAGCGGAGTAGGGGTAGGGGTACAATTAATGGGGACTAATTAGAAGTTGCTACCTCGGCTTTTTTTTTAAATTTTTACGTAAGGCTAGAAAGTAGAGGGAAGAAAGCAATGGAAGAGCATTGTAGCTCATCCCCCATGTTTTCCCCTCTTTCATGTTCTTTGTTTGTCTTACGTGAAAATGAACTCCCTCTTAGCACATGCATAACACATCATCACTTTGTTGATGAAAACAATTGTTTACGACATTGAAGATATATGTGAGTATATACAGAGATGTTCGACTTCTATTTTTTTTTTTTTTTAAAATGTTTGTGTTTGTGCAGTTTGGCTGCATTGTGCTGTTGCTGCCTGTTGGAGGCCTGCTTTTGATTGAACAATTGTGAGAGGGAGTGCTGCTATCCTCACATTGCAAGAATTATTTTCAAGTTATATCGACTCAATTTTATTATTTCGCTGGAGTTTTATTGTCATCATTGCACTTATCTTGTGCTATATGTATATGGAGAAATCATATCAAAACTTGGTCTAGAAATGCGGTCATTTTATTGTGAAAAATTCATCGTTCATATGTAGTTTGATGAGTTAAATTTGAATGCAAGGTTTTCTTGTGCTTTTATCATGTTATGTCATCTGCTTGATACTCTCATTTTTTGTATATGCTCTTCGTCCGATATCTATCTTTGAATGTATAGTAATTGATTCACACCTTATCCATGGTTTATCAATGATGAAGAGGAGCATGCTAGTGTCATTATTGTGATCATTGATGTGAAGAGTTGAGCCCAGTATTTTATTTATTTTTTTGAACTTTTTAGACCATTAAAGTATATGAGGCTTAGAGGCCATGAGCTGGTTATTGGTTTAGAAGTTTGGTCAATGTTATTCTTATAAGTAGTGGGTTGGTCCTAGCGGGGCCAAGCCCAGAAACAACAGTTTTACATTTGGTTCAACGAGAGGTTGTGGGCTTATTATTGTTCACAAAAGACATAACGAGTTATATCCATCGACCCTGTTCTCATCGAAGGAAACTCTCCCAAAGTGGTCGGTCATCATCCTCGCAGCAGCAGCATTCAATCGAAACAAAAAGGTGGCTTCAACCTAAAACCTTTTTCTCCTCCTACAACTATAATCTTATCGACTCTAATACTCCATATCTTAGTATTTTTAACTCATTACTCTTTAACAAAGAGGCTTACCATCGTCAAACCCTAGTGGTACTTCCAGATTAACCCAGTGGGCCGTGGGCCAACTGGGTTACTCTTGAAATTAATGGAAATCCCCTTTGGTTTATCAAAATGTTTTATTTGGCCCCTCAAAAAAATAAACGTTTAGTTGAGTTGCTCATTCAACAACCATCTATATAATAAAACACAAAGAAAACTATCAAGTGGCTCTCCTTCAATCCCCCAAAAAATCAAAGGCCCAGATCTAGCCTTATAAAACATATTTCCCCCCCCCCCAAACTCAAATTCAAATCTCCCACCCAAAACAACTTCTATATTTATTTAATTTTTTTCTCTCTCTCTCCGTCCCTCTTCTATTAAAAAAATTAAGAAAATAAAATTTTTTTAAATTTTAAAATATTAAAAAATTAAAAATTTTAACAATTTAAAATTTTAAAAACTTTAAAAATAATTCAAAAAAATCAAAAAAAAATATATAATATGTTTTTTGCTCTATGTTTGCTACTTCAATTAATTTGCTGGACCTCCAAAACTATTTTTTATGATCAAACAAGGTGCACCGTTCCGAAGACGTGTCAACGGGCAAACCTAGTTCATATACATATATAGAATTCAGGGAGTACTCGCACATTTAACACACTAACTATACCGATGACTCACACCTAATAGTCGAGGTCAACTAGGCAACAACTCACACATCTACCTGACATCCAAAAACACATCCTCCACATGGAAACCTACTCGATGGCCCGAGGCGCCGGTCTCACTAAGGAATTCGAGTCAAATTGAACAAATTAATTATACAACAGCAACAAGTAACTTGTTGATGCATGCCTCTCACGTGACAAACACAAAATGAGTATCTCAATCCAAATTTGAATCATGCGAGAGCTTAACTTGCTTCAAGTACTGGAAGAAGTGCCAAGGACCATTAATTTGTTGTGCCCTCTCCGACAAGTAAATAGGGACATGGAGTAGCTCGGTCTAATCTCAAAGTCCACATGCGACAATCAATGCTATATAATATACGTCAATACCCCCTACCCCTACTAATAAGGGGATTATTAGGCATAATAATCATTTATGCAAGTTGAGCCTAATTAGAGCATCTCTAGTCCTTGAATGTAAAAATATGGATATATAGATAAATAGGAATAGAAATCGCAGTTTTGCTGCAGTCGTTTAAAGCTATATTTTAGCTATCTATATAAAAATAATAAGCGACGGCACATGAAGTGCCGTATGAGAAAAAAAAATTAAAAAAATCAAAAATTTTGTGTGACGGCACTTGAAGTGTCGTCGGAGAGCGAAAATAAAAAATAATTTAATTTATTGGAGGGACGGCACACGCTGTCGGAGAAGAAAAAAAATTTTAAAAATCAAAAAATCAAGCACGGACGGCACATGCTGTCCAAGAGCCCAGGTGAGAAATTTTTGTCATTTCCCATTTTTCGGAAATTTAAAAAACAATTCATTAATTACAAAAAATTTTCAAAAATTACGAAAACATATCAGAAATTGCAAAAAAAATTAAAAATTGCAAAAAAATTAAAAAATACAAAAATCTCCGGACGGCACTTGAAGTGCCGTCCGAGGATTTGGGGAGCGACCGGACTTTTTTAATTGAAAAAAAAAATAAAAAATCAAAGGACGGCACTTCAAGTGCTGTCCGAGGAATTTTGGGGGATTTTTTAATTGAAAAAAATTATAAAAAATCAAGCGACGGCACTTGAAGTGCCGTCACTCAAATATGGATAAAAGCTATATGGATTCTCAAATATAGCAATCTCCTATAGCAATTTATCGATAATATGGATATTTGGCAAACGACTGCAGCGGTTTTTTTAGCCAAATATCCATATTATCGATATATAGCAAACGACTACACATGCTCTTATACAATTTATCCCAGTTGTCACGATCGAGTACTAGTCCAGTAGTCCTCCTCCTCCTCACCCAAATACATACCTCAATCTCAATTACTTTTCATTCTATCCCAGTTTATCCTTAATTCTTTTTACTTCTTCTTCTTCTTCTTCTGAGTTTCAACCATGATTTACCACAACCAGCTGCAGCAACCTTTCTCAGGGTGGGTACCCTCTGCATATGCAGCCACCTCTGGGTCAGAGTGTTCCTAAACCCAAAATCCCCAAATATATTTCTTATAGTGCATTAAAAGACAACTATATATTTTAACTGATCTTTAACTTTATTTATTTTGGTTATGTGCAGTGTCCAATGCTTGGAATGCTTCAGTGCCCGTGTCAGAAAGCCAATGATGGAGTTGAGCGAGAACACCTAATATTTACTCGTTAAACTCTTCTCCATTCAATTCTACTCAGAGCAACCACAGTTGCCGTGCATTTATATATGCATATTATTTTTCGTCCAAATTGAGCTGCGATCATGTGACATTTATACATATTTTGTCTTTTTTAAAACAGAACAATGATATATTTTAGAATCGATATAGTAATATGCATAATATAAAAGACGAAACATCATGTTTCATCTGTAAATTTTTATTATTTTTTTGAAGGATTGAAGAAAACATGATGTTTCATCCTAAATATCTTATAATATTTTTTTGGGATCGAACCAAATATGAAGAAATCCCCTTTCTTTTCAATTAAACTCAAATCTTATGCTCTTAATTAGTTAGTTAATTAGTTTAAATAGTATTTTAGTTAGATAATTAGTTAATTAATTAAGTTTAGTTAATTAATTACTTAAGGCATACAGTGGGACAAAACATCATGTTTCGTTTCATTGTGGGTCCCTACCATTTAAAAAATATTTTAAAAAATGAAAAATCTTTTAAAAAATCCAAAAATAAAAATAAAAAAAATACAAATCGATGTACCGTTTACAACTTTGCTATATTTTTTTCTTTTGCCCACTGCAGCAAACAAGTAAATGTTATATGCATATATACATATTTTAGCTCTAACGACTGTAGATGCTCTGAGAGCTAACAGGGCATCTTACTTACTAGTTATGAGGCTTACCACTAGACCACAATAATTTGGATTTTGTTAGGGGTGGCTGATCATACCGAAATTAGCCAACTAACCGGTTTTTCAACCGAACAAATCGATTTGGTATCGAAAAATTCGGTTACCAAAAGTATGGTACGGTGCAACCATACCGAGTTCTAAAATCCGGTTCGGTTTCGGTATGAATATGCTTCAGTCGGTATTTTACCGTACCGTACCAAATAATTAAATATTAAATAAATTAAACATTTTATGCATCACTGCCAAACCATAAATGTAAACCAAAAACCATATAAATTCTTACGGATTCTTACAGTAAAATGTTTAATATATTTCTTACAGTAAAATGTTGTCAAGTGATTCTTACACTAAACTTACCCAAGTGATTCTTACAGTAAACTTACAGTTAAACCCCTGAAAGGATTCTTACAGTAAACTTACGGATTCTTTCAGGGTTTACTGTTATTGAATCCTTATACTTGTAAGAATCCTTATACTTGATAACAGTAAACTTGATAAGAAAGAATGTTTAATTTATTTAGTAAGAAAGAATCCTTATACTTGATAACAGTAAACTTACAGTAAGTATAAGAATTCTTACAGTAAACTTACAATAAAATATAATGCAAATTAAATCAGGGTTTTTGCCAAACTTAAATTCTTACAAGTGATTCTTTCAGGGATGGTGTTAGTGATGAAAATATTGCAATAATAACAAAAGAGTTGAAAAATATTCTGGTGAAGATGTATGAAGAGTATAAGGTATTTGTTAGGTCATATTTGGTATAACACCAATACCGAACCGTACCAACCGAAGTAGTCGGTATACCGAAGTTTCGGTATATTGAACTTTTTGGTTGGTAACGGTTTGCATATTTTCCAACCGAACTAGTTTGGTATGGTAATGGTACAATGTCAAAAAGTTCGGTGCCGTACCGAGCCCAGCCCTAGATTTTGTTACGCACTGACCCCCTTTTAAAAATATTGACCAAACTGACCCACTCTCAAAAATATTTACCCAACTGATCCAATTTTGAACATGTCAGCATAAAATGTTATTGACAATAACGAACATCTGTTATTTTGATGTCGTTATTGCCAATAGTGGCACATGTAATAATAAAAAAAAATCGTTGTCGCTATTGAGAGTAACGACATTAGTACATCTCGCATTCACCTAGCAACTCTATGACTTTTTGCAAGAAAAAAATTATAATTGATGTCGTTATCCCTAATAACAGCATCATTATAACTGATGCCGCTATTGAAAATAGCGACATCCGCTATTAGAAATAGTGGCATCAGTATAATATAAAATATATATTTTTCTCTTTCAGATCTTCTACATCTTTTCTACATTAAATATAGAGAGATGATGACAAAAGAGAAAGAGATGATGACAATCGTGTGTGTGTGAGAGAGAGGAGAGAGATGATGATGAGAGAGAGAGAGAGAGATCATCTATCTCTGTCTCTCTCCGTTAATGAACTCACTCCATTAATGAAGAGAAGAAGAAGAACAGAAAGAGAGTTTTTTTTTTTTGATTATACTGATGTCGCTATTTCCAATAGCGACATCAGTTATAATGCTACGTCTGCGGCTCAGAGATGATGACAATCGTGTGTGTGTGAGAGAGAGGAGAGAGATGATGATGAGAGAGAGAGAGAGAGATCATCTATCTCTGTCTCTCTCCGTTAATGAACTCACTCCATTAATGAAGAGAAGAAGAAGAACAGAAAGAGAGTGTTTTTTTTTTGATTATACTGATGTCGCTATTTCCAATAGCGACATCAGTTATAATGATGTCGTTATTAAGAATAACAATATCGGTTGTAAATATTTTTCTTACAATTTTTTTCTCAAGTCAGAGTTGTTAAACAAATACAAGATGTACTGATGTCGTTACTCCCAATAGTGGCAACAAATTTTTTTTTACATGTGTTGCTATTGGGAACAACGGCATCAAAATAACATGTGCCGTTATTGCCAATAGCGTTTTTTTACTACCGTGTCCAAAACCGAGTCAGTTGAGTAAATATTTTGGGAAGTGGGTCAGTGCGGGCAAAAAATTCAATAATTTGCTGCGGCTGTTGTTGGTGTTTGTAATTATTATCTCTAATTAAAAAACGCTTAATTGTTTTTTTTCTCCGTGGGCCGGGCAGAGGCAATGGTATTGAGGTTTAAATTAAACTCTTCTTCATCTTCCAAGTTTCTTAAACGGTTGAGGAAAAAAACAGAGCACAGACGAGCAACAGCTAGGTGGGGGACAAAAGCAAATTGACAAGTGTCAAATTTACAAAAAGACACCACCAAACAAATCCAAGTAATTTCTTGCGTATTTCATAATGAAACAAACCATATCTCAAAATTAATTGTTCCTTGTTATCATCATAGTCTGGCATTCAAACTTCCGACTCAACAACCAAAGCCAACAAATTAGTCACTTTGCATCGGGATTCACGCCCCAGAGAGAGAAACTGCTGACTTCACTCGCTCGCCCTTTTCTCATTTGCATTTGCTTCTTTCCATTAGGGTTTATTGCATGTGTGCATGTGTAGCAATGCATGCACGTCAACTTGACACTTGTTCCCTTCGCATTTGTATCTCACCGCTCTCCTCAGTCCCCACCCACTCCTAATACCACCCAATAGTAACCGCATACCAATACATTGTATGTATGTACATAATACATATCAATGTTTGCATTTGACCCCCTTCCCAGATACTTATTTGCATATCATTTTAGTTGCATCTCAAATTAAACGATCGAGAACAAGAAAAGGGTGAAGGCTATGTTAGATAGTGCACAGCCAATGAATCCAAGCACAAAACTGAAGATTACGATATTTTGACTTTCACCTGTTTTATGCTACTACTAGTCTGCCTGTGTTGTCGAATCATTTCGTTTATAGCTGCTCAGAGCATCTGTAGTCGTTCCGACTCAAATTTTGGGTATTTTGCATATAGGAATATGAATTTTGAGTTTCAATTGCAGTCATTTAAACCCAAAATTTGAATTTTTGTTTAAAAAAATCGAAGGACGATAGATAATTTCTCGTCCCCCCCCCAAAAAAAAAATTTTGTTTTAAAAAATATGTTGGACGATGAATCATTTCCAGACTGAGGATGTTCTTTTAAAAAATTAACCACGGACATCCCGTCCCATAATTTCCCCCCTAATTTAATCCCAATTAACTATTAATTTAATCCTAATTAAATATTAAATAAATCTTGAATCATAATTAAATTTTAATTATAACCTAATATATACCCATTATAATTTATATAGGCTAAGGTCTATAATTATTTTTTTTTCAAAATGGGAGTGGGACGAGAGATCATCTCCTGTCCCAACCCCAAATTTGTTCTAATGATTTTTTTAATCGACGGACGGGAAGTGATTTCCTGTCTGATCATTTTTTTATAAAAAAAATTTAACGGGACGAAAAATGATCTATCGTCGCGGTGAACGAACAAAAGATGATCTTTCGTCTGCTATTTTTTCCAAAAAGTCATTTCAACTGTCAAATATAGCAGACCACCACTCAATACCCAACTTTTGGGTATATAGTGAACGGCTGTAGCGTTTCTTTTCCTATTTTTTCAAACTTTTCCTATTTTTTCAAAAATATGAGTATATAGCCAACGATGATTACAGATACTCTCACATAATTACTCAAAATTAGGTCCTAAATTCAAACTACTCGAGATTATAACGAGGAAATAGTAGTATGCATCAACAAACTAAGCACAAATCTCCTAGTAGTGCGTGAGTGAGCGGATAGGGCATTCCGGCATTGTTTGAGAAAAAGAAGAAGTTTATGAACTAAAATTGCTTGACCACATCATATGATCATTTATTTCAACTAAGTTTTTGTACACAAGTTGGTGTACTCAAAATATACTTCAAGACACACAAGAACGAAGATCTCATGGACGATCACATCGTCACCAGTTGCTTGTGGAATTAGAGGACATTTTGAGTATAAAAAATCACTGCACTTTTTGCAATGGCACTAACCCTAAACCATGATCAGAAACTCAAAAGGACTAAACTGCTAAATTCCCAAAAAAAGGAAGAGAAAATATGTCAAAAAAATACTGTACCAATCCCCCCTAACCTACGTGTCATCAAACACCACTCCACGTACCCAACCATTCCCACACGCGCCACCTTTCCCTCCCTCTCCCCAGTCCCCATTATAACCCCCAACCCTTCATCCTCAAAATCAGCATCAGCATCAGCATCTTCTTCTTCCAGCAATTCCAGCAATGTACCACCCTGTGGACATTGCCAAGGCCCACAAAATCATGGCCAAATTTCGCCCGATAGCCCCGAAACCCTCCATCCCTTCGCCACCCGAACTGGGCCCCACCACCACTCCAGCAGCCCTCAGCTTCCAGCCCCGCAGTTTCCGCACCCGCAAACGGGGCAGGCCCGGCCTCATACCCTTACCCCCCAGTAAACGCCAAACCCCCATTTTCATCCCACCAACATCTTTACCCTCATCACCCCCAATTGAGCAAGACTTGCTCAGAAAGCTACAAGATCAGCCAAGAGTGTTCACCCCCAAACCTGTCAGGCCGGTCGGATCCAGCGTTACTGTCAGCTGCATCACTGAAACCTCGAAGATCTCAGCTGTGAAGTCGTCAAAGAAGAAGAAGAAGGCAGAAGAGGTGGAGGAGGAGGTGGAAATGGAGGCTTTTCCGGCGGTTGTTTCGGGGGTGAACAACAAGGTGAGGGTGGTGAATTCGGCTTACAAGGAGATGGTGGGGCAGCCGGAGTGCCCGTGGCTTGAATCTATGGTTTCGAGAAGCTGCAGTCTGGGGTTGGAGACATCAGCAAGGGTTTCGTCGAGGCGGATTAACGGGGAGGTGGTGCTGGGATTGCCGGACAGTTGGAAGATTCCGGTTGGGTCTGAAGGGTTCTCGTGTCGGGTGAAGGTGGAGTGGGCATGCAATGGGAAGAAGAGTTGCATTGAAGCGCCCTGTGAAGTGATCAGAGTGTACTGTGATTCCAAGGACTACTGGTTCACTTGGAAGATTCACACTACTGAGGCTCTTGGGACCAACTACAAGGATTGAGCATTCTCAATCTTCTTAGCTTTTGTGTTTAGGTTTGGGCTTGTATGTATATAATTATAATATAAGGACTAGAGTTGTGTAGTTTTGCAATTGTGTAGTAAGTTGATGTACGTAGAGAAAGTATATATAGTGAGAAGGAAAACAGTAATGTTCACTCATAATTTTATTGAATAAGTGCAGCTTGTGTTGTGATTTAGACATGCATTCAACTTTGAGTTTTTGAAATGAGATTGAATTGAAACTGATATCAGATGATAATTAAACGACGACAAAATGTAAGTTTAAGTGAGACAACTTAAGCTTCCTCAGCTTTTGGGTGGCCCTTCCACTTGAAATTGTCTGCATAGGCTTTCACCTGCAAAGATGACAAAGATTTGAAGAGGATGGTGAGAAGCAGTAACATCACTGTAAATTGTATTGCTGAAAGCAAAAGGGATAAGCATGCTCAGTTTCAGGGTGTGAGATTTCAGAGTACAAGCAATGTGGAAGAATATAAGGTCAGTAGTAGATGCAGCATACTGACAGTAATATACGCTTGATATCTTAATGTTGAATAGCTTCAATTGAAAGATTGAGATCATGTCATGTGCATGATATATCTCAATATAGAATAGTTTCCACTGAACAGTTTAGGAGACAGCACCGGAGATCATGTTCTATGCATGATATGATCGCTTCTGAGGTTATCGTATTGAAGTTGAAAACAGATAAGTTGGAACTATAAGAAACCTTGTGATAGTACGGATGTTCAGGTCTACAGTGAATCCTCAATGGCGTCCCTTCTTAAAATACACTCAGTTTAGTCGGAAGGCCCTTTAAGAAACAAACTCAACGAAGAAGAATCGTAATGTTTCATACATATTGAGTTGAAGGAGAGATCAACTTCAGATGAGAAGTAAAATGAACCTTTGTTCAGTCCTAGAAATGGTTACTAGGAAGAGGATCTTAAAGCAACAACATCAACTCTGTATTTTGGGTATGTAAAGTTCATCTAATAGTCAATAACAGAATCCTACATTCCTACTCTCTTACATCATGGGAATAAACCTATCATGAATCAGTTTCATTGCAACTAATGTTTTTGACAATGCCTAGAAAACCTTCATTCAGACCCAACTATGCCATTATGGCCGACTTCATTTCTTCTTCTCGTATCAGCATTCTTTAGCAACTTCTCAAGTATGACTTTCTATAACTAGAGCAGTTGGGTAACAGATTTCAGTCCAAAACTGTAGATTCACATGTCTAAACCATCTATACAATATATTAGGCTAAAACCACTTTTGGTCTAGAATTTTTCTCCTTTTTTCTTTTTAAAAAAAACAAATGTAGGAGGCAACCCCCACTATTTCTCCATCCAAATTTTGAATTAGAATTATATTCCTTAATTAAACCTAAAAAATCATGCTAGATGAATTTTTCAAAAAATAGTTTGCATATTTTTTTCATTTTTGGAAAATTCTGTACAATATATGTACAGGATTATTGTAGTTTTCTTCTAAGCAGAAGGGTAATACTATAGTGCAAGTTGTAACCTTCAGAAAACTGCTGCTTGAGGCAGCACACAGAAAGATAGATACAGAGGTATGTATAACATTTGACAGAATGCCGACGCCCAATCCAATATTAAGCATGACTGAAACAAGAAACCATGTAACCAAAATCAACCGGTTCCTTCTCCTTGATGCACCCAATACTCATTTCTATGGTAGAATGCTTGATAACTTATTCAAATATTGATAATGGGAAATAACTACAAAATGAGGATTCTATGTTGATCGAAGTCGACATCTATATACTAAGACACAATCTGAATCTAATCCCCTAACATCAATCTAATATTTTCTGTCTGAGGGATAAACCCATGAAAGTATTACAAGATTTGGATGTTGGTCCAATAGCATTGACCAAATTCAATCTAATAATTCACAGCCCTAGAAAATACAAACTTAAAAATCTATAGTTATGTGCATGTTCAATGATACAACACTAACTTAGGACTATTACTACCTCAAGGAAGTATTCGATAGAGTAACTTGGAAAGCTGATCTGCATTACTTGGGGATATTGCAACCAATGCTAGATATGACTTCCTAATTTAACTCTCTGATATTTTCATTGCTAAAGCTTAGTACAAACTAGAGAAAATAAATTGGTGAAGCAAACAAGTATCACAGGTCTTTTAAACTCAAGGTGATAACTCTGTTACTATTCACTAACATATCAGCCAGATATGGAAATATTGTCATTCGGTTCAAAAGAAACAAATTTAGAAGCAAAACCCTTAGTGATTTCTAGCTAGCTCTCCAATTCCTTGCCAATTTTCAAGGTATTTTTATTAGCTGGTTTAGCTGTCAATTTAAACTACTGTAACAAAGTAAGACCTCTACATTCTCATGACCATCATATTTGTAAATCATATTCCTCTTCAACAACTTCACAGAATCCTCAAGGATTAAACATGGAGCAAGTTCAAAGGTTATTCTAAATGGAACCCAATCTCTTGCACTTCAGTTTCACGTTTATGATCCTCAGTCCTTATCATTTTAGCAATAACAATTCTAAAATCTAAGTAACTAACATGAGAAATGTCAGATGTCTAGTCAAAATTTGTACCAACAAACAGTCAAGCCATACTTTAAACAAATAAAATTAATACCACCAAATATTTAAAATTAGTTTTATCGACAATTCTAAACATAATCATTAATGAAAGTCGAAAGACAACATATTGGCAGTAAAGGAACATACCCTCAAAAGGGGAGTTTGACGCTTCCGAACCTGCAACATAGTACCACAAGATCATCAAGGGATGCTTACAACTGTAATGAGGTTATATTAGAAGGATAGGCACAAAATAACCCAAATCATTGCCACAAGATCATCAAGGGATGCTTACAACTGTAATAAGATTATATTAGAAGAACAGGCACAAAATAACCCAAATCATTGCTACGATTCTGCCATATGGGCCAACAGATATCTACTTTTAGTGGAAAAACTACTCACAAAGAAATGGTCTCATACATGAAATGAATCCTAGATGGCGACATATCACGTAAAGGATATGCTTCACTTCACAACGTGTTATAACCGATTCAGTCTCAAAAACTTCAATACTTTCGATTAAGACTAGAAGAGAAGTCCTATAATAGGTGTTGGAGGCAATTTATACAAGGTCTAGAAACCTGATGTCAATCTTGTCCCATTTATTGCTTCTCAGACCATCATTACACGTTTAAAAGTTAAAAGATAAGTTGATACGCAAAATCTAACAGTCTTCCAGGTTGATGTCCAGTGTACCTACGGTTAAACAGAATTCAGTATCTGCACACAAGACCCACAAATCCACTCCAAAATTTTATGGACCTTATCAAGGACTGCAACGAATTGGAGGCATCACCTACAAATTGGATTTATACTGCTACAATTCCTGTGTTTCATGTATCCCATCTCAGTCTGGGTTTCAATATCACCCGGTGCACACAAAAGGACGAATAAAAGAAAGAAAGAGGAAAATAAGTGGAGTTCATGTGGACTATTGTAGGTTGATACTTTTGAGTTATGCATGCAATGTAAGAAGGAAAAAGCTTGCAGTCCATGTAGACTATTGTAAGGTGCTCCTTTTGAGTAACAAATACAGTAATTGCTGAACCAGAAGCTATGTTAGATTGGAAGGTTACAAAGGAATATATCTAAAATTGCACATCCTTTTCAAATTTAGACGATAACATGTTGATCTAATTGCGAGGATGTTGGGAATTAGTTAAACTATTCTGTACATTGACCTCAATATAAGGTCAAGAATTATAAAGGGAGAATGTTGACATGGGAATTCAAACTGTAGCAAAAAATCATTGTTAACTGAAAAGTGAAGCGAAGTCAGGTGTACATCAGTGTAAGTTTGAATAGCACTTAGAACTGATATAAGAAGTTTACCAGCTTTCACATGAATTCTTTGCAAAGTGACTTATTGAGGCCTTAACTCTCTGTTGAAAAGTTAGTTCATATAACCATGTGAATGATGATGATTAGCAATGGTTGGGATGAAGACTCTAGCATGACTACAACTGCTTCTTAAGTACCTTAGTGAGTTAGCTCAATTTTAAATGTAATTCCACTTCCATTTTCATGACATTGTGAGCTAGCTTATCTTCATGAGCTTGTGTACATAGAAGTCAACCGAGCTCCATTTCATTGAACACTTTTTCCCTCACTCAAGAGAAAACAGTGTATTAAATTAGATCTAAGAATTTGACAGAATGAATGGGCTCAGGCTTTATTTACATGTATTGGGTCTATGGAGGTATGGACATATGTAACACAACTGAAGTGGAATTGAAGTCTATTGTGGCAGTTATCTTAACAAATTTACAACTTAGAAGCATCCAAAAAGTGCATGGAACATATGAATTACCAGTAGTCCAATACTTGAACCTGTGATTGCAACTCAAAAAAAATTCGAAATTCCATTAGCTAATAGTCAGTGAATAAATACCTGATAGTCCCATCCATGCTTCTCAGCAAATGCCTTTGCAGCTTCTTCACTGTCAAAAGTCATCCCAGCATCACCTACATTGGCATATGGATCTCCAGTGGAAGTCCAGCCCATCAGCGGATTTTCCCATCTATAATAAAGACAAACATTAGAATATGAGAATGCATATCACACGTGCAAGCTTCCATGCAACATAGATTCATGTATGTATGTGATGGTGATGAATCTGGGAACCATCCACAACAACATAAATCGGAGGATAATGATAATGACAGAATCCTTAAAATGGTGGAAAAGTCTTTTGCTATTCCATTGGCATCTGCCACATATTTTGACCAAAACCAACTTAAAAACCAACATTAGAGGATGGAGTTAGATATGACGGAGCAGAGGTGAACCAAGGCCTATCAGCCATGAGTATCTACGTTTCTAGATACGGCAGGCTAGCACATTTTTAGGTAATGCAAAATAGCATAGATTATGGTTATATATCCTATGCTTCATTTTACATGCTCTAGTTTTGAGTTTGGAATAATGGTCAAAATACTGATGAATATTAACTTCGTCTTTCATGATCATTAGGATTTTGACCTTGACAGTTGAGCTAAATTCTGTCTCTGCTAATCAATATTATCATTGTATATTTCACATTTGAGGTAGTGTTTATTTCTCAATGAATTTGATGACTCGTTAATTTTATATTTTCATATGCCTTCTCCCAACCCCAAAAATATGAGATAAAGGTGTATTTTCATACTTGCATGATTCATGATACCAACTAGCTCTTCAAGAAACCAAGTTTGAAAATTGAGAACATTCTACACTATATATATTAAATAAGTGGCATACTTTTGGGTAGACATAAAATTGATTTTCCACTTGCCAAGTTTTCCAGATCCCTGCTGAGATGCTGCCCTAGCTGGAGAATATATAATAACCTGCCCAAGAACACGTAGATAATGTTAGTCTGCTAACGCTGCAGTAGGGGAAAGATCAACTAGACAATAAAAGGTTTTTTCAATCCTTCAAAGTTATTCAACTTAAATTTTTGTACCTGAGTATAAAACTCTTAAGAAAGGTTCACCTAGACTATGGAGTAGATGGAAGCTTTAATCCCCTAAAATGTGCACTAATATCAAAGTTCATAATCCTTCCCAGGATCAAAAGGACAATAATAATTACAAAATTTTAGCGGAAACTGGTAGTTTACTAGCTTAATCCTTCGACCATACACAAATTTGTCACTCAAAAACCTTCTCTATTGCAGTTACCAACATTTTCATAAAGAGATCATCCAGAAATAGTATCTGAAACCACAAAAAATCAAAATCTAATTACGAGAGTACTACGAGAAAGAGAGAGCAATCGTGAGGGAATGACTTTCAATTATATGTTTGCTAAGAGTAATCTTACTTATATACAGAAACCTAAATGATCGTGTTGGTAAAGATACTAGTGGATATCGGCCTGCATGGAGAGGTCATGCTTTAGAGTACGGAAACAAGAGAGATGATATTGGTCGTCATTTAAACGTCCACTCCTTCTATTAACCCTCAAATTACGATCGTCTGCCAACCACCATTTTAAGTTTCGTCCATCTACATCGCCCAAAAACCCTTCCCGAACCACCAACACTAATCACCTCTTCTTCACAAGAAGCATCTCCACTACCCTAAATCCCTAATACATTCCAGCCAGCTACACCCCAACTCAAATCAGCTATTCACGCATATCATACATACAAACTTCAAATCATTCATCATTTTATCCACAAAGACATTCATTCATTCAGCTCAATTCTTGTATCTGATTATAGAAACCTATAAAAAAAATACCCCCTAAACTCGTCACGAAAATCAAAGCTCCTAATCATCCATTCCCCCATAACCTAACGTAAACCTCCAATTAACATCTTTTTGAATATTCATCCAAACAACACCCGAAAGGGCGGCGCAAATTAAAGCTTAAAGTATAACAAAAACCTAAAGTGATTGGGAATTGCATGTACCCTGCGTTTCAGATGCTCTTCGGGGATGCCGGAGACGATGCCGATCTCGCCGGGTTTGATGACCTCGAGCGCGTCGGAAGAGAGAGATCTGGTCTGAGAGATCTGAGCTGATGAGGTGAGGAGGCGGGCGACGGAGGAGCTCCGAGATCGGAGATGAGAGGCGGCGGCGGCCATGGCCATCGTTCGTTAATGGCGGAGCCGAGCTGCGTTGCGTTTTGTGAGGCAAGATTTGTGGTCGTGGGGCAGAAATTGCGATTTTCCCCCCGAAATAGGTTTTTTTAACCTAATTTCCAAAATAGGTTTGTTTCAAAACTATTCGAAAGATAGTTTTGTCCTCGTAGGCTGCAGTACCGAACTGCGACCTGTTCGATTGTAAGGCCGTAGTTAGAAATTGCGGCCACTTTAAAAATAATTTTTTCGATTGTAGTTCTCAACTACTGTCTTAGTTCATTTTATATATTTTGGCTAAAAAGACTTAGAGACTTAGACAAAATATTCTAAGTAAAAATTGGCTAAATATAGGCCGCAGTTTCCAACTGCGGTCTAAATATAACAGAGGCCGCAGTTATATTTAGGCTGCAGTTCCCAACTACGGCTTAAATTTATTCCTTTTGTACTTGAAAAAAAAAATGTCTACGTCTCCAGGTCTCTCTAGTCCAAATATGAAATAAACTAAGGCCGCGGTATTTTTGAAGATGCCGCAGTTCAGTATTGCGGACTCACAATCGAACAGGGTGCAGTTCGGTACTACGACCTATGATGGTAGACCTATCTTTTGAATTAGTTTTGAAACATACCTATTTTGGAAAGTACACATATTTCGGGAAAAAATCGAGAAATTAGAGGTCGAATTGAGGTTGCAGAAAAAGCTTATATGTGGGTTGGCCTGAGTTGGGCCTGGCCTTTATTTTAAAGTGGGCTGGATCATAACAGACAAAGTGCATGGGTCAGAGGGATTAGAACTCGTCAAAGTAATTTCAAGTTTTGTACACAAATTGAATTTTTTAACGTGGATCACATCTAATGATTTGAATTTTTCATTTTGTATGATTGAATATGAGTTTGAAATGCCCCCCCTGCAATCTCCGTCCATTTTGATTGATTAGAAGAGGCGATTTGAATTGCGATTTGTATTGTCCACCGTCTACGTCCTTCAATCTCCAGATCCGGCCACCCCTCACATCCTTTCCCCATCCTCCCTTCTTTATTTTTGTTCAGTTTCTCCTCCTCTACAAACCCATATCCTCAGTTTCCCTTCCCTCCAAGTTCCTCGGCGAGCAGCTTCCCCCCCTCCTTGTTCCATCTCGAGCTTCCTGTCGGCCCATTGGGGTCGCCGTCTCTCTCTTCGGCTCTGCGTAGGTCCTGGTCGCGCCTTCCTCGGCGTGGTCCCAGCAAGCGACGCGCCCACGCTACTCTCCTAGCTCTCTGTGTCGCCCCGACCCTGTCGCCTCGGTGACGCCTGGCCCCACGTGCTGGAGTTCCTAGGTTCGGTCGTCCACTGTTAGTTTCGCCTGAGTTGTTCACCGGCTCACTGTAAGTTTGCCTGAGCTCTAAGTTTACTTCTTTTTCTTGTAGTATTAATTTCGGGAGTGTGATTGGGGTTGCTTTGTGCTCCGCTGTAACTTTTGAGAGCGGTTTCGGTCCCCAAGCTGTGGTTTTGTCCAGCTTGACCGTTTGTTTACTTTCCTGTACTGTGTTCCCCTTGGGGATTATTACATCCTGTGGTTTGCTCAGCGCCAAGCTGCTAGAACTTGGGCAATTTCGATTGTTTTGTTCTTCCTCTCTTCATCTAGTTCATCCTCTTTCTTTCTTTTTCTATTGGAGGGTGCGATTGCCACTCTGTGGTCTATGTTGTACATTTCTTGGCAGTGCTGTATTGGTGAGTGTGGTTCTGCTCGCTGTTGGGCTTCATCGTTCTGTACTTTTCCACTGTTAGTATTTACATTTGAGCCTATCTATGGCTGATTCATACCATGGCTCGCTCTGAGTCCGTAGCTAGCTCTCCCTGTTTAGATTCAGTTCTGGATGTGATGGGGGACTCGTCTCACCATCTTTTGGCTGACGAAAATGTTCACCGTAGCTCTCCCATCTCCTCTAACTCTCGTTCTCCGCATTGGTCTGACCCTCATCCGGTCTGTTTCAAATGCCTTCTTCCTGGGCATTTTAAACGCGAGTGTGTTAACAAACTGAAGTGCTTCTTCTGTAAGAAGTTTGGTCACTCTCGTAGCCGATGTTTCTCCCTGCAGAAACTCCTGGGCCTTCCCAGAGGCCATCCCCTTCCGGCCAAACTCCTTACCTTTCTTAATTATCCCCTCTTAAAACGCAAGCTTCACGCCTGCTTGGCTAGTAATCTCACTATTGTTAATGGAAAGGACCTCGTCTCCTCAATTGTTGATTCGCTGCCAGCTAAGAACTTCACTTCTTCCTTCTCTCCAGATTGTGCTTCTCCTGCTTCTCTTCGTCCTTCTAATATTGCTAACCTATTGATGGATCGTAAGGTTTATCCGAAACTCGTTTCCTTACCTCGCTCATCTTCTCTCAAGGTTCATCCACGATCTATCTTAGGGGCCCCTTCGTTGAGTTGGAACTTAAGTAAATATCCTGGATTGTTTTCATCTTACTTCTCTTCTCTTTATTGGTCTCGTTGTGCGAGGAGACTCACTCGGCACTACCGATCTTCGGTTCCCCAAGTGCACCCTATCAAGACTATTGTTTTTGTTGCGATCCCCTCTTTAGGTTTTAATAATCCTTGTGCATTAGGGATAGCTTATCCCAAATGGGCTAAGTCCTCGTTTCATTTTCCGGGATGTTTATTTCCTTTGTATCAACATTTAGGAGTTCATTTGTGGCTCAATCAAATCTTGATGGATATTAAACCCTTTTTGTACTCTATCCCCCCTAAGTCTCCCCCGATCACGGATGACTCTTCTCTCCCCCGTTGTTCCTTTATTACTAGCGCCGTCCCTATTGCCTCGGCGGTGGCCCCAGTTTGCTCCTTTACCCCATCTCTCCACGTCGAAGCTAGCTCTTCTGAACTTGAGTCTACTTCACCCCCTTCAGCGATGATAGCAACCCCCACCGTGAAGCGGAGATACAATAAGAAAGTCTATAATACTTTTCAGATTCGAGTGAGTGCTCGTATTCTTGCGCGGAAGGCAGCTTCCGTGTCAGGTCATCTCCTGGTGCTCAGTTGAGACTTGTTTATGCTTTGCCTCCGTGGTTTAGGCAGTCTGTTTTGGCCTCCGTTGAGCTGATAGAGTTCTCAGGGACTGCTAGTGGAGATTGGTGGTTTTCGAGTGGGGAGTTTTGGCCTCAAGGCTCTTGGCGCTTTCCTGTCGTCCTCATCTTCCTTCGGATTCGGATTGTTTGGTTTGGCCCTAGCAGAAGCTTGATTTTCCCGGATGATGGCTCCGCCCCCGCCCTTTTTCTCGATGTGGCGCTTCGTTTTGATCTCGCACCCTCCGCTTGGCGTGCTATTCAACCATATTTGTATCATTAGTGTATTCTTGTTTCTGTTTTACTCATTGTAAAACCTCTGATTATTGTCTGTAAATTAACTGTTTTTATTGATTTATATATGTTTTGATGGCTGAAGCCGTTTGGCTCTATCCGATTCATCAAAAAAAAGAAATGCCCCCCTACCTAGTATGTAGAAGAAGTATTTATGCAGAGTATCACTCCAACTTACCTTAAGATTGTGGCGTAGATTTTACGTCAACTCATGAAGAAAAGCCGTTAGTGCAATGCATCGGTGTTTTCTTATTGAAATATATTCATACTTAAATTGCATTTAAAGCTTCCGAATGTTGTGTCAATTTTAGACGAGGCAAAGCCGAGGAGTTAAGGGTGAAGAAGGAGACCAAATAGGGTGATAGGTGGTGACTTGTAAGAGCATCCACATGTCGAGTGTTTGCTGCAGTCGTTAAAATGTATAAAATGCATAATTACGTAAAAAAGTCAACGGACGAAATATGATGAACATGATGTTTCGTCTGTGAGAAAAAAATAAAATTAAATAAATTTTATATCGGAGAAATCGAAAAATTAATATTAAAATAAATGGGACGATGTTTCGTCCCCAAAAAAATCAAAATTCACATCGTGTTTCGTCCGAAGTGAATTTTTTATTTTATTTTATTTTATTTTATTTATTTATTTTTTTTAGACAAAACATCAATTTTGCAATTTGCAAAATAACCGGATGGTTTTTTAGAGCATTTTTTTCCCGTTTTCTAAAAATGTGAAATGACGAATATACCTCTCTTCTACTTCTATAAATTTTGTGAAGAGTTGAGCTCTACTCTTCAAACCCGAAAACTGATTTCTTCAACAATTTGTCTTCTCAAACTTAATAACGACTTGTAAGCGACTTGTAACGGAGCTTACTGTTCATTTGGTCAAAGTCCTTAATAACGTCGTGAAAGTAGACAAAATTCGCTCTCAAAACTGTGCACCAGATTGATCAATACCAACCAAGGGATCTTGTGTTATACAAATCCATGCTTGACAGAGCACAACGTCTTCATGAGTTGTGTAGGCTCTCCCTCTTGCACTACGGCTTGCCATTACTCACTCTTTTACAAATTTTCTAGAAGGAGACGGAGAGATGAAAATTTTCTAGATAATAGAGTAAGGAATATCTCCTTTTTTTTCATTGAATTTGATTTCAAAAAGGGAGCCAATATATAGGCAAAAAATGACAAATATAGTTGTTGTATGTTGGAAAGAGTCGTTGTGTCTAAATCAATCGTCGGATCAAGATTTGAAGGGTAGGATGTGAAGAAGGGTAAATTGGTCATATGCCGATATATATATATATATATATATATATATATATATATATATATATATATATATATATATATATATATATATATAGCCGTTGTGTCTAAGCCAATCGTCGGATCAAGAATTGAAGGGTATGATGTGAAGAAGGGTAAACTGGTCATATATGTCGGAACAATGTGTTGGGAAATAATCTATGTGGGCTCACATATGTGACTAAATGTATAATTGTTATTCTAAAGTCTAACCCAAATTAAAGTAATCTAATCAAGATTAAGTAATGGGTTAAAAGCATATAATTTAAAGTGTGATAGAACACGTGTAGAGATCGTAAAGTAAATTTCTTATTTTGTGATGGGCAAAATTGAAAATCAATAATTATCAATTAGGGTTATGGTTCCCTATATATACGCATCTTCTTATTTCATCTGTCATCCCATAAACAAAAGAATAGGGAGACGACCTCTCATAGAAGTGCGTATCATATAGGAAGATCCAAACCCTCTGCGTAATCTCCATCAATGGCTTCAGGTTAGTGCTTCCGCTTTTAATATTCTTCTTCTTTTGATTTAGCAAAGATCTATAGTTTCATGAATTATGATTTTATATTAAATCACTTTTGCAACATGATTAAGATCTAGATGCATAGAAACATGTTTTAGGTTGTTATTAATATTTTATGCATGTTCTTAAGTGTATATAAAATTCCATCAATTGGTATCAGAGCCATCTTTGCTGAATAAATTGAAGAACTGGTGGTTTTAATTAAGAAATTTAGGGTTTCTAGTTCTATTTGATATTCATGTTTATGTAATTAAGATTCATAATTTCAATTAAAAAAAAGTCAAACCGTAAGCATTTAAAATATGGTTTTGGATTTTTTTTTTTTTTTTTTTTTTTGATAAACCTAATCTGTTTATTTTTTTTTTAGATATGGTTTAGATTCTGTTATGAATTGATAGACTTTGCCCATAGAAATCTGTGTAGGATAGTTGTCCTTGAATTTTAATGAAAGGAAGATGAGATTCCCCATAGCCCAGATTTTTTTTTAAAGAGATTGCCCATATTTAATCCAGAATGTTAGTCAACCGTAATAATCCATTTTTTATATTAAAATTTTAAAATTTTAAAAAAAAAGATTTCCCATAGAGTTTTGTATGGGTTAGTAGTGTACATTTTAATGATGGGGGGAGTTTCCGCTGTACCTGCCACACACGTGGCAGGTGGCGGGGGCCATCTGGGTTTTGGGCTTCGGCCGTTGCTCTCATGAAAGGTTTTGGATGTGATTAGGGCTACAATCGAGCTAAGCCGAGCCGAATACCTTCAGGCTCAAGCTCGGCCCATTTACGAAACGAGCTCAATTTTGAGCTCGAGCTCGGTTCGAGCCGAGCTTTGACCGAGCTTTGACCATATTCGAGCTGAATAGCTTGCGAGCTTAGCCTACAAAAAAAAATCAAACTTGAGCTCGGCTCGTTTACGAAACAAGCTCGGTTTTGAGCTTGAGCTCGACTCGAGCTCGGTTCGAGCCGAGCTTTGACCGAGCGCGAGCCGAATAGCTAGCGAATAGCTCAATTCGTTTGCAGCCATATATGTGATATTTCAAGATTTAGTATTCTGTTAATAGTATAGAAATTATCAATTAAAACAGTAAACTTATAAATTTTGTATTAAATTTCTACTAATTTTCTATTGTAAATATTTTCTGTTATAAAATCAATTTGATATTATCTTGATATTATCCATCTAAAATAAAGTAAAATTACAAAAATTAAGGAAAAGATAAAATTTTGGGAAACAATTAAATTCAAATTATGGTTTTGGTTTTCTTATGAATGTCTAATATTTTGAATAGATCAATTGAAACAAAATGTTACCAAAGTGACATCTTTTGTGTAGATTAATTTATTTAAAATATCAAGATAATTGTGTGTTTGTAATTCATGCGTTTATTAACTGACCCAAAGGTAAGTTGATATTTGGCCGAATTTCATACACAGCTGTGGTAATAAATATGTGACAATTATAAGGTATTCTATGTGAACAATAAGTTAGTCCAAAGAATGACTTATTATTTCATACGATTTATTGTCAATATTTGATTACTACAATAAGAGTACCCCTTACAGTTAACGTTACTGTCCAAAGACTTGATATCAATGTTGTGTCTGGTATCTTGAGATGGGATTAACCATTATTTGAATTTATTGTTTTATATGGATTCTCTTGTGAGCTTATTTTGTTTTTTTTGTTCTATATTCAACTAGTGTATTTTCTGCTGCCTCAATAACTGCTAACATCAATTCTATTCCCATGCTTAATGAGACAAATTTCAAGGATTGGAAAGGGACCTTACTGATAACTATTGGCTGTATGGAATTAGACCATGCATTAAGGGAGGAACAACCTCCATCTCTCACTGTGGAAAGCCCTCCTGATGATAAAAGGGTATTTGAGAAGTGGGACCGTTCAAATCGCATGAGTTTAATGATTATGAAACACAGTATTCCCGAAGCCTTTAGGGTCACAGAATCCGATGGGATTACTAAGGCCAAAGATTTCCTCGACCAAATTGAGAAACGTTTTGCTAAAAACGATAAGGTTGAAATGACTACACTTCTGACTTCTTTGATGTCTATGAAGTATAAGGGTCGAGGAAATGTAAGGGAGTATATTATGGAAATGTATCATGTTGTTTCAAAACTTAAGGCACTCAAGCTTGAATTTCCTGAGGACTTGCTTGTGCTTATGGTTTTAGTATCACTTCCTGTACAGTTTAATCAATTCAATATCAGTTACAACTGTCAAAAGAAAAAATGGACTCTAAATGAGTTCATTTCTCACTGTGTGCAAGAGGAAGAAAGGTTGAAACAAGATGAGACTGAAAGTGCTCATTTGGCCAAAGCCTCTAAGGATAAGGGCAAGAAGAGGAAATCTGAGGATGAAAAAGCTAAAGATCTAGCTCAAAAGAAACAACATAAGGATACAGAGAGTTGTTTCTTTTGTAACAAGCTTTGACATATGAAGAAGAAATGTACTAAATATCACGCATGGCGTGCAAAGAAATGGTTGCCTGAGCTGCCGGAACCCAAATGACGGTGAAAGACACATCTTCGTGGGCGATGGAAAATCGGTAGAAGTGGAAGCAGTTGGGCATTTTAGGTTATTATTAGGAACTTTCCTTTTTATTTAAAATTTGGATTTGAAAGACACTTTTGTTATTCCGTCTTTTAAACGAAATTTAATTTATGTTTCTCTGTTGGACAAATTTGATTATTATTGTTCATTTGGAAACAATCAATTTAGTTTGTCTTTAAATTCGAATGTTGTTGGAACTGGTTATTTGAATACTTATGACAACCTTTATTTGTTTGAAACAATTGCATCATATAATGAAACCTTGCATGTAGAGTTACGTTGTGCTAAACATAAATTAAATAAAGAAAATTCGGTAGAAGTGCTTAGGTAATATCTCAAAAGGTAGAGTTGAGCGTCTTGTGTCTGATGACATTTTGGAATCCCAGAACTTCGCAGACTTTGATGTCTGTGTAGACTGCATAAAGGGAAAACAGATCAAAACTAAGAAATTAGGTGCCAAAATTCTTAATGTTAGGTGGTATAAACACATTTGTTATTTACTTCGAGAAAGCTCAGTCATGGTCTCCACAATCCAGAATATGTTCTTATAGTATTGCATTTTCTGTTCTAAAGTTTAGTTCCGGTTTGGAGTTAAATATAGCATTCTGATCATATTTTCTCGGATAAAAAAGGGGTAGTATTAATCAGATATTTATGAAATGACCAATGTATTTATTGCTTTAAATGAAGAAATAAGTATTCAAACCAGTTTATTATATCCTAGCTTAAGAATATGGTTTGCAAATTGACAAAATCCATCTATGGACTCAAGCAAGCTCCTCGTCAATGGTACCACAAGTTTTATTAAGTAATTATCTAATTTGGTTTTGAGATGAACGTAGTTGATGATTGTGTGTATCACAAGTTCAGTGGGAGTAAGCATATATTCCTAGTTCCATATGTCGGTGACATATTGCTTGCCACTAATGATATAGATTTATTACATGAGGATATCCGCTCACAAAGGGATTACCTCCCAAGGTCTTTTATGAGCATACTGCTCATATGAGTGTTGTATTATTTTGAGGATATCATGATTTAGTAGGAGTTTGTATTTTATTTGCATTATATTTGTGTGAGACATTTATATATTTGGTTATTTTCTGATCATAAATAAAGAATTCAGTTTTCTCACTCATTTGTCGTGCTTTGGTGCTGACCTCACTTAAGTTTTAAAGAGGACTAGTTGGAAATAGGCATATGTATAGATCATATTGCATGAAATTTCCATGCTACACATTCACACTTGATCTATGTCGTTTGATTATGTTGATATATGGGACCATTGATGATTTTAGTTACGATAAATGTAACGAAATTGCTTTGATCCTATATTTACATGATTAATGGACGAGATTGTTTGGCTATACTTTTGGTTATGATAGCAAAATTTTGAGCTCATAAAGTATGTACATTTATAAGGAGTAACATATGTGGCCCAAGTGGGAGATTGTTGGAAAATAATCTATGTGGCCGCACATATGTAACTAAATGTATACTTGCTATTCTAAAGTCTAACCCAAATTAAAGTAATCTAGTCAAGATTAAGTAATGGGTTAAAATCATATAATTTAAAGTGTGATATAACACGTGTAGAGACCGTAAAGTAAATTTCTTATTTTGTGATGGGCAAAATTGGAAATCAATAATTATCAGTTAGGGTTATGGTCCCCTATATATACGCATCTTCTTATTCCATATGTCATCCCATCAACAGAATAATAGAGAGACGACCTCTCATAGAAGTGCGTATCATATAGGAAAATCCAAACCCTCTGCGCAATCTCCATCAATGATTTCAGGTTAGTGCTTCCGCTTTTAATGTTCTTCTTTTTTTGATTTAGCAAAGATCTATGGTTTCATGAATTAGGATTTTATATTAAAGCACTTTTACAACATGATTAAGATCTAGATTCATAGAAATATGTTTTAGGTTGTTATTAATATTTTATGCATGTTCTTAAGTGTATATAAAATTCCATCACAACGGCCTATGCTATAAAATTTTTATCAAAAATTTATAGCATAGGCCGTTATTGGGAACAACGACCTAGGTTTATAAAAGGCTGTTGTTCCAAACAACGGCCTATGTTCATAACCTAGGCCGTATCAATTTTTCTGAGCGAATCAGGCGATGAGTTATTTGGGACAAAATTTTCAAAATAACCCTCCGCCACTTAAGTGAGAACGAGTAATGGGCGAAGGCGATCTGAGCCGCTGATCACGATCAAGAGCGATCCAACGACTGAGATCGCTGTTTTCCAACCCTTTCAATAGAGCATCTCTCTCTCTCTCTCTCTCTCTCTCTCTCTCTCTCTCTCTCTCTCTCTCTCTCTCTCTCTCTCTCTCTCTCTCTCTCTATATATATATATATATATATATATATATATATGGAAATGATCAGTTGAAAACGTGAAAATGACCCTAGGCCGTTTTTTAAATATATTTATCATACATGTAAATTACTTTCTATTTATCTATCTATCTATCTCTAATATAATATGTAATAACTATCTACTTATTATTAATGAGAGAGCTTGTCACTTTGTCACTTTGAGTTTGTAATCAAACAAACAATTTTTAAATATTTTTCTGTCACAAACGAAACACATACGTTGCACATGTAACTCTAACTCTATTGATTAACACGTGCATCGTGTGTGTAAATTAAAGTTTTTTTCCTTCATCAAATAAAAAAAATTAAATTTGTTTGTCACAAAACAAATACGTAAGTCGCACATGCAACTCCAAATCTATTCGCAACATATGCACCGCACGTAAAATTCAAGGTTTTTCCTTCAAAAAATTTTTAAAATTACATGCAGAGCCCGTTCAACTCTATTTTCTAAAAATTTAAGGCATTCATCACAAGTGTTGATCACTACTGATTTACGTATATTGCACGTTCAACTCTATTTTTTATATCAAAAACATACATCGTACGTAAAATTACTAGTAACTATTAATGCAAGAGTTGAAGTCACGTTACCATGTGAGATTACATGCATCAACACGTGTATATTACTATATTACTAGTAAATAAATAAATAGAGACTTCTTCGGTAATTCCACTAATTAATTACTTTACGTACACGAAACGCGGAATATACCACTAGAATCTGAATCTCCTCCATCCGTTCCCCGCGTTATACTCACTCCCCATTATCTATCCATCCACTCCTCCCATTTCTGAGATCCACCACACTTATCTAAAAGTTCGACGTGAATATATCACCATCCCCCCATCTTTCAAATCCCCCAAATCTCCCCCAACTTCCTAATCCTAACCCTAACCCTAAAATCAATGGCGGATTCATCATCCTCATCTCCTTCGTTCTCCGATTTCCCCAACGACGTCCAGATCAACATCCTCTCTTTTCTCAACCCCACCGACATCTCCGCCTTCGCCTGCACATCCCGCCATTTCTCCTTAATTTGCTCGCCGTCGTCCCCTTCCTCCAAAGCCCTCTATCATTCAATTTGCCTCCGACGTTGGGGATCTCAAACCCTAATACCGAATTGGACTTCCGACTTCGCCCTCCTCCATCGCACGCTCGACAAGTGGGCCCCGCTGATCGGTTTCTGGCGGCAAATTGGGACCCCGATGGGGGTCCCACCGTTGCTTCTGTTTGAGTGGGGCCCGAATTCGATCACTGCTTCGAGGGTTTTACCGTCGAGGGAAAGTGGGAGCTTTGGTGTGGTAAAGATGCCATTTTTATGGATGGGTATATCGAAGAATGGTGAGGCGGTGAGTTATTTGAAGGGGCTGGATGAGGGATTGGTGAGTGTTAGTGTGAGTTTCATTGGGGGGAATAATTTGGTGGTGGAGGAGAGTGGAGGGGATTTGACGGAGGAGGAAATGGTGGGGTCGCCGGAGGATCGGGAGATTTATGAGTATTTTGCGAATAGGAGGAGCCCGAGGATGAGGAAGAGGAAGGATGGGAGGAGGAGAAAGAGGTGGGAGGCAGAGCATTTTGTGAGGATTGGGGATTATTGTCCGACGCAGGGGAGACCTTTGCAAGGATTGTGGAAGGTAAAACTGGTTTTTGTTTTTTTAAAAAGAAGTTTTGGTACTTGTTGGCAAGTTACGATTTTGTGGCTCATAGTTCTAGTAATTGTTGATAACAAAGCAAGGAGGAGGCTATTTAGTCTTTTGGGGCTTTAGAGGTTATCCTAAAAACTTTATAGAAGAAGAATTTAGAAAAAAAATTACTTGATATAAAGCAATTCACGATCAACATTAAAAATCTAAATTATAGCTATGGAGAATGATCTTGGAAGACAATAATTACTAAGATGTTGAAGTGGAGCTAAAGCGAGGGCCGGAATTAAAATAGCCTTTTGTGGCTTTTAGGCAATTTTTCGAACCAATGCTTTGCATCTAGGGGTTTAGTGGTAAAAAGGACCAAGATTGTTATATCAGATAATAAAAGAAGTATTTTAAGCAAGTGTGTACCTAATAAAGCAGTTCGTAAAATCAACACTAAACATCTTGGAAAACACGGAGAACATTTACTATAAGATCTTGAAGAGGAACTAAAATCAGAGTGTCTATTGAGGCTTCTTACAAAATAATAATATTATGCTCATATAGTTGGTTTGTTAGTTTGAAGTTTGTAGGGAGGTGGAAATCCTAAAAGGTCCGTATTAAGAAGTCATAATTACATGTTTCTTAGAAAATGAATTATCTCATCATGTTATTTTTGGGGATTTTAGTAGCATGACGGTCAAAGGAGTGGTTAGAATAGGCAGAAAAACATGGATACTCTGGTTGGTCATTTATGAAGGATGTGATCTATGGAGATGAAAGTACACACTGAAAATTTAGGATATAGGTTCTGCCTCGCAAAGTTTTTTTTATGGGGATTACCCAGAAAAACAAAATCAAGAATAACATAGTAAGATATGGTAGACTACATAATTAGGAAAAGTTCTGTGATTATGAGATAGGTATATTACGAATTTTAATGAAAATCTCACAATATAATGCTTCTTTAATTTGTAAGCCGTGGTCAATTTTACATGATTGGGTATTGAATTTCTCAATTTCACTGTGCCTATACCTTGAGCTATGAGATTCTAATGTATACTTGATACCGTAGTTTTGTAGTAAAAAATGCTTTACTTGGCTACATTTGAGTTCCACCATTGATCCCATGTTTCTGTAATGGAGTTTATGGGTGCCATGAAATTAATGAGCACGTACTTCAGATTAAGTGCATCCAATCATAGCTCATTTGATGATATTTCATCTTTTGTCTCTGAATTTTTGCATTTTCTAAAGCAACCTTTCCTCTACTAGGGGATTTGTGAAAGCATGGACTTGGATTTTTATCTTGTTACCTATGATGATGTTGGGGGTATAACTTGTCGACGAGTTGGTGACTCAGGAGAACCTTTGTCTGGTGCTCCTGTCTTCTGGACTTCAAACGCCACTTTTCTTAATTCACCATTTTCTAAAGAAGAACAAGATCTTTATAGTAGTCGCTATCATGTTGCTCCTAACCATAGTGACTCAGAGCCAGGAGTTGTTTCTCGAATACTCTGCATCAACTCAAGTTATGACTTGGTGTTACCCAACCTGTCTGGCGCTTCTGCTAATCCTCGGAATGTGGAGGGCAGGATATGGGAGTACGAGAATGGAACTTTTGGGTTTGGATTTCTTAGGAATAAATTTATTGTCGATTTGAAGCACATTGTTCTTGATGGGGCCGTCCTTGACACCATGGAGGATAGTTGTAGCAGTTCTAGTCCCAGTAGTTCTTCTAGTCCTTAGTCATTTTAGGATTTTTCCATATGAAGTGTTTATAACAGGTGACATCATATCTTTTCAGTATTTGTAAGATTACCATGTATCCGTAAATTGTCGTTTACTTTTACAGTTGTGTTCTTATGTATGACTTAAAATTCCTTTTATACATTGTTGTATAAAATTCTTTGCCCGAAAATTTTTGTTGACTTATATACTGTACTTTTCCAATTATTCTGGCATTGGATTACAATAGTAATGGAAACACATATATATAAGTACGACATCTTGTCCAAAGTTGTCCATTGATTACATTGTATGCTGTGGTTGTTTGGTTTGAAAGAAAAGTTAATATTGTTGTGATCGCAATAGCTATCTCATTCTTATTGTAGTGAGATGTAGATAAATCTGCTTATCACCCTTTTCGAGAACAGGGTAACCATGGAATATTTCCTAGTTCATTTTTATGTTCCTTCAGTTATTCAGTTCACTTTCATGACCACGTGGATGATCTGGCAAAGTTTTCGAAGATTTTCATTATGTCCTATGTCTAAGTTGGCATCATTTACTTGTACAAATTAGGATGTTACAGTTGTTATATTTACATTTGTTACATTTTGTTCTTCAGATCACTTAAACCATTTGTTAATTAGCGAAAAAAATTTAGGCCATCTGTTTGCATTAATACTCTGACTAGCTAGATTAACGCATGCTTTGTCAATTTATATTGATGATTTCGTTTGTTATATTGACATGACTTTCTATACCATACCTTTTTAGAAGGTTGAGAAACCATTCGATCTCCGACCTCCTGCACCATTGTAAGGCAACTTAATTTATTGAGTTAGTATGGGTAAAATTCAAAATTACCTTACCTGTAAGGAATTCAGAATTTAAAATTAGGAGGAATAAAGGATGTATACTAGTACTAGAAATTGTGAACTGGGAATATTGATTTGAGTATATTCTTTATAGTTTAACGAAGGGATTACTATTTCGGATTTTCTGGTATAAACCTTGCAGATTATAGTATCCGGTGCTTCTCAGTCTTTTCTATTGAGGAAAAACTATTTCATTCCTGTTACTAATTCCACAAGCAGTAAAGCATTTTGTTGAAATTTCTAACTTTTTAACAATATATTGTTAAAAACATGTTCAACATAATAATCATCAATAAATTAATTTTTTTTTGTTTTTGAAAATGATGAGATCTCTAGCAATAGCTAGTGAATTTTTGTTGTTGAGCTGGCTTGCACATGAAATTAGGTAGCTTGTTGATTCAGTTCACGAGCCTTAGCAATACTGATGATACCGAATTGTTGCTTTACAAGTCTGGGCTCGAAAAAATGCTATAACCTATCCGGTCTAAAATCCTTGGTTGGTGAATGACATACGAGCCCAAACCATCCTGCATTCTGTCTTTTCTTTATGCATGTATCGACTATTGAGCTGTATATGTTAGTGTCTTTTGAATCAAGTTTGAGCACTAGATTAGTAAGATACATTATCATTCTGGAACAATTGCTGCTTGGACTGTTGTAAATGAACGAATGTTTTTTTTTTTTGGGTGCAAAATCTTTGTTTATAAAACTAGTTCTAATATCGTACTTCTTAAAGGTTGTTTTTCTCTTTTGAATTTTTAGATGCTTTACTGGTTTAAACTTTTGACAAACGCAACTATTTGGCTTACTGCTGGTTTTAGTTATTTTGTTCAGTTAAAGTGAGTTTTACTACTACTGTTCGTTTAATCATTTTTCACATTTTGTTTTGAGAGAGCTTGCTTTTATCAAGCTTTAGAAATGAAATGATTAGTTGAAGAGAAGAATCAGTTTCATTGACTATGTATGTGCAAGTCTGTGAACTGTGAATTCTTCTGATACTAGAAATTGATATTTTGTGAAGGTCTGAACAAACTCAGAGCCCCGTGATGCACACAAAAATATGGCTCCTGTTTAGAAACTTGGGTACCGTTATTTATAGGAACACAAACTCGAACTTTTGAAAGGTTCGTTCTTCATGACATAATAGCGTTTACTGCAAACTCAAACAAACTAGCAACTCAAATAAAATGCAGCCTCACAAAATCCTCAGCACTGTCACACTTTGAGGGAAAGAGAATATGCAAAAAATTGGAGCTATGCCTTCAGTATTTCTGCAGTATATTCTTCGCTCTCCAGGTTCTCCAAGTCGGACTCAAGCTGGCTATAATTTCCTGTCTTTTTGACAAGTTGGATGTGGTGGGGCTTACAGTAAAGCCTCCCCTCGTGTGCAATGTAGTTTGACGGGCTTATGGTACACCCTCCATGAGAGCATTTGAAGCAGGTTTTATGATATGCAGTCGCATTAACTGTTACCTGAAATGAGGTTCAGATACTGCATTAGTCACAAATTGCAAACATGAAGGTATTCATGGTAAATTTCAGATGTTTCATCTTTATTTATTCAAAGCATTTGCTTCACATATAAAAATGTCTGCCAATTTATTGTCGCACAATAAACATTTCGTCTCATGCTTGAAAATTTTAACCACTTCATTGATATTGTTGATGTGTTCTATATTTCTGAAGTCTTATTCCATTCGTATCTGGTGCTTCATATGTTTATACTCAGTTCTTGACTTGATTATTTTTACATTCTTAAATTGTTGTTGTGTGAGAAAGAGTACAAATGACACGGATGATATCATAAGTTTGTTATCTATATCTAGTGTGTTCGAGGTAGAATTGACAAAAATAGTTATTAAGGTTACATACCTTTTCGATAGGATACACTGCCTTGCTGCATCCTACACATTTTTCTCTGGTGCCTGCAAACTTAGTTGAGATATTGCTCGATGCATTCTGTGATATTAGTAACAGGTTTCATATCCTTGAAACTTATCTATAGGGGCTACTGATATGAAATAGTTGACATTTGCTAATTATCTTTGCTTTAAGTTAATGGTTTTTACCTCACTGACAATAGGTTTTTCTGGCTTCACAATCTTCGGTGTCCCTGAAAAGAGAAGCACTGAAGTTCATAATACCGAGGCGTGAATTCAGTTTATTGTTGCAAAGTGTTGAGTAAATCAGAATCACCTTCAAAGCTCTTATCTAGACTACCAGTCCTTTTGAAGGTTTGATCAAAATGGGGCCTGCAGTAAAGAACTCCTTCAAAGGAGTTATAGTTCCCCAGCTGCGCATACGCATAAGACGAGGTCGTTAAAGAAGATGATAGAGAGATCAAGTTATGTTAGAAGATAGCTGAATAAGAGAGGGAAGAACATGAAGAGCACCTTAAGAGTCCCTTTGCAATGGTGGCACCTGAAGCAAGCCTTGTGATAAATTCTGTTATCGGCTGTTAGCTTGTCGACAAGGTACACTGTCTTGTCGCATGCAGTGCACTTCTGCTGTGTCCCCGTGAACGCCATTGTTCGGAATGGGAAGAGATGGAACTGATCGATATAAGAAGTGTAGTGGGAAATTGCGGAAAGGGGAAGCAAATAAAAGGGAGAGGGAGAGCACAGAAGATAGAGGGAGGAAATAATTGCAATGATGATAGATTGTGCCATACATACTCATTAGGTACTGAATTCTGTCCCCTACGTTAATGTGAAACTTCAGAGAGTGATGATTAGTACTAGTCTTTACTTCGTTAGGAACTCAGATTAGTCTAATTCTACATGACACAACTTGTGCTTTGAGTTTAATGATACAGTAGTTACTATCGTATAACCAGTAGTACAGTACATGGTGCTTGTTGTGCTTGTTGGCACATGTAGTAGTTATGGTAACATCCATATCCGCTCTGTATCAGATCTGATCTGATTGGATTGCACCGTCACCCATTATTCTTTTGAAAAGCCTCGTGGCTGTCGTTTATTTTTTCGTCCATGTTGATGCAATGATAGCTCTGGCTAATGGGCACAGAGTGGATACACATGTCACTGCTCTATGCTCTGTCTGGTTGGTGTGACATCTAGTTCCTGCTGTTCGGTCTTTTTTCAAGATTCTATGAAGCCTAGTTTATATGATGTTTTATGAGAGTTGCGTAAAGAGTGCTTTGCGATGTGAGTTTCATTGCATCACTATGTCCGATGGGCCACCCTAACGGGCCTGGATAAGTTAAAACAGAAATACTATGAGCCTTTTGTGGCCTGGCTTCCATCGGACCTAGAGCCAGGCTATATATTGATTGTATTATATTTTTGTAGTTATTTATGTAGATATAGTAATGCATTTATTTATGCATGATAACTCATCTAGTTTTTTTTCTTCTTCTTTTGAACAAGGCCATAGTCACACATGCACACCGTACAATGTACACACTCTCACAATAATCGCATAATAAAGTGATAATGCAAGCGGAGATTAAATCCCCGATCTCTTACTCACTAGCTAGGAGGTTTATCACTAGACTACAGTGGCACTTGCACTCATTTAGATATAGATCATAGATGTGTTAATATTATATTTATTTAAGCATTTTAAAGTTTCATATTAAGTTTTTGCATTATTCCAGCTCTGGATGCTCACCCCTTAAGCAAACTTCATTTAATATATACTAAGTTCTATGTAATAAGTTGTACTTGTCTATTCTCGTATGACTTAGTATATTTCCTAATATTCTGGTATGAGAGTTTCCGATCTTATCTCCCCTTATAAAAAATGGATCACAGCTCTATTGGGCCTACATCGTTCTATCACTAATGTTATGCTACAGATATCAATTTCGGTGAATGAAGTTGCCAGTCGCCTGCCAATTGTCACATTGAAGACTCTGTATTCAGTTTCTAGTGGAAGGAATTGTGAGGTGTAAAGTTTTTCAAATAGGTTGATCCACATATTGAAAGTCGCACTAAGGGTCTGTTTGGTAACATTTAAGTTGGGGAATGGGAAGGAATGGAATGAAAATGAATGTAGAGGAATGGAAAGAAAGGGAAAAGGATGAATTAACTTTATAAGTTGTGTGTGTTTGGCAACTGGTGGAATGAAATTGACTTTTTTTTGTTTCCATTCCATAGTCTTGTTTGGCAAACAATGGAATATTATGGATTACGGTATTTTGAAAAACTTTTTTATAATATTTGTACATGGACATACTTCTGACATTTTGCATTTTAGGTTGAGTAATGAATAAAATTGTTTTCCTGGAGAGAAAAAACATACTTCTAACACTCCCAAAAAATGAAGATTTATTAATTCTAAAATCACCCATTCTAACCAAAATTAATTAGTTTACCTTATTTTTTATTTTTTTTATTTTTTTGTAATTTAATTCTTTTCACTTTTGATATTTGAATTTAAAAAAGAATCGGGTAAAAAATATATTATCAACGGGATCAAGAACATTGGGTAATTTACACCAAAAGAGGGATCTTAGTTCGGTACTAAAAGTTGGCGAGGTGATTTGCCAAAACTGAAAGCGGAAAAAAAAAAAAAACAATTATTCTCTGATTAAAAAGTTCGGTAGTTTCTGAAATTTAACGTTTATTTTATGTGAAGTTCTTTTAACATATTTGCACTGCATTCGAGAGGTGATGGTGACGAAGAGCCCTCTCAAAATTTGGAGAAGAGGGTTGATTTCTTGATGAATAGAGAAGAAAAATTAGTTGTTTCCATTCCTTTACCCAGCTTTCCGAGGGGGTGGAGCTGGAATAGAATTTGGCTCAAATCTTTCCCTAGGGAATGGCATTTAATTGTTTCCTTTATTTTCTTTTTCAAAACAAACAGGCCGTGGAATAGGATAAGATGGGTCTATCCGCAGTATTCCATTCCTTTCTCTAGTTTTTTGGGTTTCCAAACACGCCCTAAAAGTTATTACCTAGTTTTGGAGAGTTGCATGTGGTGAAATTTCTACTAGGCCAGAGCTGATTCGTTGTGGTGCAGGTGGTGCCTACTTGTCCAGTTTGTGAGGTTGGGGATAAAAAAATTGAACATTCTCTTTAATTGTATTTTTGTTCGTCAACATGACTGCCTTCCTTGATCTATGGTCAATGTTGGAAGGAAATATGCTTAGTTTAGGTGCTAAAGAACAACTATTGCAATCCTTAATTATTACCACATTGTGATAAGTTTGTAAAGCTTAATGTAGAGTCTGTTTTGAGGGAGTGTGCCCCCTCTCACACATTGTGGTTTTCAATGCGATATCGAACGTTGTCGACAGGTATGATATTCTTGGTGATTTTTCTTGTTAAGTAGTTCCTACAATGAGGTCCAATGGATGAGTCTCAAAGTGATCTCTGCTCCTCGTCGTGTGCAGGAGCTCTAGATAAAATTGGTTGTGCCGTCCAAAAGATCTATCAACTTTGATGGGTCTTTAGAGGGGAATAAGGTCGGTTACAGTTTTATCTATCGAGATTGGTGTGGTGGACCACTACTAATCAGTGGGGGCCGGTTGTGTCGACATCTATCAACGTTATTGAAAGAAGAGGCTTGTGGATGGCTCTTAGAGTCTTTCAACTGTTGCCTCACGGGGTTCTGTTTTTATTGTGAGAGACTTGAAACTGTTAGAACCCGATTTTATAAATAAGAAAAAATTCCCAATAGCAATTGCGAAGAACTGAAATACAGAAAATAAAACAGTAAACGGAAGACTTTGCATAGAGTCGAGACTGAGAATCTCTCTCCTTAAAGCAAAATTCGCCCCGTAGTGTGACGGTGGCTGGTGAATTGCTTCCCAGGATACAACTGTACCTTCTCTGAAGAGTAGCACCCTTGCTTCAGAGCTTCAGTGAACTGCTGTCTGTGATGTACTTACTCTCAGTTGACACAGAGGTGAAGAAGAAGAAGAAGAATAAAAAATACTGACTCAATCTCAGACTCTGTCTGGATTTTATATAGAAGATGGAGACTGGATTGGAGACTCTTCATAGGCATATTACTCTGTAACAGCAGAGTAATGGAGACTCTTCAGATTCATAACTGGTGAGCCATTACTCTGCTGTTACAGAGTAATGGTACCAGTTACTGAATCTGAAAAGCCTTATCAGTTCAGTAGGGGAAAAATTTTTGTCTGGGTAAAAAAAAAATTTTAACCAGACCAGACCATACCAAACCAAACCGAGCCGAGGCCGGGGCCGGGCCGGGCACACGCGTGTGTGTTTGTCATTTTGGCCAAGTCCTCTCTCCACTACACGTTAGTGGTAACCCCCGGGCCACGTCCTTAGTCCAGTTTTCTAGTATATATACTAGAAAAAATCCTTTACAATTTCCGATATGGGACTATCCATTTTCTCCAAGTTGCCAAGTTAGTACATTTCAAGTACCCAACTTTGGACCAACATTTCTCATTCATACGGAATTCGTTTTTGGCAAGTGAGTACACTACGGAATAGTACTCGTCGAGAGGATCGCAATCCACTCATTTTCCGGTGCCGCCGGTGGCCGGAGCCTGCCGGAATCTGGCCCGAAAAACTGCAAAAATTAATTCCAACAATCCCCCACATGAATGGAAATTACCATACCATGTAATCCAGACACGACAGAAAAACAAAAACATGACAGAAAAACTCTGAGAGTACAATCGGAAAATCACTGCATCAGGAATGGTAGTAATTTTTCAACTTTGAACCACCCTTAGTAATTAGCTATCGGATTCACTTAACCAGGTAGTGATCATGATGTCTTGAACTACCCGGGCTTTCATGTGAACCTAGACAATAACTATCACACAGTTTCATCTCCTTACAAAACTAAGTTCTCTTGTTGTGTTCATTTTGGCCTTAAACATTCCTGGTTAATCGTGAGTGAACTTGGAGAATGTAGCCTCTCTTCATTCTCCTAGAAACGGCCCCATTTCACACTCACAAGGTGATTGCCCATAAAGAGTATCCTGCTATACCCCACTTTTATTTCAAAGCTATGGGAATCATTAAAAGCCAAGCTTATCCTAACTCTTTGCAGGCAGCACTGTTTTATCATCCTAAGAGTGGGTATGAGATTTTAATCTCTCAGTGCTCCCGTCGATTCAACAGGATTTAGTCGTCCCTTTGAACCTAGATCTTGGGATCTCCAATTCCTAGGTAGGGTTTCCATCAAGTATCCTATTTCGTCATAGGCTTTAAACCCATTCCTTTTGATGATCTCACAACCTGCTCTCGCGACAGAACTTTAGTAAATGGATCTGCTAGGTTGTCGGCCGATTTTATATATTCTATAGAGATTACTCTTTTGAGAGCAGTTGTCTAATAGTTTTGTGTCGCCTTCTGATATGACGAGACTTACCATTATACATACAACTCAGTGCCCGTGCTATAGCCGATTGGCTGTCACAGTGTACAGATAAAGCCGGCACTGGTTTTTTCTATATAGGAATATCCTCTAAAAAGTTTCGAAGCCATTCTGCTTCCTCTGCCGCTTTGTTTAAAGCAATAAACTCAGATTCCATGGTAGATCTGGCCAATAGCGTTTGTTTAGAGAATTTCCATGACACAGCTGCACCACCAAGTGTGAAGACATATCTACTTGTGGATTTTGAGTTCTTGGAGTTTGATATCCAGTGGCATCACTGTAGCCTTCTAGTACTGCTGGATATTTGGTGTAATGCAGCGCATAACTCTGAGTATGTCGCAAGTAGTTCAATACTCTAGTTATTCCTTTCCAGTGACTTCGTCCTGGATTACTCGTGTATCGGCTCAATACATTTACCGAATGTGCTAGGTCTGGTCTTGTACAATTTGTTAGGTACATCAGACTACCGATTACACGCGCATATTCCAGTTGTGATATGCTTTCGCCTGTGTTTTTGAACAAGTGAAGACTATGATCGACGGGACTTTTTGCTGTCCCATTGGAGTAATTCTTGAATCTTTCAAGTACTTTCTCAGCATAATGAGTTTGAGACAAAGTAATTCCTTCAGATGTCCTGAAAATTTTGATTCCTAGTATGACATCTGCAACTCCCAAATCTTTCATGTCAAACTTGTCACTAAGCATGCTCTTAGTTTGTTTGATAATGTCGTTATTGCTTCCAATAATGAGCATGTCGTCTACGTACAGACAGACCAGAATGTATCTATTTGGAGTATCTTTGATATAGATACACTTATCACATTCATTTATTTTGAAACCATTTGACATCATAACATTGTCAAATTTTGCATGCCACTACTTTGAAGCTTGTTTCAGGCCGTACAGAGATTTTACAAGCCTGCACACCTTGTTTTTCTGTCCAGAAACTACGTAACCCTCAGGTTGTTTCATATATATTTCTTCTTCTAAGTCCCCATTTAGAAATGCAATTTTAACATCCATTTGATATATTTCTAGGTTACGTAGAGCTGCAATAGCTATCAACATTCTTATGGATGTTATTCTTGTAACTGGAGAATATGTATCAAAGAAATTTAGGCCTTCCTTTTGCCTAAATTCTTATACCACAAGTCTTGCCTTATGCTTCTCTATTGAACCATCTGGTTTCAATTTTTGTTTGAAAGTCCATTTGCATCCTAGAGCTTTACATTTAGAAGGTAAGTCGACTAACTCCCATGTATGATTTTGCATAATGGAGTCTATTTCACTTTTGATTGCTTCCTTCCACATAGGAGCATCAGGCATAGACATGACTTCCTTGAAAGTTTTGGGCTCATTCTCTAACAGAAATGCCGTCACAAAGTCAGGATCAAATGATTTTGATGTTCTAGCCCGTTTACTTCGCCTAGGCTCATCAGTATCATGTTCTGGTTCATCAACTGAAGTGCTTGCATTCCCTTGTTCACGTGTACATTTGGGATACGTAGTATCCTTGCACGGAAACACGTGTTCAAAGAAGGAAGCATTCCTTGATTCCATTATTGTATTCACATGGATATCCGGTATATCCGATTTGTATACCAAGAACCGATATGCACTACTGTTGTGTGCATAGCCTATGAATATGCAATCAATCGTCTTAGGTCCGATGGTGACCTATTTCGGGTTAGGTACTGCCATTTTTGCTAGACACCCCCACACTTTGAGGTATTTATACGAAGGTAAGTTACCTTTCCACAGTTCATATGGTGTCTTGCCGATTTTCTTGTGAGGTATTTTATTGAGAATGTAGTTGGCAGTCAGCAGCGCTTCCCCCCACATGTTTTGGGGTAAGCCAGAATTCAACAACACGACATTCATTATCTCCTTTAGAGTTCGGTTCTTGCGCTCGGCAGTACCGTTTGATTCGGATGAGTAAGGAGCAATTGTCTGATGAACTATTCCATGTTCTGAGCAGAACATGTTAAATGGTGCATCATATTCTCCTCCTCTATCACTTCTAACGATTTTAATCTCTTTGCCAAGTTGATTCTCAACCTCAAGTTTATATTCTTTGAATTTATCCAAAGCCTCATTTTTGCTATGTAACAAATATACATAACAGAATTTTGTGCAATCGTCTATGAAAGTCACAAAGTACTTTTTGCCACCTCTGGTCTGCACATATTTTAAATCACATAGATCCGTGTGAATTAGACCTAGAGTTTCTGTGTTTCTTTCTACAGAACGTGATGGAGTTTCAGTGAGTTTGGCCTCCGTGCAAACTTCACATTTTTCGGAGTTATCTACCTTAAATTTTGATAGTAAATTCATGTTAATTAATCTACACATAGAATTGACATTAACATGGCCTAGTCTTTCATGCCAAACAGAGGAAGACTCAACAACATAGGCAATATGAGCTATTTCATTAACATTGGAAACAGCAGGAACAATAGTTTTAGGGATGACTGTCATTACATTCAACTTGAACAGTCCATCCTTTACATATCCTTTACCCAAGTATACCCCATTCTTAGACAACACAAAATTATCAGAAACAAGAACAACCTTAAACCCATTCTTGCTTAGCAAAGAACCTGATATCAAGTTCTTTCTAATATCTGGAACATGCAGCACATTTGTGAGTGTTAATTCTTTGCCTGAAGTTATTTTCAGCACTATCTTCCTTGTTCCTTCAATTTTGGAGGTAGAAGAGTTTCCCATGAATAGCTGTTCATCTTTGTTGCACTTCTAGTATGAAGTGAATATTTCCTTGTCCGTGCAGATATGCTTGGTGGCCCCAGTATCATACCACCATTCACGAGGATTGCTCCCCACAAGATTTACCTCTGATACTACAACATAGAGGTCCAGGTCAGAGAGACCGGTGGACAAGTTCTCAGCTATGTGTGCGTGAGATTTTTCATTCCCTTTTACATGTCCTGTTCTTGAACGATTACTGTCCTTGCTGCGGCACTCAGAAATTTGGTGCCCCAGCTTACCACACTTGTGGCATTTCCTAGCAAACCTCTTTGCAAGAGGTTTTTTGTTTGAGGCATGTGGCAGAAACTTTCTCTTCTTGCCCTTCTGTTCGTGCTCCACCACGTTGGCCTTTTCTATGGATCGATTTCCATACGACCTGTTAGTCTTGCGATTCTCCTCTTCTATCCGCAACCGGACAATTAGGTCTTCAAGAGACATCTCCTTTCGCTTGTGTTTGAGGTAGTTCTTGAAGTCTTTCCATCCAGGTGGATGTTTTTCGATCAACGCTGCAGCCAGAAATGGTTCGAACAGCGTCATGTTCTCTGCAACAATGTCGTGCATTATAACCTGCAGTTCTTGGACTTGACTCACAACAGTTTTGGAGTCAATCATCTTATAGTCCAGAAATTTACCGACTACAAACTTCTTGGAACCGGCGTCTTCTATTTTGTACTTCTTTTTCAAGGACCTCCATAGGAGTTTGGACGTTTTGAAGACACAGTAGACGTTGTGCAGAGGGTCTACCAAGCCATTCAGGATGTAGTTCCTGCAGAGGTAGTCGCCCTGAGTCCACGCATCAACTGCAGCAACGGAGTGTGCATCCATTGGCGCCAGCATTGGGGTAGATTCAGTGAGGAATCTGTCCAGCTTCAATGTGGTCAGGTAGAACTGCATCTTCCCTTGCCACTTCTTGAATCCATTTCCATTGAACTTCTCCGGTTTTCTCCCACGGTTATGTGCATGGGCAGAACGACCGAATGTGCAGTCACATTTTGGGTCACCGGTGTTTCGGTACTGATAAGCCCACTGGCAATATCAGTTTGTGTGTTTTCCATGTTCTTATCTGAAATAGTTTGAAACAGAAATTGTTAGGAGTTTTTTCCGAATTGATAACACCACCTGTAAATAAACTTCACAAAACTGTTAGAATTAGTGAGGAAAAAATTCTTCTTTAAGATTGTTAGAACCCGATTTTATAAATAAGAAAAAATTTCCAACAGCAATTGCGAAGAACTGAAATACAGAAAATAAAATATTAAACGGAAGACTTTGCACAGAGTCGAGACTGAGAATCTCCCTCCTTAAAGCAGAATTTGCCCCGTAGTGTGACGGTGGCTGGCGAATTGCTTCCCAGGATACAGCTGTACCTTCTCTGAAGAGCAGCACCCTTGCTTCAGAGCTTCAGCGAACTGCTGTCTGTGATGTACTCTCAGTTGACACAGAGGTGAAGAAGAAGAAGAAGAAGAATAAAAAATACTGACTCAATCTCAGACTCTGTCTGGATTTTGTGTCTTTTATATAGAAGATGGAGACTGGACTGGAGACTCTTCATAGGCCCATTACTCTGTAATAGCAGAGTAATGGAGACTCTTCAGATTCATAACTGGTGAGCCATTACTCTGCTGTTACAGAGCAATGGTACCTGTTACTGAATCTGAAAAGCCTTATCAGTTCAGTAGGGGAAAAATTTGTCTGGGCAAAAAAAAAATTTAAGCAAGCCCAAGCCGAGGCCGTGCCGGGCGCGCGCGTGTGTTTGTCATTTTGGCTAAGTCCTCTCTCCATTATACGTTGTGGTAATCCCGGGCCACGCCCTTTAGTCCAGTTTTCTAGTGTATATACTAGAAAAAATCTTTCCCAATTTCCGATATGGGACTATCTATTTTCTCCAAGTTGCCAAATTAGTACATTTCAAGTACCCAACTTTGGACCAACATTTCTCATTCATACGGAATTCGTTTTTGACAAGTAAGTACACTACGAAATAGTACTCGTCGAGAGGATCGCAATCCAGTCATTTTCCGGCGCCACCAGCCTGCCGGAATCCGGCCCGAAAAACTGCAAAAATTAATTCCAACAGAAATTCGTTATCAATCAGATCCGTGCAAAAAGCGGTCATGACCCAATTTCTCAGGATATATTGCTCATGCATGAAGGTATGAAAATTGGTGGGATACAACATATTTATCGGGAGCGGAATATGTGTGCTGATTATGCTGTAAAAATGGGACGTAATAGTGGTGAAAACTTTATGTGGGTTAACATCTCTGACTCTAAGTTCCTTGTTTTGGCCGTGGATGATGCTAGACGGGTCTCTCGATCGGATACTCCTATTTTGTAGTTGCTTTTATATTTCGTTTTTAATTATCTTGTGTAGAGAAGGTTTTTTTTTTTTTTTAAATTTTTTTTTTAAAAATCAGCATTTATAATTCTGTTCTTGATCTTGTATCCCCAGTTTGTTTATCTTCTTTTATCAACTAGTGGCTAATAAGAAATTGCAAGAGAGTCGAGTTGACTTAGTAAGTTGATATGCATGTTTCTTGTGTGTATAAGATACATATGCCTGGTTTTTTAGATGAAACCAATGTATATTTACTTCAATTTTCTCAAATAATAATAATAATGTATACCAACTACTATGACTACACTTCCACATATACGGCGGAGAGCGTATAAAAAATAGAGAGAGATGAAGATTAGACTAAGATCTTAGTAAATACTTGGCTTTAAAAAAATGAGATAGAATAATGGTAGTTAGACCAACCAAAAAGTCTAGTTTATCCAGGTGCCTATCAATACAAAACCAAGTCAATCTTAGGAATTGTGCTTAAAATATTAACAAAATTGACTATACTTTTCTTCCTTGATCCTGTCTTCCTCAAATGTAAATCATACATGAATCTACATATAAAACTTATTCTTCTATGACAATTTTTGTTCCTTCATATGAAATACACCGAGCTATGTTTTGCGGTACAAGAAGCTTCTCTCAATTGGAAGAAAGATCTCCAAAGCTCCGAAAGAGCTCTTCGGAACACAGCAAACCGAAGAAGCACACCAACAACAAGAATCCCTACTCGTCTACGGGCCTAGATAAGTTTGAGAAGGTTTTGGCAGAGCTCCAAGCGAAGAAGGCAAACATCTTGTCGACGCGTAAAGCACAAGGAGGAGATGCAACCGTGGGCTTTACTTATGAGTCTGAGATTGAAGATTGGATACCTATCGTCATCAAACAAAGAGACGAAGAAACAAAGACAAGACTGAAGCCTCTTGTTTCCGGAAAGAGGTTCTCGGCTCCGCCTTCTTTCAAGATTGATAGGGTGAAGGAGTCTGAAGAGAAGGAAGGGGTGAAGAGGAGGAAGAGGCCGAAGGATATTAGTAATTGGTGTTACTATACTCGGGGTAATTGGTGTTGGGCTTTGGTGATTGTGTTGGTGCTTGTTGCTTTGGTGCTTGGCAAGTCATTTGCAATATGTTGGACAACTATGTGGTGGTATGTGGTGCCTATGATTAAGAAAAGGAGTGAGGATTTCAGTTTCAGGAGAATAGAGTTGAGAAAGGGAATGAGTGACAAGAAGTTGGGAGGTGGTGTAAATGGTTTGGCATCCCCCAAGGGTCATGCTAATTATGCTAAGAAACTATTATGACAATCTTTTGAATAAAAGGCTGTGTTGTAGCATGATCGATCTTAGCTACAGCTCAGTCGTCTATGATGGCAATTTTGAACAGGATCAAGCCTCTTTTCTTTTCTTTCTTTGTATATTGTTGTGCCTAAAAAATTATCTGCTTTTCCTATTCCTAAGAGACTGTCATTGTATGTACATAGAGGAAAGGTAATTTTGTAAGAAACATTTTAGGAATGATTACTTGGCCTTGTCTGTCTTCACTTCTGTTACAGGCATCATGTTTAGTAACTAGAACTGTTATTCATGTGCATCAAAGGCATCACGGTTACTAACTAGCTATTAATGATGTGCATCAAATTGCTATTGATATGCGAATTTAAGAGAAGCTTTATGTATGTTTCTTGAGAGTAAAAAGTATTGTCCCATTGACAAAACACAACAGGGTCAATTACATTAGAAAAAAGTTCCTTTGAACAACTATATGGATGGAAAAAAAACTACTCGAGGCAGTCCATTGTTTTTTTTTTTTTTGGACTGACAAAAGTTGGGGGAACCTACCTCACATTAAACTATATATTAGATAAATTAAGTAAGCTATTACAATCTACTAATGACGGGGTTCTAAAGAAGAGCTAAGCCTCATTGGTGCGCAAGATCGAGATGACATAGTGTTGAATCGTAGAGAGGACAGCGGATTATTAATGTACTCCTTTAGAGTCAAGGCTATGACCTCATCTCATGCACACCCGTTGATAGTTGCACTCGATAACAAAATGAACCCCCCAAAGTGACTGACATACATCATAAGCCAAACACCAGAGTTATCAAAATAGTTGCAAACTGGGACATTAGAGTTCCCCAAAAAATACTTCAGGACCTCAAACATGATTACTCCTGGCTGCTGTCTTCATTGCTTGGCAAAGAGGCTTGACTGCACCTAAGTAGATCAACTGCACATGCATCTTCCAATTCTTTCATGATCTTCAATTTCTTCTTCTAGCTTGTGCTGCCATTTATCCAATGAGAGAATCAGAATTTATCATTAGATATTAGAATATCATTAGTTAGGTGTTTGTTGTTGAAAGTTCTATCATTCCTAGCATTCTATATACTCCAACAGGCAGTGATCAGATACCAGGAGTGTGTGTATTTGTGATTGTGAGAAACACCACCATGTGAAACATTCAGAATTGGAGACAGGCAGTGAGGTATATTCAAGAGCAGAATAAATGGAAGGCGGTTTCAACCTGGCATGCACATGCAGTGCATGTCAAGTCACCATCCCATCCTCTAGATTGGAGTCTTTCCTTGGAGTTGAGTTTGTCCCAACTCAATATCCAGATGAAGATTTTGCATTTGAGGGGTGCTATGTTCTTCCAACAAGCCTTGAAGTAGGGGACTGAAAACCTGATATACTGAAGAAGGAGTAAGCTGATTTGACAGTGTAAACCCCTGAGACAAAGTATCTCCAAATGGGGGTGTCTGCATTGTTAGAAGGTTGCAAGTTGGAGATGAGGTGCATGAGTTGATCTCTCTTGGAACTCAGACGAGTGGATGAGGACAAGTCTGCCTCCTCTAGAAAGCAATCTCCTCTTTCAGGTAGACAATCTCTTCTCAATTCTCAGGAGATAATGTTGTCAATCTCTCTCTTTTAGTTTGCCTTTGGCCAAAGGCATGCCTAAATATTTAATGGGCAAGGAGTCTTGTTCGCAACCCAGTATAGTCGAGAAAGATTGAAGCTTGGCCTTGGAGGTGCCAAAGTAGATAATGGATGATTTCAAGAAGTTGATTCTAAGCCTGAAATGTTAGCAAACAGATGAAGAAGTAGTTTTAAATTAATCACTTCTTGTTTGTCACCTATGCAGAAGAGAAGAGTGTCATCAGCAAATTGGAGAGTAGACAATGAGGCGAGGGGAACCCTACGTTGGAGTTGAGAAAAAATACCATTGCTCCTTCCGCAATTTAGTATTTGAGCTAGCACATCTACATCAAGGATGAAGAGCATATGCGGGAGAGGATCGCCTTGTTTAAGGCCCTTCTTGGAGATAATAATTTTTCCTTATCCCATTAACGAGCACAGATGACTTAGCTGAATGTAGAATATTATTGATCCACTTGCACCACCTTGGACCAAATTCTCTGGCAATTAGCACATGTTCAATAAAATCCCAACTAGCTGTTTTAAAGACTTTGTAGAAGTCTATTTTCAAAATTAGAGTATCAGATTTCTTGTTGCAGCATAGGTTAATAGATTCATGGGCAACCAAAAAACAATCAATGGTGGATTTTCCCTTAAGAAAGGCACTCTGGAAAGAAGAGACAAGAGAGTCGAGTAAGGGCTTAACCTATTAGCCAGAATTTTGGTGAAGATTTTCTGTGAGCAGTTAAGGAGACTGATGGGCCTATAATCAGAAATATAATTAGCTCATTCATATATAGGAATAAGAATGATGTTGGAGTAGTTAAATCTTCTAATGTCAGCTGCACCATTTTGAATATCAATCAACATACAGTGAAGGTGTGTTTGAATTACCTCCCAAAATTACTGGTAAAAGCTTATAGAAACACCATCGAGTCCTGGGGCTTTATCTCCACTCATGTCGAAGAAAACTTTCTTAATTTCTTCCAATCTGAAAGGATCATCTAACTCAGAGAGATTGCCATTTTGGCTGGGGATACAGTGTAGACCAATCTACCCTAAAATCGGGACTTAAAAAACTGCCACAAATTTCACCGAAAATGTTCAAAACATAACCTGATGGAAGTCTGGTCTGTGATCAGGTTTCCTTTATGCATCAGGGAATAAATATAATTCTTCTTTCTTATGCCATTGGTAATTGCATGAAAGAACTTGGTGTTGGCGTCACCTTCCTTGATCCACTCTGAATCTCTGCCTCCAATAGGTCACCTTTGCTTGGACTAGTGACTGACATTCTTTTTGCGCCATTGAGAGCTCTTCAGATTGAGATGGATCAAATGTGTCGTCATCTGCAACAATATCAAACTGGTGGATTTTATCTAGAAAGACCTTATTGCGAATAGGAATGTGTCTGAACACCTCATTCCTCTATCTTCTAATTCTTCTCTTTAGTAGTACAAGCTTTTGAGAAAATTTATCTACCGAAGAGCCATTGCAAACAAAACTCTTCCACCAGCTAGTTACCGCAAGAATAAAGCTCTCATTAACAAACCAAGCTTTCTCAAATTTGAAATAGTGGACTTTGCTCAGGATTGCCTTACCTTTGAGTCTAGAACAATAGGGCAGTGGTCTGATGAGATTTTTGTGAGTGAATGTTGAATACAGGTGAGGGAAAATTGCTCAAATTGGATAGAAATCAAGAACCTGTCTAATCTAGCTAGAGCAGGATTAGCTTTCAGGTTAGACCAAGTAAATTTTCTTCCTAAAAGTGGTAGGTCGATGAGTTGTAGCAACTGTATGCAGTTTCTACACTTTTGCATCTCCCTACCTGAGCCTTGCCCTATGCTTCTTTCTGAACTGGATACGGTAATATTGAAATCCCCACAAAGGACCCAGGCATCACATAGTAATATTCTTCTTTGGCAAATTTCACTGAAACACAAGGTTCTATCATCAAGCTCAAAAGGAGCGTAAACAGAAGTAAGTGACCATTCTGTTCTAGATGTTCTGTTCCTGTAAGAGAGGAAAATGGAGAAAATATCCACAACAGAGTAGATTCAATCAAGAATGTTGTCATCCCAACCTATTCGAACCCCTCCATAGTGTTAGGATTGTTGCCTCAAATACATGTAGACACCGAGTACTTAAAGTTGGAGAAGGAAAGGAGAAGACGAAGACAGCAAGAGAAGACAACAGTAAGTAGAAGAATGAAGCTGGAGGGGTTGCAGTCGACCAACAGGGGGTGCGGCCGACCGCTCCTGACTGAAAGGTGTTCTTTGAGTGTACATGGTTCAACAGAGAAGGGGACAGTCGACCGTGCAGTCGATCGGTCATGCCTCGAGTGTAGACTTAACACATTGCGGTCGACCGACCCAAAGTGCGTTTGACCGACATCGATACTGTATGTTATTTGGGCTGGCGAGTTTAAGGCCCAATAATCTAGATTTGTGTTTTTCTTTTAGGGTTTACTTGGGGGCTATATAAGTGGTTGTAGACTCTACGGTTAGTATGACTGATAAGCGAGATTTGGTGAGCCGTTATTAATGTTCAACTTCAAGAGGGGATTGTGCCGAGTGTTTCAAATGTGAGGGAGAAAGATTTAGAGTTGTAATCTGTAACCCCTGTTTCCCCAAATACGTATTTTCTGTATATTTTTTCTGTATTTAAAATTTGTTATCAATTATTATTTATTTATTTTTTTCGTTTTCAAATTCGCTGTTAAAATGTATTACTGATCTTCTGCTAAAATCTACTTTTAACAAATTATTTTATTTGTAACTAGTTCCCATGATTCTTATATTATATTACAATTAATATTATTATCATTATTGCCTTGATTATTAAGGAAAATATTATTATTATTATTACTGTTAATTTTCATGAAAATTTTGTTATGATTATTATTACTATTGCTACTTGATTGATTATTAAAAACCTAGTTCTATGTATTAATCATATTTGTACTCATTTAGAATAAATCCTATATTTTAATACAAATTATATCTTGTTTATAAACCCTATTTTCCCCATTGGATCTTACCCAATACCCAAACCCACTAACTCATACTGCCCCCAATCCCTCCCTAACGGATTAATCTATCAATCCCCCTAATCACTCCCCTCACTCTCCAAAATCAGTAACTACCAATGATTTAGTAACTAAATCGCTGTTACTTAGCCCCTAATATCTCTCCCCTCCCATAATCGTTCTCTCTCCCCTCTCGCTCTGTTAAAACAAACCCAACAAAACTCCTTCACCCTCATCCTCAACCTCAACGCCGAACCCAAAGCCTCTTCCCCGTTCTCACACTCACCATCGAGCCACCTCCGAACCCATCCTCATCGCCATCTCCACAGCACCGTCAACCACCACCGCCACTCCTATCCACCTCGACCACCATTTCCACCGTCGCTCTCTCCAAACTCCGAAATCCATTCACCTCGCCCCCGCCGCTTCTCGCACCGCTCGACCTCAACACCTCCGAAACCCAAAGAAGCCATCGACACCACCACCCTCGCCTTCGACACCCAGAGCCCAACCCTCCGTCTCCCCCTGTTCTTCGAGCGAATACAGAGCCGCTCTCGGCGACGAAATCCTCGCCGCTGCGTCGCTTCCCGACCAGCGCTGTCGTCCCACGCCGCCGCCTGCCACTCCGCATCCGCCGGTGGTCTCGCGCGTCGTCGCCGTCGTCCATATATCTCTCTCTCTCCCTCCGTTTCGAAGCAGCGACTAAGAAGAAGAACGAAGAAGAACGAAGAAGAAGGAGGCGATCAGTTTGGGCGGGATTTGATCTGGACCGTCCGATCGCTTCAAGATCCGCGCGCCTTGATCCGTGTTCCGTGTTCCGCCGCAGCCGATCCGTCTTCGCTGTTCCGTGTTCTGGATCCGATCCTGTGTGAAGAAAGGTTCTGATTGGATACTTCCGCTGTTCTGTGTTCTACCCGCGCCAGATCGAGCCGCTGTTTTGCTGTTTTGTAGCTGATCCAGTGTGGGAAATTAGCTCTTTATTGCTTGCTTTTGGAGTTCTTCGTACGTACTTCGCACGTACCTCTTGCCCTCTTGGGATTGTTCCCCGGGATACTGATCCCGTTATTCTTAGTTATTTCGAACCGACTACCATAAAAAGGCAAGTCACTCTTATCGAATGTATTTTTTTTGTATCGTATTCGATAAATATTGTTGAAATTTCGCAAGTGGATCTTATTTAAAAATCATAAAATATCATTGTATCAATCGTCGAGATGCCACGGATTTACACGAGCGAATCCAAGTGGTAGTCTCGACATCGTGCCAACTTTTGCCTCTAAAGTATAGGGATTTTCATGCACCATGTAGTTATAGCTATTGATTATAAAATAGGGAACTATAGACACATTTCATATCATGAAATTAAATGACAAATTCCTATATTAGATTGTAGAAATTTGTTGATCGTTAATGTGATTGTTATTGCTAATTGTTGAATTGGAATTATTAAAAGAAATTTGTTGATCGTTAATGTGATTGTTATTGCTAATTGTTGAATTGGAATTATGAAAATGTTAGACCTCACCTATATTAATACCATGTTCACCTAAGGTTGATTCGCTGCGATTAGGAGTAATTAAACTCCAATTTACTATTATTAAACTTTATTTTTACCATTTTACTTAAAAAGAACATGTAGACTATTCAGAAAGTTACGCTAATCCGAACCTTAACGTGCTGTTTAGACCTAGAAAACTTCATTAAAACCAGAAACCCCCTGAAAGTAAAACGTAGGTCTATCTGTCTAGATGTCGATAGACACCAAAACTTTCGAATTCGGAGTTATACAGCTCCAGTTATGGACCTTTTACCACAGCTGCGCTGAAATTACAGATTCACGTACATAACAACTTAGGCTAATGAATTAAGTGAACTATTAATCACACATGGCCAAGATAAATTCCAGATTTGAAAATAACATGTTTAGGGTGTTAAAAAGTATTTTTACTGATTTTTATGATATTTATTTACTGCCTTTATAATTAAAATTAGACAACATCTACATCCAGCCAGAAACTAAAACCCATAAAGAACACCGAATTTCACTTAGCTACCGTCGTCAGATTATAGACTTTAAGTATGCGTTGGAACCGGGCGGGAGTCTAGTTTCTAGACCACCTGACGGATCCATATTTGCTGCCCTGTAGCAACGAGAATACTGATTTTGGTACAGCAACCTACTGCTGGCCAGAATTGGGATTCTATGCTTTTAAATGTACAAATGTGTTTATAATGTTATATTTAGTGTATTTAATTGTATATAGTATATTGCATGATCTTAGGGTCGTTTGTCACCTTTTCTAACGTCCCTTATTAATTGCATTATAGTGTGTTAATTGAATAAAGGAAATAAATCAAAGCCGGGGTTAAGGGTTGATTAGGGTAGTTGACAATATAGTAAGTGTACTCGGATGATGGCCAGTGTTTTATCGTTATCGGCATCGTGTAAGAAATTACACATGTCCCGTGTTTTATCGTTATCGGCATCGTGTAAGAAATTACACATGTCCCGTGTTTATCGCTACGTCATCATTCCTAGTACATGAACTATAGAGTCTACCACCTTAATCTAAACGAAATTGATTGTATGCATCGAACCTGTGGTACGGCACACATGGGACACAGTAGTACGTGCATTAGCTAGGATTTAAAAATGATAATAGACCTAAGGCTCCTGTCTCACTACCAATGCATATTGTTATCTTAATGAACAGTGTTCTCAATGCTATTGCCCTTATTGGTATTGTTTATCGTTATCATGGTAAATCGTATTTAATGCATATTATATTGTTATCTGTTTTACACTGTTCAATACTATCGACTTCATCGTTCATTTGAATTCATTGCTATACCTTTATTGCCATTGTTTCTCTGTTTCTCCACTTGCATGTCCACGACTTGCTCTAAGGACAAATTATTCTTTCTTTTTAGATGAACAAGTAACAGGTGTACAAGGAGAATTTTTAGAAGACATTGGTGAGCAGTTCTCTACGATTGGAGCTGGAGCCTATCGAGCTATTTGGTAAGTTCTTGTATTTCAGATTTGGTTATCGAATTTCATTATCGTTTATGTGATTATCTTTTCTGCGTGGTTGTGATTTATTTTTCTTATATTGTTGAGTTAAGACTGGTACAGCTTATGAATGATATGAGTTTACGTACTTATATCATTCGCTGGGCCTCAGTTACGTGCCTGTGTTTCCGTATTTCGGGAAGCGGGGCGTGACATAATCTCTTTGTAATCTTTGTATTTCTTGGAGAATAAGAAGTATTGATTATCGCTGCATATTGATAGTGTTGTGATGAGATTTTGCATTTATCGTGGTGGCTTGTTCTTAGTTATCTAGGTCTTTGTAGTTTCTGTTACTTGTGATGTGTTTCCGCTATTAGCACTACAAGTTATGGTAGATTCTGCAACTCACAGCTCTCAATAGCATCAAGTTCCACCCATTTGTTGATCAATGTGCCACTAATAGAAATAAGTTTCCTGGAAGAGGTGCTATTGAGTTTGGTTTCTTGATGGCATAACACTGAAATTTGAGCATTTCGGATTTCATCTTTGATCAGGGCACATTTGGTAGGGTTGCCCAACCCTCACACATTCCAACTGGCTATCTTTATTGGAAAAAATAAACAACAGGCAAAACAATCAACTAAAAAACTAAGAACACTTAGGTGAGTTGTCTCTATTGATCAGGTTAGACCAAGTAAATTCGTTAGGGTTGTCCACTATTTTTTTTCTTCTGATTTTGAAATATTTTGAATTCCAGTATTATTGCCAACTTTTGTGAACTAGTCAACTGTTGTTTTGGCTAATTTTGAAAATTTTTGAATTTGTAAATTTTGCCGAATTTTTGTATGTATAACCCACAAAATATGGCTAAAACATCGAAATTGAAAATTTCTTTAAATTGAAACTATGAACTATATAACCTACAAAATCTTGCTAAAACAATAAAATTTAGAATTTCACTAAATCAGCTGAAAGCTTTGGGCTACAACCAATTTTTTTAGGAAAACAATCAGATTCAAAATTTCTCGAAATATGTCAAAAACTCTGAACAAAATCTATTCAAAATGGTGAAATTCAGAATTTCACCACATAGGTCAGAAATTGTGTTTCCCACAAAATTTGGGCAAAACATTCATGATTTTCTAAAAAACACTTAAAACAGTGAACCTACAAAATTCAACGAAAACAATGAAATTCAGAATTTCTCAAAATCAGACGAAAACCGTGAAATTCAAAATTTCACTAAATAGGTTCAAATCGGTGGAATATAGATCACAAATTTTACAGAAACAGAGAAATTCAGAATTTCTAGGAATGTGTCGAAAACTGTAGACTATATGTCTATAACCCACAAAATCTGACCAAAATAGTGAATTTCAGAATTCCACCAAATCGGTATAAAACGGTGAATAATATATAAAAAAACCCAGTCTGAAAAAGTGAAATTCAGAATTTATCAAAATCGGCAAAAAATTGTGGACTTTACCAACAAAACATGGCTAAAACTTTCAAAATCAAAAAATTTCGAAACCATCTGAAAACAGTTAAAAATTTAATTAAATCGACCGAAAACCCAAGAATATTAGTTAAAACAATAAAATTTTGTATTCCTCGAAATGTGTCAAAATTTGTGAACTAATAACTCACAAAATATTGCCGACAGTGAAATTCAGATTTTTTTTCGTCTCAAAATTGGTAAAAAAAATAATGAAATATCCAACAAAAAAAAGTAAATTTTAGAATTTTACGAAATTAGCCAAAATAGTGGACTACAACTTAGAAAAATTTGTCCAAAATGATCCACCCCTTCAAATTGAGAAGGTGATCAACTAATAACGTGTGGTTGATAATGAATACTTCTTGCAGTTATACAATCACACACTTTACATCGAAAATTGTTGAATTTTTTAATATTGAAATTCAAAGTTTTATCAAATTGGTAAAAAATTGTAGACTATATAGCTCACAAAATCTAGCCAAAAATAGTTTAATTAAGAATTTCTCAAAATCGGTAAAAAAAAACTGTGGACTATATAGTCCATAAAATTTCGTTAAATAGTTGGCTCTAGTCAATTGTTTTTTTGCCGGTTTCAATAAATACCAAATTTTATTATATTAGTTGAGGTTTGTGGAATATAGTCAATCATTTTTTGCCAATTTAAAAATTTTGCCCAAGCAGTGGTCTGTCGACTAAAGTTTTTTTAAAAAGTTTTGGAGATGTCTAGGTATCGAACCCGATGTCTCAACCTCACAACAAATTTATACTCTTATTCTTACATTCAAGACATTGGTCGATATACTGACTGCAATTTCTTCGAACTTATCTTTATTGTTATTACTAGTGCGATGCACGTTGAGGAGGAAGGAAAAGGACAAAAAAAAACCTACCAACACGTGCGCTGCACGTGTTTGCACACATACAAAAAATAATAAAAAATTGTTTATTTATTTGGAACTCCATCTCTCCAATTATAATAGTTATAGATAGATTATTATTTTTATATATATATAAAACAGTGCTCATCTGTGTATCGTTTATTGAAAGAAGAATATTTTTTTCACCCCCAATAAATTCACACAGATATGGACAGACAGTGAGAGAGAAATAAAAGAAAGAGGTACAGGTGATTGTTTTCAAAATGGTAATTATCATATTTAATTTGAGTTAATTGTCGCATTCATACATACTAGTATTTTATGGAGAAATTTTGGGGAAACAAATTGAAAACGAGAAAAAAAGAAAAAAGAAAAAATGAATTACACTGTAGACCCATCAGTCATCACCTTTTTCCTATTATCTCTACTACTATAATGGGAGAACCCCTTAGTCCTTAACCCAACCCGTGCAACGCACGTGTTGGGTTATGGACTAACTTTGATAAATATTTTCGACAGTGGACCAGTTTCGTAAATATTTTCGAAAGTGGATCAGTTTGGAAATTATTTTCTTTTTTCCCTTTTCATTATCTCTTCAATTTTTTCCACGTGCACGTGTGCACGTGTATGATACTAGTATATATGAAGATAGATAGAAGAGATGTAGAGATACATTTAAACATGCGTTGCACGGGTTGGGATATGGACAAATTACACTAAGGACTTCTCCTATTATAGTAGTAGAGATTTATTAATATACATATGCATAGTCTCTTCTGTTTTCTTTTTGAGAAATTTTCTTGTGCACTAGGCCTTCTTGGCTTTCTATCGACGATCCAAATTGTTTACATTGATTTACACATCTAAATTAGTTCAAATATGTAAAATCAAATCATTTAAAATTTATTTGCCTATCCATTAAAGTGTTACAAAATTGTATGGCTGAAAATTATTGTTTTTTATAGTCACATGATGGATGGACAAATGAATTTCAAATGATTTAATTTTATATATTTAGACTAATTTAGATGTGTAGATCAATGTGAACGGTTCGGATCGCCGATACAAATGCGAGAAAACCGAGTCCACACGAATGCATACAAAAGTCTAGTCCATAATGGAACATTTCTCCTTTTTTTTTAACTGATAATTTTAAGTGACATAAGTATGTGTGGTTATCATCGTCATTGTTTGAACATTTAACTACTCCAATATTTGATAAACATAATCTATTTCAGCTATTAATTAACAGAAAAAAAACAGTTATGTTTTTAATTTTTACTATTATAACTCTAATTGTTTAATTAAAATTAAGATGATGGCCAGACTTTCTAATTACTCTAATTATTTTTACTATTATAACTCTAATAAGACGGTACCAAATCAAATCAAATCATTAGTGGTCAACTCGATGCCACAGGAGCCGGCTTAAATCTTCATTCGAACAAAAATAAATAAATAAAAAAATTTTAAAAAATGATTTTTAAAAGGAAGATTCTCAATCATAAAGTCAAGTTAAGTGAGAGCTTCCAGAAAATTGAAATTACTGACAAGAAACAAATAAAATCATACATCATCATCACCTTCATTTATACTTACTAATTTCATGTGCACATTTTCGTAGAGCACACGAAACTTACTAAAGTCCACTAGTATCTTCAATAATTTATCATTCATTTATGTAGTTAATTATTTGACTAGATAATTAAATTCCAAGCCTATTCAAACACAAATTCTAAATTGGGAACGGATCACTTTCATGTATGCTGTGGAGTGTAAGATTATGCTGATACAATGCCATCGGTAATGCTTGCTCACAAGAAGATAGAGATACTGTATAAGAATATTGAAATCTCACTCTAAAATTGACTGTGACACATTCAGAGATAACGATGATGAGGGTGTATTATATTTATTTTACAAATGAATTCTAGAAATACACAAGTGTATATTGTGACTCAATCCTATCACGGTCTTCAATATCTATCCGTTCAACACATTTTAGATTGTGAAGGGATTATTAATGACTCTGTCAATGAACCAAAACTCTGAAGTTATGGTAAAAATGGAGTTTTTAATATATATATATATATATATATATATATATATATATATATATATTTCAATCTGCATTTAAATTGTGCTGCCAGTGAGATTCAAATCTGAGTTGCTCTGATACTATATTAATAACCCTAACGATGGACAAAAACTCCGAAGTTGTGATAAGAATGAGGGTTTTAATATTTATATTCTAACAGAGATTACTTTCATGTTTGATGTGCAGTGGAAAATGCTAATACAATGCCAATTAAGTTTGAGTTACAGAAAATGTCTTTTTTTTCAACCAGTGGAGATTGGCAATATGAATTCTAATTTTTTATTTTGCTTGATTTAGCACAATATCTTCTGTAAGTTCACAAGTTAGTATATATTTTCTTATCGTTTTCACCTAACTTAATTTAGATTTTCCTTTACTCATAACTCTACCATCAATAATTTATATAAGTTTTGAATGTGCGATGCACGTGGAGGGGAACGAAAAGGACAAAAAAAAACTACCAACACGTGCGCTGCACGTGTTGACACACATACAAAAAAGAATAAAAAATTGTTTATTTGTTTCCAACCCCATCTCTCCCATTATAATAGTTATATGATGCACGTGCGATGCACGTGGAGGAGGAAGGAAAAGGACCAAAAAAAAACCTACCAACACGTGCGCTGCACGTGGAGGAGGAAGGAAAAGGACAAAAAAACCTACCAACACGTGCGCTGCACGTGTTTGCATACATACAAAAAAAAAAAAAAAATTGTTTATTTGTTTACCAACCCCATCTCTCCCATTATAATAGTTACTAGTGTAATGCACGTGCGATGCACATGAGAAAAATGGGGAGGGGGAATGAAAAGGGCCAAAAAAAAAAAAAAATCTACCAACACGTGCGCTGCACGTGTTGACACACACACTAAGAAATAAAAAATTGTTTATTTGTTTCTAATCCCATCTCTCTCATTATAATAGTTATAGATAGATATAAGTTTTGAACGGTGAAAATTGAAAGCGAAGCTGATGTGACCAATAAGATAATGATGAATATAGTTAATTTTTTTTATAGATGCTAGAAATACACACGTGTAAATTGTGACTCATCAAGTATGCATCGAACAAGTTTTTGCAATTGAGACTAAAAGTTATTATGGAAAACTTCATAAGCAAATTCGATTTTGTTCCATACTGACCCACTTTTTAAAAATATTGACCAAACTGACCTACTTTCTAAAATATTTACTCAACTGATCCAATTTTGGACACGTCAGCATAAAACGCTATTGGCAATAACAACATATGTTATTTTGATATCGTTGTTGTCAATAGTGGCACCTGTAAAAAAAAAAAATCCCGTTGCCGCTATTAGAAATAACAACATTAATATATATCATATTCACTTAGAAGTTCTATGACTTGAGCAAAAAAATTGTAGGTAAAAATTGCTTATAACTGATGTCGCTATTCTCAATAACGGCATAATTAGCCTGATGCCGCTATTGGCAATAACGACATTAGTACAATCCACAGTGTAATCCAAATTTTGTGCATGTGCATCAACTTCAAACCAGTTTTCAACCTTGATGCAGCAAGTATATCTCAAAACTCAAAACATAAAAGTTGTAAAGCTTTGTCTTGGTGTTCCATAGCATTCTGAATCATCTCAATCGGAGTTCGAATGATAAAGTTATGCCCAGATTATGTAGCGATGGCGAAACTGTGCAGAAATTTGGAATACACTATGGATTATACTGATGCCGTTATTGCTAATAGCGGCATCAGGCCAATTATACCGTTATTGGGAATAGCGGCATCAGTTATAAGTAATTTTTACTTACAAATTTTTTAGGCAGTTTCAACATTGCTACATAATATGAACATAATTTTAACATCCGAACTCCGATTGAGATGATTCAGAATGCTATGGAACGCCAAGAAAAAGATCTACTTAACTTTCATGTTCTGGTTTTTTTATAATTGTAATAAGAGTCAAAGAGTGAAAGTATGAAATAAAATTGTATATACTATTCATTTCGACTTCTATGATTTTTTAATAATTTTTTTACATACAATTTGCTAGCTAGATGTTGTTGGTCTTCAATTTGCTATTATTGTTGTTGTTCTTCAGGCGAGTTGCTTCCACTTATTGATATGTCAACCCCGATTCCTTGCGACCTATCTTCAGCCTTCATCCATCTTCCGTGCACACGAGTATCTCCAACGATTGGAGTTTCAAGCGCTATAATCTGTTAGAATCCTGCAACTTGTAGAATATACACTTTCTGAAGCAACTCTGGAGACATGAGGAGTTAGTATATCATTAGCCATATGTTTAAGAATATTATAAACATGTTCATGTTCTTTCCACCATTATAGCACATCAATCTTAGCATTAAAACAAACTATCTTGTTGATTATACCAATTTAATTCATTCGATTGATTAGTCCTAGATTTTTTGCTTGAATTTAAGCAAGTAAATTAAAAGTGACATCGTCTAATTCACTCTTACCCTTACCTCTCGAAGTAGAAGAAGAAAAAGTAACTATACTAGTTGTACTACTATATTCAAAAATTCTATTATAATAATCATACAAGTTATTCAATGTCGATTCAAAGCTAGCTAAAAATTCATTGCAATCAATTCAGATTTATCTTCAAGTAAAGTAAAATACATTTCAATCAAACCCCTCATACCCGCTAATTTGATACGAGGATCGATAACTATAGCAATACAATACAACATAGGAGGGGACTAAAATACTTTAAAATTTTAGTGTATGCGGGTTTAACAATATGACCAATGTAAATGTCATCAATCATTTCTTGAGAAGTTTGCATCATAGTAATTAGTGAAATAAAAATACTACTAGAAGTAGAATCATAAGATTTTGAAAATTTCAAAGTTGTGGTTTAAAAGGTTCTAAAAATCGTGACAAAGACATAATACCATGATTGTTCATTCGTTTGAAAAATTTCCATATTTTTTGCAAGACAAAAATCATTTATACAAGCTTTATATGGAGTAACAACATTTAACAAATCAAAAGTAGAGTTCTATCGGTGTTTAACATCCTTAGAAAATTTTCTAAACTGTACACCCTTAAGCTTACATCACTCTTTAAATTGTTGAAGAATAGGGCAACTTAAAGCAATAAAATGTACACAATTTCTAATGTTATGCACAAATGGTTCGACTTTTTTAATGCATCTTGAACACATAAATTTAAAATATGACATGCATATCTAACGTGAAAATTTCTGAAGTAATTGTGTTTTTAATGTATTAATCGAAGCATTGTTGTTAGATGCATTATAAAAACTAATGCAATTTTTTTTATCTCGAATATGAAAGATATCACAAACTTCTAAAATACGATGTGCAATTACTTAAACACTATGGGAATGCGGCAAAGCCGCAAGTGATATGATCCTCTTTTGAATCATCCAATCACTTTCGATCCAATGACAAGTTATCCACATCAATGGAATATCGTTACAACCTTTTCAACGATTGGAAGTTAACGATACTCTAAAAGTTAAACTATATAAAAGTGCAATTAAACAATCTCTCATTTTGTTGTAAAGTTTAAAACAATCAGATTTGAATGTATTTCTAGGAATTTTTCTAAAATGTGAATTTAGTGCGTTTTGGTTAAATTCCTCTACGTTCCTACTATCGGAATAGGAAAAATGTAACTCCTCCTTAATAACTAGACGGGCCATTTTTCGTCGAACATTTTTGGGATCATATGGGTGACTATCTACATGTTCGATCTTACGATAAATTTTTTGTTGGCCGGGTTAGTTTTCTATTCGATCTTTGTGTACATTTTGTATATGTCATTTAATTGTACTCATTTCCTCACCCTTTCTTCATTTGTAACTCTTCAAGCAATTTTTACAAACCTTATGTCCTACATCCGGATTATCCTCTTTGGAGATATAGTCATAATATTTGTGTCAATCACTAGTTTTTCCCTAGTTTTTCTACTACTAGTGGGTTCGATTTGTTATGTTTGTGTGTCAACATTATGCATTTCTTCTTCTATGTTGTATGGAGGAACATCGTGAGATCCTACCGTAGGAGTCGATATAAATTCAGGCTCTACATGTGGGAATATTGGAGGCCGACGTTAAGTACCGGTAGAATCTTGTCTACTTTGGCTACGACCACTATACCTCGTGATCTAGACATGGTAATAGTGTATGCGAGAAAAATAATTTCTAGTATTCTAATAGCGTATATGAAAAAAATAAAAAAACAAACTAGGAGAGATATGTATAAAAAAAAATCTAAAAAACAATAAGAAGGGTCGAGGGAGAGAAATCCGAGAAAAACCAACAAAAAATTATGATACAAAAAATTAGAACTACAACAAAAAATAATGAGTTGAGAATGTTGTGAATTTTGATACCGTACTTCGTGAATAATCGTATGTATAAAATGAAAGAGAAAATAATAGTAGAAGTAGACGTAGTCGATTGAGAAGTGTAGTAGACGTAGTCGTAGTCCGGTAGTCGTAGAAAATAGAAAAAGCGCTTCTTCGTTGAGGGAGTTTGTAGTCGAGAGCATTGTTGAATCACCACGAATTCGATACGATCAAAATTGTAAATTTTTTGTTGCATGATTCTTTGATGAATGAAATTCTTTAAATTGAAGAGTAGTAGTCGAAAAAGTAAGAGAGTAAGGTGTAAAAAAAATGGATTGAACTTATGAGGTTTTTATAGGGAACCCCCACCTCACCCAAAAAAAAACAAAACAAAACAAAACAAAACAAAACAAAAAACAAAGAGCTAAACGGCTCTCCGTCTTTCGCCAGGGGAAAAGCCAAAAAGGACCCATGCGAGTCTAACGGGTCCTAACCCGCGGGTCAAATAGGAGGGTTGGGGGCGGATTTGACATTTTGACCGGATTCGAGGGTTGGGTCTAGCGGGCTGGTTTCAGTGTTTTGGCGACCTGGGTCGACCCATTACGCTAAGTATGTTCGACCCGGTCTCCTGCGGGCCGGGTTGGAATTCGCGGGTCGCGGGTCGACCCGACCTAGTTGCCACCCGTAGTCAAATTCTTACCATTCTCTTTACAAATTATCTTTGGTGGCACAAGCACAAATTTTTATTTTATATGAGTGACATTTTTATTAATAATTATGTCGCAAATAAATTTGAACTTTGAGGGTATTATGGTAATGACAACATTTGAGTAAATGGATGGTTAATAACCCCCACATAAAAACGAGTGGCTGAGATTAGATGGCTAGTTGTCTACAAATTACACAATCTCAACTAAATGAGATAATGGCTAACATATTATAATTCAACTTTGCACACATAGTAAAATGAAAGAGAAACAACACAACGTAATTAATAGAGTCATATCCTACATTAAAAGATGCTCTCTTCTAAATTACAGACATTTGTTATACATTTTATACATCAAAAAATTTTATTTTATTTTATTAGAGAAGCAAATATACGATCTCACACAAACTGCAAATACTAGATCTGTCAAAATATCTATACACATAGTATGATAAAATACTTAACAACCCTAAACATGCTAGTTTTCAAAGCAAGAATAACTATGATCTAAAACTCTCAATCATATGATCAAACGCACAAAACGTTAACACATTCATCACATAAAAATGACTAAGAAAGATTAGAGTAGATCATACCAACACTTCAAGTTAGAAGTATTTTCCAAATTTGATGGAGAAGCCTGCGTAGTGCAGACTTATTCATCCGTGATGCATATCCATCGTCTCCAACACACAATTTGTAAGTAACTTTGAAGTTCCTATATTCATCAAATTGTTAAAGATTAGCCAATTAAACGAATTATTGACACTGTTTAATTCTAGCAACAATTTAATTTGGAGATCCAAACTTTATAGTCAATGAATGCAGAGTCCGTTTGGAAAGCGTCCGCCCTGCGCCCACCCCCCGAGTATATGATTCAATCATATAGTTTAACTTATCAAAAATAGATATTTGGCTTTAGCACATTGCCAAAACAACTGTTCAACTTGTATATTATTAAACAAATGATTAATTCAGTCTTGAACTTAACCACTTAGCATCATAGTAATTCTATAATTCAAAATATAAACTTAAAACGAATGTTTTGAACTTCCAGCACATAGCAAAATAGTTAACAGAAATTTAATACGAGAAAAGTAAAGAACTTATCTTTCACCATTTCTTCCCCTTCAATTGATTAGACTCATGTCTGTTTGGGAACAAATCCAAACAACAAACCATTCTGCGCTAAAGAGACCCAACATCGAACACCTTGTGTGCGTCTAAACTACAAGCTCCTCTGAGGCTTCCAACTGCAGTAGAAGGCGTAGTCGCAAACAAATCCCTCAAAAAATTCAACCAATTCGGCGACCTCTCCATAATAAACCATAGATGAGGCTCGAAGTTGGGGACCACACAAGAGTACTCCTCTCCCATCTCCTTCACCAGAATTCTTAATGGATCGGGTTCGGATCCGATTGCACAAAGAACAAATCCTGCAACTCTCAACTGTAGATCAAAACCAAAACGGATTCGGGTTCTTGGGTTCGGATCTACACCCAAAATCCAGCACACCGGGTCGGAGGATGAAGATGACTGGAACACGGCGACTGACGGCGTGCAGCGCCGTCGACTTGATCAGCGACCGGATGATGGGTGAGTGCAGCGCAACCAAAGTCAGACGAGGTCGGGATCGGATTCGACTCGTCCCTGGTCTCTGCTCGACGCCTCGACTGAAGGTCAACGGCCTCGAATCGGAAGGGCGACGACATAATACGGGGTGACGACACCGACCAAGATGGCGGCGATTTCGATGGTCGGTGACGGTGGCTTCGACGACTCCGACAAGATCCGGTAACCCCCTTGATTAATCTCACAAATTGATTAATAAATTATCTCAAGATTGTTAGGTTTTGTGAGAAATTAATAATTGGGAATTATGGTTAATATCTAGATTTAAGTTGCTTGAGATATTCACCCTATGTATCAAGATTGGAATACCTAGACTGCTATCACAAGCTAGTATTTATTTCCAAATACTGGCCTGGGTACTGGGTTCTCAACCCACTCAACCCGCATTCCGATATCCATACAATTAGACGTGTAACACACGTGTTACCCATAGAACAATATTACATATAATATAGTTCATATAGTGAGAATATATCTATATATCCAAAAATTTAATTGTACTCGTTCCTTCACCCTTTCTTCATTTGTAACTCTTCAAGCAATTTTTACAAACTTTATGTCCTACATCCAGATTATCCCCTTCGGGCATATAGTCATAATATTTGTGTCAATCACTAGTTTTTTTCCTAGTTTTTCTACTACTAGTGGGTTCGGTTTGTTGTGTTTGTGTGTCAACATTATGCATTTCTTCTTCTATGTTGTATGGAGGAACATCGTGGGATCCTACCATAGGAGTCAATATAAATTCGGGCTCTACATGTGGGAATATTGGAGGTCGACGTGAAGTATCGGTGGAATCTTGTCTACTTTGGCTACGGCCACTACCTCGTAATCTAGACATGGTAATAGTGTATGCGAGAAAAATAATTTCTAGTATTCTAATAGTGTATGTGAAAAATAAAAAAAACAATCTATGAGAGATATGTATAAAAAAATCTAAAAAACAATAAGAGGGATGAGGGAGAGAAATCCGAGAAAAACCAACAAAAAATTATGATACAAAAAATTAGAACTACAACAAAAAAATAATTGAGTTGAGAATGTTATGAATTTTGATACCGTACTCCGGGAATAATCGTATGTATAAGATGAAAGAGAAAATAATAGTAGAAGTAGACGTAGTAGATTGAGAAGTGTAGTAGACGTAGTCGTAGTCCGGTAGTCGTAGAAAATAGAAAACGAGCTTCTTCGTTGAGGGAGTTTGTAGTCGAGAGCGTCGTTGAATCATCACGAATTTGATACGATCAAAATTGTAAATTTTTGTTGAATGCTTCTTTGATGAATGAAATTCTTTCAATTGAAGAGTAGTAGTAGAGAGAGTAAGAGAGTAGGGTGTAAAAAAAATGGATTGAAATTATTAGGTTTTTATAGGGAACCCCCACCCCACCCCCAACAAAAAAAAATCAAAAAATTCAAAAAGAAAAACAAAAAAAAAAAAAAAAAACCCAAAACAGAGAGCCAAACTGCTCTCCGTCTTGCGCCAGGGGAAAAGCCAAAAAGGACTCGTGCGGGTCTAACGGGTCCTAACCCGCAGGTCGAATCGGAAGGTTGCGAGCGGGTTCGACATTTTCACCGGGTTCGCGGGTTGGTTTTAGTGTTTTGGCGACCCGGGTCGACCCATTACGCTAAGTGTGTCCGACCCGGTCTCCTGCAGGCCGGGTTGGAGTTCGCAGGTCGCGGGTCGACCTGACCTAGTTGCCACCCGTACTCAAAGTCTTACCATTCTCTTTACAAATTACCTTTAGTGGCACAAATTTTTATTTTATATGAGTGACATTTTTATAAATAATTATGTCGTAAATAAGTTTGAACGTTAGGGTATTATGGTAACTGACAACATTTGAGTAAATGGATGGTTAATATAACTCCCACTTTAAAACGAGTGGCTCAGAGTAGAGGGTTAGTTATCTACAAATTACACAACCTCAACTCTCTCATTATAGTATTACTAGAAACCTGCACGTGCGATGCACGTTCTAATCAATTATTTTATTTTATAAAGTAAAGATGTAATCTGACCTCGAACCTGAGATCTCTCTTTATTCATACATACTCTTTACAAATTATTTATAGTGGCACAAACTTTTATTTTATATGAGTGACACTTTTGTAAATAATTATGTTGTAAATAAATATGAATTTTGTGTAGTAACTAACAACAATTGAGTAAATAAATGGTTGAGATTAGATAATTAAATGTCTACAAATTACAAGTTGTCTATAAATAACAATCCCAGCTAACCTATTATACTATTAAAAGAGAGTTAATCAAGACCAAGAAAACCCTAGATATTTACATAATATAAATAAAAGGTTTCCTCCAAATTACACCCATCCAAATAACCCCCATTTTGACCAACTTGTACCCTTTGATAAAGTCTTCTGCCACGTCCTCTCCCCTTATATATTACTAATTCTCTCCTCCTACAACAAATTCCAACAATATAACATTACTTTCTTTCCCAAAACTATTATCAACATTCCAACATGATTTGTGGAGCTGCAAACTTTGCTAACATAGATGATGATCCTACATCTCCTACAACCCCAAAGGCATCAAAGAAGAGGAACAAAAACCCGTATGCAACCATAGGGCTTGACAAGTTCTCCATGGTTCTCGCGGAGCTGGAGTCGAAGAAAGAGATGATCCTACAGAGAACAGGGGCTCAAGGTGTGCCCCTAATCCGGTTCGTGTCCGATAGTTCGCAACACTGGGTTCCGATTGTCGTTAGGCCCAAGGAGGCAATGGACGAGAGAGAGATGAAGAAAGTGCATGAGAAGAAGAAGAAGAAGGAAGAGGTTCAAGAGGTTGAAAAGAGAGTGAAAACTGAGGAGAAGACGACGGAGAGTAAGAAGAAGAAGAAGAAGAGGAAGTCATGGAGGTGGAGAGTGGAGTACTATTGGGGTTTGGTGATGGTGTTCATATTGTTGTGTTTGGTTATGTTTGGTAGGGTGTTTGCAATTTGTTGCACTTCAATATGGTGGTACATAATGCCTAGTATTAAGGATTTAAATGGTGTTTTCAATGAGAAGATGGGGATGACGAACAAGAAGAAGGAGATTGCAAGGAGATTGAGTGATAAGAGATTGGGTGGGAAGTTAGGAGTGCATAGTTTTAAGAAGAAAGGATCGGAGGTTAAAAGTTGATGATTTGAAAAGTTTTTGATTTTGTGCGCGTTGTTTCTTTTTCAATCATTTTGTTGAAAGATTAGGTTAGTGTATGTATGCATGTATGTAAATTATTTGTGTTGATTTGAGGTTGATTGGGGAACAATCCCTAAGCTCAAGAACATTTGATTTCTCGATCCAGTTTTGGTTGGTTATTTATGTTGTTCTTTCCGGGTAACGCCCCCCCAATCTGATATGTGCACAAATGTTATCAGACATTTTCAAAACAGGTTTTTTTGAAAAAATAATCATAAAACATATGATTATGTTTTTTTTTTTTTTTTTTGTGGTAACAGATGACTAATGTCATCGCTTCATTAACGGAAAATTAACGAAACACAGAATATCGAACCACAATACAACAACCTTCATATTACAAACCATCACTAAACAAAGTGATAAACAAAACAACAAAAGATACTCCCATCCATCCAGCCGCGACTGAACAGATTGAAACATTGCACAGGATGATACCTCATTTTTCAATGTAAGAGGTTACCTCATTTTGAATTTGGATGCTTCTAGATTTAGGGTAGGCTGGTTAGGTGTCAATTTGTTTGTGGGTCTGTTGAAACTTACAATTGGAAACCTGGCAATGGGATGTATGTGAGGTCATACATGGTGGCTGGCTGCATCATTAAATTATTATACACTTTGTATAAGAATTGCATATATATTTCTCCATTAATCCAAAACCAACAAATAATTGAAAGGGGATTAAGATCGTAATATTTTCTGTTCCGTAAACATGTTTGAGTTGCACACCAGTTTCGCAGCATGCACTTGTATATATTAGAGCATCTGTAGTCGTATGCCATTTATACATTTTTTTACAAAATTTGGAAAAAAAATTGCTGTAGTCATTCGCCATTTACCCAAAAAATAGCAATCGCGTAAACAGTGGAAGGCCAAATTTGGGAGACGAAATAGCTTTTGCTAAAATATAGCCGACGACAGATTATCTTCCGACCGTTTAATGTGACGAAAGATAATCTTTCGTCGGAGACGTCGGACGGTAAATTAAACACCATCCCTACACATTTTCATCTGAAACATCGTTGGACGGGATATAATCTTTCGTCCAATGAATTAATAAAAAAAAATAGTGAAGGACGGTAGACAATGTCCCGTCTCAAATTAAAAAAAACAAAAATGAGTAGGACGATAGATTATCTACCATCCCTTCATTTTTTCCCCAAACTGTTTTTGTGTACAACTTTAATATCCTTCATCTCTTTTAAAAAATAGTTTTTTATAAAAAAAATATAGCTTTGGGACGAAAGATTAAGTCCCGTCCTATACAAAAATTTCGGTTGGACGAGAGATCCTTTACCGTCCCATATGATTTTTTTTTCTTTTCTTCCGACAGACAGTAAATAATACTCCGTTATGCATTCCCCTATTGTTATGCACCATCTTTTTTTTTGAGGTAAAAGATGGAATAAAACCACCATGTTTCATTAATAAGAAGTTAATAAAATAACTCCGGTGTACCGAGAAGGATACAAAAGTACATAGCAAGAAAGACAAAACAGTGCAGGAAATAAACATAAACCCCCAACAAAATCCTGGGGGGTGGGTCTAATCCTCCATACATCAAAAAAACCAAAAGTACAGTAGGTCAAGACCAAACTAGCATAGAGTGCAGCTATTGAGACTCAGATGAGTATGGATGGCTCCGCCTCTCAGTCCAGTGTCGGCCCAAACTCTACCTCTTCATCATCAAAATCCTCCACCTGGAAGACTCTGGCAATCCTCCCTCTCGCTCCTGTGGCGGTAGCTGTAACCCAAAAAGAAATAAGATGCATGATATGAGTAAGGTTACCAGAAATACTACTACATGAAGTATGAAAATAAAAGTTATTTCTGTCTAGCCATAACACCCATGTAGTTGCCGCAATGGCAATGTACCACGCATCTTTCATTTCATGGCGAACCTCTGCGAATTTGGGGCAAACCCACAAATCCTTATATTCGCTGGGGTAGTCATTTGTTCCTAGGACTCGTAAAACCTCTACCATAGTCGCCTTACTCCTTGGACAGTGGATAAAAAGGTGGTTCAAATTCTCCGTGTGCATGTTGTATAATCCACAGTCGGTCGCAATCTGGGGTTGTCTTTTGACCAGGTTCTCTCTGGTGAGAATTGCGTTATTGAGTACTAGCCAAAGGAAGACTCTGACTTTAAGTGGTGTTTTCGCCTTCCATAATACCTGTGCCCAACTGGGTCTGCATCCCCGATAGTGAATCCGATGGTACAGGGAACTGACCGTGAACGCTCCCATGGGTTCGAGTCCCCATCGCATCTGATATGGGCCTTGGACGCATCTCGTCCCGGTCCGTATGATGTGTGCTTGTAGTTCGAGCAGTTGCTGATGTAATCTTGGGGTAAGAGCTCCTCGGAACGACGACTTCCAACTTCCCCTCTTCCAAGTCTCAGCTACAGATATATTGGGTCGATTCGTTTTGTCATACAGCTCGGGAAAAGTTTCATTCAAAGTATGTGCACCACACTATTTGTCCTACCAAAATCTGGTGGACTGTCCATTACCGATAGTTGACGTAACTACTGAGTTGAACGGCCCGCTTGCTTTGGTAATTCCTTTCCATAATTGCGAAACTCTAGACCCTACTCGGGAGCCCAGGTTTCTCGTGCCTTTTCTGTAACACCCCGAATTTCAATTAAGGATAAATTCGAGATTTGACAGGATCTTTACTTCACTTCGTACAATTTTACAAGGAATTTTAAAACTTTTTCAATAGTACATCAGAGTTCAACTACAACTTTGTTTACACAGCGGAAAATAAAATTTACAACATTAAGAATACAACTTGTATAATTTTAACATCATTTGCAACATCTTTAACTTTTAAATAGCAACAGCATATCCACTTTATAACTTCATGAATAGTCCATTACCTGCACGTTAATCTGTGGGCACGTCAGTTACTTACAACTGACGAAATGTCATACACGGCTATCCTCTCTATGCCGTACATATAACGATCTCATTACTTTAATAAAAACACAACAGTTGAATGAATAATAAAGTGTTAAAGTGGCTACGCTAAACATGTAAGTGTATGTCATGCCTTAATGCCTAATGCACACAATTCTATACTAGGATGACACTAATGCACACTTGTTCGGATTCTATGCATCCCATACTACATAGGTCCGAGGGCAAGCGCCTACGTACTCCACAATTAAGGGCTCGATCCCTCGCCCTGAAAACTACCCGGTAATAAGACAAAGTTCAGACGTTCTACGAGTACGGATCCCAGCCCCGGGGAACCGCCGCAACAAATCCCCTGCCCGACTGTTATACAGACTCCTCGTCGTGCGAACCTCCCGCAAGTGCCCATCTAGCCCCGGTATACGCATATACATGGAGAACGACAAACTATCCGTCCGACTACGCATAGTCCCGGATTTAAATAAAAGCTCGTCTCCCACGAGGCAACCACAGTCCACCAACTGGGTCTATAGTCCTGATGAACCGCCGTAACAAGCCCACTGCCCGACTATATAGAGTGTCCCACTTACGTTTGCCTAGGTCTTACTACATCTTCACTTATGTGCCTAAATTTTCTTAAGTTCAAGACATGAATAATTTCCACACGTAGAATTAGGTTTACCTCCTACCGGACTTAATCAACAAATACGAGATAGCTCCATAGCCATATCTCCAAATCAGATCTCAAATCTTTTCTTTCAATAATACCGGTACCTGAGGTCTTACTAACTCTAAATCATAAACTTTCATGTACAAGAAACATGGGTGATCACACCCTTCATTAAACATGTCTTAACCTAGATATTTTCATGTCTCTAGCTTATCCACAATTTGATCTATGTCTTATTTGGCATCAATCATAATTCTCTTATAGTTCATTCATGAATTAACAGTAGCAATTTTATTTGCAAATTTAAGCACATATAATAATCAAGCATTCAACATAAATGAATAATCCCATCAAAAGACAATTAATTCACATAATGCATATTTCTTTTACTCTTTAAAGTCATACATTTTTAATAATAAAATCCTCAATCATTATTTGCTTTCTATCTCAAATTTTTATTTCAATTTCTCCTTTTCAAAATATGCACTAAAATCTCAAAAAAAAACTATTTTTTATACTTCTTTAGTACTTTATATGAACACTAGAATTTTTCCCAATTTTTTTGATTACATTTGAACTCACCAAAAGCATTAAAAGCTAAAAAAAAATATATGTATGTTGACAATGGGTTTCGAACCCCCACGCCAACAGCAAGCCCAGGCAGCGCCACTAACCAATAAGCCCATATGGACTTAGTGTTCCCGCCGCCGCTACTTCGAGATAGTCATCCAAGGACTCCACATGAGCCCTCTTGGGTGATCGCTGCACTCTGAACCCAACCGTCCTGTGTGTTGATCCAGAACTAATTGCAGGTGCTGACTCTGGGAGTGTGGATAAAACCATTTCTGGCGACATCTGTGTGTTAGCGATAAACTCAAGATCCTCTGACTCCTCATCTGTGAATACGAATTCTTCGTCTAGATTTAGGCGCCCTTCCAGGTCTTCATCACTATATGTTTGTTGAGCTGCCGGTTGTGGGGCAGTCTCTCTCGTTGCGGGCTCCTCATTGAGCCCGCAAACTGGCGACTCAATAATAGTGGTGGTGCTTTCCGTTGCGGTCCCCTCAATGGGCCTGTTACCTGTCTGACAAATTGTCTGATTGTTCGAAAAAATAGGTTTACAAGTCCCAGAGGCAGTAGAGTGCGTTTTGGGCCCCACTTTGGGCCCAATAATGCTTATAAGACGCGCACGCTTCTCCTCACTCTTGCTGGAACCATTTGAATAGAGCGATAAAGCTCCTCCGCGATCCATCATATCGTTTGTCTTGATGTGTGCGCGTTCCAGTTGTTTTAAGTAGGCGGTAGGCTTACCCCCTATGCTAGCTGGCATCGAGGGGTTGGTGAGTGTGTCGGCAGGCTCAGAGGGCGTGGGAAACGATGAGAGCGACGTGCTGAACGAAGCTTTTATGTTTCCTTTTTCTTTCGTTACCAAGGCAGCAAGCGCTTCTTCACTATTGTTTTCTTTCCCAAATCTGCCTATCTCCAAAAGCCTCTCTTTGTTACCCACTCCCTCAGCGCCAAACTCGCTCTCCTTTGAGCTCTTTTTCCTGTGATTGAGCAGATCTTTGTTCATCTCTTTCCCCAGAGTGGTCTCCGATTCTTATCGCGCTTGCTTCAAAGGGGCTCCTTTTTCCTTTTCTGGTGAAAACCAGCTCCTTGTAACCCAATCTATGGTCGAAAGTATTCTTTCGCCTGCCACTTTCCCCAGACTGGGGGTTTCCTTCACCAACCCCTGTCTCGGAGCCTGCATGTTGCTGCATAGTGGAGTTTTGCCCTTTTTGGGATCTGTAAGCCCTGTCCCTCCCCTCTGAGCCACAATGCTTTCCTCCAAAATAGGGGTGTTGAGTGGATCCACCGTTCGATCCGATGAGTTGAAGGTTCAAGAGGACTTTTGACCGTTGGATCTGACGGAGAGACTCCTGCCTCGATCTTCTTTGTACGGAAGGTCTTTTTTTGGCCGTATCCCTTCTGCCGGAGTCTCTTAGCGCTGCTCCTGCCCCCTTGCTGCCTTGATGATTTTTCGGTGAGCCCTTTCCACTTCATGGGAACCATCTATTGTGAGGCACTTTGTTGGCGAGACCACTTGCTTATAGGTTCTGTTATCTCTGAGGGCTGTTTTAGTCGCAGGGGAGGTGCTAGCCGCCTGTTCCTTTTGTGCTTCTTCTCTCTTGTCTAGCACAAACCTGACAAGATACGATTCTTCGAAGGAAAACACTTTGGCAAAGGGCGGCATCAAGGAAATATCAGTGCTTCTGATTAGAATCCTTGTCGAGACTATCTCTGACCGTCGCACCGTCTTCTCATCAATCTCTTCCACACTCCCGAACTCCGCTACTATCTCTTGAAGAGTTTCCCTCTTCCAAAAGTGCAAGGGTACGTTATGAATCCAAATCCAGTATTTTTCTCCTTGTGGGAGCTCAGCTCCGAATGTCGGCGTCCAAGCACTGAATTCAATTTGGAAATATCCAAAGTCGACTATCCCCAAGCTGACAACCTCTGTGACCTTCTCCGGCGAGGGGAATGAGACCAGAAATTGCAAGTGGCACAGCTTCTTAGCGACCCAATCTCTATGGGCTCTCATAGGCCATTTTTCAGTAAGCGCTTGCGTAAGGTGTGTCTCCGAAGGCCTTCCTGCTTTGACTTTGGCAATAGCACACCATTGCCGCAACCATCGTTCTTCGCTCTTTATAGTCTCCAGGCTCTTTGCCAATTGGATAATAGTGGGGTTATCGGGGGATCTCCCCCGGCTCACTGGACGCTCTTCATCGCTTTGGGTTTCCACCACATTGGTGCAAACATACGAGAGATGCCCCCACTTCATGAATTTAAGGCACCGTGCTTCTTTGGTGCAATCACTCCTGTAGTGGCCTAGATCTCCGCAGTTGAAACACGGGGCCAGCTTACGCTTGCCCTTCCTCTGCTTCTTCTTGTGTTGGAGCTGAGCAGCTTGAAGGTTAGTGGAAAAAGCCTCATTTTTGTTTTTCTTCCCCCGAACCTGAACCCACTGCCCCTCCCTCTCCTCATCGCCAGAGTTCCCATCTTCTAAAATTCCATCTAGTGCAGCCCCTAGATGGTCTCGCTCGGCGTAGGATTTGGTTGCAGGGTTCTCCAGTGGTGTTGGAATTGCGAGATGGTAAGTGGTGGGATTGGGAAGGGTGGTCGTGGCATTTTGTCGTGATTCATGGGGCTCCCTGTGGATGTTGTGGTGGTGGGGAGGGTCAGAAGGGTAATGATGATGTTGCGGTGAGGATTGCTGTGGTTGAAGAAGTGGTTGATACATTGGTATGGTGTTGGTGTTGGTGTTGGTGTTGGTGTTGGTGGGAAGGTGATGTTGTCTGTGTGTAACATGATCGTTATCTCTCTGAGAGTGGCCCCTGGGGTGGTGGTGATGGTGCTGTAGGGGTGGGGTTTTCTTACGCCTATATTGGCCGGTAGGAGGACCCCATCGTTGGGCCCTTCCCCGTAAAACTCCTCTTGTCGGTAATGATGTTCGTAGCGATGATGATCGTAGTTTCTCCCCTCACGACGTCGATGTGCACGTTGGTGTGCACGCGTCGGGGAGCGAACACATCTGAGCTTACGACCTCCTCTCTCATGAGGGTGTGGGATCGACTGTAGGGGGGCCACCAGAGGAGGAACTGGGGTATTCACTTCATTAGGCAGTGTGGGTGGTAGAGGTTGTTGTTGGGGTGCTGATGGGGTAGTGGTCGACTCCGAAAGTGGTACAGTAGCTGTAGTAGGCATTGGTACTGGTGTCGGTGGGTGGCGGACCCTCTCATTGGGCCTGCACCCACTGAGCTCAAGTACCAACAGCATGGTCGAAGGCATGTAGGCGTTTGGAAAGAAAAAGTGGGGTTAGAAGAAGAGAGGAGTGCTCTGGTGAGAAAGGGTTGGTATGGAGTTCAGGTGCCGGAGATGAAAATCAGTAAAGGAGAGGGAGAGGGGCTAGGTAGGAGCATATCTTCCCAATTAAAATCTTTTTTAACTTCCATGTGGAACTATAATTCTAGGCACAACTTCAATAGATGTAGCATCCAAGAATATAAGAAGTTGAATATGTTCATATTATTCCCCTGTTGTTATGCATTCTAGCTTCTAGAAGGTGAGAGAACGTGACGAAGAAACTATGACTAAATAAGCCCGACTTGAGGCTTGACTAATAAATGAAGTAAGAAATGGCAACATTTGGGCTTTTGACTAAACGAATGATGAAGTGCAGAAAAGGCAACTTAGGGAGCACGACATTGTATTTTAACGTTTAAAATATGGGATAAGCATGAAGATGAAGATATTGACATACTTGTTAACTAATAATCGAAAAGATTAGTTTATAACCAATCAAGTTTAACAAGTGTTTTAGCATCAAGGCTTTTGCACATGCTAAAAAAACACTTGAAGCATCGTTAAGACTTAACCATCATAGAAGAGAAGAAGAAGAATCATATCATAGGATGTTAATGCCAAAATTTCAGTCTTACATACACGATTTTATAAAGGGCTAGGAATTAATAAACATAACTCTGTTAATAGACAAAGAACTACAACGATAAGATGTCTGCAATAACATAGTTCGCGGGAATAATTTACAATTATTTTTACTATTTTTTTTTAAAATTTATTTTTCTTTATCATCTCATTCTACACTTCAGTAAAACTACATCCAAACAAATTTTTTTTTAGAACTCATTTTCAAAGATTCATTTTTCAAATATTAAAGTTTTAGATACGATACATTTTACAACCAATCAAACCAACACCTCAAAGTTAGAAAATGTAATTTTTCAGAACAGCCCCTAAAAAATATTCGTACGATTAAATCTTTTTCAAAATTAGTTGTGGATTGACCTCGGAGATGTTATGTAAGCGCGTCATAAGTTTGAGTCAGAGGATTGTTCCAAAAGAAATGGACATAAGCTTGTCAGAATTCATGCCGATTCAAACACCGAATTCTCTGTGAAATATTAATATGCTCTTTGAGATGTCGGTTTCAAGAGCGCTTTCTTGACACCATCATCATCATCATCTTCTTCTTCCAGGCCTCGTCGACTCAGACTCCTCTTTAGTCGTCGTGATCTCCTTCGCTGCTGCCGGTCATTGATCTGTCTCGAGAGTACACCCATCTGTAGTGGCGGACGCATAAATTTCTTTCAGGGTAGGCAGAATAATTATATTCCTAAATTCAATAATCACAGTAAATTTTACATATATATGAATGTATTTTCTTTTACTATTTTCAATTGATACAAAACATTGAAATAAATGTATCAGGAGGAATCAAACCGACGCACCCCCGCGTAAAGACTTTCACCAATTGACAGAGGACCTTTAAATTTAACCCAACTAAACAACATTCCACATTTCCACTCCTTATATAGGAGTACTTCATATGAACCTTTATATATCCTATACGTCCCTATAACTAGGTACTTAGAGCATCCACAATGGTTTTACATTTTCTCATTTTTGCCATTTTTTGCAAAATGGCATTAACAAGGATTTGCTATTTTGCCATATTTTGAGAAAGTGAGAACACTTTCGTCTCATATTTGAGAAAGAATTTGCCTATTCTAGAAATATAGATGACGGAACATATTGTTTTGTTTCTATTTTTTTAAAAAAAAAATCGATTGGACGATACAAGTTGAAGTCCAAGGTTTTTACTGAATTTTTTTTAATTGATCGGACGGTACATGTTATATAGTCCAAAGGAATTAAAAAAAGAAGCAAGGGATCAGACGGGACATGTTATCCCGCCCGAAACCCAAAAAAGATGAACATGACAACATGTCCCGTTTGAGAATGTTTAGGGTTGGCATTCGGGCCGGGCTGGCCTGGGATCGGCCCGGCCCGTGCGATTCATGGCCTGGCCCGGCCCGCCCAAACCAGGGCCAGACCGGAGCTACAGTGCGGTCCGGTTCGGTTCGGAAAAAGATAAAAAATTCCTGGTAACAGCCCGGGCTGCTGGCCCGTGGGCCGATCGCTGTTGTTACCGTTGTGAATTTTTTTTATTTTTTTTCCAGAATTTGTATTTAATAATTAGGGTTCGTAAAATTACCAAAATACCCCCCAACAGATTTATACTAGCTAATTTTTGGGGTATTTTGAAAAATTGAAAATTTACATTTTCTATCTATACAATCTCATTTCATTCAATTCTCTTCACAAATTCACTCAACTCTCTCTACTATCTCTCAACTTTCTCAACAAAAATCAATAACATTCAACTACTCTTTTTCAAGATTCAACAATCAACAACATTCAACTACTCTCCTTCAAGATTCAATATCAACAACATTCAACTATTCTCTTTCAAGATTCAACATTCAACATCAACCAATAGGGCTGCAATCGAGCCGAGCCAAATACCTTCAGGCTCGAGCTCGGCTCGTTTACGAAACGAGCTCATTTTTTAGCTCGAGCTCGGTTTGAGCCGAGCTTTGACCAAGCTTTGACCGTATTCGAGCCGAATAGCTCGCGAGCTTAGCCTAAAAAAAAATCCAAACTCAAGCTCAGCACGTTTACGAAACGAGCTCAGTTTTGAGCTCGAGCCGAGCTTTGACCGGGCTCGAGCCGAATAGCTCGCGAATAGCTCAATTCGTTTGCAGCCCTATCAACCAACAACATAAGCGTCAACACTACAAGTTTCTCAACCCTCTCTTCCTTCATTCTTCAACAAACATTCTACGCTCATACGGTATTTTCGTATTTTTATAATTTTTAGAATTATAAATTTTTTGTTATCATTTATTTCTCATAATTAGATTGGGTTTTCTTCTTCTTCTTCTTCTTCTTCTTCTTTGGTTAAATTGGTAAACATACAGTACAATAATAATTTTATAGTTGTTCTTTTATTTGCTTTGTAGAATAATTTTCATAACATACACTACAATTACTTTTATAGTTGTTCTTTTATTTGCTTTGTAGAATAATTTTCATAACATACACTACAATTACTTTTATAGTTGTTCTTTTATTTGCTTTTGTAGAATAATTTTCATAACATACACTACAATTAATTTTAAAACATACACTACAATTAATTTTCATAACATACACTAGTTTATATGACATCTAACCGATCACGTGGTAGACATAGTAGCCAAGAGTCCACTAGTAGTCGTCGCATTCCTACCATTCCTCTTCCATATGTAGATAGTGAAGAAACATTTTACAATTATGATACAATTCACGGCCTCCACCTCCTGCATCGTCGACTCCGTCGCCTAGTCCAGTCCACCGGCCATTCCCCCTCGAACCACCCTGTCGAAGTCCTCTGCCCCTCAACCGAAGCCCAAACTCCGACCGCCTCTCATTAGCCTCACCACCGCCCTCTCCTCGTCCACGGCCTCTTCATTGCCCTCCAGTCATTTCCTTGTCCTCGACCAACCAGTCGAGCCGCTCTCGAAGCCACTGTACACACCCCGTCGTCTTCTTCCTCCTCAATTTCCAGTCGAAGCCCTTCGATCGGCAGCACTACCACGCCACTGCCAGTCGACCCCGAAGTCCTCCATCTTCCTTCCGTCGCCTATTGCCTCGCGACGCACCTTCCTCGTCGACTGCACCCCTGTGACTCCTCGCGGCCACCTTCGCCGCTCGAGCTTCACCTTGTCACCGCCATTGTTCCACAACCGAACCCCACCTTCGAGCGCTTCTCGCTCGAACTGCCTTCAACCCCTCTGCCTCGCCCTCTCGCCTGCAACCACCGAGAATCCCCTCATCTTCATCCCTGCCCTCCTGCTCGAACTCAATCCCATTGACGAACCCATTCTCGTCGTCGGAGTCTTGCCTGCCGTCCTCCTCCCGAGCGCCGTGCCGCCCCATTGCCGTGCCTCCCGCCGTCGCGGCGACCCTCAATCGCAGTCGCGACCTCCAGTCGCCCAAGCCCGGCCACCGCTTCTCTCCTGCGCCCTCTCTCTCTCAGTAGGATTAAAGAAGAAGGAGAACAGGGAGAGAATTTGGTTGTTTGGTGTTTGTAGAGAAGTGATTGGTTGGACTTAGTGTTCTGTGTTTGGGTGTAGCCGACCTAGACTTGCCGTTTGGAGTTCTGTTCGATCCAGTGTGGGGATCTTGTTGAATTGTTGATTGCTCTTTGCTGTTTGATTATCTTGGCATGGTCTTCGCATGTATTTTTGGGATTGCTCTCCGGGATTCTGATCCCGTTATTCCTTATTCTTATTCGAACCGTCTACAAAAAGGCAAGTCTACTTGAACTTAGTTAATTATTCTAGTTCAAGATTTTTGACCTTTTATGCAAGTAGTTCCTTCAATTATCGTTAACTTTGCCTTGTGTCCCTTATGTTGGGAGTATGGAGAATTTATACGAGCTAACCCGACGTACTCTTGACATCATATTATTATTCATTGACTCAAATCCAAGCCTATATACACACATGACATGAATAAAATGAATAGAACTTGTATATGAGGAAAAGACATCGTGATCAAATACATGTGGATTAATTGAGATCTTGTGACTTGAACTTGACATGATAAATTGACTTGAATACTGAAAAATCCATTCTGCTTGATGTACATTGGTGTTAACACATTTCATGATGCAATAACATGTTAATTACCCACTTTGATGAACATATATGTGATGACATTCTATGAACTCTTGCTGCCTGTACTGTTTTGCACTGAGGTTTCGATCCAGTTATAATAGGAATCAGTTAAAATAATATAAAAGAGAATTGTAGTCCTAAGTGTCTAGTTGCTGATAATATCCTGGAACATCGAATTCTAAATTGTAGTCCATGAGTTATCACCGTTTTAGTGTTACTGTGTCGGCTGTTTCAGATTTACTACTTTATGTATATTATTGTGCAATGCATCATGTTGCTGTATTGTTATCATTCCCTTGACATCCTTACACTGCTTGCATGGACATGTATGACTTAATAATAAAATACTAAATAAGCCGGGATTTCTAAGGGTTGATCTAGTAGTGGATAGTCTCAGAAAATGTACTCGGTAGGGCTCTCTTGTTACATGAAAATTTGACATGGAAGGTGGAGAATTACTTGTGTAGACGTGAACTTGTTATTGTGTTATCTTGTTATCGTGATACACCGAGTACACGCTCTGTAGATCCCACCACGAAGTCTAAAACGTACATTGTTTTGCGTGCACCGAATCTATGGTATGGGACGCAGTAGTACGTGCACTAGATAGGAGAAACAACATACTAATAGACCTAAGTTGACACGTATATACTTGATTATGACCATTGTTATTAATTCCGTTATTGCTTTTGTAAATTCGATCTTGATTCATATTTCTTCATGTACCTTGTTCCCTTACTCTCTGCTTTTCACTACTTACTGTCCATACGTGCTCTAAGGATAAATTATTCTTTCTTTTTAGATGAACAAGTACAGGTGCACAAGGAGAATTTTCAGAAGGCATTGGTAAGCAGTTCTTCTACGATTGGAGCAGGAGTCTCTCGAGCTATTTGGTAAGTTCTTATTTTCCAGATTTGGTTATTGATTTTCACTCTCGTCTGTGTAATTATGTTTTCTGCGTGATTGTGATTCATTTTTCTTATATTGTTGAGTTAAGACTGGTACAGCTTATGGATGATATGAGTTGGTGTACTCAAATCATTCGCTGGACTTCAGTTACGTGCCTGTGTTCCCGTATTCTGGAAAGCGGGGCGTGACAGCTATATAATTATTACTTTGAAGCAAAGAGTCCCTATTGGCCAACTCCAGGATATATGAGATGTTCTTGCTCCACATGACTTAAATAAGTCAAAGAATGAGTGATCACACGATTTAAAAACATTTTGTCTAGTCACTGCATGCATGCTTCCAAAAGGATCAATATTGTTTTAGCCATACGAAATAGTTGCAAAAGATGATGGATTGGTAAAAGTTTCTAAATTGCTGCAAAATAACTTCGGAGAAGAGATCACAAATTCTCACAATGAACAAGTAAGGCCATTTGTTGGAAAGCTGGTTGCATGCATGCACAGTTCTTGATGGAGTTATAATAGACTGTAACTTCAGTACTGGATATCCTAACATCTTACCCCAAGCTAGCATAACCACAAAATTTCAAATGTTTCTTGGAGAATTACGTACCCCAATCATGCTCCATAGCTGAACCCATAAGTTGTTACGTACAGTAGGTTTCAGTCCACTAACTACCATCTGCTTCAGCACCCACGAAACTCCTCCCTAATTTCCAGTGATGGCATGGGACACATGCATTCAAAACCTGAAATTTATAGCTAGTGTAAATAACAAACATTCAACTTGCACTATAAGATTAATTTTCTTTGACATTACTATTTGAACCGTGTAAAAACAGGGAGTCACAGATCCTAATTAACGTACGAGAGAAGAAAAAAAAGAGAGGGTATATATGCTCACACTCACAGCATTATATATGTCAACATCAGGTTCCAAGTCTGGGTCCCAATTAGAGTGTATCATATTCTGTAGAGTAATACTACATCCATTATCAATTTCACTACATTTCTCTTCACTATCTTAGTTGGCACACTCCAATAGGTAGGGTAAGATAGAGTAGGTGGGGGAACTCTTCAATAGAAGTATACCACCTAAGATAGTGAAGAAAATGGTAGTGAAATTGGTAGTGGCTGAAACATTACTCTATTCTTAATTCTTTCGGGTGTTTTCTGCCTCATGCATTCAATAATACTAATCAATTCGTCCACAAGGCCAGCTTGACCAAGTGTAACAGCAATTGCATGGTATATATGCAGCCATATCTGGATATAGCTTACCATCTTCCTATATATACTCCATCAAAACAAATATACAAACATGAACAACCCACATATGCATTAAAAAGTAACAGCAGTTGCATGGTATGCAGCCACATCTGGATATAGCTTACCATATTCCTATACTCCATCAAAACATGAATAAACAAACATGAACAACCATATGGATTGATTAAAAAGTCAAATTTTCACGAGTATGAAGAGAAAACTGATCAAGCAAAGCATTAGCAAGCAAAAGGTACTTACTCGCATAATGCTAAAGATTAGACATGCTTCAGTACTAGGCTTCCTGGCCTTCCCAAGAACTGATTTAAGCTTTGTATACACAAACCAACAAAACTAATCAAGTTCGGATAAGCTATATTATAGCTATAGTATTAAGATTTAAAATTTGGTAGAAATAAGTTATTTCACCTGCTTTTTTTATGCATGTAATTTTTTTGACTATACTGTAAACCCACTCCACTACAGACATTGCAAGTCTCCACTCTCCAGTTACCGAGAACGCCAATCCTTTCAATTATTATAAGCAAGTGAGTCGCTGAAAATACAATACATGATTGCTTCATCACCCGTGAAAACTTCCACTCCTGTGCACCAAAGTTTGAACTGCTTAGCCTGCACAAAACATTCTCAAAGGCTAAAATATCTTGTGTATATAGCATATTGTATGATTGAAACTATCGGGATGAGACAATGTTGCACTTATATTATTTGACATTTTCAAGAAGGAAAAATATCAATTTAAATGTTTTTTTTCTTTTAAAGGAAATGGTGGAGTACGGCTACCCAATTTCATTAAAAAGAGATTAATAAAACAAACTCAGATAACTGAACAAAATACAGAGTCTTACATGGATCATCCTCCGAACATGGGAGGTTGTGACAAAATAAACATACATGCATTCATCAAAAGTACAGAAAATATCTAAATTCCCCCAACAGACCTTGGGGGGTGGGGATCAATCAAAAGTACACAAGAATAAAAAAAACTCGTCCCTCAGTTAAGCGTCGGCCCGATCTCAACTTCATCGTCATCGTACTTCTCCACCTGAAAGACGCTGACAATGCTCCCTCGATGACTTGTCGCTGCAGCTGCAGTACAAAAGAAAATAAATCAAATTTCAATGTTACTTGAAATAAATCAAATATTTATACAATCCTCTCAAACAATTAATTACAAAATTGTTTCATATGCTTATATGCTTAAATGTATGAAATAAACTAGTACCTCCGGCCCTTATCATATATAACATGTTGTCATGAAATCATGTATATAATTTATATAATTTATCAAGGAATTTCTTTTCGGGCTTTTTACAAATATATGTATATATATCCAATCCAAACATCAATTGGGCCCGGCCCAACTTCCACGCACCTTCAACCCGCAAGCAAATAGCCCAAAACCTCCAAACCAATCTCCACCGTCGATCCAAAATCTAACCCATCATCCGACCCTATATAAGCTCATACTCCAAACCCTAGCTTACCCTCTCTGAATTCGCCTCCTGTTCGCTCCAAACCCTAGCATCTCGCGCCGCCGCCTCCAAATCTTGCCGACATGGCCGTAGGGTTAGTGCTCGCCCTATCCTGTTTTCCTTTCTTTCGTCTTCTTCATTGTCTTATCTTACGTCATCTTTTCTTTTCTCATTTCAGTAAGAACAAGAGGATCTCCAAGGGAAAGAAGGGTGGGAAGAAGAAAACGTACGTTTCCGTTCCGTTCCGTTTCGACACTTGAGTTGTTGAATTTATTAGATTTGTGGGATTGTTTATCTGATTGATATGTTTGGATTTGTGCAGTGTTGATCCCTTCTCGAAGAAGGACTGGTATGATATCAAGGCCCCGTCGGTGTTCAATGTCAGGAGCGTCGGGAAGACCCTCGTTTCGAGGACTCAGGGCACAAAGGTGAGATTTTTATGTCTCATTTGTTGATTTTTTGTTGAATTTAATGGTTGACTTAGTGTATATATCTTGCATTTCATTCTAATTATATGATGGTCTTTATATTTTGTAATGCAATTTAAGAAGATATAATTTTTGTTGAATTTTCCCCCACAAATGTATGATATGATAAGATTGATAATAACCTTATGTGGATTAGAATTCCTATCAATACATGTGGTCTTAATTGAATTATGGTCATTGTACAATTTATTGAATTACTCGTGTAAATGACCAGTACACACCTGGAAGTAAGCTGAAAGTTCATGTTTGTTAATTAATTTGACGGTAGTAATTTTAGGCCCTGTTTGGTCTATTTTGGTGTAAAAAAATTTGGTTGGATTGGAGTTTAGATACATACAATAACCTACATTTCATCTTAACTTTGAGGCGAATAAAATGTATGAAGTAGACCCCAAAATATGATATGGGATACTTACAGGTAGGAATGTCACCTCCAAAATATGATACGGGATACTTACAGGTAGGCAAGTCACCTCCACTTACATCCATCCAAACTAGGGCTGGCAAAGGGCCATGGACCTATATAGGCCTGGGCCCAAACCCAAAGTTTAAAACTTAGTCCTGACTCGATTTTTCTTCGGGCTTAAAAAATTAGTCTCGAATTACTTATGCATGTTCTAATATACAATTTTTTTATAAAATAAAAATATGTTAAAAAATATATGATAAAAAATAACGATAATAGGAATATTACAAACTTTTAAGTAATTCACATTTAATTTTTCTATTTTCATTTAATTTTATATAAAGACATAATTTCTCTATCTATAAACTTTTAACACACTTGTCAATTTACTTGCATGAATACTCTCTTTTTAAAAAATCATACATAAATATACATGATGACTTATATGAATACGCTAATTATCGAATCAGACATAGGCGGGCCCGGGTCATGTTCGGGCCAATTGCCACCCATAATCCAAACAGGGCCTTTGGCCTTTGTAGCTGAGTAAGATGGGAGTTTTCTATAATATATTTCTTGTAGTGTTGCATGCTTTAAGATGCTACTATATTATTATTTGAATATTTCAGCAAGGTAAAAAATAAGTCACAGATCTCAATTATAATTAGCTAGCTAGCATGTTCTATTATAAGCTTCAGCTGTGCCCTTCCCCTACTTTTTTTTACTTGAATTGTCGTGATATGCAAGTCAAATCGCAATATCATCTTCTTATCTTACCCATGCCACCTCTGCCACCAACTCCAATGGTCATGTAAACCAGCAACTTTAGTTTTATTGCAATTGCCACTGCTGTTTGCTACAGTTCAATTGATGTGCATGCAAACTGATGCATGTGTGTTTGCTTTTAAATTGTTGATATTTCTTTGGTAATACTTCCGTTGCTTTTATTTTTGACACTTTCTGTAATAGGTGCATCCTTTACATTCAATTGAGATGATAAATTTGTGGTTTCTTGATTTGTACAAGGTCCTTATCATTGGTGAGACAAACTTCAGTTATTTTAGAAAACAGCTATGCATACTTTTACTAGTTGCTTAAAAGCTCAACCAGCTAGAAAAAATGTTTCAGCTCTGATCAAATTACGAGTTTCCTGACTATTCAATTCTTCTTATTCCTGGTCAATACCATAGCTTATCTGATTCTCTTTTTTGTTGAGCATGGTCAATATATTATATTTTGTGCTGTAAATGAAGAAGCTTGAGAACGATGTCAATTCTTATGGATACATTGGTGATTCAACCAAAAGCAAAGGAAAGTATAAAATATGAGTTGATCTGTTATTTCTTGACCTAATAGCTCAGTCTTGTGTGATAAGAGATTGATTAGTTGTGTAGAAGCAAAGACATGGAGTATTATGGATTAGTTTATGTAAATAATGAACCTGTTATCCTGTTGTGCGGTCTACAAACTTCTCATGATGGATAAATGGTTGCTTTTCTAGTTCTACACTACATCCGCAACAGGATATAAGATGGTGTGGCTATATTTATGCACAATCTGGAATATTCCATTTGCATTTTGACTATGTGTTGACATTAGTAGTACTCAGCTTTATGTTCTTTACCTGCCTACGTGGTTCTTTTTATTTGCTGTGCAATTTATGCTTTGCTCAGATATCTAATTTATACAAATTTCCTGTATTTTAGATTGCATCCGAGGGTCTCAAACATAGGGTGTTCGAGGTCTCTCTTGCTGATCTTCAGAATGATGAGGATCAAGCATACAGGAAGATACGTCTTCGTGCCGAGGATGTCCAGGGAAAGAATGTCCTCACCAACTTCTGGGTATGTATTATCCTACTAGTAACCTTCACGTGCAATGCATGTTCTAATCAATTTTTTTGTAAATAATAAGACGTAATCTGGCCTCAAACATGATACCTCCCTTGACTCATACATACTCTTTACAAATTACCCCTAGTGGCACAATTTTTTAATTTTTTTGAGTGACATTTTTTTAAATAACTATGTTGTAAATAAATTTGAACTTTGAGGGTGTTATAATAACTAACAATAGTTGAGTAAATGAATGGTTATTATAATTCTCTTCACTATCTTAGGTGGCACACTCCTATTGGAAAGTTTTCCTACCTACTCTCACTTCCCTCACCTCTTGCAGTACCTATTGCAGTGTGCCACTAGGATAGTGAAGAAAATTATAATAAAATTGTAGTGGATGTAGCATTACTATATTATAACTCCCACTTAAAAAAGAATGGTTGAGATGGTTGAGATTAGATGGTTGGATGTCTACATATTATAGGTTGTTCACAATTGACAACTCAACTCTCCCATTATAGTATTAGAGATCAATAACCTTCAGTTCATTCTCTTTCAAATTTTTAACATCATTTCCTTTTTTTAACAGGGCATGGATTTCACTACTGACAAGCTTAGGTCATTGGTCAGGAAGTGGCAGACCCTTATTGAAGCTCATGTTGATGTGAAGACTACTGATAACTATACCCTGAGGATGTTCTGCATTGCGTTCACCAAGAGACGCCCAAATCAGGTCAAGCGTACCTGCTATGCCCAGTCCAGCCAAATTAAACAGGTAAACCACTTACAAATGTGCCATTTTCCAGAAAATTTAAGTTAGATACCCTTTTCTAAAGATAAATTGTGTTTCAGATACGACGCAAGATGAGGGAGATCATGGTCAACCAAGCTTCGGCCTGTGATCTGAAGGAGCTGGTGCAGAAGTTCATTCCTGAGGGTATCGGGAAGGACATTGAGAAAGCTACCTCGAGCATCTACCCTCTTCAGAATGTATTCATTCGCAAAGTAAAGATCCTGAAGGCACCAAAGTTCGACTTGGGGAAGCTCATGGAGGTACATGGTGATTATAGCAAAGAGGATATTGGTATGAAGGTTGACAGGCCCGCAGAGGAGACCCCAGTGGAAGCTGAAACTGACGTTGTTGGTGCAGCATAAAGTTATTTTGAGCTTCTAGGCATTAAATTGTGTTTTTTAAAATTGTTATATTGCCGGTGAATTGGATGACATAAACTTTGCAGTTTTGGTAGTTCTGTTTTTCATATTTTGTGAGTTTGGACACATGGTGACTCATCTTTTTCCAGTTTCGTGATAATTTTTGGACTTGGATTAATTATATTTGCTTTTAGTTGTTTACAGAGTTTTTTGATCTTGTTTGCGTGTTCTTCACTTGATTTTAGCTCAATATACTCTAAAAATGTAGATTGGTTCCCTATGGCTGTATTGTGTTGTGCTGCTCGCTTATGTATTTTATGGATGTTGGTTGCAGAGTTGGATATTTTGCTTGTGAATTTTCTTTGTCTTCATTAGGTCTTCATTTAGGTATCCATAAGTTTTATTGAGAATGATCTGAAGGTTACGAACTTGCAATAGTATATGATCAATCCTGGTCTTTGGCATGTTGAAGCAGTCTTGTCTCTGAATTGGAGCTTGTGGCCAAGAAATGCCTAGTATTTGATCTCTTATTTGTTAGATTCAAGCTGGTTCGATCTATCTGCACAAGGTATTGATTAGTTAAATTCTCAATCTCTAAAACTTCTACAGTGTTAATGAACTCAGTTTTGCCCCTAAGAAATCAATCTGTTCTTTAAGCAGTTATTATTCACCTTCATGATAACCAAATATTGAACATTAATGAAATGATTTTGACTTGAGTAAATTGAGGCTCCCATTACAAGCATTGTGCAGAGAACACACATGGATATCACATACTAATCATGTACCTCTAGTAAAGACCTTCAACAATATGTCAACAACATTCTTTTGCATTCAGAGTTGCCCGTAGCTTGCTTCATAACAGTTGAGAACAAAGATAAAGATAATTAAAGATTTGAAGCTCACATTGCGCAACACTAGCTGGTTTTGTTCACAGATAAACAACTACACTAGAATAAATTTTCACTTGCTTATATAGATATATCAAGTCATCTCCAACCTGTCCTCGTACACAGGGTACAAGTGTCCCAGCTCCAATACGGAGCTTTCAAGTATAAGAACCCACAAAGAAATTCCCCCACCCCTGGAAAACAATCAAAAGATATAGAAGGACAACTGTCATGTCATATTCATCAGAAGCCCCGTAAGCCAAATACAGAATTCAATTATCACAACCCGAAACATAATCTCATACAAAGTCAGAGTTAACAAGTCCATGCACAAGCACAATACTGCTTATACTCAATTTTTCGACTTTGAGTGCTTCACTAGCCAATCTATTACCACATCAATGTTGGTTGAGTTCTTGCATGAGATCATAAAGCAACAAACTTCCCGGTCCGTAATGGACTTCAGCCCCCTGCAATGCCGAAAATAATCGATAATTAAAAAAGAAAAAAGTATAACAATATTGAAATGGCAAATTCCTGACGCTTAGGATGACCTGTTAATCTAATATACTTCGGTACAATTTATGCACACTGCACATATAAACTAGCACAAAATATGTGATTTTTTTTTCCAGGACCATGGTCTAAGGATCAGTGTCCTTTTTCCACCCTTGGATTTGCCTTAGAAAACATGCCCCCCAACAAGATCTCCTAAAGATTGAGGGATCTTGTAGGGGGGCACATTTTAAAGGCAAATCCAATGGTAAAAAGGACTGGTTCCCAGCAATCATGTGAACCATGGTCCATGAAATTTTTCTCCCAAAATATGGGTTAAGAACAGTGGTACTGACAGGAATTTGTCATTGGTACTTACATTTGATCTGTCAAGTCCTGTTTGTTTAGAGCTTCAGGCTTGTCAATTTTGTTTCCAAGGACAAGCAGAGGGATCCCACTCAATGAAGGCTTGCTCAATAGATCGTGAAGCTCACTTTTTGAAATAGACAAGTTCTCTTGATCAGCAGCATCAACAACATACCTAAAACGAGAAAAATAACTGGTTTATCTTTGGTCCTTGAATGTAGTTAAACAGCAGGTAAGTTGCCGACTGCATCTCATTTATCTAGTGATTTGAATAATACCTTTGACAGTTTAAATTTCTGTGGCTAATTCTAAACGATGTTTACTTTGGAGGTTAGTCTTGAAAGAATTGTTAGCATAATATTTGCCAACATTGTTTTACCACAACACCACATGTAGTACTGTGTAATATAGGTTAGACAAAATCCATGTTGTCATGCAAGTCCCTGTTAGGCTGTAACAATTTTGTCTACCTTAGTTATCTCCAAATATGAAGCGAAGTAATAGGATAGTATAAAGCAAAGCAGCGAGTGTGCAAGCACAATACCGGAATCTAAAAGTGGGCTAGAAAAGAGCCCTAAATAAAAGCGGCAGGATTAGATTCCCAGCAAAACTCAAAGACAGGCATAGATTGTAAGTTGCAAGATTCAGGGAAAATCGATCTGAAAACCACTCTTATCTTAAGTCATCATATGTAAAATTTGTCCTACAAAGGTGCACATTAGCAGTTCAACAACTACTCTAAGAATGATAAGTTTGCCTCTATACTTGTATATTATTTCAACGAATATTTATACAAATTAGGGATATAACGGGAAATTGGGGCAAGGAGTGGAAAGGCACAAGACTCTCATCACACACATTTCAGTTAAATTTAATTAGGAATTGTTAGTATTGCTGAAGATTTCCTTTTTCTAGGGTGAAAGATTGCAAAATAGTGACTACTGGTTTGGTTGAGTAGATCAACTTTCTCAGAGAATTTTGTGACACTAGCATAAAAGATGGCTGTCAGGCAGAGCTTCTCCTACATAGCAACATGAATGCAGGCCACAAATTGGTGTTCATTAAGCTTAACTAGAAAAAATGGAATGCTGAAGTTACTTTTTCCACATGGTTGCAACAAAATTGTCTAATCAGTTGTAAAATCAAAACAAGATGAAACATCAATTTCTGATGATGAAAAAGGGCAGTTTTTCCTTCTGAGAATGTAAATCTGCACATAGTATTCAATTCTACAAAGTACCACCACCTCTTTGAAAGTGACAAAGGAAATAAATAAGTGCACTTCGCTTCAGATAAGTGTCACCGTAACTAATTTTCTTGTGTAGTGCATAACAATATATAGCTGAAATGACAACCTCGAGAAACCCAGACATTATAACACAAAGAAATAACTAAGTTTTTCTAATTACACACCAGCTGTCCCTTGATAAGAACGGTTGGTGGGTACAGTAGTCATTGATACAGTGATGATGAATATGATCAAACCAGAAAATCACACATGCACATGCCTTCACATAAATGTGCACACACTTTGTATATAGAGCTCACACATACTTCATTCCTAAGCAGGTAATATATGCATTTCTGACACATTATAAGCAGTAGTAACAAATATGTAAAATGGAAAGACATATCTCTTAAAGAAGCAAGTGCTACTGATATCATGCGCTAAGCACAGAGAATAAATATTCTGTTCCAATTCATATACGAACATTACTTGCATTAGGATATTAAACTAGAAACAAGGACAAACATATATAGTAACTGGAACCCTTGTAAAAAGAAAAATCTGTCTATATGGATTAACAATGTTTCTTATAGCGGTACACATGAAGCACATACAGATCCCCCTACGGGGGTTCATGAATTTGTGTATGTCTCTTCTTGTGGATATAGATCTGAATATGGGCCTTGCCAGACAGTTAACTCAGTAAACATATTTGACAAAAACAAGAAGTGAATTAGGGTCCAAACACATATATTGGATATTGCTGAATAATGATGTCATATGTATGAAAGCTCAATTAAAATTATAATTTTGTTCATTTTTACTTAAAATAAAGATATGGTTTAGAGACTGTAAAAATCAAACTAATGTTGTTAATAATGAAGACTGAAAGAACATACCACCTCCATCACACTCTCCGAGCACACATGCACCCGAACATTTAAGGAATTTATAATATTCTAGAATCTAGACCAATGTATAAAATAGGGCGCTATGAGGCTCCTAATAGCTCGTTATGTAACCCAACTCTACTAGTTCTGTTACAAAGCTCATGTGCATAACCCATTTTCTACATAGCTTTGCGCTATTTTTGTGTAGCTCATGCTATTTGCACATCGTAACTTAACTTAAATAGCCTGCGCTACAAACATACCATTTTATTTAACAGAACAGGTAAGGTATAAACACAAGTGACGAACCTTTTTTTTCTCCCTTTTTTCATCATGTTTTCGCTCAATACTTGTGAGGACTCCAATTTCTTCAAGTAGTGGCGAAGGCTCCAACAACTACATATCTGTTACCAATGAATTTCTTAGTATTTCTTTCTTTTCTTTAATTTTGTTTTATTTCTGCAATTCAGCTAGCAACCCAACTATTAGGGTTTCTCTTATTTTCTTTATTCTTTTCCGATTCTTCATTTCAATCTCATAGTTTTTTTTTTATTATTATTTTGAAGTTTGAATTAGGGGTATTTGATTAGAGTGAAGAAAACTAATCTGCTTCATTCACTTAGCAGTTATGTTCCATTTTATTTTCACCTTTCTATGTGTTCTTAGTCTTTGTAAGTCTTGATTTCTGAACATTGAAGTCTCATTTTGGTGATATTTATTAGCACTTCTAAGCCTCTGATTTTTTTTTGAAAATTTTGAGAAATATTTAGAATTTTACAATTTTTTAGTTAATTAATTTTTAAATTTTAAATTTTTAAAAAAATTCTTTATAGCTTACGCTATGCATTATGCTATTTACGTTTTGCGCTATTGATGACTTGAGCTCTAGACTTGCGCTACCACTATTTTCAACATTGATCTAGACCACATAACTAAACAACTCGGCATTAAAATCCATTCATTTTGCACCACTCGTTGCACAAGAAATATGAATCAAAACAAATGTTCATTAAGGGATTTTCATAAAGTTGAGGTAAGGATGAGGGAGAGGGTTCAGATTTCATGGGGAAGTATGGGGCAGGATAATAGTATCTTGTTCTTGAACAATGGGGTCCTTATGGGGATTTGATTTGATGAAGGGATGAAATTTATATGTGATCAGATGAAACAAGAATGCATTACTTAGAAAAAGAGAAGAAAACAGAATGTGACTGGTAATTCAAGGCATGAGTTGTATTTAAGAATGATAATAAGATCAATTGCTTAAATATGATTTTCACTTTCCCTGAAAATATAAATTGTAACGACAAAATTAAGTTAAATCCTCAAGTATTCATAAGCAGTTGTAAACATTGATCATTGATACGTACATTTCAAAATTTTGATTTATAATCTTCTATGAAAATTTCAATTTCATTAAAAAAAACCGGCTCTCCTTTTACAAATTGATGAGCTTGGTTTATGAATAAGACGATTTTCATCCATCTATCTCTTTTCCTCCCACCCCTTTTATATATACCCCCTTCCTCTTTCTTATTAAATATGTAACTTAATTTTGTCAGTTAAAATATTCCTTTTAAGGAAAAGTAAAACTTCCTCTAATTATTATCTTTTAAGAAAAATACAACTCGTGTTAAATTATCGAACGCATTCAGTTTCCCCGCCCACTTCTGTAAATAACCCATCCCCATGCCATCCAATCAAATTCCCCACTGTTCAAGCTCCAAGCTCTACAAAATAGTTCTTTTTTCCTTCAAACAATGACTGTTCATGGATAGGACAAACCCGCTTCATCCTCTGCACATTAGAGGTGGATAAAAGCATCCATAGTCGTTTGCTAAATTTCCATATTATCCATATTTTAGCAACGGAGCATCCGCAGTCGTTTGCTATTTATTCATATTTTGGTCAAATCGCTACAGAAGATTGCTATATTTCAAAGGCAATTTGAGAATATGCATATTATAGAGGAAGGAGCTCAAAGCTCCGTCCCGGCCAAATCGCTACAGAAGATTGCTATATTTGAGAGGCAATTTGAGAATATGCATATTATAGAGGACGGAGCTTAACGCTCCGTCCCAAATAAAAAATTAGATCGGACGGAACTTAAAGTTCCGTCCGATGAAATTAGATCATTTTTAAAAAAAATTAGGTTAGAAATAAAATAAAAAATTTGGACGGAACTTCAGAAGTTCCGCCCCACTAAAAAAAAATGAATTGGACGGCACTTCAAGTGTCGTTCCATGAAAAATAACAAATAAAATTACTACTGCATTTCTCTTCAGGCTGGCAACGGGTCAGGTTTGGGCCAGACCCATATAGGCTCGGGCCCGAGCGTGAAATTTAAAACATAGGCCCGATTCAGACCCAAATTTCCTTCGGGCTTAAAAATTTAGGCCCGAGTTCGGGCCCGAATTAGGCCCAAAATAGGTTCGGGCCTAGGCCCGAACTACTTATGCAATTTCTAATATTTAATTTTCCCATAAAATAAGATTATATTAAGCATAATATACGATAAAAAAGTAACAATAATACGAATTCTACAAAATTTTGAGTAATTCACATCAAATTTGTCTATTTTCATTTAATTTTATATACAATACATCATTTCTCTATATATAAATTTTAACACTTATTTTAACATACTTACATGAATAATATCTTGAAAAAAAAAACATAAATATACATGATGTATACATAAACATACTCTTGCATATAGACAAATTTGATTCGGGGCCATTGAGCCTAAGCACTTGGGCCCGAGCCTGGCCCGAATTTACCTCGGGCCTAAAAATTTGAGCCTGAGCCCGGCCCGAAATGAGAAATTTTAGCCCAAGCCCGCTAATTATCGGGTTGAACCTAGGCGGGCCCGGGTCGGGTTCGGGCCAATTGCCACCCTTAATTTCTCTTAACAACCTAATAATTACTTATGGCCAATGAATATACCCTAGAGTATAAAGTTAACAACCAAATCCCATTTGTGAAATTACTACTGCAATATACTTAACAACCTAATCCCATTTGTCTTCTATTTAAACCATCCAATATTAATATGAAAATGAATTGGACCATGAAAAAAAAAGTGCCGAACGGCACTTCAAGTGTCGTCCGATGTATATTTTATATATATATATATACGCCTCCGACGGAGCTTCAAGTTGCGTCCAGGAATATTTTATTTTTCATTGCTATATTATAGCATTTCACCACTGCAACAAACTCCACTTTGCTATTTTTATATACATTTTGCTATTTTTTAGCAATCACGACTGTGGATACAGATAATTATCTAAGTAAATGCTATCATTTTCATTAAATCTTTCCTAACTGAGTGGTTTTACACTTTTACTTCCTCTCAAGCTCTCCTAAACTAAAAAATTCTTGAATAAATTGAATCCAACAATAATGGAAATTGAATTATTATTTAATTTCACCACCACACATCGTTGAGGCCCACACTCTCTGTTTGGTCAATATATGGCTATAGTGCCTAGGGTCATGTCTTTCACCTTTAAAACACCAAGATGAAAGCAAGTCATGGATAGACAATATACAAACTTCATTGTCATATATAACATCAGTTTATAATCTATAAGACTAGGTTAGCATACAACAAGGAAAAAACAAACGTGATTTACACCGTTCAAAGTCATCTTCATATAAAAAACATAAGATGATGCAAGATTACTAGGTTTACAAATGTTTTGCCCATTTATACTGTGTTACAAATGAGCTACTTTTCAACAATATAACAAATGCGACCACTTAATGCATGAGCAAAACATACTCAACCCTCTTGATACTTTTATGGCATGTAGAACACTATGAACCGTGTGGATCACATTTATTTTTTATTGCTTTATGCTTATTTTACTGCCACCTTCATTGCTATTGCTATGTAAGGTGACACCTCATACCCATGAAACTATACATATTAGTATATCGCACACGTGTTGCACATACACAGTGGCGGAGGGAGGAAGGAGGGAGGGGGGACATTTGGGACCCCAAAAATTTTGTAAAACTCCCTAATATAGACCAAAATTTTTGTAAAACCCCCTAATATAGACCAAAATTTTTATTTGGCCCTCCAGTTAAAAAAAAATTGGGACCCCCAAGTCTAATCCACCTCTTATTAAAGACTCAATTATGTCGATACCAGGGGAAAAAAATTTGGGACCCCCATTTTGAATCGTCTGGCTCCGCCACTGCACATACATATGTATGTATGTATGTATGTATGAGTTATAATAGAACATGCTAGCTAGCTAATTATAATTGAGATCTGTGACTTGTATCTATCTATCTATCTATCTATCTATATGTATATGTATTTGGCCTTCCAATGAAATAATTTATTAACCGAACATCTCCGTAAACAAATGAAGACAATAAACAAGTTCATTAAACAAAACAATCAAGTCAAGGAACATTCGAATGCAATAGGTAAGAATTCCATACACAATGGCTGACACCGCTCGACAGTATCGCTCCCACATACTCCGAAACCTTGGCTGGCCTCCAAGATCCCACAACTTTATCGTCACATTCCCCTTCGTCACTTTCCTCATATTGAACCCCACCTACAAAACCCAATCAAACAATAAACTCTTAGCACTCCAAAACGATCCAACCCATCCCCCCCCCCCCCCCCCCCCCCCCCCAAACACACACGCACACACAAGCATCTAACACAACACTCACCGTCGGAATCATGTCCTCACTGTATCCACCAGTCTGCACAAAACCCACCAAAAAATCCCATTTTTATCAGTTCCAACTCATCAAAATTCATACTTGACGAACATCGAAAAAAAGTAACCAACATATACATACAGCAACAACATTCACAAGCGAAGTTTTTCCAGCATTCTGCAGCCCAATCAGAGACAGCTCCATCTCCTGCTTGAAAAACAAGCTGCAAACAAACAAAAAAACCACAACAACTCAAACCCTAAATTAAGAAAAAATAACTCAAAATCTACCGAAAATAGCGCAAGAAATTTGCGGATCTGACCTTCGGAGCCAATTCAGAAAGGCTTCCCACAAACCCATGGATGGAAATGGCGATTAGGGATTGGAAATTGGGGGACTTTTTGGGGGTAAAGGTCGCTATTTTGAGAGGGAGAGGGAGAGGGAGATAAAGCAAGGTAGGAAGGGGGGGTGAGGGAAATAATTAAATAAGATGAATTATTGGGGGGTTATAAGTAATTATTCATAAATTATAAAAAAATTTGGTCGGTTTGTGATTGGTTGATTGGTGATTGGAGTTAGCTGGCTGGAAGAGGAGTTGGAATTTGGAGGGTTTGGGTTGGCTTGGATTCTAGCCCAATTATCTATATAATTATTATTTTTCAAATCCTCTACCCAAAACAACTTCTATATTTATTTACAGGGGTGTATTGAATTGGAATTTGAAAAGAATTTAAAAGAATGTGAAAATTCTAGTGTATTCTATTAGGATTTTAAAGGAGTTTATAAAAGTCACAGTGTATTCAATTGAGACTTTAAGTGATTCTATTCAATTCTTGGTGTATTCAATTGAGATTTTAAATGACCCCATTAAATTCTCAGTGTATTCAAAAAGTTATTGATTTTGGTAGAATTGAGAATTTGGAGGATTTAGATGGAATCTAGGGTCTGAGGTATAAATACCAAAAGCCTTTGCAATTCTCACCTTCTCTGTAGAAACTTTCAAGCCATTGGTGAGTATGGTTTTGTTTCTTGTACATATGCCCCAAATTATCCCCAAATAAATCCAAACCCTAATCCCCTTCTCTCGCCATCGTCTTCTTCCTCCTCTTCTACCTCCCGACCTCCGATCCCCACGCAGAGGGCCTAATTCAACCCCGCAGAGGGCCTAATTCAACCCAAACCCTAATTCAACCCAACCACCGATCCCCACGCAGAGGCCTCCATCTGCCTCCTGAAAGACAATGGAATCAATTTCAATCAAAATCAATGCGACGGAGTTGATTCAAAAATATTCTCAAGATTGCTATGGCATAAATTGGTTTCTCGTTGCAGGTATAGGACAAAGTGGATAACGTTCCATGGTTTGTATGATGTGGCCTATATAGTGAAACTATTAACTAGAAGACATATGGTACAGAAACATCGAGTATTGAGTTGATGAGGAGATGTGGTAGAGTTATGATGCCTAACGGGGAGTTGATGCTCCTTATAGATCTTTTGCTCCATGACTTTGATTACCGGGTATTATTAGTTATTATTATTTTATGCTATTTCAGAATGTTAAAACAGCAAGTATTGAGTTGATGGACTCATCAACAGCTCTCTCATGTAGGGCTCTTTCTTTTTTGCTGTTACTTTTGTTTATGTGGGTGTCCTAGTACTTTAGAAAAATCTTATGAGAATGACATTTTTATGACTTGCAAGGTGCCTTGATATTTATTCGTACTACTCTTATGAGAATGACAATCTTGTGTAGGAAATGAACTAATTATAAAGTCTATTGTCATCGAATTCCTTCGAATTTCATTAAATTCATAATAAGAATTCCATCAAACAATTTTAAAATCCTTATAAATCCAGTCAAAGTTTTAGGTGAATTCTCCATAAATTCCTTAAATACTGGGATTCTCAATTCTTTTAAAATCTTTTGAAATCTCAATCCAATACACCCCTGTTAATTATTATTTTTCTTTCTCTCCTTCTCCGTCCCTCTTCTATTAAAAATTTTTTTTATTTTTTTAAAAAAAAAATTAAAAAACTAAAAAAAATTTAAAATTTAAAAACTCTAAAAATAATTCAAAAAAATCAAAAAAAAAAACATATAATATGTTTTTTTGCTCTATGTTTGCTACTTCAATTAATTTGCTGGGCCTCTAAAACTATTTATATGATCAAACAATGTGCACCATTCTGAAGACGTGCCGTAGGCACGTGTCAACGGGCAAACCTAGTCCATTTATATATTTCAAGAAGATTCTACTCAATTTGTTTAATTTGTTTAATTTGTTTAATTTCTATTATATATTTCGATGAATCTTGGGGGTATTTTTGGCTTTGTACAACTAATATAAATAAGAGCATCTGTAGTCGTTTTGCTAACTATGCATAATATGCATATTTGGTCAAAAACAGCGCTGCAGTCGTTGGCCAAATATGCATAATATACATAATTCGCTACAGGAGATTGCCATAAATGAGAGAATAAATGAGAAATATGCATATATGAGATACGGCACTTCAAGTGCCGTCGCACAAAAAAAATTATTTTTTAATGGTCGGACGGCACTCGAAGTGTCGTCCCACCAAAAAAATTTTAATTTTCTAATAAAAAATCCAAAAAAATCCACCTCTCCCTCAGATGGCACTTGAAGTGCCGTCCCACCTGTAGGGGGTTGTTTGTAATTTTTTTGTAATTTTGTATTTGCACTTCAAGTACGAATTTTTTCGCACTTGAAGTGCCGTCGTACCTTTTATAAAAAATAGTATTTAACGACTGCAGTAAAACATAACTTTACTATATTCATTTATTCATTTATGCATATTTTTTGACCCTCGAACTCGACTGTGGATGCTCCAAAGAAAAAAAAAATAAATCACATGAGCAAAATAAATTTAGAGTAATGCTAGAGCCACTACTTGGTTCACTACCAGATTCTTCACTACGTGATGTGGCAGTCCAGTCAGCCATTCCACATCAGCAGTCCACTTAAATTACATTTTTCATCATCAGCAGCATTCAATTAACTCTTCATCTTCCCCCTCTCACCTTTCTCCTTCCCATCTGCACTCTCCCGTTCTCAACCATCCGCCGTCGTCGCCGCTGCCCCACGCGCCGTCGTCGCCGCTGCCTCCGCCCCACGCGCCGTCGCCGCTGCCCCACGCGCCGTCGTCGCCGCTGCCTCCGCCCCACGCGCCGTCGCCGCTGCCGCCGCCCCACGCGCCGTCGTCGCCGCTGCCTCCGCACACGCGCCGTCGCCGCTGCTTCTCATCAATCACTTCATCTCTTTTGAAGGTAATATCAAAGATTTAATTTTTGATATTAGATTCATATCAAAAATTGCGATGCCTTGAGTTTGGATTTGACAAGATTTTTGAGTTTTGAGTTTGGATTTGACAAAAATTGCGGTGATTTTTGAGTTTGGATTATTGCCTTGAGTAAAAGAACCAGGCTGGTTGAATAGAATTAGTTTTCTTTTATTTATTTAATGGATTATATGGATCATATCATGTATATTCTTTCACTTGTCTGAATTTCATGTATACTCTTTCACTTGATTGAGTATTTTTCATACTGTATTAGTATGTTCATGTACATTCTTTCAATGGGCTGGTTGTTTCTTCTATTCAAGTTGTTTGATTCATTGGTTGTTCAGCTGATTGTGAGCATGCTTGCAGGTTTGATTCAATCAGAAATGGTCATCTGATAAGGATGGAGGTATTGTTGAACACAGCTCAGAGAATGCAAAAACAATGGGATGCAGTTGAAGAGAATGGGATGCAGTTGAAGAGAATGCAAAAACAAATTCAAATGTCGATACTAAGAAAGTTGATGAGAGATTGGAAGATGATGAGGAAGTGAGTTTTATCAATATCAATGTCAAACCAAAAGAAGAGTCCAAGCCACTTTTGGCAAATGGAGAAGAGGAGAGGAATATTGAGTTAGGGAAGAAAGATCATAGGTTTCGCAGCATTGAGCATCAAGGGTCGGAATCCTTGCTCCTTCTAAGCCAGAGTTGAAGAAGAGCAGCGTTAACGCCTGAACTGTTCCAGAATTTGATGAAGGAATCCATAGGAGTGTGCTGCAAATCCCTTCTAGTTGGCGAAATTATATTGTAATTTTGCAATAGCTATGTGTACTGTGAATGTTAAGAATTATGTACTGTGCTTGCTACTATAAATATAGAGTAATTTTTTTTCTGTCACTGGATTATGTTAAGAATTATGTACTGTGGATTGAAATGGCTGGTCCGTTAACTAGTTGGATTTCTTTTCTGTCACTGGATGCTTACCCTTTCTAATTGGATTAAAATGGATGGTGGATCGGTCGGATTTGTCTCGAGTTTTTAAGTAAATGATTCTGAATTCAAATACTTGGGTATAATTTGAGTTGCTGCAAATTTGTTAACTACTATGAGGTCCATTTTTAGGACTTTACCGCAGGAGAATGAAACTGATATTGATATAATTAAAATGACGCATTTTACATTTCTTCCTTGTTTACTTATGTGCCGCAGTTGCATGCTACAGGTGAATATTTTGTTTCTTTTTGCTAGGAAAGCTACCGGTGAACACTTTTATGCTTGGAGAGTTAGAATGAATACTATGAAAACGAGCTAGCAGTTGCATCATAACTGAAAGCTGAGACGATTTCCTCTTCATCTTGTCCAGTGCACCAAAAAAGAATCACAGCTAGCAATGCAATGAGTAATGCTCACTTCATCTGTATTTAATTTTGTTCAAGGTTGAAAGATTTCTATTCATATGAAAACTCAAACCCTGAGCAATTCTAGTACACCAAAGAGGAACTAAGATGATGTGCATGTTCGATTGGGTTAGTCTATCCCTTTTAATGAAAGTTTAAATGAAAAAACATGGCTGAAGGTTGAGAGAGAAATATCGTAAAGTGAACTAAATGCACCAAAATTCATCAATGCAAGTATGTAACTGAAATGCTCTATCTATTTCTCTTTCGTCCAAAAAAGGGTAACTTAAAGAAAGAGGAAACTTGGATTCAATGAACTTTTATGATATGCAAAGCTAGGTAAAAAGTGGGAACCTTGCTCTGCATTTAAGTTACTTAATATATATATAATTCTGCCGAAATCAGTAAACATACACTGAACAAAACCGTTCTTCTTTCACACCATAACAAAAATTAATTAACTTCAGCAAAGACCTGCATTTGATCATGGCATTGTTTTTCTACAAATGACTCGAGCCTTCTGATATAGTCCACATCAGTCTCTCCATCTTTCTGCTCAAGTTCAGCAGGCACAGTAGCAACCTTGTTCTTCGTACAACTGAAGATCTCCACAATTCTCTCTCTGATATCTACTTCAGGTCTTGTAATGAAATTAACAAATAAGGGGTCAAAAATAGCTCGAAGAATTGGGTGATACTCATGCTTCTGCTGAGTGCTGCTGCTATGCTCAATATCTTCCATGTCCACCATACTAGCAGAAATAAACATACCATGCTTCAAAATATAACTGAAGCAAAATTACAGAAATTTTTTGTCATATGACGGTAAAATGGCATTCTTTCTCATTCTCATCAATCATAATATAACTGAAGCAAAATTACAGAAATTTTTTGTCATATGACGGTAAAATGGCATTCTTTCCCATTCTCATCAATCATAATATAACTGAAGCAAAATTACTCTATATTTATAGTAGCAAGCACAGTACATAATTCTTAACATTCACAGTACACATAGCTATTGCAAAATTACAATATAATTTCGCCAACTAGAAGGGATTTGCAGCACACTCCTATGGATTCCTTCATCAAATTCTGGAACAGTTCAGGCGTTAACGCTGCTCTTCTTCAACTCTGGCTTAGAAGGAGCAGGATTCCGACCCTTGATGCTCAATGCTGCGAAACCTATGATCTTTCTTCCCTAACTCAATATTCCTCTCCTCTTCTCCATTTGCCAAAAGTGGCTTGGACTCTTCTTTTGGTTTGACATTGATATTGATAAAACTCACTTCCTCATCATCTTCCAATCTCTCATCAACTTTCTTAGTATCGACATTTGAATTTGTTTTTGCATTCTCTTCAACTGCATCCCATTCTCTTCAACTGCATCCCATTGTTTTTGCATTCTCTGAGCTGTGTTCAACAATACCTCCATCCTTATCAGATGACCATTTCTGATTGAATCAAACCTGCAAGCATGCTCACAATCAGCTGAACAACCAATGAATCAAACAACTTGAATAGAAGAAACAACCAGCCCATTGAAAGAATGTACATGAACATACTAATACAGTATGAAAAATACTCAATCAAGTGAAAGAGTATACATGAAATTCAGACAAGTGAAAGAATATACATGATATGATCCATATAATCCATTAAATAAATAAAAGAAAACTAATTCTATTCAACCAGCCTGGTTCTTTTACTCAAGGCAATAATCCAAACTCAAAAATCACCGCAATTTTTGTCAAATCCAAACTCAAAACTCAAAAATCTTGTCAAATCCAAACTCAAGGCATCGCAATTTTTGATATGAATCTAATATCAAAAATTAAATCTTTGATATTACCTTCAAAAGAGATGAAGTGATTGATGAGAAGCAGCGGCGACGGCGCGTGTGCGGAGGCAGCGGCGACGACGGCGCGTGGGGCGGCGGCAGCGGCGACGGCGCGTGGGGCGGAGGCAGCGGCGACGACGGCGCGTGGGGCAGCGGCGACGGCGCGTGGGGCGGAGGCAGCGGCGACGACGGCGCGTGGGGCAGCGGCGACGACGGCGGATGGTTGAGAACGGGAGAGTGCAGATGGGAAGGAGAAAGGTGAGAGGGGGAAGATGAAGAGTTAATTGAATGCTGCTGATGATGAAAAATGTAATTCAATTGGGCTGCTGATGTGGAATGGCTGACTGGACTGCCACATCAGGTAGTAAAGAATCGAGTAGTGAACCAAGTAGTCGCTCTAGCATTACTCATAAATTTAACATTCAGCTAACAGTCAATATGTCATATTAGTACTTGACAACTAGCTCCAGCTGGTTAGAGATAACCCTTAGGGTCTGAGCTTGTTTACAAATAAAAATAAAATAAAATGAAATGATTGCGGTCCTTCTCTTTAATTGTAGCAAAATAAATCAATATTTAATTAACAGTCAACATGTTATGTCATGTCATTAGAGCATCCAGTGGTTTGCTATAATTCTCAGTTTGCCATTTTTTGATAAAAAATGAGCTACAATGGTTTCTCATATTCCCATTTTTTAGCAAACGGAGCTATTCTGTTTCTCAAATATGAGAAACGATTTGAGAATTCTCATATTATAGAGGACGGGGAATCTGAGAAATTTTAATATTTTTTTTTATGAACAGACGGTATATCATATACCGTCTGTCAATTTTTATTATTTTTTTATTACACACCGGGGTCAAACGGGATATGTTTCCCCGTCTCTCACCCTTTTTTTTTATTTATTAGTATTTTTTAAACGCGCCCCCTCCTCAAACGGGACATCATGTCCCGTTTGTCTCAAACGGAATATGATCTCCCGTTTGAGAGGATTTTAATTTTTTTTTTCTTTTTTCCTTGGATAATTTTAAGTTTACTAAAATACCCTTCCAAGTCTTCCTATAACAAATGAGAAAGATACCCTTCCAAGTCTTCCTGGATAATTTTAAATAAAGAGACGGGAATGATACCCCGTCTCTCATTTAATTACAAAAAAAAATTAACAAACGGTACATTATATACCGTCTCAGCGCTTTTTTTAAAATAAAAAAAAGAGACGGGATATCATATCCCGTCTCTCGTGTAAATGAGAAAGATATAGCAAATGACCACTGCAGCATCGCTCCCTATTTGCTATTACTGTAGATGCCATATTATAGCAAATGAGAAACACCACTGTGGATGCTCTTATAAGACAATTGACTCTAGCTAGTTAGAGCATCTGTAGTCGTTCTAAGCTATTTTTGTTGGGTATTTGGCTTTTGGAAATAGAAAATATGACTGCGCGCTGCAGTCGTTGAAAGTTAAAATATGGCCAGACGATCGATTATCTCTCGTCTCAAACATTTTATAAAAAAAAAATTTTTTTAAAAATTCCTGGGCACTAAAAGACAAAAAGAAAAAAAAAATTTGAAAAACTGGTGGGACGGTGGATTATACACCGGCCCACCAATTTTGTCTTATTCAAAATTGTTGGGACGGTGTAATACACCGTCCGACACTTTTTTTTTTTAATTTATAATAAAGGACGGGACATTGTTTATCGTCCGGAAAAAAAATTTAAAGCGACGGGATATTATCCTTCGTCTCTTTTCAGGGACGAAAGAAAATTTTCCGTTAGCTATATTTTGGCTTTTGCCAAATCGTCTGCTATATTTGGCAGTCTACTATTCATCGTACACCCAAATTTTGGATATTTGGAAGATGACTGCAGCGATTTTATTCCCATTTTTTCTAAATTTTGGGTATTTAGCCAACGACTACAGATTCTAAGTCTTAGAGCAAAACTCAAAGGTTCATGCTCATTTACTAATAGACGTTGGAATGAAATGATTGTGACATTTACACCTTGGTTTTTTGCTCAGTGGCATTATCTAACTTTGTATTATTCATGTTCTTAATTGAATGATTGTAATTTATTTATTTTTTTTATAAAAAGATGACTGAGTCATCGCTTCATTAAAGAGTAGTTAACGAAACAGGTACAGAAATACAAAGTAAGCCCATAGGCGAGCTACATCAGAGTTCAGCTTAAATTGAGTTACAGCCCGAATGATTGTAATTTAGTGATTTAAAAACAAAAACAAAAAACAAAAACAAAAATGCAGTTTAAATATATAAATATGCATGAACTAAGTGCATTATCACATTTATAATTGAGGGGGTAAACGGTTAGACTGCTCATACTCATGTTCTTCTTGAACATATCATGTAATAAGGAACACATATTTGGAGAATATGAAACAACCTCGGTGTTATTGTAATAAGAATATCTACTTCTACCACACCCCCCCTTGGCAATCTTATGCCACATTCTTGTATGTTTAAGTACAAGTTTTGAATCAAATCTGGAGTTGGGATAACAAACTAAATTAATCAATCAATCACCAATATGTTCAAAGAGTCCTATTTCTAAGGAATAGGAAATTCAAACAGTTATATTGAAACAAGAGACAGAAAACACAACCACACGCCTAACAATGATTCCTAAAGGTGAAGATCAACTTTAGCCACAAGCTATTCTTACCTTAATATGGAAGTTAGAGAACACATGCCTCTCTCTCTCTCACTCCTCATGGCTTTGCATTTGGAATTTCACCAAGAACAAAATGGAGAAAACCTAGAAGATGAATGAATTAATGGCTAGAAATCCACCTGCGTTTCGTTTCCTAGTCTTCCTTCTTTTCACGTCAACGACATTGGTTTTCACATCTTCGACAGTTGTTGCCAGCGACCCAAAAACCAGCCATTTTCGCAGACCTGACCCTTTGAGGGGCCTCAGGCTTTATAGGGGAGGTTATGATGTCCGAAACAAACATTACTGGGCGGTATACTAATTGGAGAACAAATTTTGGCGCATTTCCCCTTAGTCTGCATGTTTTTCGTGTATAAGTTATTAATTCTGCATTGTGTTGTTTTATCAGTCAGCATTGTTCAAAGGCACGTGCGCATTATTAGGGGTGGCAGGGATTTGGACGCTTACGGGGTTAGTTTTTCTTGGATTTTATCCTGTTTGGAAGAAGAAATTCACACGCTCTTCAGAATTCAGATCACGGTGTTGCAGTCTCATGCTGGTTATTGTCGTCGTTTTTCCCTTGCTGATGACGTGAGTTACCAATTTCATGTAGTTGTACTGTGATTAGAGCACAGGCGGGGTTGTTTGGTTTACTACAAGCAATAGATGTATTAGTGCCTGATTTGAGATAGATATTTGACATTCTCTGTTATTGTTATTGAACCAAAATTTTGAAGTATGGCTTTAAATAGAGATATCAATTTCTTTCTCACTCAAATAGTCAAATGCATGCATTACTATTATTTTCAATATCGCTGTTTCTGATACAAATTTTGGGATTTGTTAAAGAATTTCTTCAGGACTCACCCTTGCAGAAAGCCATACTCTCCGAAACAGGGCAAAGATGTTGGAAAGATCGGTGTTAGGAGCTGGTGGGTCCACATGCCATGCCCTTCAACGAGTTCTGAATGGCATGAACGCAATACAGAAGCTCGGGTACAGTAATGATCAAATCCGTGCTCTGCTTAACTCCAAAAAGATGGACCTCACGGCAAAACTGCAACACATTCAGAGGGTCATGCATACGTGTGGCAGCTTGTTCAATCTTGTTCTTCAACTCACGTAACGTTTCTGCTGCCCCAGATCACTTCTCCAATACTTGTCTATATGTATGATTCTAATATAGTTGCGTGCATCGCAATCTTCCATCACTTGTAGGGTCTGAACTTTTGTGCATGATGTATCTTAATTTGCAGGTATGGTGTGACTCTGGGGATTGTAATTCTCAGCTTGGTGTTGGTCAGTTTGTCCATAGGTAGTAATTCTCAGCCTGCTGGTGCGTATTGGTATGAATACAAATTAAGATGATACAAAGTTTAATTATTATTTTCTGATTAAGTTCTATACAGAATACCCGTCCTCAACTTACGTACAAACATATGTCAAAAAAGCTAATTTCGTCGTAAACTTTACTTGGCCGATATCAGAACTTTAAGTGAGTCAAAAAAGAAAAAGCTAGTATGGATAAACGTCAATATCTTGCATCTATCAAATGCATGAATGATATGAATCTTGTGAGAGCATCAAAGGCATAATTATTTCTTGAAACAAGTTTGTAGATTCTGCCAATATATGTGGCAATAAACATATATAATTTAGTTGTATAAGTACTCAATTTACCCTTTTTTTAGTTAATTAATGGTAGCCTATTTATTTTGGTGCAGTTATGTTCTTGCTGCATTGGTTCCCTGGAATTATCATGTAATCGTACTAGCACAAATATTTGATCATACTTTTAGTAAATCGTATATCTTTTCTGGGCATAATACCATACCAAATTCTTTATATATCCTTTTCGCAGGCTACTTGTTACCTGCTGGATTGTGACTTCCATATGCTGGGTGGTTGCAGGCTTCCATGTCTTTCTTCACATGTAATTTTCATCCATTTTTCTCTCGTGCATGCGTGCATCTGTTCTACATATCGACCTTCATGATATGTAAAAGAAACAGTTCAATTTTTAGATGTTTATTTGTGGTGAACAATGATAGTTCACGCAATAATCTTGTAGTTACATCGATGATACTTGCTCAGCTTTAAATGAGTTTGAGCAAAATCCAGAAAACAGCAGCCTCCGCTCAATCACACCTTGTCTCAATGCTACACTTTCTGATTCTACAATGGCAGAACTTGGGTCCAGCATTCATACATTTATGAGACAGGTGACAATCTCATATTTCGATTTACATCATTTACTTATGAAAATTTATCTAGCTACGGTAAGTCCGTAATGATCATGTAGTTCGACGCAAACACACTGAATTTGATTAGAGGAGTTGGGGCAGCGGCTGGTTTATCTACAGATTTCAAACTGGTGTGTGGCCCTTTCCTCAGCCTATCGAAAGACCGATATGATGCTATAAGATGTTTGGACAATGTTACTACTGAAGACATGCTCAAAGTATGTGACTTGGATCATCTAGACTAATATGTTCTTTCTTTCTTTCTTACTTTTTTTAAAAAAAAAGAAAACTAATTACCGTGCTGTCTGCAGTTATTGCAAACAGTGAAAGCATTTTTACCACAAGAATCCTTCAAAATTATGACAGAAGATGCTTCCGCAATTGAAGATTTCATCGGCGTTTTCTCAGATATGAGAAATCTGATACACTGCAAGTATCTTAAAGATGCCTTCGACGATGCTCTTTTCAAGCAGTGTAAACCTCTGAGGGCTAACAGTAAAGAGTTGATGTCTTCAATGATTTCTCTCTCAGTTTGCATGGTGGTTCTGGTGGTTGCTTATGTAGTAAAGGTGTTGGGAGAACGGAGGCTAAAGCCTATGCTTCCTGCACAACAAATTTAGTTGCAAATGTAATACAGGGAAAATTGTGTATACATCATTTTTTGTTCTTAATTTTATTTAGATGTATATATATATATAATTTATTGGAAAGGCAAGAGACCGTACATATGTGCAATTTTGTACCCACAACTATCCATATGAAAAATATGGTGAGGAGTTTCTGGACATACTTTTCTCGAAATGGTCTACAAGATATCATCATAAATAGTTCTTTTTTAAAGGCTATTTTCGTAAGTAAAAAAATAGTTACTAAAACTAGAAGGTAAGCATATGTTACTACCGTACATGCTTTTGTTGTACCATTTATTTCTTAAAGCAGAGTTCTTCCTAACATTTACAATTTTCGCTATATTAGTCAATAATACCGTCAACTCTTTCTAGAATTTTTTCCCAAAATGACCCTTTTTTTTTAAGTTTTTCCTAAACTGCCCTATTTTTTATTTTTGTTCCCTAAACGACCCACTCGTTTTTTGAAAAAGCGAGTTTGGTTAAAAATAACTCGCTTTTTCAAAAAGCAAGTCTGGAACTTTTAATTTTCGAAATGTTAGACTCGCTTTTTGAAAAAACGAGTTATTTTTAACCAAACTCGTTTTTTCAAAAAGCGCGCTTGATTATTTTGATAAAATTTTTTGAAAGTGAGTCAGCTTGGTAAATACTTTTACAAAGTGGGTTAGTTTGGTAAATAATTTCAGGAAGTGGGCTATTATGGTAACAAGTTCTTTCTATATCACATTGTCACTTTATCTTCTTTAGACCACTATATATGAAATCGTTTGTCAGGACTTTCTATATCACATTGTCACTTCATCTTCTTTGGTCATGATTTTATAAATTTAACAACTGTTTAGCAGTAGCAAAGAATATACATAACTTGACATTATTTCAGTATATACATAATTGATGCGTTTTAAGTTGTCGAGAATGAGCCCATAGATACTCTCAATCCCCGGTATACACATAATTGGCTTTTGACCTATCAATCATATGCGCTGAGTTCTTGCGCCAAAAGTCTCACACTCGCTTTCTGAAAAAGCGAGGGTGGTTAAAAGGGTCCATGATTTTTTTTTGTATTTCACATTGGCGGAAATGACCAAGTTATCCCTTCCTTCATATAACCAGATTATCACCTTAGGGGTAAAAGGGTCATGCGGTAGGGAGGGACGGATGAAGTTCATCCGTCTCTCACTTTCACAATTTTTTTTAATTATAAACTTTATATATTTAATATATAATATTTATATTTAAAGTATTAAATCCACCGAGAGACAGAAGATCTTCATATATAAAGTTATTTATATTTATAAAGTTAGCAACAGTTTAGCAGTAGTCGAGGATATACATAACTTGACATTATTTCAGTATACACATAATTGGTGTGTTTTAAGTTGTCGAGAATGAGCCCATAGATACTCCCAATCAACCTTAGCTTTTGGCCTATATATCAATCATATGCGCTGGGTTCTTGCGTCAAAAATTCTTATATTAAAAGAGTGGTTGTAATTTCGTTCATAGTTGCTGTTATACATAATGGTAGACTACAAAAGCCTGACGTGGTAATTGATGAGACATTGTTTTCTAGTTCTGAATATTGTCAGCAGACTAAGGTTTACTCATAATATATTGTTTTGTATTTCTTGCACTTGTTTTGGAAGCCAGAGTTTATTTTTTCCTAACAAGGAAGAAATTTTCTCTCTTGATCACTTTTCTTTCGTTTGTTTATATTGTTGTTTATGAATTGTTCATTCTGTTTATGATTTGTCCATTGATTTATTGGTAGGAGCATCAACATATGCCAATTCAGTATTTGGATGGATAAATGTTAAGATTGTTGTCGAGGCTCATATCTGTTAACCATTGGATCTGATTTCTAAGATCGTGACTTAATGGTGAACTATTTTGGTTGATAGGTGTGCTGATGAAAAAGAGATGAGATTTTAACCACCCTCGCTTTTTCAGAAAGCGAGTGTGAGACTTTTGGCGCAAGAACTCAGCGCATATGATTGATAGGTCAAAAGCCAATTATGTGTATACCGGAATTTGAGAGTATCTATGGGCTCATTCTCGACAACTTAAAACACACCAATTATGTATATACTGAAATAATATCAAGTTATGTATATCCCCTGCTACTGCTAAACAGTTACTAAATTTATAAAATCATGACCAAAGAAGATGAAGTGACAATGTGATATAGAAAGTCCTGATAAACGATTTCATATATAGTGGTCTAAAGAAGATCAAGTGACAATGTGATATAGAAAGAACTTGTTACCACAATAGCCCACTTTCTGAAATTATTTACCAAGCTAATCCACTTTCTAAAAGTATTTACCAAGCTGACCCACTTTCGAAAATATTTACCAAAATAATCATGCGTGCTTTTTGAAAAAGCGAGTTTGGTTAAAAATAACTCGCTTTTTCAAAAAGCGAGTCTAACATTTCGAAAATTAAAAGTTCCAGACTCGCTTTTTGAAAAAGCGAGTTATTTTTAACCAAACTCGCTTTTTCAAAAAGCGGGTGGGTCGTTTAGGGAACAAAAATAAAAAATATGGCAGTTTGGGAAAAACTTTCAAAAAAAGGGTCATTTTGGGAAAAAAATCCTCTTTCTAACCATTACAATTTTCGCTATATTAGCCAATACCGTCAACAACCAATTAGTACCTACTTTGTAGTTATACTAGGTTTGCCCATTCAGACGTGTCTACGGTGCGTTTTCGGAACAGTGCACCTGGTTTGATTATATAAAATAGTTTTGGAGGTTCAGCAAATTAATTGAAGTAGCAAACATATTATATGAGGAAGTAGTATATCTACATTTAAGCTCAACCATCACCTTATTGATCATTAGATTAAACTTACCTGAAATGCATATAGTTTGTTAAAAAACACTGCATAAAGTTTGTTTTTAACTTCAGCATCACTTTTAGATACTTGTAATAGTTATGCAAAGACATTATCATATAGGTTTTATAGAGCTTACTCTAATCCTATAATCACTATAAGCATGTCTAAATACAATGGTAACGCAAGTGCAGGTGTTTATGTATTTACAATACTAATAATCTAAACATTTATTTGCAGAGACCCAGTTTGCAATTGAAATACCTCTTATTATTATTTCAACCAAAATAGAATACATGAAGTTTTCAAAACTCTAAACCAAGCTAATCATTTTTTTTATCTCCACTTTGTCTCCTCATTGCACATTTATTAAAAAAAAATCAAAATGGATAAATAACAAATTTACTTTAGCTGTCTTTCTTGAGTGGAGAGTTTGCACCCTTCACTGGTAAACTCCAGTCATTCCAATCCTATATATCCAAACATATACTAAAAGTTCTTATATTTTATGTTATCCATGGTTTCTAATAACTAGTGAAGAGAACATTTCACAATAGTATTTTTTTTTTGTAGTAAAGACTTTAATGTTGCATATTTGTCAAGTTATTTTAGGTTGCTGGTCAGCTTACCTATCCTGCTATGGTTTAGAAGCCCAAATTGAGGCCACCAAATAATCCATCTCTCACTTGCGTACACCTTAAATCAAAACTAATAAAAAACTCATCAAATAAATCCGTAAATTAAAATTTTTTAAACTAAAAAAAATAATCATATCTCTCTGAACTTAGATCCCATACACACACAAAATTCGAGTCAGCAAAAAACTGAGTAATCTCCTGCACACACAAAATTAAAAATTAGAATGAGAATTCGGTTAATGAGATGAAATTAGAGTCGTCGCATCGCATATAGAGGCTCTCGATTCGGTGGAGGGGAGTCACCAATACGAAGTCGCTTGATATTCGCGCTCGATTTGGTGGATGGGAGTCACCGATACGGAATCAGCAGCAAATGAGATATCGGCGACGACCTCTTGATTGGGGTTCGACATTGGATTTGGATTTGGATTTGCTTTGAGATTTTCAAATTTTCAAAATTTTAAAATTTAAAATTTAAAATTTTATTTTATTTTCTTTTTAAAATTTTAAAAGTTTTATTTTTTTTATAAATTTTTATTTTATTTTTCGATTTTTTTTTTAAATTTGTAAAATGTTTTAAAATTTGTAAGAAATAAAATAAAAAAAATTAAATTTCTTTTATAAGTTTTTGATTTTTTTTGAATTATTTTTAAAAGTTTTTAATTTTTTAATTTTTTTTTTTAAAGTTGTAAAAATTGTAAATATTTTCCTTACATTTTTTTTATAAGTTTTTGATTTCTTAGAATTAATTTTTAAAAGTTTTTAAATTGTTAATTTGTTTAGTTTTTTTTTTAATTTTTTTAAATTTTTCTTAATTTTTTAATAGGAGAGAGAGAGAGAGAATTAAATAAATGAAGAAGAAGTTTTTTTTTGGGGGGGGGGGGGGGGGGGGGCGAGGAGGGTTTTGTGACGTTAGATATGGGGCCTTTGATTTTTGGAGGATTGAAAGAGAGCCACTTGATAGCTTTCTTTGTGTTTTATTATATAAATTACACTAGTAATTTTCACGTGCGTTGCACGTTTTACGAAATATATAGATATAATATTATAATGGGAGAAGGCCTTAGCATCATTTGTCATTTTGTCATTTTACCAACATGTGAAATGCACGTACATAACTGATATAATGGAGGTTTCCAGTTCAAATTCTCTTTACGTCAGAGTTTTAATTTTTATTTTTTGAAATTATTAAAACGTGCTTCGCACGTGTAAATTACTATATTTTTTTAAGTAAAAAATTCGACGTAGTCTAGCCTCGAACCTGAGACATATTTTATATTAATTATATACTGACAATGTACGTAAGTTGATAGATTTATAAATGACAAATCTAACTCTTCCATTAAAATAGTTATTATAGATAGATACTTTGTAGATATAATAGTGAACATTTTTCATTTAGAGATATATAGATTTTTTATAGTAAAAAATTCCGATGTAGTCTGGCCTCGAACCTGAGACGTATTTTACATTAATTATGTACGGACAATGTACGTAAGTTGATAGATTTATAAATGACAAATCTAACTCTTCCATTAAAATAGTTATTATAGATAGATACTTTGTAGATATCATAGTAATTATTTTCATTTAGAGATATATAGATATTTTTTATAGTAAAAATTCTGATGTAGTCTGGCCTCGAACCTGAGACATATTTTATATTAATTATGTACGGACAATGTACGTAAATTGATAATTTATAAACGACAAATCTAACCCTTCCATAAAATAACTAGTAATTTACACGTGCAATGCACGTCTTTATGAATATATATATAATTTTAAAAGTAAAAAGTTCGCTGTTGTCGAACCTAATATCTCATTTATATTAATTATGCATGTGCATTGTACGCATTTGTTTGGTTATAATGCACGTGTTTATTTGATTACATAACCCCAACTCTCCCATTAAAATATTAGATAATATAATGTATGTGTGATGCATGTCTACAAAAAGTAAAATCATCAAATTAAATGAATATATATCGAGTAAGAAAAAAATTAGTTTATATTTGAATGTTTTGATTTGGCCTTCACGTGCGGTGCACATTTATATTTATTGGATATAGCTTGGACATATATTATACGTGTTTATATAGTTACAAAGTTAGGTTTTATTTGTTACAAACCCCAACTCTCCTATTAAAATAGTCGAGATTAAAATAGTAGAGATTAGATTAGATTATTATAGATATACTAGATTTGCTCGTGGGCACGTGCCTACGGCACATCTTCAGATTGATATAGCATATGAAAATCCTTGTAAACAGTGAATCAACAATTATATACCTCAAGTTTGAATAGTATGACAATAATTAGTTGTAAATAAAAGTCCATGTTTTCATTAGTTTATGTTGAAAAATAATTATAAATTGGGGTATAAAAGTCAATATTTCTATAAGTATATATATATATATATATATATATATATATATATATATATATATATATATATATATATATATACATAAAATAAAAATACAAAGAAAGCTATCAAGTGGCTCTCCTTCAATCCTCCCAAAATCAAAGGCTCGGATATAAACACCCCCCCCCCCCCCCCCCCCCCGCCACAAAAAAAAAAAAAAAATTCAAACCCCAAACCCCAAATCCCCCTATTAAAAAAAAAATCATTTATTTATTTAATTAGCTCTCTCTCTCTCTCTATATTTACAGATTTCAGGTTTTCAGATTTTCAGATTCCAGGTTTGTAAATTTTCAAATTTTTAATATTTTTTTAATGTCCATGTTACATTGAAAATAACAAATATATCTTCAATAGTTAAATTTAATTATTTTCCACCCTCAAAGTTCTAAGAAGTTGGATTTTATACCCTCATTTATAATTATTTTTCAACAAATACCAATGGTGTAACGCCCCGCCCCAATACTCATACAATTTTAATATTTTTAAAATACAAATTAAATACTATGTAGTACAACTGCCTACCACAGGCTGCATCTCAAAAGGTGGTTAACCAATTAGGTGACTCTTGATCATAGGCAATTATATTTATACTCAAATTATTTTTGTATATTTCCAATATGGGACTAGTATTCCCAAATTTCCTTTACAAATCCCGTAAGCATTCAAATACCGAATTCAAAGACCATATCTCCACATATACATTCCAAAAATTATTCAAATCCTTCCATGGATGACGTCATCATCCAATACCAACAGAACTCATCTCAACCAAATCGTGGCCTTCTTTTTCCTTCAATAACCGGATTTTATACAATCCTCCTGTAGAAATATTCTATAGGACAACCCCAAATTCTTTTATATATTCAAATCATCCAGCCTTATATATATATATATATATATATATATATATATATATATATATATATTTTAGAAATACGGGGTATTACATACACCCCACCTTAGAAATCAGCATCCTCGCTGAGTACGGGGCACACATCTAGTGTAGGATTCGCCTTTCTAGCCGATGTAGCGTCGTCCTCGATCCCGATAATTCCGGAGACTAGTCCCACACCGTAGGTAATTCCGGAGACTATTTCACTCACACCTCGATAATTTCGGGAACTATCTCACACCGCAGATCATACTGAGGTCCTCTTCTACATCTGGTGTGGAAAGTCGGCTCTGATACCATTTGTAACGCCCCGCCCCAATACTAAAGACAATTTTAATATTTTTAGAATACAAATTAGATACTATGTAGTACAACTGCCCACCACAGGCTGCCTCTTAAAAGGTGGTTAACCAATTAGGTGACTCTTGATCATAGGCAATTATATTTATACTCAAATTATTTTTGTATATTTCCAATATGAGACTATTATTCCCAAATTTCCTTTACAAATCCCGTAAGCATTCAAATACCGAATTCAAAGACCATATCTCCACATATACATTCCGAAAATTATTCAAATCCTTCCCTGGATGACGTCATCATCCAATACCAACAGAACTCATCTCAACCAAACCGTGGGCTTCTTTTTCCTTCAATAACCGGATTTTATACAATCCTCCTATAGAAATATTCTATAGGACAACCCCAAATTCTTTTATATATTCAAATCATCCAACCTTATTTTTATATATATATATTTCAGAAATACGGAGTATTACAAATGGAAACATAGACTTTTATTCACAACTAATTATTGTCATACTATTCAAACTTGAGCTACATAATGGTTGTTTTACAATTTACAAGGCTTTTCATATGCTGTATCGTTCCCAAGACGTGTCGTAGGCACGTACCCACGGGCAAATATAGTATATAATAAAACACAAAGAAAGCTATCAAGTGGCTCTCCTTCATTCCCCCAAAAATCAAAGGCCCAGATCTAGTCTCACAAAATACATTTTCCCCTCAAAAGTTTCTCCCAAAAACTCAAATTCAAATCCCCCCCAAAACAACTCATATATATATATATATATATATATATATATATATATATATATATATATATATATATATATATATATATATATATAGACGACCTTACAGAAGATATTGCACTAAACCGAGCAGAATGGAAAACTAGGATTCATATAGTCGACCCCAACTAGTTGGGAAAAAAGGCTTTGTTGTTGTTGTGTATATATATATATATATATATATATATATATATATATATATATATATATATAATCTATCTAATCTAATATTATAATGGGAGAATCCCTTGGTGTCATTTGTAAATATACCACTTTATTTGTAAATCTACCACTTTACGTGTATTGCACGTGCAACTCAAACTCTCCTATTATACACTTTATTTAAATCTACCAATTTACGTGCATTACACGTATAACTCAAATTCTCTCATCATACTTTTTATATTACTTTAAAAAATATGTATTTGTTAACACGTGCTATATTATATTACTTTAAAAACTATATATTGATTAAAACGTGCATCGCACGTGTTAACTACTAATATATATATATATATATATATATATATATATATATATATATATATACAGAGAGAGAGAGAGAGAGGAGAGATAATTAAATAAATAAATGAGTTGTTTTGGGAGATTTGAATTTGAGTTTTGGGGGGGAGGGGATGTGTTTTGTGGGGTTAGATCTGGGCCTTTAATTTTGGGGGGATTGAAGAAGAACCACTTGATAGCTTTCTTTATGTTTTATTATATAGACTAGATTTTCCCGTTGGCACGTGCCTACGACATGTCTTCGGAACGATAGAAAACACGAAAAGCCCTATAAACAGTAAAACAACAATTATGTAGCTCAAGTTTGAATAGTATGACAATAATTAGTTGTAAATAAAAGTCCATGTTTGCATTAGAATATGTTGAAAAATAATTATATATGGGGGTGTAAAATCTAACTTCTTAGAATTTTAAGTGTGGAAAATGATGAAATTTAATTGTTGAAGATATATTTTTGTTATTTTCAATATAATATGTGCAATAAAAAAACATAAAAATTCTGAAAATTTACAAAATTGAAATCTTAAAATCTAATTTTCTAAGTAGATAAAGAAAGAATGGGAGAGAGAGATACGGAGTGAGAGAGAGAGAAATATGAAAAAGTGAAGAGAGAGATAGTAATAAAGTAATGAGTTTTTAGTTTTTTAGGTTTTTTTTTTTTTTTTGTAGGGGGGGGGATGTGTTTTGTTAGGTTAGATTTGAGCCTTTGATTTTGAAGGGATTGAAGGTGAGCCACTTGATGGCTTTCTTTGTGTTTTATTATATAGACTAGGTTTGCCCGTTGACACGTGCCTACGGTACGGCATGTCTTCGGAACGGTGCACCTAATTTGATTATATGAAATAGTTTTGGAGGTCCAGCAAATTAATTAAAGTAGCAAACATATTATATGAGAAAACAGTATATCTACCTTTAAGCTCAATCATCGCCTTCTTGATCATTAGCTTGAACTTACCTAGAATGCATATAGTTTGTTAGAAACACTGCATAGAGTTTTTTTTTTATAACTTCAGCATCACTTTTAGATACTTGTAATAGTTATGCAAAAACTGTAACACTCCGTAGTTTTCAAAGCATAAAAATATATATAAAAATAAATAATATGTTCAAAAGTATAAAAGAAATGTGGCTGTTTACATGATTTGGTAAATATATGTAATATAGTAAGTGGTTGGTAATATAATGCATGGTTTAAATGTCTTGAAAATTGATATGGTGTTGGTGGGGGCCCACGAAATTGCAAACAGCAAATAAACGAATTTTCCCCAAACTTTCCCACTTTTTGAAAGTTTTTTTCCAAACCGCCCTAGTTTTTTTTAATTCCCAAACAATCCCACTCAGTCTTTGAAAGATCGAATTTAGTTAAAACTAACTCGGTTTTTCAAAGACCGAATGTTAGTCTTGGATTTTTCAAAGTCTAACACTCGGTCTTTGAAAGACCGAGTTAGTTTTAACTAAACTTGTTATTTCAGATCTGTTTCTTTCTTCTTCTCTCTCTCTCTACTTTATTCTATTCTATCTTCTCTAACTCTCTTCCTCAACGAAACTCATCGCTGCCCTAGTTATTTTTTTGGTCGATTTCCCCTCAAATTGATCGATTCACTCCCCAAAACTGAGTCATCTCTCATCGTCTTTTGATTTCCCCCATCTTTTTTTCCCCAAATTTGAATCTTTCTTTAAACCCTAAAACCCTAAATCCTAATATCTTCGATCTAGTTTAATTTCGTCTTCGGTGGGGGAAGATCTTGGTTGAAGGATCTAGAAGTACTCTACATTGTCACTATCAAGTTTTGGAATCTCCTACTCGAACGGTATATTTATCAAGCTTTTGCTAAGCAAATTTTGTATTAATTTTGGGTTATTGTGAAGATGCTTAATTGATTTTGTGTTATTGTTGATAATGTAGAGTAGCAAATGCCAATTGTTGTTGACAATGTAGAGTACCAAATGTTGTTCGTTTTAGTTCTAATTAGAAAATGAAAAAAAAACAAGTAGAGTAGCAAATGGCAATTTTGTTGACGATGTTGGTCATATATATGACAATATTGGTGATTTTCTTGACAATGTAGAGTAGCCATTGTTGTTAATTTTAGTTTTAATTAGAGCATGAAAAAAACAAGTAGAGTAGCGAATGGCACTGTTATCTAGCAATTGTTGTTAATGTTGGTTTTGATATCTAGGCTATGTGTAGTTAATAACAATTTTGTTGAAGTTGTAGTGATTTGTATTTTATCGTAAATGGCACGCACAATGGGGAACATGGAGGAAGGAGAAAGTAGTAGACCTCCACGTGGCGATGGAGCACGTACTCGCGGTGGACGTGGTCGTGCTCGTACCGAGGGTACTAATATAAGTAATTAATTGTTGATTCTAATACAATTATATGAAATTTCGGTCTATTGATGTAAATGTTATTTTTATGTAGGTTCAAATCAATCCAAATGAGGCAGACACTTCTTCTTCAGTCCCTTCATCATCATATATCCCTTCTGGAGGCCCAGGACCCCTCGACCCTTCACTCCTCACTCTTCAACCGTTGCATCGATCGCTGAATGTGTGGAACGGTGAGTCTACGGAGTGCCGCTTTAGGGCCGGTCATCCACTACTTATGCACCCACGGATACACGAGATACTAAGAGACTGTGGGTTATACGGTATTGCTAGGATGAGATCCATCAAGTGCGATCGACCTCTTCTGGAAACACTTCTTGAAAGATGGAGGCCTGAGACACACTCCTTTCACCTGCCAGTTGGGAAGATGACAGTGACTTTGCAGGGCGTCTCCATAATCACCGGGTTTCAAATTGATGGAGAGGCAGTCACAGGTACAATAGACTTTGACCCGGTTTATATAGTCGAGGAGTACTTAGGTGTCGAAGTTAAAACCAGTGCGATTAGTGGTAAATTTGTTCGGTTGAAGTGGTTGAAGGACACCTTTAGAAATAAATTGAATGTAGGTTCAACTGCGGCGGAGGTGGAGTGCTATTGCAGGGCCTACATCCTCACGCTATTTGGCACTATATTGTTTCCAAATTCGTCGTGTAATGCCGTCTCGTTGATGTTGTTGCCACTAATTACCGATCTAGGAAACGTTAGCTGTTACAGTTGGGGTAGTGCCGTACTATCATCACTGTACCGGAGTTTGTGTTTGGCCAGTATAGGTTCGGTGCAGATGAATGAGCCTATGATTTTACTTCAAATCTGGAGTTGGGAGCTCATTCACGTCGATCGGCCCGTAGTATGGATCCAATCTCCGCACTGGATACATCTTCCCGATGACGTGCACATGCTACCTCCTATCGGTGTTTATTGGACCAGCAAACTTACATGGATAGCTAACCCCAACAGGTGCTTAACGTACTACCGCAATGAGTTGGATAGGTTGGCAGCTGATTGTGTCGTGTGGCTTCCTTACACGGAGGAGCGTGTACTTCGACTGCCACCTAATTGCATGTACAGGCGTGATTTGTGGCTGACGAAAGCATCTTTAATCAACTTTTGGGTTGTTGAGTTTTACTACCCCCGATAGAGTGCTATGCCAGTTTGGTCTTTACCAAAGGATTCCGGTTGCCGAGCCATTTAATGCGGAGATGCACAATATTACAGGAATGGGTCGACAGCTCGGACACAATTGGGCCGCATGCTTCGCTACGTATGTTCAGAGATGGAATGTACACCGGTTCGACGAAATCATCGATGACATTCTTCCGTTTGACCTCACGGTGCATGCGACGTACATGGCTTGGTACGAGAGAGTTACTAGACGATATATCTCTCCGATGTTGCAGACTCCTGCTAGAGTGGTAGTCCCGATCCGTCGACCAGGGATCGAACCAGCAGGTCAACATTCCATGAAACTGCCTATGTACCAACCTAAGGGATCCACTGTTCGCAAATTTGTAAGTTTTAAAGTTTCGTTTATTTTTTTGAAGTTTTGTTAGAAAATTGTTTTTATATATATATGTGTATATGTAAGTACCATAATCTTTCAACTTTTCATGATTGTCAGTTGAACCAGATTTGGGCCATAGCAAAAAAATGTGCTACTTTGTTGAATAGCAACGTCGCGGATCAGATGAAGGAAACCATACGGGAGATGATTACTTGTTGATGTGCACAAGCTGATCTTGTAGGCGAGGGAGCAACATTAGATGCAATACTAAGGACTCCCACACATCGAACCAGCGGCCGTTCTAGTCTCCGACGAAAGAGAGTTGTTCGAAGGCCCCCACCTCAACCACCAAGCGAATCAGAAGACAAAGAACAAGCAGGGGGTGAGATTCAAGGGGAGGGGATACAACAACAAGTAGGGGTGAGATTCAAGAAGAGGAGAATATCCTGATGTCCGGTGTCACACAGGATACTCCACAACGTGGCAGAAGGCAACGGAGACCCACTAACTTCTTCACAACGTGGCAGAAGGCAACAGAGACCCTTGATTTTTGTCACCATGTAGGAATTCAGGTGCATTTAAGCGTTAGTTGATTTTTGTTGATTTCTGTCACCGTAATTTATGAGTTAATTGATTATTGTCTATAATGCAGGTTCGGTAAATGTTTAGTGAACGGAACAAGCGGATGGAAGTGCGTGAAGGAACCACATTTTTGAGTTATGCCTTGAGTTAGCTTGATGTTGTAATATTTTTGAGTTATATGTTAGCTTGATGTTAGTTTGATGTTGTAATAATTTGAGTTAGCTTAATGTTGTAATATTTTAAGTTAGCTTGATGTTGTAATATTTTGATATTTTTGGAGAGATGTTTGAGATTATTGTGAGATGTTTGAGATTAACTTCATTGAACTTGCTGAGATTGTTTTATTGTTTATGAGATTGTTTTATTGATTAACTTCATTGAACTTGTTGAGATGTTTATGAGATGTTTATGAGATGTTTGAGTTTGTGGCGAAGTTGTTTGAACCGGATGTGGAGTGCATTGAACTTAAATGTGGAAATAAATGTGGAAGTGGATTGAAAAGTTATTTATACTGTATGTGAGGTGGTTTGAAGTGAATGTAAAGGGGAAATGCATGTTCTAAACTGAAATGGTGCAATTTAAGCCTAGACTCGGTTTTTGAAAAACTGAGTTTAGTATTAACATACTCGGTTTTTCAAAGACCGAGTCTTGTGTCTGTAAGTTCTTGTTGGAATTGAGTATACATTCAAAACACTCATCTTGTTATCAATACTGTCTCATGGCCTAACGGTTAAAGTTTTGAGTTCACAAGAGGTTGGGGGTTCAATTCCTACATTCTACATGATGTATATATATATATATTTATATATCTATGACCGGGCCGGGCCTTAGGGCCTTGGGGGTCTTGGGGTCTATTGAAAAAACAGAACTTTTTTTTTTCTTTCTTTTTTTTTGAAACTTTCAGAATTCAAAACGTTTTTAATAAATATAGCAGTTTCACACATAAATAGACTTTATGTTATAGCAGTTTCAAAAATTAAATAGTATTCATTATATAGCCGTTTTTGGATTAATGCACACTCATTATAGCTTACTGGTTACAAGCTATAAGATGAGTATCTTTGGGAAGAAGAAGAGACAGAAAACAGAAAAAGAAAATACAAATTTCTATCATTCAAAGTTTTCTCAAAAAATTCAATTTCTGCGGTTTTTTGCTGGTGCAAGTTGGTACGTGCTGCTTTGGAGTCTTGGCAGCACTGTAGATCAGAAGCTCGTTGTATCCCGGGAGAAGTGTTTGGTGATCAACGATTCATCTCCAGAATCGGCCAAATAGTTTCTTAAAGAAAGTGCAACCCACGCCTCGAGCTACTTCTCACTTTCTTCCTGTTGCAGATCAATTCCAGAAAGGTCACTTGGTACACTCAGGTCGTTTTATTCCTAACAATTTTAAGAAACTATTTTCGTGATCTGTAATGGCTTTAGTTTCTGACCGCAAATATGAAACCAACAAACCAGAAAAATTTGCTGGCTTGAACTTCAAGCGATGGAAGAACAAAATGTTTTTCTATCTGTCGCTGAAGGAAGTTGCCCATGTTCTTACCCTAGACTGCCCTGTAATGCCTAACCCAGAACCTGTTGATGCAAATGATAATGAACAAATTTTAGATGACATAGCAGAATGGAAGGATGCCGATTTTAAATGTAGGAACTTCATCCTGAATGGGCTATCCGACGAACTGTATGACTATTACTTACAGTCCGATACGGCTAGGTCTGTTTGGGAAGCCCTACAGAAGAAATATGACACTGAAGAGGCTGGCTCGAAGAAATTCGCAGTCAGTCGTTACCTCAAATACACCATGGTCGACGACAAGCTGGTAACTATTCAATCACACGAGTTACAACATATTGCTTATGAGATCATTTCAGAGGGAATACCCCTCGATGAGCAATTTCAAGTAGCTGTGATGATTGACAAGTTACCACCTGGTTGGAAAGACTATAAGAACATCCTGCGACACAAATCAAAGGAACTGACCATGGAGAATTTGATAACTAGGCTTAGAGTTGAGGAGGAATCCAGAAAGCAAGATCAGAAAGAAGAAGTCCTGCTTGTTCAACAGAACAAAGCAAAAGTCCATTTGAAACCAAAGAACAAGCCGTTCAAGAAGAATGCTAGTCGGAAGTTCAATTCGAACTTTCGTCAGAATGGTCAGAATGGACGTCAGAATCCGAATAAGACAAATAACCAGCAAGCCCAAACCAACAACAATGGAACAGATCCTATCGAGTGTTGGAAGTGTCATCGTTTTGGACATATCGCTAGGAACTGCCGATCGCGTACACCTGCACCGCAGGCAAATGCTATCGAAGGGCCATTAGTGGCTATGATTACTGAGATCAACATGGTCGGTGTAACCGATGGGTGGTGGGCTGATACGGGCGCTACTAGGCATGTTTGCTATGAGCGCAGCTGGTTCAAAACTTATAAGGAGACTGAAGGTCAAAAAGTGCAACTTGGTGATTCTCACTGTATCAATGTGATGGGCACTGGAGAGGTGGACTTGGAGTTCACCTCTGGCAGGACTGTTACCCTCAAGGATGTCTTGCACACTCCTGATATGAGGAAGAACTTGATTTCTGGATACCTACTCAACAAGGCTGGTTTTCATCAGAGCATCGGATCCGACCAGTATGTTATAACTAAAAATGGAATTTTTGTGGGAAAGGGATTTGCTTGTAATGGAATGTTTAAACTCAGTATTGAAATGAATAAGAATAATGCTTCTGTTTACTCTTTGTCTTCTTTTACTTTATGGCACTCTAGACTATGTCATGTTAACAAGAAATTGGTAAATAATATGAGCAAACTTGGCATGATACCAAAAGTTAACTTAAATGAATTTGAAAAATGCACATCCTGTAGTCAAGCTAAGATAATTAAAACTTCACATAGAAGTGTAGCTAGAGAAACAAAAATTTTAGACTTGATACATTCTGATATATGTGAGATGGATGGAACCTTAACCAGAAATGGTAAAAGATATTTCATTACATTTATTGATGATCATTCAAATTATACTCATGTTTATCTTATGGCACATAAGAGTGAAGCAATTGACATGTTTAGAACTTATGTAACTGAAGTGCAAAATCAATTTGAAAGAAATATTAAGAGATTTCGTAGTGATAGAGGTACAGAATATGATTCCAATGAATTTAAACAATTATATACATCATTTGGAATTATTCACGAGACCACTGCACCTTATTCACCTGAATCTAATGGAAAAGCTGAAAGAAAGAATAGGACTCTTACTGAATTGGTAGTTGCTTCGCTTATTAGTTCTGGAGCACCCAAATCTTTATGGGGTGAAGCTCTTTTATCTGTATGTCATGTTTTAAATAGAATTCCACATCTATCTTCTGATACTTCACCATACGAATTATGGAGAAGTAGAAAGCCCAATATTGATTATTTTAGAGTTTGGGGTTGTTTAGCATATGTCAGAAAACCTGACCCTAAAAGAATCAAACTTGCAAGTAGGGCATATGAATGTGTTTTTGTTGGTTATGCAGAGAACAGTAAGGCTTCCAGATTTTTAGACTTGAATAATAATGTAATTATTGAATCCTTAGATGCTGATTTTTATGAGGATAAATTTCCTTACTTATTGAGGAACAGTGGGGGTAGTAGTGGGGGTTCACAACCCTCAACTTCCTCTGGCATTCCTCAAACTACAAATGCTGCTAATGTTGATTTAGATTCTGAGCCACGTAGAAGCAAACGTGCTAGAACTACTAAAGATTTTGGTGATGACTATGTTGTATATGCTTTAGAATCTGATCCTAGTTCTATCAATGAGGCTTTAACCTCACCGGATGCCGATTTGTGGCAAGAAGCCATAAATGATGAAATGGATTCACTAACCTCTAATGGTACTTGGGAGTTAGTGGACTTACCTCGCGGTAGTCGTACTATAGGATGCAAATGGATTCTTAAGAGAAAGCTAAAACCAGATGGTACTATTGAAAAATTTAAAGCTAGACTAGTAGCTAAAGGATATGTACAAAAGGAAAATATAGATTTCTTTGACACTTACTCTCCTGTGACCCGTGTGACTACCATTAGAGTTTTATTAGCCATTTCTGCTGTGCATAACTTGTTGATCCACCAGATGGATGTTAAGACAGCTTTCCTTAATGGAGAACTTGAAGAGGAACTTTATATGGATCAGCCTGAAGGTTTTGTGATTCTAGGGCAGGAACACAAAGTCTGCAAGCTGAATAAGACTTTATATGGTCTTAAGCAAGCTCCTAAACAGTGGCACGACAAAATTGATCAATTATTACTCTCAAATGGTTTTTCTATTAATAATGTTGATAAATGCCTTTATTATAAAGCATCTAGTGATAGTTGCATCATGCTTTGTCTATATGTGGATGATTTACTCATTTGTGGTTCTTCACTTGAACTAATTTCAGAGACTAAAACTATGCTTAGTCAAAATTTTGATATGAAAGACCTAGGTGAGGCCAATGTTATTTTAGGCATGAAAATCACACGTTCTGAGACTGGTATTACTCTTGATCAAACTCATTACATTGAGAAGATCTTGAAGAAATACAATTACTTTGACCGTAGACCTGCATGTACACCTAATGACCCTCATGTTAAACTTTTGAAAAATTCTGGTGCTGCAGTTAGACAAAAAGAATATGCTAGTATTATTGGTAGCCTTCGCTACGCTACTGACTGCACTAGACCTGACATTGCATATGCTGTAGGTGTATTATGTAGGTTTACGAGTTGTCCAAGTTCTGAGCATTGGAATGCTATTGACAGAGTCATGAGGTACTTGAAAAAGACCATGAACTTAGGACTACATTATGAGAGGTTTCCTGCTGTCCTTGAGGGATTCAGTGATGCAGATTGGAATTCATTTTCGGATGATTCCAAGGCCACAAGTGGATACGTTTTTAGTATCGCTGGTGGTGCTGTTTCTTGGAGGTCCAAGAAACAGACTATTTTAACTTACTCTACTATGGAGTCTGAGTTAGTTGCTCTAGCTGCGGCTAGTGAGGAGGCAAGCTGGTTGAGGAACCTCTTGTCTTACATTCCATCATGGAATAGGCCTATACCTCCGATCTTAATCCACTCAGATAGTACTGCTGCCATAGCTAAAGTACAAAATGCTTACTATAACGGTAAGAGATTAGCGATTCGTCGCAAGCACAGTACGGTGAGAGAGCTCCTCACGTCTGGTGCTGTCACTGTGGATTTTGTCAGATCAGAAAGTAATCTTGCAGATCCTTTGACGAAAGGATTGTCTCGAGACAAAGTTTGGAATACATCGATAAGGATGGGACTAAAGCCCATTTAGGATCACAATTGGTGGGAACCCAACCTATACGACTGGAGATCCCAAGACATAGGTTCAATGGGAAAAACAAGCCATGCTGTGATTGAAATCATGCAACCTAGGAGTTTTACCACTCCCTAGTCCATCCTGATGTGTATGTGCATGATATTTTGTAGCGTTAGTAAGGATGAGCTTGGCTCTTAATGAACTCTATATCTCTGAATGAGAGGAGTGCCTAGCTACAAGAGCACTCTTGATAGACTCACCGGGGTGTTTGTGAAGTGTGGCCGCTTCTACGAGAATGGGGCTGATTCTCTAAAAACATTCACCTATACTGGGATAAGCACAAGGCCGGAATGTGCTGGCATTTAGAACTTGCACCTGGTAGAATCACGTGTGGTTTTCCTTCACTATGTAAAAACGGGTAATGAGTTCAAGACTGAAGATCACTCATTATTCTTGCATTTTGAGGATTGTCCACTATGTAAGGTTCAAGTCTTCGGACACCTTACTTATGCATGGTTCTATACTTTTTGAAAAACCGCTTCTTTTAAAATTAGTGTTTTAAATATATAAATGGGGGATTGTTGGAATTGAGTATACATTCAAAACACTCATCTTGTTATCAATACTGTCTCATGGCCTAACGGTTAAAGTTTTGAGTTCACAAGAGGTTGGGGGTTCAATTCCTACATTCTACATGATGTATATATATATATATTTATATATCTATGACCGGGCCGGGCCTTAGGGCCTTGGGGGTCTTGGGGTCTATTGAAAAAACAGAACTTTTTTTTTTCTTTCTTTTTTTTTGAAACTTTCAGAATTCAAAACGTTTTTAATAAATATAGCAGTTTCACACATAAATAGACTTTATGTTATAGCAGTTTCAAAAATTAAATAGTATTCATTATATAGCCGTTTTTGGATTAATGCACACTCATTATAGCTTACTGGTTACAAGCTATAAGATGAGTATCTTTGGGAAGAAGAAGAGACAGAAAACAGAAAAAGAAAATACAAATTTCTATCATTCAAAGTTTTCTCAAAAAATTCAATTTCTGCGGTTTTTTGCTGGTGCAAGTTGGTACGTGCTGCTTTGGAGTCTTGGCAGCACTGTAGATCAGAAGCTCGTTGTATCCCGGGAGAAGTGTTTGGTGATCAACGATTCATCTCCAGAATCGGCCAAATAGTTTCTTAAAGAAAGTGCAACCCACGCCTCGAGCTACTTCTCACTTTCTTCCTGTTGCAGATCAATTCCAGAAAGGTCACTTGGTACACTCAGGTCGTTTTATTCCTAACAGTTCTTTTTTTCAATTAGCTCAAGACCGAGTCTAGTTATAGTGAGCTCGTTCTTTCGAAAATCGAGTTTTGAGTACACTCCTTTCCAGAAAGCAAGATGTTCTCTGGAAAAGAGTGAACTCCACAGTCGGTTTTCGAAAAAAGAATCTAATTATAACTAGACTCGGTCTTTGAAAGACCGAGTCTTGCTCCTGTATATTTTTTTTCAATCAGATTGAAGACTCGGTCTTTGAAAGACCGGGTGTAGTAATATTTTGATTGTTCTTTCGAAAACCAACTGTGGAGTTCACTCTTTTCCAGAGAACATCTTGCTTTCTGGAAAATAGTGTACTCAAAGCTCGGTTTTTGAAAGAACGAGTTGATTATAACTAAGACCGAGTCTTGCGGCTGTAAGTTCTTTTTATCAATCAGCTTCAAGACTCGGTCTCTGGGAGACCGAGTCTAGTTATAATGAGATCGTTCTTTGAAAGACCGAGTCTTACGCATGTACAATTTTTTTTCCAATCAGCTTCAAGGCTGATTGATTCCAATTCCTCTAAATTTGAACCTTATTGATTCCAAAATACTTAAAAGCCGATATTTAAATAAAAACACAATTAAACTTCATACAATCATTCATTTTCCACAGTTAAACACATACAAACTAAGTACATAGTTCAAATTAAATATTACAAACACATTCGAAAGCACATAATCAGAGAGAGAAGAAGAAAGAAACATATCTGAAATAACAGCCCCAATCCACACTCGGTCTTTGAATGACCGAGTTTAGTTAAACTAACTCCGTCTTTCAAAGACCGAGTGTTAGACTTCGAAAAATTCAAGACTAACACTCGGTCTTTGAAAGACCGAGTTAGTTTTAATTAAACTCGGTCTTTCAAAGACCGAGTGGGATTGTTTGGGAATTTTAAAAAAAAGGGTGGTTTGGGAAAAACTTTCAAAAAGTGGGACAGTTTGGGAAAAATTCCAAATAAACTTGGCTGTGTCACCTGTGTGTGTGCTCTTTGAGTCTTTGACTTTGGTCAAAGAGGAAGCTTGGTGACGTGGATGTCACCTCACGGGAGTATGAAAATGGGATAAGTAAAGTAGAAATGTCCCATATCGAAATTGAAAAGAAATAAAATAATATATAAATAATAATAGCCTATGATCAAGAGTCATCAATCCGGTTAACCACCTTTTGAAAGGCCACCTGTGGTGGGCAGTTGCACTACATATTATCTAATTTACCTTAAATAAAAACCAATAAAAAAAACTCATCAAATAAATCACCAAATTAATTTTTTTTAAACCCAAAAATAAAACAATCATACATCTCTGAACTTAAATCTCATGCACACACAAAATTCGAGTCAGCAAAAAATGAGTAATCCCCTGCACACAAAAAATTAAAAATTAGAAGAGAATTCGGTTAATGAGATGAAATTAGAGTCTTCGCATCGCATATAGAGCTCTCAATTCGGTGGAGAGGAGTCGCCGATACGGAGACACGGAGTCGCTTGATATTCGCATTCGGTGGAGAGGAGTCACCGATATGGAATCAGCAGCGGATCAGATATCGGCGACGACCTCTTGATTGTGATTCGACATTGGATTTGGATTTTCTTTGAGATTTTTAAAATTTAAAATTTAAAATTTTTCCAAATTTTGAAAATTTTAAATTTATAATTTTTTTACAATTTGTTCAAATTTTTGAAAATTTAAAATTTTCAAAAAATTCTATATTTTTTATTTTTTAAGATTTTTTTAAAATTTTTAAAATTCTTTAAATTTTTTTACATTTTTTAAAATTTTAAATTTTTTTTTAATTTTTAAAATTTTTTTTATAAGTTTTTCGATTTTTTCGATTTTTTGAATTATTTTTAAAGTTGTAAAGTTTTAAAAAATTTTATTTTAAAAAAATTAAAAATTTTATTTTCTTAATTTTTTGAATAGAAGAGAGAAGAAGAAGTTGTTTTGGGTAGGGAATTTGAATTTGAGCTTTGGAAAGAAAAATGTGTTTTGTAAAATTAAATTTGGATCTTTAATTTTGGGAGATTGAAGGAGAGGCACTTGATAGCTTTCTTTATGTTTTATTATATAGATATATAGATATTTGTTGTGATAATAGTAAATATTTTTCATGTAGAGAAAAACTTTTGGTTGCGTTTGGTTTGTTGTTCTGAAAACAGCTTTCTGAAAATAGTTTTCTAAAAATAGTTTTCTGAAAATGAGAGTGTAAAAGCTGTTTGGTAATAATTTTTTATGAAAACAGTTTTTTGAAGATGAGAGTATAATGTATGTATAAGTTTGGTTGTATGTATATACTGTATACAGTATATATACTCTGATACATACATGTTGTATACATATACATACATACTGATATATAATAATATAAAATATTTTATTATAATAAACATATTTAATAATCTACATATATATAATAATATATAATAATTATAATAATATATATGTAATAATAATATATTCAAATTATATATTAAACAATTTATTATAATAATAATAAATTATATAATAATATATATAATAATATATAATAGTAATATATAATAATAATATATATTATAATAATAATTGATTATTATATTAGTATATACAAAATAGTATATATGAAATAATAGTATATATAAAATAGTATATATAAAATAATAATATAATATAATATAATATAAATATAATAATAGTATATATAATAATAATATAATATAATAATTGTATATATAAAATATTACATATAAAATAGTATATATAGAATAATAATATATATAATAATATAATATAATAATAATATATATATAATAGTATATATATAATAATAATATATTATAATAATTTTATATTATATAATAATATGAAATAATTTATTATAATAAACATATTTAATTATATACATATATATAATAACATATAATAATTATAATAATATATATGTAATAATAATCTATTATAATTATATATTAAACAATTTATTACAATAATAATAAATTATATAATAATAATAATATAATAATAATAATATATATGTAACAATAATATATTATAAATATATATATAATAATATATTATAATAATAGTATATTATATAATAATATATATATAATAATATATATATAATAATATATAATAGTAATTGTTACCGCTGATTTCGGTGTGGGGGCAAACAGATAGAATTTGTGGATCCGAGGAAAACCTGAACAGCTGTCTCGGCCTTCTTGCTCCCGCCGCAACCTGCAGGGAAGTGCGAGACACCGGGGTTGATTCCGGCGACGCACCCTCCGATGCTCTTGTCAGTAATCAGATTAAGAAAGAGCTTAAGTGGTGAAAAAGTGATTAACCTCGTCTTGGTGGTAGAGGGGCTGTATTTATAGTCGCCTTCTGGAATGATTAGGGCCCTGATTTCCTGCCTAACAGTTAGGAGAAAAATCCTCCTATTCTGTTTTAGGAAGTTAGACCCTGATTCCCTGGTGGGAGCCAATCAAGTTTGTTGATTTGATTTAATCAAATCAGTGCCCTGATTCTCCTCTTGGTGGACTGGGCTTGTATCGGGTCGGGACCCGTGCCCAGTTGGAGAGGATCTATTCGCGGGCGGTTGGTTTCGTGAGAAGGAGGCCCAATACCCGCTTTGGATCCATCTGTATGTGAAATTACCTTTTTACCCCCGTACTTCAAGATTCGTGCTCGATCTGGACGGTCCCGATTTAACCCCAATTTTAGCCATATCACGAGCCCCCCACTCCTAAAGGCTGAGCGTGATCAGACTTTGAGGAGTAGTTCAGCAGTTTCAGTGGCTGGTGGAGTTGTATCGGAGTCCAAATGTGGGATTTTGAATCTAGAAAGGGGGTAGTGAGGTAACCTTTGACGCTGTGTGCTGTTCTTGAGTCGCGTCAGGTATCTGACAGTCTTTTATCTACTTTTTTCGAAGTATTTGTTTAATTCTGCGATGTGTTTGCTAATCGTTCGGGGGCTTTAGCGGTGCGTTCAGGGTAATAATTGTTCGCTCCGGGATCCGAAAGTGTGTCCCCGAATTTTCAATTATCTCCCAGAATTTTTAGCTAATTTTCCCGAATTTTTAGCAATTTTCTCGCAATTTTTAAACAAATAAAACGATTAAAATAAATAAAAAACGATTTAAATACCGATTAATGGCGTGGCTCGATCTGAGCCATCGATCGTGGACGGGCGCGAACTTCGGAAAGATCTGATGGTTGTTACCGCTCGGCAGCGTTTTTCTCCGTTTACGAGCTCGGAAAGGCACTTGCTCGGCTGCCGACCGGAGACTAGGGGGTTCGGCGTTCCGAGCGACGTGGCGCAATCTGAGCCATCGGATGGTGGCACGCATCTCGAGACGGGCGCAGTTCCCAAAAAAACACTATCTTGTCTTTTAGCGCACGTGGCGCAATCTGGGCTCTTCATCATTGGGAGCACAAATTTCTGAGAGATCCAGCGGTCCACGTAGCTCGGTGTCTTTTTTCTTCATTTACCAGCTCGGGAAGGCACTTGCTCGGATGCCGACCGAAGGCATTGGTGTTCGGCAGGCCGAGCGACGTGGCGTTATCTGAGCTGTTGGATGTCGGCACGCATCTCAAGACGGGCACAGTTCCCAAGAAAACACTATCTCGTCTTTTAGTGTTCTCGGCGAGATCTGGGCCGTCTGATTGAGATCAAACGCGAGAGTTGAGGGGAAAGTGATTTTTCCCCGTTTACACGCTCGGAAAGGCACTTGCTCGGCAGCCGACCGAGGGCCTGTGGTTTTTGGCGATCTGAGATGGCTCTGTTCCCCATGGTGTTAATGGCGCTTCGTGATTTGTGTGGCGTTTCGCCTTCCCGACGTCATTAAGGATAATTCCTTTAATTAATGCGCGGCGTTTCAACTTCCGAGGATCAGTAATTCCCTTAATTAAAATGCGGCGCTTCGATTTCCGAGGGTCATAATGGCTGGTTCTAGGAGGCAGGCTATAAGTACTCCACTCCCTTTGTCATTTTAGTCACAACCAAGTTGAGTTTCAGACCTCGGAGGCATCTGCCTTGGGTAGCTTCTCTCTTGAGGTTCGGAGAGGTGGTCGCTCTTCTGCCTGGTTTTCCCTTTGTTCCTGACGGCCCCCAAGTGGATGTCAGGAGCGAGGGGGAACGAGGTAGTAGTGGTGACGACCGTAGTCCGAAACCGGGGGATGAGTTATCTTCGAAGGACGGGTGGTCGCTCTCTTACCTTTATCTTCTCCCGTTCCGGAAGGTCCCTAAGTGGATGTCAGGAGCGGGGGAGAATAAGGCAAGAGTGGTGACGACCATAGTCCGGATCCGAGGGATGGGCTGTCTCGGGAGGATGGGTGGTCGTTCTCTCACCAAGATCTTCTGCCTTCCTTGGTTGCTCCGAAGTGAGTGCCGAAGTAGGCGGAGGCCTTGGTGGGAGAGTGACGATTCATGTCCGATGCCGATCTCCGGGCCATCCGAGTCCGTTTGTTGCAACTGTGAAGGCGCTGCTGTCAGAGTCCTCTGACAAACTGATCCTTCCAGTTGCAACCAACTAGCTCGGGATGGCGCGCTTCTCTATCATGAGTTGCAGCTCGGGCTTCTGGGTCGTCCGAGCCTGTTGTTTGCAACTGTGAAGGCGCTGCGGTTGGAGTCCTCTGACAAGCCGCGCCTTCCAGTTGTAAACAACTGGCTCGGAACGGCGTGTTTCTCCTTTTCTCTGAGTGTTGATGGGCCTTCTCTCATCTCTGTCTTCCTTCCGGGCTGATGGCTTCTGTTGGATGTCAGCCCGGGGGAGTTAGAGATGAGAGGAGCGCCGATCTGTTCCCGACCGGGGCCCGTCGTCGGTGGAATACCGACTGATGCACGGGACCTGGGGGGCGCTAGCCGAAGGCGGCGCCTCAAAACTGAATCAAAATTTTTTCAGGTTCCTTTAGGCATAGGAGAGGCGTTTGAAGGATCAATCGTCCGAGCGACGTGGCACACCTTGAGCCGCTGGATGGTGGCGCGCATCTCAAGATGGGTGCAGTCCCCAAGAAGACACTATCTTGTCGTTTAGTGCTCTTGGTGAGAGCTGAGCCGTCTGATCGAGATCGGGCGCGAAAGTTGAGGGGAAAGTGAGTTTTCCCCGTTTACCAGCTCGGGAAGGCACTTGCTCGGATTCCGACCGGACCCCGCTGTCGGCGTGTTTGGGTCGCTCGTAGCTCGGATTTGGATCCGTCGGGGCCGAGCCAATTGACTTGGTGAGAGGAGTAGTGGTGATGGGCCTTCGTGACGTTTCGAGAGTAGCCCAAAAGTCGCGAAGTTTCATTGGAAGTCCAAGGGACGTTCCAATTTTACTATAAATCTTCACCCCCCCAAGACCAAGTCTTCACTTTTCACTTTTACTCTCTCTCTTCCGTTTTTACTTTGCTTCGCAGTTTTTAGCTCCCTTGGTGGCGTTGCTAGCTGTCGCGGTAGTGTTCTCAGCTCCGGCGAACTTTCCGACCGCACTTGTCACTTCAAGGTCAGTTTCTTTCCCTTCTCTTTTTAGGAAAACATGGTTAAGATTTCGGCTGAGACCCCCGCCTCGGAGCAAGCCGTTGGCCGAGGGGATAAAGGGAAGGGAGTAATGGAGCCGAGCGAGCAAGAAGTTGTTCGTCCGGATAAAGAGGGTGAAGTGGCCGAAGTGCCCGAGGAAGTCGCGGCGGAGTCCCGAAAGGGTAAAGCCGTGATCACAATAGTGGAAACGCCGAAGAGAGCGGGGGCGTTCGGTCGGCAACTCATCGCCGTATCGACCGTGGGAGGCGTCCGGGATTACGCCGAGGATGCCTTGGAGAGGGTCACTCAAGGTACGGCAAAACTGGTGGAGGAGAACGAGCCTAGGGAGCTGTCCGAGGTCGACCACAGGATCTCGACTCTCACCGAGGCCGATCTCCGCACGATCCGAGAGGGTTTCCGGATCCCGCTCGAGTATGTGCTGCTTCTTCCTGGGCCGGGGTTCCGAGCTAACACAAAGTCCTCGCCGGACATATGCGTCTTCCCGGTCGATTCCCTCATCGCCGGGCTCCGGTTTCCCCTACACCCGTTCGTGGTCGAAGTCTTGGTCTGGTACGGTTTGAGTCCTGCCCAACTGATGCCGAACACTTGGAGGCATGTCGTGGCGTTCCTTCTCCGATGTCAAGAGATCGACGCCAAGCCGACTATGTTCCTCTTTCGGAGTCTATTCCGACCTTGCCAGCCGAGGCGTGAGGAGCAGAGGTTTTTCCTTTCTCCTCGGACGGGAGTTAAGTTGATCGAGAACCCGGACTCGATCAAACATTGGAAGGATAAATACTTCCTCGTCCGAAATCTGACGCCGTGGGTGATACCGACAGTTTGGGCGAAAGACGGCCTGCCCAAGCGTACAAGGAAGGACGCCCCGCTGAATACTGAGGAGGCTGAGGTCCAGAGGAAGCTTCTCGCCCTGCCAGCGCTAAGCTGGAAGGATATTACGGAGGAGCATCTGTTCCGTGGGGGTCTCAGTCCGATCGACCCTCGTATGCATCTGGTATTTATACTCCTTGTTTAAAGTTCATGAAAAATTTTCTAAGTTTTTCCATCCGGTTTTTGCAGAGACAATGAAGCTTGATTACAAGGCTCTGGTGGCGAAGGGCCGGGCAGAGCAGGAGAAGAAGAAGAGGCCGTCGGCAGCGCCTCAGGACGGCCGGGCTCCGAAGAAGCCCTCGGTCGCAAAGACTGCCGACCAACCGAAGGTCGCGGTCCTCAAGGAGGGGGAGATTGAGGTCCTCATCTCTCCGACGAAGGTCGTGGTCCCCGAGCAGGGGGAGGCCATTGTCTCCGATCCCCCTGCCCTGGATGCACCTGTGCCGACCCCGGGGACGGAAGCTCCGGGTTCGTCGAGCGGCGTGTTCGGGGTGAAGGATGCGCTGCCCATGCCGGTCCCGCCCCTCACAGCCGAGGCGGAGAAGATCTTAACCGAGCGTCACAAGCAGATCTTCGTCCCCGACTGGCAGGTGATGAATGCCGATGGTTTCCTGGGCGATGGGAACATCTGCATGGAGGCGATAAGGCACTTGCCGACCCCGAAGGATCGAGCGACCCTGAAGGCCGGGATGGCAGGGGACGCCGTGATGCAGATCGCCCGGGATACCATGTCGGTAAGTAGGCCGATTTCTTCTTCATCTGAATTTCTTCCTTAGAAAATTTTCTAAGTTCTTTGATTCGGATTGTAACTCTGTTGTTTTTTTTCAGACCATCTGCCACTTCAATTTCCTGCTCGAGGAGATGGCGAGGAAGGATCAGGAGAAGGAGAAGGAGAGGGTGGAACGCGTCAAGGTCGCGAAGCGGCTCGATTCCGAGTTGCTTCTTTCGACGAAGAGGGCCGCCGAAGTGGAGGGGCTGGAGAAGCAGCTGGCCGATGCTGTTCAGCTGTCAAAGGATACGGCGGCCAAGCTCGAGGCCTCGGAGAAGGAGGTCTCCGAGCTGAAGGATTCGGCGGCCAAGCTCGAGGCGTCGGTGAAGGAGGCTGCCGACCTGAGGGAGGAGCTGGCCAAGGCTCGGTCGGAGGCGGAGGACGCTCGGAAGAGGGCCGAGAAGATCAAGGCAAAACACCTCAGGAAGGTGAAGAGGGTGAAGAAAGCCGTGCAGGAGGAGGCCGCGATGCACATGATCCAGAACATGCTGGACGCCTACGGCCGTGCCTTGCAACATGTGGTCGCCAAGAACCCGGGCTTCGACACGTCCTCCTACAACTTCTATGACCTCGTGGAAGGCGAGGAGGTTGTCCCCGAGGGGTTGATCGGCCCCGAGGGGGAGACGGAACCCGTCGAGGACCCGTGGAAGGCCGCAGCCGAGGAGGAGAAGGAGGACGACTCCGAGGAGGAGAGCTGGAGCGAAGGAGGTGGCGGAGGCGAGGGCAAGGACAAGGCCGAGGGGTCGACGGACCCGAACGACAAAAAGGTCGACCCCTGACTCGATTGTCTTCTTTTCTCTCTTTTTTTTGTTTTTGTAAGCCTAACTGCGGACTGGCCACCGCTGTTGTAGAACTCTTCGAATTTTGAATGAAAAAATGTTTTGTTTGGCCAAAATTTGCCCAAGTGTTGAGTCTCGGACTTAGTGTTTGTTTTGGCGTAACTTTCTCCAAGTGTTGGGCCTCGGATTTATCTCTGCATTTCAGGTGAGATTCGGTCCGATCACGGAGGCTGAATACCTTCGGCAGGAGCTGGTGAAAACGAAGGACGAGCTCTCTCAGAGCCGGTATAAGCGATATCTCCTGCTCGGCAGGCTGGAGGATACGAAGGCGGCTCTGCAGAGGTATGGTCGCGAGCTGTACCAGTATCGGAAGCGCTCTTCAGCCCCCTATCCCGAAGGCGAAGTTGAGAACCTCCGTAGGGAGCTTACCGCCGCCGAGCAGAAGAATGACGACCTTTTGGCCGAGGTTCAATACTTGGAGTTAGCGGAAAAAGAGCGTTCGGCGGAGTGGGAGAAGCAGGCTTCCGAACTGGAGAAAGCGTTAACCGAGCGCAAGAGGTTATCGGCCGAAGTCGATAGGCTCAGAAGGATCACAATAGATTTGAAGTGACCCACTACCGACGGCTCGCGACCGATAACGCCGATGCCTCGGGTTCGTTGACAGCCCCTCGACCGAAGAAGTTGGCGAAGGATGACGTCTTGAGGGATAGGATTATCGAACTGGAGGAAGAGATCGCGTCGCTCAAGCCGGCACCGGTCAGGGCTAACGTTCGCAGCACTTCGTGCACTCGCGAAGAGAGCGAGAGGGGGATTACGTTTCACGAACTTGCGATGCGCTCGCCGTTGACCAGGGGGAGTCCAGCCGACGCTCAGAGTAGCGCGGCAGCCTCGTCGAGCGGGGCTTCGGCCGGCGTCGCCGTTAGAGCTAGTAGCGAAGGGGGATCGCGCTTCGTAGGTTTAGGGTCGGGCTCGGAGGGCAGGCCTCGCCGTCCTCGTGTTTCCCTAAACCGAAGCATTCCCCTTCCGAAAAGGCTCTGATTCTGTCGTTTTTCTATTTTTGTTGATTGTTGTAACAACTTAGTTGTGGGGTCGGTCGACCGTCTGTAACACTATTATGTCTGAATGCGAATAGTCTCCATTAAAAAATTTTCAAGTGTTAGACTCCGGCAGTGTATTGAAACCGTGTTATTTGCTTTCCCTTCTTTTCAGCTCGTTGTGACGATCCATGGCTCGGACTCCGAGCGTTCGAATGATGACTCTGAATCCGAGGTCACCTCTGGAACAGTGGTTCTGAGCCCTAGGAGTGCTGACATGAAGTTACGCCGAGCCGAGAGCGAGTGAGACCACCTTTCGTTGGTCCTCAGTCTCCGGGAAGCCGAGATCCAACGCTTGGAGAATAAGATCGTCGAACTGAGCTTCGCAGGGGAGGATGAAGACTCGCAGACCGCATTCAGCAACGCTCTTCGGGTCAAAAGCATTCGGCACATTCAGTCGAAGATCGTCGCCGAGCGGGATGACCTGCTCTCAGAGATGTGGCATCTGCGCGGTGTGATGGCGAGGCTCCGGGGGGAGAAGGAGGAGTCGTCTGCCGGAGAGGACGAACAGTTTAGTGAGAATGTTTTTATATGAGAGACAAGTGTAGTGGGTCGGGCATTGTGTGTTTTGTTCGCCAACACTTTGTAATGGAATGTTTTGTATTATGCGCCGACAATTAATAAAATTCCCTTTCGTTGCTTTGTATGTTTGTCCTTGCTTGTAACCGTATCGGTCGTGCCGAGATCTTTGAGCCGAGCGCGTCTGTTTAGCCGAATGGATCTCCAGGGGTGTGGCTCTTTGTCATTTAGTGAATCTGACACGGTACGGCAAGGCTCTGTACCCAAAAAAGCGTTATTTTGTCGCTTAGAGTAGGTGGCGAGATCTGAGCCGTCGAACGTAGGCACGAATCTCGAGTCGGCTCAGTTCCCAAGAAAACGTTATCTTGTCGTTTTGCGCAGGTGGCTTGATCTGAGCCGTCTGATCGAGATCACGTACGAAAGTTGAGGGCAAAGTGCGTTTTCCCCATTTACATGCTCGGGAAGCCACTTGCTCGGAAGCCGACCGAGTTTGTGGGTCTTCGGTCTTCGGCTAGTAGTTAGGAGTGTTCGGTCTTTTGTGTCCGAACGATGGTCCGACATCGACCTACCGGAGTAGTTTAGGTGGACTAGGAACCAAGTGTTGGACCCCGGGACCATTGCTGGAGTTCGACGGGTGTAGGAGCAATTCCGAACGGCGATCTACCCCTGGTTCGTCCGGAGACGAGCCGAGGAGGTAAAGTCGAACCGAGTGTTGGACTCCGAACCATCGGTGTAGTTCAACGGCTGTGGGAGCAATTCCGAACGGCGATCTACCCCAGGTTCGTCCGGAGACGAGCCGAGGAGGTAAAGTCGAGCCGAGTGTTGGACTCCGAACCATCGGTCTAGTTTAACGGCTGTGGGAGCAATTCCGAACGGCGATCTACCCCAGGTTCGTCCGGAGACGAGCCGAGGAGGTAAAGTCGAGCCGAGTGTTGGACTCCGAACCATCGGTATAGTTCAACGGTTGTGGGAGCAATTCCGAACGGCGATCTACCCCAGGTTCGTCCGGAGACGAGCCGAGGAGGTAAAGTCGAGCCGAGTGTTGGACTCCGAACCATCGGTATAGTTCAACGGTTGTGGGAGCAATTCCGAACGGCGATCTACCCCTGGTTCGTCCGGAGACGAGCTGAGGAGGTAAAGTCGAGCCGAGTGTTGGACTCCGAACAATCGGTGTAGTTCAACGGCTGTGGGAGCAATTCCGAACGGCGATCTACCCCTGGTTCGTCCGGAGACGAGCCGAGGAGGTAAAGTCGAGCCGAGTGTTGGACTCCGAACCATCGGTTAAATAAGAGGGGAGAGAAACATGCAAATTCACAAACATGATAGAACTTTTCTTTATTGATATTTGACGGCGAACCGTTTTACATAGTACAATTCATGGGACAGGTTACAAGTTAGAGGAGAGGAATGGTTCGACACCTCGGATTACTTAGAGGGGCGCCGGAGCGCTCTCTTGGTATTTCAGGAGGTGGTCGGCATTCCAGGTCCTCGGAAGCTCTTTGCCATCCATGTCTTCAAGTCGGTATGCTCCAGGCCGAACAACCTTTGTGATCCGGTACGGCCCTTCCCAGTTCGGAGCTAGTTTGCTCCTCTGACTGGGGAGGGATATGGCTAGCTTTCTCAATACCAAATCTCCTTGCTTAAGTTTGGCGGGTCGGACCTTCTTATTGTATGCTAGCTCGATCCTCCTTCTGTAATTCAGTTGCCGAATCGATGCCCTTTCCCTGAGTTCATCTATCAGGTCCAAGTTTCCTCTGAGGTATCTGGCATTCTGCGCTTCGTCATAGGCTATGAGCCGAGGGGAAGGTATTCCGACCTCGAGGGGTATCACGGCCTCGGCCCCATAAGTAAGGCTGAAAGGGGACTCTCCGGTGGGCGTCCGCTGGCTTGTGCGGTAGTTCCACAACACATTAGGGAGTTGGTCGACCCACAATCCTTTGGAGCACTTGTCCAACCTCTTCTTGATTCCCGCGAGGATCTGCTTGTTAGCGTTCTCGGTCTGTCCGTTCGACTGAGGGTGTGAGACGGACGAGAAGCGCTGTTGAATGACGAGGTCGTCGCATAGGGCTCGGAATGTTGTGCCAGTGAACTGAGTCCCATTGTCCGTCACGAGGACGCAGGGGACGCCGAATCTGCATATGATGTTCTTCCAGAAGAACTGCTCCACTTTGCTCTCGGTTATCTTGGCGAGGGGCTCGGCCTCGACCCACTTCGAGAAGTAGTCGATGGCGACGACTAAAAACTTGAGCTGACCCGGAGCCGGCGGGAAAGGCCCTAGTAAGTCCATTCCCCACATCGCGAAGGGGACAGGGCTCGATAGGGAGGTGAGGTTGGCCTGGGGGAGACGTCGAATGTTGGAGTGTCTCTGGCAGGAGCTGCATTGCCGAACGTGCCGCTCGGCATCTTGAAGAAGGGTCGGCCAGAAGTACCCGTAGTTCAAAGCTTTCCGGGCCAAAGACCTAAATCCGGAGTGCGCCCCTCCGATGCCTTCATGAAGCTCCTGTAGGGCATATTCGGCCTGATTCGGAGAGAGGCACCTTAGGTAAGGTCGGCCATCTATTTGAGAGAAGGAGCGTTTGTATAAGATGCCCTCAATCAAAACATAGCACTCGGCCCGAGTTCTGACTCGGCGTGCTTCTTTAGGATCTGAGGGCAGAACTCCATCCCTTAAGAATTCTACCAGTGGATTCATCCAATCGTCCTGCAGCATGACCGGCAATGACTCCACCGAGCTAGGTGTCTCGTCTTCGATGCTCGGTTTAGAGAGGACTTCAATCAGTACGGTCTGCTCGAGACCTTGTAGAGAAGACGAGGCCAACTTGGAGAGAGCGTCAGCTTGTGAGTTCTCCTCCCGGGGGACCCGTTGGATGATGGCTTCTTCGAACCGGCTCATGAGTTCCCGGACTTTGGCGAGGTACTTCGCCATTCGCTCGTCTCGGGCCTCATATTCGCCCAAGACCTGGTTCACGACTAGCTGGGAATCACTGTGAATCCGGAGACGCTACGCCCCAGCACTTCGGGTGAGTCCGAGACCAGCTATGAGAGCCTCATACTCCGCCTCATTGTTCGAGGCCTTGAAGTTCATGCGGATCGCATACTGCAGGACGAAGTTGTCAGGGCCGTTCAGAATAATGCCGGCGCCGCTTCCTTCACTGCAAGAGGATCCGTCCACGAAGACTGTCCAAATGGGGGGCCCATTTGGGACGTGGCCGACCTCAGGGATGGTGGACTCTACAATGAAGTCGGCGAGAGCCTGTGCCTTAATTGCCGTCCGAGGCTGATAGGAGATGTCATGCTGACTCAGCTCTATGGACCACTTCATCAGCCGGCCCGAGGTTTCGGGCTTGTGGAGGACTTGCTTGAGGGGCTGATCGGTGAAGACGACGACCGAGTGAGATTGGAAGTAGGGCCGAAGCTTTCTTGCTGCCATGACCAGAGCGTAGGCTATCTTCTCTATCCTCGGATAGCGGAGCTCGGCGTCCCGAAGCACCTTGCTCACGTAGTAAATGGGCCTTTGGGTCCGGTCCTCTTCTCTTACCAAGACTGCGCTCAAGGTCTGCTCGGAAGCGGCCAAGTAGATGAAGAGGGGCTCGCCCGGGACTGGCTTACTGAGCAGAGGGGGGTTCACCAGATAGGCTTTCAGCTGGTCGAACGATTCTTGCTGTGCTTGGCCCCATTCAAATCCTTTAGTCCCCCGGAGTGCTTTGAAGAAGGGGAGGCACTTTTCCCCTGACTTGGAGAGGAACCGGCCGATGGCTGCGAGCCGACCGGTGAGCTTCTGCACCTCCTTGACGTTCCGAGGCGGGGCCATGTCTAATATGGCTCTAATCTTCTCGGGGTTAGCCTCAATTCCCCGCTGGCTCACCATGAAACCGAGGAACTTGCCAGAGGAGACTCCGAACGCACATTTGTTCGGGTTTAGCCGCATGTTGTACTTCCTCAACACGCCGAAGGCCTCCTGGAGGTCGGCTACGTGGTCAGTGCCGCGGATGCTCTTGACGAGCATGTCATCAACGTACACCTCCATGTTTCGGCCGATCTGATGTTGGAAAACCTTGTTGACGAGGCGCTGGTAGGTGGCGCCCGCGTTCTTCAAACCGAACGGCATCACTCGGTAGCAGTAGAGGCCTTGGTCGGTGACGAAGGAGGTCTTCGGGATGTCCGGAGGGAACATCCGGATTTGATTGTACCCCGAGAAGGCATCCATGAAGCTGAGGAGCTCATGGCCCGAGGTGGCGTCGATAAGGGTGTCGATGTTCGGGAGAGGGAAGGGATCCTTCGGACACGCCTTGTTGAGGTCGGTGAAGTCGATGCATATCCTCCACGAGCCATTGGACTTCTTGACCATTACGACATTTGACAGCCACTCGGGATAATTTACCTCCTGGATGAACTTGGCTTTCAGCAGCTTATCCACTTCCTCCTTGATTGCCTGCTGTCGTTCGGGAGCGAACTTTCGCCTCTTCTGCTGAACCAGTTTGCACCCCGGTTCGACGCTTAGGCGGTGGACGAGCAAGTCCTCGGAGATGCCGGGCATATCCGCGGCCGACCAAGCAAATAGGTCGCGGTTATCCCGGATGCACCTCACCAAGTTGGAGAACAGCACGGTCAGCAAGGACTTGCTGACGAGGAATTTTCGGCTCGGATCCTCGTCGGAGAAGAGTACTTCTTCTAACTCGTTCGCCGGCTCGGGCGTCGGACGGGCCTTCGGCTCGGGGATCTCTAGTGTCTCGAGCGAGAGCACTGGACCCCCGGTGGAAGTCATGTAGCACTTCCGAGCTGTTTCCTGGCTTCCCCTGACTTCCCCTACTCCCGAGCGAGTGGGGAATTTCATCTTCAAGTGGTATGCCGAGGGGACAGCCTCCAGAGCGGCTAGGCCGGGACGGCCTAGGATGACATTGTATGCTGCCGGGACGTCGACGACCATGAAGTCCATCGGCTCGGTCCGGGTAGTAGGGGTGCTCCCCGCAGTAACGTCTAGGGTTATCACCCCTTCGACGGTTACCGGGACCCCCGTGAACCCGTGGAGAGTATAACCGGTCGGCTTAAGACGGTCCTGGGACAGCTGCAGGCCTTGAAAGGCCGAGAGAAACAGGATGTTGACCGAACTCCCATTGTCCACCAAAATCCTCTGCACCTTGAAATTGGCCATGCGGAGGTCGATGACGAGGGCGTCGCAATGGGGGGTTCGGACTCCTTCGAGGTCGGCATCGGAGAAAGACACAGGGACGCCGAGACCTTTCGGGGGAGGGGCACTATGGACCGAGTTGACCTCTCGGACGAAGGCCTTCCGGGAGGAATTAGAGGAGCCCCCCATGGGGCCTCCGTGGATCATGTGCAAAACCCGTTCTTCTTCGAACTCGGGTGTCTCCTCGCGCCGCTCGGAGCGCTTGTTAGCCCCCCGAGGGGGAGGTGAGTTCCGATCTGTTCGATCGTTAGCTTTCACGAACTTGGCCAGCTGCCCCCTCCGAATGAGTGCTTCGATCTCATCTCTCAGAGCTCGGCAGTCGTTCGTGTCGTGCCCATGGTCTCGGTGGTAACGACACCACTTATCTTTGTTCCTCCTCTTCGCCTGAGTGTGCATCCTCGGGGCTGGAGGGATGATTCCCTCCTTCTCTACCTCCATGAGGATAGTAGAGACATTAGTGGTGAGGGGAGTGAACTTCTCGAACCTGGGGGGAGGGCGGCGCTGACCGCCCATGTCCTTCTGAGCTTTCTTGGACCCTTCTTCTCCCGTCGCCTTCCTCTTTGACCCCGCGGCGGTGCCCCCGAAGCTCGGAAGGGCTTCGGCCTCCTCCGCCCGGATGTACTTCTCGCACCTCAGGAGGAGGTCGGCGAAGTCATGCGGGGGCTTCTTGGCCAGGGATGATCGGAGGTTGGCGTTAAGGACGTTCGACTGGAACGCCACGGTGGCCACGGACTGGTCCAAGGAAGCAATTGACCTGACTTCCGCGGTAAACCTTTTCACATAGTCCCGCAACTTTTCTTGCTTCTCCTGCCGTAGGTTTAGCAAGGAAAGACTCGTCTTCTCGGCTCGTCGGCTACTCACGAAGTGAGTAATGAACAGTGTCTCAAACTGTTCGAATGAGAAGATGGATGAGGGGGCGAGCCTAGAATACCATTCCCGCGCCGACCCCCGGAGGGTGGCAGGGAAGGTCCTGCAGAGCACCGCGTCGGAAGCTTGGTGGATCAGCATCAGGGTCTTGAAGCTCTCGACGTGGTCGACCGGGTCGGATTCCCCAGAGTATGTTTCGAACTGCGGCGGTTTGAAACTCCTCGGTATGTGGGCCTCCATGATCGACCGCGAGAAGGGAGGTCGGCTGGGACGGAAGGTTCCTGCTCGGGACTCTTCCTCCCTGTCCATGCGGCCGATACGCCTTTCCACCTCATGGATATGGCGGATGAGGGCGTCGTCCCTCCGCTGGTAGTCGTACGACCCCCCGGACTCCTCTCCATAGGAAGGGGAGCGTGGACTGCGGCGCCGGTACTCCTGGGACCGCCGAGGGCTCTGTTGCCGCTGCTGTCGGCTGGGAGTCGGGGAAGGACTCCGAGTTCGGCGCCGAGGACTGGGATCCCTGGGAGGCGTCGGAACCCTCTGAGCATTCTGGGCGTTCTGTCGGAGATTGAGGGCCTGCAGTACGGTTTCCTGAAACTGGAGGAACTCGGCTCGGCTGATGGGCATATCTCGGTCCCTCGGATGACGCCGATCCCTGGGGGACCGGGATCTTCTCCTTCGGCGCTCAGGTGATGCTGCTCGGCCTCTGCGTTCCGGGGACCTTCTGCCGTCCCGACGACGTGGCGACCGCTCACCTTGACGCTGGCGGGAGGCTCCCTCTCGGGCCCGCCTTTCGTCAAGATGGGTACGGAGGTCGTCGTCCTTGTGGCGGTTTTGGAGTGTGATGCGGAGGTCGGGGTGATGAGAGGCCATCGAATCCGATGACCCATTGTGGACCGAGACGTTGCCCGGATTGAGAGGCTGCTTCTCCTTCCGACCGTTAGGACCGGACGGACCGTTGTTGGGCTGCTGCTTGGGAGGAGGAGGAGGTGGGACCTGCTGGGTCAGCGGAGGGAGGTCGGATTGAAGGATAGGATTGACCGGAGCTTCATTTGCCGGGTCGGTGGGGTTGCCCCCACGGTTCGACCCTCTGGATCGGTTCTTCTTCGGCGGCATGGCTGCAGATGACGACGGAGAATGGGCTGAGACTGTTCGTGTGGTTTTCCCACAGACGGCGCCAATCTGTTACCGCTGATTTCGGTGTGGGGGCAAACAGATAGAATTTGTGGATCCGAGGAAAACCTGAACAGCTGACTCGGCCTTCTTGCTCCCGCCGCAACCTGCAGGGAAGTGCGAGACACCGGGGTTGATTCCGGCGACGCACCCTCCGACGCTCTTGTCAGTAATCAGATTAAGAAAGAGCTTAAGTGGTGAAAAAGTGATTAACCTCGTCTTGGTGGTAAAGGGGCTGTATTTATAGTCGCCTTCTGGAATGATTAGGGCCCTGATTTCCTGCCTAACAGTTAGGAGAAAAATCCTCCTATTCTGTTTTAGGAAGTTAGACCCTGATTCCCTGGTGGGAGCCAATCAAGTTTGTTGATTTGATTTAATCAAATCAGTGCCCTGATTCTCCTCTTGGTGGACTGGGCTTGTATCGGGTCGGGACCCGTGCCCAGTTGGAGAGGATCTATTCGCGGGCGGTTGGTTTCGTGAGAAGGAGGCCCAATACCCGCTTTGGATCCATCTGTATGTGAAATTACCTTTTTACCCCCGTACTTCAAGATTCGTGCTCGATCTGGACGGTCCCGATTTAACCCCAATTTTAGCCATATCAGTAATATATAATAATAATAATATATAATAATAATAATATATAATAATAATATATATAATAATAATAGTACATATAAAATAGTATATATAAAATAATAATATATTATAATAATTGTATATTATATAATAATATAAAATAATTTATTATAGTAAACATATTTAATTATATACATATATATAATAACATATAATAATTATTATAATATATATGTAATAATAATATATTATAATAATATATTAACTAATTTATTATAATAATAATAAATTATATAATAATATATAATAGTAATATATAATAATAATAATATATATTATAATAATAATAGAATATTATAATAGTATAGATAAAATAGTATATATATATATATATATATATATATATATATATATATATATTAAAATAATAATAATAATAATAATAATAATATATAAATATATTTAGAGAGAGGATGTGAAAAAACAGAAAATAGTTGAAGTAAAGTTTTGTGAAAACTGTTTTACAAAAATGGATTTTGGGGTTTTGGAAAAACAAAAACAAAAGAAAAAAACAACAAACCAAACAGACCAACAAAATATATAAGCTCACGTAATGCTTACCGAAGAAGACCAGACCAACAAAATATATAAGCTCACGTAATGCTTACCGAAGAAGACCACCGCCGCAGTAAAAGAAGCAACCGGTAACTCCCTTCAACAAAGATCCCCACTTAGAGCATCTCCAATGGCTCTGTATAATTGCCAGGCATCGGCAAAAATAGCTAGCCACCTTCAATTTGTCAATCCAACGGCTAGTCAAATTGGCTAGCCATTTTACCTAGCGTGAACAGTAGTAGCTAAAATAGAGAGGGAGAGGGGGGCTCGGCAAAATTAAAAAATTGGGAAAAATAACCCAACGGCTAGAATCTCAACGGATCTATTTTGCAATTATAAAGACAACTACCAGAACTTCAAATTGGTGGGGGTGATTTCGGCGTGTACCTCTGAGCTTCCAGCTTTGGGTGAGGGTGATTTCGACGTTGGGAAGACAACGGATCTATTTTGTAATCGCGTGTACCTCCAAGCTTCCAGCTTTTGGCCCTGTTCATCTTCTTCGTTGATATTTGGGTGGGGGTGATTTCGGCTTTGGGAAAAAAGAGAGGGAGAACGTGAGGAGCTTTCGGTAGTGGGGAGAAGATAAGGTTGGGTTTTTAATTTTGCAATCTTAATTTTGGGTTGGGTTTTTAATTTTGGCAGTGGGGAGAAGATAAGAAGGAGAAGGTGAGAAGATAAGGTTGGGTTTTTAATTTTGTAGTGGGATATGTTTATATTGGCTGTGGGCTGTGTTTAATTTTGTAGTGGGATATGTTATATGGGTTTTAATTAATCTGGTTTAAATAATGGCTGTGTTTTATGGGATGGGTTTTAATTGTTAGTCATATTGTTTGTTTAATTAGTTATATTGTTTAATTAGTATGTTTATATTGTTTAATTAGTTAATCTAGATAATTTATATGTGCAGATGAGTACTCCAGAAAATAACTATTATACGGATCTTTTAAGTGAGTCAAACACTGACGATCAATTTATAAGTGAGGATTATTATCAAAATGGTCAAATTCCATTGAACCATGTCTTATCATCTGAAGTCCCCAATGAAGTTGAAGTTCCAATGAGGCCGCAATCACAAAGAAAAAAAAATTTCACACCAGATGAGGATATTCTCCTCATATCTGGATGGTTAAACACAAGTTTGGATCCAACTGTAGTTACTGATCAAAAAACTGGTAGTTTTTGGCAAAGAATACACGACTATTTTGTAGAAAATCAAACAGTTTGTTATAACCGAACTCGAGGTTCTCTTATGAACCGTTGGTCTACTATTAACCAAGAAGTTGCTAGGTTTGTTGGGTTCTACTCAAATATTCAACAAAGACGTCAAAGTGGTGTCACTGAGATCGACAAGGTAATAAATTTGTTAACTTATGAAATTATGTTATGTTTTTTTAATAAAAAAAAGAAAATTAAATAAGTTCAATATGTTTTTGCAGATCAATCAAGCAAAGGCATTATACTCTAAAGAGACCAAACGGATATTTATGTTTGAGCATTGTTGGGATGAATTGAAGGGCCATAGAAATGGCAAGCAGGTGAATCAAATAAAAAATCAAAGACGCATAGCAACTCAAGTCCAGCTTCCTCTTCTCCATGTACTCAAGACTCAGCAATACATGGACAAGACAATGTCGGATCCGAGAGACCAATTGGTAGAAAGGCTGCAAAAGAACAACAAAATAATAAAAAGGGCAAAGAAAGATTTGAAGACATAGCATCTGCAGCGGTCTTAGAAAAATATAGAGAAGATTATGTCAAAATCGAAGGAGAGGAATGGCGGGATGAATCACTCAAACTCCAAAAAAAATTGTTTGATATTCAGGAAAATCAAGAGGATGAGCGTATAATGAAAATGGATACTTCTGGAATGGACCCTAACCTAGCAATGTATTATGAAGCACGCAAAAAGGCAATTATTGTTCGCTGGAGCAATCAACCAATTTAGCTTATTGTACTTTGTATTTTGTATTATGTATTTGTATCTTAAATAGCATTTGCAATCTTATTTCGTATTTTGTATTCTTAAATAGCATTTGCAATCTTATTTCGTATTTTGTATTTGCTTCTTTACCTACGTGCTAGACCAATTGATATTGATATTACATGATCATAAACTGATATATTCATGATACTGATACAAAAGTCAAAGTACCCACAAACATAACACCAACTACAACGAAAAACATAATACTAGCATACAAAATATAAAATACCAACTTACGTTAAAATACAAAATATAAGCATAAATACTTGTTTAATCAACAACACCATCTCCAAGTCGCTTCCACAAATGCTCAATTAGATCTGTCTGGAGCTTTGAATGGATCTTTTTGTCTTGTATACGATGGCGATTTTGAAAAAATTCTGCCATATCAGGATCATTATGGTTTCGTGACACGGTGGCAGTGACAATTTCTTCAATATTGTCAAACTTGTCACCTTCTTCGGGATCCCCTTCATCTTCAATGATCATATTATGCATTATTATACAAGCTGTCATAATATATTTAAGTGTTTCTTCATCCCAAAAACGAGCTGGCCCACGCACGATTGCAAAGCGTGCCTGGAGAATCCCGAATGCTCGCTCTACATCTTTCCTTGCCGCCTCTTGTTTTTTAGCAAAATGTTTATTTTTAGGACCTTGTGGACATGGTATAGTTTTCACAAATGTTGCATATGTCGGGTATATACCATCAGCCAGATAATATCCCATATCATAGTTGTGCCCGTTTACAAAGTAGTTCATTGGCGGAGCACGTCCTTCAACAAGCTCGGCAAATAAAGGAGATCGACCTAACACATTGATATCATTGAGCGATCCTGGCATTCCAAAGAATGCATGCCATATCCAACAATCTCGTGAAGCCACAGCTTCTAAAATAAGTGTTGGTTCGTGGATGTGCCCACTATACATCCCGTGCCACGAAGTTGGAAAATTTTTCCATTTCCAATGCATACAATCGATACTCCCTAACATCCCAGGAAAACCACGTTGTTCATTTTGCGCTACTAATCGAATGATGTCACAACTGTTTGGTGACCTCAAGTAAATGTCTCCAAACACTTCCACAACTGCTTTTACAAACCTTTTTAGACTTTCTATGGCAGTGCTTTCACCGATGCGAACATAATCGTCTACGGAATCAGCCGAGGCTCCGTAAGCAAGCATCCTCATTGCAGCTGTTACCTTTTGAAGGGGTGATAAACCAACGAGTCCAGTGGCATCGGTTCTTTGGACAAAGTAAGGATCATGGACTTCTACAGCAGTTTGAATGCGACAAAATAGATCACGAGACATGCGATTCCTCCTCCGAAATAACTTGGCCGGATAGGTAGGATCTCCTGCAAAATAATCACGAAAAAGTCTATCATGCTCACTCACTCTTTCACGATAAATTATATTATGGCCTACAATTGAACCGCCATGTTGCTTTGATCGTCTATGACGAGCACGTTGCACGTCGTTTATGACAACATTTGCCAACAACTCAAAATCGTTGTGATTATCATCTTCCTCATGAATCATTTGAAAGAAGCTATTGTTAGCCATATATATTTTTTGGAGAATGAAAGTTTACAAAAAAACTAGAGGATGAGTTCGAAATGAAACATAGAAATCACCTTGTATATATAGGGAAAAAATAATATTAATAATAATAAGTGAATGACTAGAATGACATGACAATAACTTTGCCTTGCAAGCAACAATAATCATACCTTGCAAGCAACCCATTAACTAAAAATTCTTCCTTATCTTTTGTCAGAGGATGTGACTAATGCATGAATGAGTATGAGTGTATCCCAAAAATGCATATTTGATCATTTTTTTGGATCTCCATTCTTTTGAACATAATGTTTCATACATATATTAAATATTTGGATTATATATTTTTAATTTAATTATAATTCAAACAATAAATTTAATTATGGTTAATAAATTTATTTTGTCAAAATTTGCAGTAAAATATTAACATAGTTAAAATATGAAGAAATCCTTAAAATGAATTTTATTTCAAAAATTATATATTATGTTTTTTTTGAAAAATAATAAAATATTGGATAGCTAGTGAATTTGGCTAGCATGATTGGAGATGAACCAAAATGGCTAGCCAAATTCACTAGGCAAAATTACAATTTTGACAATTTGACTAGCCATTTGGGCTAGTCCCCTTGGAGATGCTCTTAGCCTCTGATACCCCACTTTGCCTACCCTTCGTAAGGACAGCTCACCTCCCTTAGAAAACAATCCTGGTTTTTCACGTTCAGATTCCATGGTGATAACTGAACCTGCTCCATAATTATTTAACTGTTTGTTGGAGGTTGTTTTGGAAGAAATTGGATTGAGTTCTTGTTCTTCTTCTTATGGTGGAGTCAAGAAGGGTCTGTTTTTTTTCTTCTTATTCTCATTTCATGACTAAGATTTTTTCTGGTGAGTTTTTCTAGTACTGATTAAATTTGTTAATTTGTTTCAATGGGTGGTGTTTTTTATTCCATTTTGGTTGATAAGTCTTCATTGTTTCGCATTTGAGTGACTATTTTGAGATAGGTCTGGATTGTTGAAGCTCAGATGGGTTTGTTTGTTTGTTTGTTTATTTGTTAAAGGGGTTTCCCTTTATTTTGTTTATGATTTACATTTATTAATTGAAAAGGTTGATTGTTTAGATTAGTGTTTCAATGTTTAGTCTGTTAATTAGAAACCCATCATTACAATTATCGGTAATTTGTATATTGTTCATGTTGTTGGAGGTCATTTTTTTGAGAAGCTTGAGGAAGGTCAGATAATACTGAAATTTTTATTTTTTGATTTGATTATTCCCTTAGGTTCATGAGTTATCATCAAGCTCAAATGGTTTCATGGGTTCCCCATTTCGGCATAGTTTCATTAGAGTTGATAGTTTAGTGCTGTATCCCCTATTCCAAGTTTTCATACCTTGATGTGATTTCACTGGATTTTTTTATAGTGACAAAGATAGAAGGGATTTGTGCTGGATCTATATGTGCTTTATTTTCTGTACTGCAGCATTATTTTGGAGATAAATTAAAAAGGGAGAGAATGAAGATGCGGAACAAACACCGGAAATCATCTGCAGGAAGCAAATGCTCTCTTACACTCATCGTATGGAGTTCGGTGGGATGCATTTTACTGATTCATTTCTACTCACTCATTCATCGAGGAACCAAGGGGGAGACCCAACTTGAATCCTGGAGTCATCGCACCATTGTTAGAGAATTGGAAGAGGTTGAAGAAGAGAACTTTCAAATTCCACCACCCGGTAGGAAGAGCTCTCCTCGTGCTATAAAACGAAGAGGGCCACGAAAGCCACCGACTTTCATTGACGAGTTTTTAGATGAGTCTTCTAACCTGCGCACTTTCTTCTTCCCTGAAAAGAAGAATGCAATAGGCCCCACGAAAGGGGAGAATGATAGTATGTATTATTATCCGGCTAGAGTGTGGTTGGATTTCGATGGAAATCCTATTCAAGCTCATGGAGGAGGCATTCTGTTTGACGAGAAAAGTGAGACCTACTACTGGTATGGAGAGAACAAAGATGGAGAAACTTATCATGCTCATAAAAGACGAGCTGCCCGGGTTAGTGGAATTTATTATAATTTTTGCTTTATTGCATTATTCTGATCTTAACATACTTTCTTCTATTCATTATAGTTAGTCTCATGAGACTTATAACTTAAACTGAAAACTTGCTCCAAATGAATTCTTTAACTGAGCAAATTTTTAGGTTGTAAAGACCCTTACAGCCTTAGGTTGGCAAACATCATTGCCAACTTCCACTGGAAGATTGAAATTTGCACTATTTCTTTATGTCTTCATGTATAATACTTTCGCTTTGGGATAGGTTTCTCTTGGTGCCTTTTTTGCCCTCTTTTTAGTTATGGTTCAAGGCATGAACTGATACTGAGACAATACAACTACATTTATTTTGTCACTTCTTGATTGAGGTTGGTTTACTATCCACTTATGTTTATTTAGGTTGGTTGACTATCCGTTTATGTTTTTGGTCATCCATTGTTCCGTTTGTTGTGGAATTTGACAATATGGTCGATACAATGGATGTTGACCTACTTGATTTGAGATAAGAGGGCAGTTATTTAATGCTCACTCTTAGTATCGGACCTAAACCAGAGCATGTTGATTTTTCCATACAAAATAAGGGTTTTTTGCACATAGGCCACTCACAAATTTGTTAATTCCAAATAAGCCTCTCACAAATCTCAATTTTCATAAACACCACTCACAATGTTAGGTGCATTCCAAAATCACCACTCAAATTATTTAAGAGAATATTCACTTTAGTCTAAATGGGGGTAAAATGACCAAATACCCTCGTCTGTTATCAATCCCAATATTGTGGATGGGTTTTGGGTTAGTTTATGCCAATTTTGTATTATGTCTTTACCTAACTTGACCCGAAATCTAACACGAAATATTGAGGCCGATAAGGGACATGGGTATTCTCTATTCCCACATAGGCCATCCATAATATTGAGGCGGATAAGGGACATCGGTATTTTGGTCATTTTACCCTCGGCCCGTTAAACTTGACAGAATATTCTCTCCAATTAATAGCAAATTATTTGAGTATTATTTTTGGAACATGCCTAACATTGTGGGTGGTGCTTATGTAAATAGAGATTTGTGGGTGGCTTATTTGGAGTTTGCAAATTTGTGGGTGGCCTATGTGGAAAAAACCCAATAAATAAATATACACTACAAGGCTTCTAAATCACCAAATAATAATCTACCAAAAAATTAATCTGATGTTGACAATTTTTTTCTTTTTTCTTTTTTGGCATTCGCTCGTAGCCACCCACATTAGGGTTACTGGCATTTTGGTCCCCGCTTTGTATGTCCAACTGGATGGTAAATAGGGAATGCAACTCCTTGTGGCTATACTCATGAAGTATATCGAAAACCTTATCCATAAAACCTGGCCAAAATAATGAAATTCAGAATTTTATAAAATACATGGAGGATTATAGCCCATGAAAAAAAATAATGCAGTACGAAAATGGTAGACTATAACCCACAAAATCTAGCTAAAGTTCAGAATTTCTCAGCATTGATGAAACTGTGGATTATAACCTACATAATATAGCAAAATAGTGAAATTCATTGAGAATTTTTAAAAATTCGTAAAAATGGTGGACTATATAGCTCATAAAGTCTGGCAAAATAATAAAATTTAGAATTTCACAAAATCCATCGAAAATGGAGAATTGTAGCCCGTGAAATTTACCTGTAAAAATAAAATTCGAAATTTGTCAAAATCAATGAGAATAGTTTGATCTAAAAAATGTTGAGTGTATGTCTTGCATACTTGGGTTCGATAAGAAGAGAAGACAGTGAAGCGAAGCACGTCGAAGCGTTGATGAAAGACAAAGTAATAGCAACAGCAACATTCAAAGGAATTGATGGTCCTAGCTCTTTGTTTTGAGAGCTGTGATTGCGGTTGACTACCTTAGGGGAGTAGTCGACCGCCGACGGCAAGCAACAGCTTGTGGGGCTGATTCTGGATGATCTTTTGGGCCCATCTTCGACTTCAAGATACATCATATGGCTCCTATTGTGTGGCTCTCTCCTCAGGAAATATCAGACGTCAGACGGTTATTGTATAAAGACTAAACCTAAGGTTATCTAGATCATTATATATTGTAATAGCCTTTATTTAGAGAGGTAGTACTTTATTGAGAGTTCTCTATTGTAAACAGAAGGTTATATTTTAATGAGGTTTAGAGATAGATAGGTTCTTGGTGAGAGTATTTGTAACTCTTGTAATCTTCTCTAGTTGAATAATATATTCCTTATTTGCTCCCGAATTAGGGTTCGCACAAATTGGGACAAGATTGTGTGTTTTGGGTGCTTGGTTTGGTCTTTTGTTTAATTGTTCATTGGATCGGTTATCGCTTCCCGCTCCTAGCTCCAACTCCGCTGCGCCAAATTAGTAACAACTGGTATCAGAGCTTCGGCTGACGAGTTCCTTAGTGAAGATGACATATCAGAGTTCCATAAAGATCAAGCAGTTCGGCAGGAGTATCAACTTTAGAAGGATAAAAGGGTAAGCTATCTGATACGAAACAGGAGAAGTGGAATGTTATTTGTTTGAGAGTCTTGAATTTAATATGATTGTCACTGGTGGACCAGATCAAGTGCAACTTCATTGAGGAGAAAAGCGTGGCGAGTCTGTGGGAAATGACTACTCACTTACTCGGATCGTCGTTACTAGATCGAATGTACTGAAAGAAAAAATGTTTCGTTTATCGATGAAGGAAGGTACCGCTCTTTAAGATCATATTACGGAGTTCAATTAGGTGTTATATGAACAGAGGGCGATAAACGCAAATGATTTAAGTAAAAAAGATAAAACTTTCAACTTGATATATTCACTGTCAGATTCGTACGATCATTTGATAACTACCATGCTACAAGAGTCTTTTGGTGGCCGGTGTGCTCAAGACTTGAAGGAAGATCAATATAGGAAGGAGACCCATAAATTAACGTCTACTTCCAATAGTTGCTTAGCAGTGGAAGATCCTTCAATTAAAAGAAAAAGTGCGCATAAATGTAGGATCCGTTGCCACCATTGGAAGGATTGTTGCAAGTTGCTGAATCAGAAGAGCGTCAATATTGTTAGTGCTTATGAGTCAAGTGAAAATTTTGACTGTCTTATTGTTTCAAATTCTTTGGATGTGGATAATGGTTGGTTTCTTGATTCGGATAGTTCTACTCATATTTGCTCAGAGAAAGGAGAGTTTTCTACTTACAAATCGATAATGGGCCATTGTGTGAGAACAAGTACTAGTGAGGTTTGTGATGTAGTTGGTGAGGGAACAATTGAGTTGGAGATACCAAATGGAAACATGTACACTGAGAGAAGTAATGTATATTCCTCTGCTGAAACGGAATCTGATATCCTTGGGTTTCTGAAAGCACGGGACTGCAGGTACACAGCTCGATGTGGTGTTCTGTCTGTTTGGGAAGGTTGTTGTAATGTGATGAAGGGAAAGAGGAGTGTTGGGCCAAGCCAACACAACCTCTACAATAAAAAATTTCACGATAATGGCCGAAAATTGTGGTCTATAGCCCACAAAATCTGGACGAATCAATGAAATCTAATATTTTTCAACAACGCCAGAAACATTAAACTCCCCCATAAATCTATCCAAAACAGTGAAATTCAGAATTTTCTTGAAATTGTCTAGAAATGGTAGCCCACAAAATTGGGTAAAAAAAGGAAATCTGAAATTTTGCAAAAATGACCGAAAACTGTGGACTGTACCCACAAATTCCATTGTAACTAGTGAAATCCATAATTTCAGGGAAACGACCGAAAGCTGTGGACGATATATATCTCACAAAATTTCACCAAAATAGTGAAATCTTCAACTTCTTAAAATTGATCGAGAACTATAAACTATAGGCCACAAGATGTGGCCAACAACGAAATCTCGAATTTCACAAAAAATGTCCGAAAACTGTGGACTATATGCTACATTGTCTGGCCAAACCTTGAAATTCATAAATTTTTTAAGTTGGCTGAAAACAATGGACTATATAGCCCACAAAATCTGTTCAAAACGGTGAAATTCATAATATCTTAATATCTGTCGAAAACAGTGAACTATAGCTTAGAAAATCTATTTTTCTCGAAATTGACAGGAAATTATGGATTATATGCCCATAAAATTGGACCAACACAATGAAATCTAGAATTTCACGAAAACAACCGAGTTTTAGATTTTGATGTCAACTGAGCATCCCTTGTTGCAAAGTGGAAAATGTGTTTGATATGTCATAGATCAGTGGGTTAACATCTGTCTGATGTAACATTCATAGTGATGGTGATTTGAGGTGCAAACTTGCAAACCTTTTTCATGTCTATAAAGGTAGATGGTGAAGATATTGTCTTCCACAGAACAAGGTGTAAGCTGTCATTTTGTATCTCGAGATAGACATGACCCTTAATTCCCTTTTATGTTGGACCAAGGTGACAAAAGCTTTTTGTTATGTTCTTTTTTACTGTTGAGGCATACACGTGCGTAAGGTTGTGTCACTTTTACATTTTAGCAAGGTGGATGTGAGCGTGTCGATCATTAAGACTCGTCAAGGCAAACATGAGCTTGTAGGTCCCCTTCACACTTTGCATGTGGTTGAGCACTTTCCTACCGTACTTCAACAATCATAGTAATCATACGATGAAGTTTTCATATAATAATTCTTGTTACATATGCAACCTTATGTGAACTTGTAATCATTGCCAATGCTACAACCATACTGATCGCCGTACTTCAACAACATTCTTGCTGCGAATGACATCGTTATTATCAAAGTCCCAAAGTCTGCAACCATACTGATCGCCGCCATAGCCAATGCAGACACTTTCTGAATTTTGAATTCAATTTCTTTCTTTCTTGTCTATCAATTAATGAATAGGCAATACAACCGTAAACTTTTAAATGTGAATAACTAACATGTTTACCTGACCATAGTTCTTGTGGTATGCCTCCATCATGGGCACTAAACATGCAACAGTTGATTAAGGACACTGCTGTATCCACTGTAGCTCCCCAAAGATGGACATGAAGACCTGCATGAAACCTCATGCATCTCGATCTTTCAAGTATCGTGCGGTTCATTCTCTCTGCTACTCCATTCTCCCGTGGAGTTCTAGGAACTGTCTTAATTCCTTAGATACCTGCTTGTCCCAGAGAATCATTGAATTTTTTACTCGTCTACTCACCAGTGTTATATGATTTTTCCGCTTTCACTTTGCATCCCGTCTCATTGTCAACTCTGGCCTTCCATGATTTGAATGTCTTAAACACCTAGGACTTCTCACGAATTGCATAAATCCAAATTTTTATAGTAGCATCATCGATGAATGTGATGAAGTATCTCTTACCACTATAAGAGAATTCATTAGCCAGATCCCACATATCTGTATCTACCAACTCTAGCTTTCCAAGTTTTTTGTCACGCCCACTCATCTGGAAACTAATTGCCTTCTGTTATCCTATTACACAGTCCTCACAAAAATCTATCTCAACCTTCTTTAGCCATGACAAAAGATCTCTGAAATAAATCTGCTTGACACATTTTTCACCAAGATGCCCAACCTGACATGCCACAAGACTGAAAGAGAATTACATGCTGATGTTGTAGCAATCGTATCACTTGAATCACCTCCTATGAGTAAGTAGAACGTGCCAACACGTTTTTCTTTTGCCACTAACCTTGCACCTGTAGTAATATTCCACTTTCCATGTCTAAAGGTTGTGTTCCCTCGGAATTTATTGGTCGAGATCAAGTTTTTTCTCAAACCTAGAATGTGCCTTGCTTCATGCAAGACAGGTTGTCCACCATTATGAACTTTCACCATAACTTATCTTTTTCGAACAAGTGGGCATTTTTACCCATTCCCAATTGTGATTGAACTAAAATCACCTATCATATAGTTCTCAAAAATATCCATCATGGGAGTACAATGAAAAGAAGCATCTGAATCTATAAACCAGTCACCTTGCATCATATCAACCCCAATATATAAACATAAATTTTCTAAGAAAATTTTGGTACATACCACATTGGCTCCTTGTGACTCATCTTACCTTTTTTTGTACACGTTGCATTGGTCTCTCCTGTGTTCCGGCCTATGACATTTCCAACACGCCTTTGCGACCTCCTTCTCCAGACTTTGACCTGTGATTTTTGCTTTTCAACCTTCCTCTGTTATTGCTTCTTCCACGGTTCTCAACTAACATCGCGGAGTTGTAAAATGATGACAAAGACTTTCAATTTATCTTCCTTCTCATCTCCTTGTTCATGATTCACAACATCCTTCAGACTGTCATTAGTACTGGTGATAGTCTGTTCTAACATACCATAGCTGTCGGGGAGACTAGATAGTAGTAACAATGCTTGTGCTCTTTGCACAAATTTCAACCCTGACGATTCCAATTGACTGTATACCATACATAAATTATTCACATGCTTTGCTAACCTCTCTGACATCTTCATGTTTACTAACTTCTTCAAATGAAGAATCTGATTCGTTGTAGATGGATTCTCACACATATTCGTGAGAATTTATATTGCTTTTTTCGTGGTCTGTGCCTTCTCAACATGGAATAACGTTTTCCTACTCAGCACCAATTGAATTTTTCCAAGCGCCTTCTGATCCAAATGGTTCCAAGCCGCCAACGCAACTGGATCTACCTCCACTCCTTCTGCCGTCGTGCCAAACAATGGATCATCTACATCTATGTCGGAGATACGCTATCATCTGGATCTTCCACGTCGAGAACTCTGTTCCCTCAAACCTTCCAATTTTCTCCTTGTCACCAATCTCAAAACTAACCTGGTGCTCTGATACCACTTTGTTGAGTCAAATACCCAACCCGAGATACAAGCAAATAATCACAATCAAAGAAAAACAAACAAACACACTCAATAACACACAAAGACATGAGATTTTTATCGATGTTCACCCAGTGCAGTGGCTACTTTCTCGCGCATAGGTACTCCTGTGATTTTCACTAGAGAATATGAAGAAAAACAGGTTTACAATCACTCAAGATTTCACTCTCAAGGTATAGGGTTTATCTTTTTTCTAATCTCTCAAAAACGGCAGCCCAAACTCTTTCAAAAACGACAGCCCAAACTCTTTCTAAGTGTTGGAATAACCCTAAATTTTTTAACACCGTACATATATATATAGGATTACAATAAATTCGATCTTGGTCGTTGATCTAAATCCCCAGTACTGCTTTGAGAGTCGAGAAAGTTAGAGGAGTTGCCTACTAGTTTCGGTCGACTGCCTTCCTGGCAGTAGAGTAGGGCTGCAAGTTGCAGTCGACTGCAATACAAAGCAGATAACCTGATGCACTGCAAAGAGTAGAAGGTTTGAGGAAAATTACACTTATATTCTAACATGCTTCTTCTGGTCGAAATTTTTTTTTTGGGCCAAAATAAACGAGATAAATGTCCAACAAATTGTGGGCCAAGATCTGGCTACTGCAAAACAAAACAGATAACCTGATGCACTGCAAAGAGTAGAAGGGTTGAGGGAAATTTCATTTATATTCTAACATGCATCCTCGGGTCAAGTTTTTTTTTTTTTTATGGGCCAAATAAACGGGATACATGTCCAACAAATTGTGGGCCAAGACCTGGATTTGCGCAACGAAATGTGTTCTTTTTTTTTAAATTCCAAAATATATAAATGCACCTGGTAAGATTTGAACCTTGGATGCTCTGATACCATGTCAAAGTCGGTGTTACTAGGCTAAAACTTCTAAGTTGTAGAAGGATTGAGGGAAATTGCACTTGTATTCTAACAACGACATATGTTATAACCTAATATTTTCTTGGATACATCTCCGACACTTCTAAACGTGATTGATACAATATGATTGTTCATTGTTTTTTCATGATAAATACACTAATATTAATGAAAAAAACAGATCACAAGAATGGCCTGAGCAAAAGAAATATATGTTACGATCTAACTGAACAAGTTTTCTTTGGCATATGCAACTATTGCTGACAGATGGCACCCCTGTTTAGCACTAGAGTTATAGATCTATTTGATATGAATTAAAATGCTGCCTTAAATTTATGTTACTTTTTGTTTATAGTCGCTTGAGATATTGTATGACTTCATGACTCCTCAACACATTTCTAACACTTATGAAGCAATTCTTTACAACATGATTGTTGTTTTTTCTGTTCATGTAAATGGCACCGACTATGAAAATTTATCTTAGCAAGTAGAGAGCATTGTTGACCAGGGACATGGCTTTCTAATACTATAGTTATAAAAATAGATAACTTGAAACATGATCGCAAGCTTCTCTCCTCAATTCGCTTATTGTCAGTTTCATGGTTTCATCTTGCACCGAGAATTTCAAATTCATTTGATTACTAGATTTGCCCGTGGCCACGTGCCTACGGCACGTCTTCAAAACGATACAGTATATGAAAAGTCTTGTAAACAGTAAATCAACAATTATGTAGCTGAAGTTTGAATAGTATGACAATAATTAGTTGTAAATAAAAGTCCATGTTTCAATTAGTATATGGTGAAAAATAATTATAAATTGGGATATAAAAGTCCATGTTTCCATATATATATATATAGAGAGAGAGAGAGAGAGAGAGAGAGAGAGAGAGAGAGAGAGAAATAATTAAATAAATAAATGAGTTGTTTTGGAGGGGGAATTTGAATTTGAGTTTTGGGGGGAAACTTTTGGAGGGAAAATGTGTTTTGTGAGGTTAAATCTGGGCCATTAATTTTAGGGGAGATTGAATGAGAGCCACTTGATAGCTTTCTTTGTAATTTATTATATAGATGCTTTTTGGTGGAATGTCTTATTGTTTCTCTGTAATTCCAAAGAATTATTGCTAAATTGGATTCATACGAGAGTGCTTGTATGTAAGATGATGGTCAATGGCCACACAGCATTAGCCTTGAACTCTCCTTTGGGAGTTATGATAGTATATTAGTATATATATATACAAGAGTGTCATAGATTAAGCTAATTGCGGAATTGTGAAGAAATACTAAGACCCAGGTCTCTGAGTATTCATTTAAATGTATGAAAAATTAAGCATCACTGTTCATATACTAGATTTTAAGCCAATTGAATGATTGTATTCCTGATAGTCATATAGTTTCATAAATGTGTTATCATTACTCTAACTGTGTCACTATGTCTACTCTATGTTTCAATTCTCTAGTATGCGGAGAACAACAGTTGCGTGAATCAGGAAACGCGCGATTTTTTTATAACAGAATATATCACCATATCATTTGTAGGTGGGAGGCTCAGCAAATACGACATATAATATTTACTTGCTAGGCAACTGATGAGTTATATAAAGAGATCAACAGACATGGGGTTGACCATCTTAACCCTTTGCACAGTGTTCAAACTTCATGAAGCGCTTCCTAAAATTTTCGAGCATCATTTGAAAAAGATTAGACAAATTGACTATCATAAAATATCATTATGTTTAGAGCCTTTTCCCATAAAACGGGGTTGTCTATGCTGATAGTGAATGCAGTTCTTAGCATTTCCACTTTATTTAGGATCATGATAAATGCACCTTCAATTATAGAAAGAACTAAACCTGAAAGGACTTGGATTGAGACAGGTAGCAAAAAGATGTTATAGGTGTTAATCTGACAGGAAATGTCCTGTAACAGAGCTGAGTGGAGAAACAGGTGAATATTATAGGTGTTATTAGGGGGTTATAATTACTGAAGCTATTTCTGATGGACAACATATTATTAAAAAGTAAATCTGATATAATTTCAGTTTTGTTTATGCTAATAGTTTATAGATCATCTAATATATCTGATAGAAAAAACATGTCAGCCAGTCTTCAAAGAAGTTAGGGACAAGGTGACAAGTTATGTAATATTAGAAGTGCATTCATATCTGAATAACTTATGATTTAAGAGTCAAACTGACATGAGTTCCATTATCTCATTTTGATTTTATACACACTAAAATCTTTTTACAAATTGTTTTTAGATTAAGTGAAAATATGTTAGACATAATTAATTTGGGATTTCAAAAATTCGTTCATTATGCAGTATGCAGAAATATGTTTCATTCTCCAAATGATCATCAAACGCATGACATTCTTTTAGTGTATATTTTTAGGTACAGACTGTACCTACATTTTTTTGTTGTTGTTTCTAACCTGTAAGCGCAAAAATTAGTTGTTATAAAAGAAAAATATTTGCTAAATTTTATTGCTCTATGTTGATAGGATCTCAGCTCTGGACAGTGGACACTCAATATTATCTTTACCAAATTTTCCCCTCAATTATTTATGATATTTTCTCCAATTTTTAACCTATACTCACTTTATGTTATGCCCCCGATACCAGGTTGACATAATAGGTGTCAGTTGCTATTCCTCCAGGGATCTCTGGACTTGGAAGAATGAAGGCATAGTTCTACCAGGAGAACAAACCAACACAACACACGACCACAAATCTAACGTGCTTGAGAGGCCCAAAGTTCTATACAATGACCGAACTGGCCAGTACATGTGGATGCACATTAATGATGTCAACTATACCAAAGCCTCTGTTGGTGTCGCTGTTTCAAACTCCCCTGTCGGTCCTTTCCACTATCTCTATAGCAAAGGACCCCACGGAGCGTGATCCGGGATTGCGTCGACAAATTTGTGATTATCCTTCTAACAAACAAGATGAAGTTCGTCGTGCTTATATCGAATTGGGGGCATACCATGAAAATGATGATTTTTCATATTCAAAGAAAGAAAATGATCACAACCGATGGTTTCAACCTTCTTGATTTGAAAAGTTTCCTTGGTTGGAGTATTCTCCCTATAGGGATGCAACATTTTGCTTTCCATGTTATCTTTTTGGTAGTTCAAATGACCGAGATGAATTTACTTCCAAAGGATTTGACAAATGAAAAAGAGTCATGAGCGGACCACGATGTTCACTTCGCAAACATGAAGGGAGTACTCCTACATCACTACATAAAAATGCTCTTCAAAATTATTTTGCTCTAATAGATAAACGTCAACATATTGAAATAGCTTTTTCTCAACAAAGTGTTCAACAAATTGCAAATAATCGACTACGATTATATGTCTTTATATATAGTGTTCGTATATTGACACTTCAAGGATGTCACTGCTTTGCATGGTCATGATGAAATTGTTGATTCACTTAATCGTGGTAATTTTCTTCGAGCCATAAAGGAGTTTATATACTTTTCTAAGGAAGTCAAAGAAGTTGTTTTGGACAAAGCTCCACTTAATGTCTCATATACACTCCCCATTACTCAAAAAAAATTTCTTCAATGTCTCGCTCTTCAAGTAAAGTGAACAATTCAAGAAGAAATTGGAGATGCAAAGTATTATGTTCTTGTTGACGAGGCTTGAGATATTTCAAAGAAGGAGCAAATGACATTTGTCTTGAGATTTGTTGATAGGGATGGCTTTGTTCGATAACGGTTTTTTGGACTTCTTCATGTTTCCAACACCACTGCATTGACCATAAAAGATGGTATCTATAAACTCTTACTCCTTGCTTCTCATAACCTCAGCACAAAGAATATAAGAGGTCAAGGGTATGATGGAGCAAGCAACATGCAAGGTGCATTGGATGGACTACAAGCCTTGATTTCCAATGATTCTCCAAGTGCATATTTTGTACGTTGTATGGTTCATCGGCTTCAATTAGCATTAGTTGCATCATGTAGAGACATGGGTCCAATTCACCGCTTCTTTAATGATTTGACTTACATTATTAACATTCCTAGTGCTTCTTGCAAAAGAAATGATCAGTAGAAAGAAGCTAAAGCTTCTGAACTTGAGTTCTTAATTGTAAATGGAGAAATCGAAACAGGTATAGGTCTAAATCAAATTGGCTTTTTGCAGCGAGCTGGAGATACTTGTTGGGTTTTTCATTTAAAATCAATCACAAGCTTGTTGAATATGTTTCGCCTGACATGTTAAGTTCTTATTAGTCTCGTTGATGATGGTGACTATGCTCAATATGCAGATTCAAATAAGGCTTATGAGCTTTCAACCACTTTCCAATTTGTCTTTATATTGCACCTCATGAAAGATGTTTTTGAAATCACTGATCTTCTTTGTCAAGCTTTGCAGCGCAAGTCTCAAGATATTGTAAATACAATGCATCTTGTATCTTTTACAAAGAAACTTCTTCAAAATCTTAGGGAGATTGGTTGGGAAGCCTTAATTGATAAGACAAATATTATTTTGTGAGAAACGTCAGATGGATGTACCGGATATGTCTGATCAATATAAAAGAAAATTTCCATCTCGATATCCACAGCCGCATCTTACAGTTGAACATCATTATCAGGTTGACATATTCATTGCCACAATTAATTCTCAATTGCAAAAATTAAATATCTGATTTAATGAAAATACAGTTGGTTTACTTGTGCTGAGTGGTACTTTGGATCCGAGAGATGCATACACATCTTTTAATATCGAGAAAATTTGTAAGCTTGCAAGCCAATTCTATCATGAATATTTTTCTGAGCAAGATCAAACACATCTAAAGTATCAACTAGAACATTATATACTTGATACACTAGTAGAAAACCTTGCAATAATAATGGATTATTTGCAAGCACCAAAAATTCCTTGCTGGTGCTACCATCAACAATAAATTAATCACAACAAACCCAATTATTGCAAATATTTTGGCATCCGCAAGAGATTCTATTGATTTGTTGCAAGTGTTGACAATTACAAGGGAACATTTGTAACAAACTATATTTCATTACCAAAGTATAAATAAAATACATAATTTTTAAAATAAATTAAGTATAAACACGTGCTCTACACAGATAATTTAGCTGCTCAACAATTTGATGCTAAAAATTTATCCCCACTTCTCAAATATTAAGCGGGCAAAAAAAGAAAAAAAAGCACCAAAATCCCCAAATCCCACAAAATCCCCAATTTCATATTTCATTCTCTCGCTCTCTCTCTCAACCCCAAATCGAAACCCTAGCTCCCTCCGACGCCAACACCCCTCGATTTTGCCTTCTCACCGTCGCCGCTTCCTCCACGTCGTCATCTCCTCAGCGTCGCTGTCTTCTCACCATCGCCAACAAATCCCCCTTATATGTGTAACTTATGGATCTGTCACCACTCGTTAACGAATCTTCTTCTCTTCATTCTTTAGGTGTCAGACATAGTTTATCTTCTGGAAATTTTGGCCTGATGCAGTTTGGGAACTCGGTAGGATCATCTGTTTCATCTCTACTAGGCCAGACACTCCAGATTCGAAGGGCCCAATCCAGAGATAACATTATTTCTTCATTGTAGAAGGCCATCTTGCAAAATTCTAGTATGCATGAAGATACTCGCCTGGTACTAGTCCTTATTTCCTCTATTTACTCTATGGAATGTTGTTGATGTAAAAAGCCCACATATTGGCTCCCGCTTTAGCTTTTTAAAGCACTTTAACCTCACTTCAAGATTTACAGTAATGTACCTTCTAGGACTGTTTTTAGTTTAGATTTTTTATTGAAATTTTTACAACTTAACTTGTATGTACTTGCTTAACTTCGTTTATTATAATTTTTCTATATTTTTAATTTGTATTTCTGATGTTTTAAAAATTAAAAATAATCATAATGTTTCTGGTCACTAATTCAATGACATTGGAAAGTTGTCCTGTGATTCAAAGAACTGCATAGATTAGGCTAAGAAGCACAGACACAAATAGGGACCAGTCAATAAAAAAGACATAGGGGAAACTTACACCGATGAACGGGAAATTTTGATACAACATAGAAATAGGAATATCTGTGTGAGAGACCAAGATGTGTCTGGTCTGACTGACACAACTAGGATATGCGTGTGAGTCTGGCACAGCTTCCGGACTAGATCAGGTGCTTCACAGAGTTTAGAAGATGCCCTATCGAAGTATAGTTTGTCCTGTTACGTCCTGGACTAAAACGGTGTTTACTGGATACTGCTTGTTCCATTTAGTATACATTATGAAGAATTAACTTGATATCTAGGTTGTTCCACTTCCAAATTTTCATTTTTTCCATGTTCAGCACAGATTGACTAAAAATACTCTATTGATTCAGGTGCGCGATTGCAGTGATGAAAATCTTCTGGATTTGGATTTGTTGACTGACTTGGTCAGAACTTTTGAAGCTTCATCTTTGAGGTGCATGTAATTAATCATTTCTTTTTTCTCTCAATTTCGAATGTCATGAAGCTTCTGGCAACAATGAACTATTATTAATTTTTCTTTAGATTATTGTTGTAGGGATATGCTTGCAGATACTCTCCCAATGCCACGATATTCCGATATTAGGTGTTTGCCTTGGTCACCAGGTGTGTGTGTGTCTCTCTCTGTGTGTGTGTGTGTGTGTGTCTGTGTTATATAAATGATTTCTATATCACTGTTAGTTACATTTCATTCTGCATCAGCTTCATTAAACATCTTTGGGTGTAACTGTTGTTATTGTTGTTTTATTACGGAAAACAAACACTCTAGACTTTAGACCTCTAGTGTCAACAAGATGTGGTTTTTCGAGTGCCTTGAGTCTATAGACGTATTCGGTTTCTTCCCAAAAAAAAGAAAAAAAAAAAAGAAAAAAAAACAATTACCAAACAGAGCCTTATTTAAGTTCAGACATTGATGAAGACAGTGTTGGCTTCATGCTTGATTTGATAAATGACTAATTCGTTAACAACAAAATATGTAATGTTTGGCGACACGACAATGGAATTGTGAATACAATTCCTTAACCTGAAATATTATGTCATATTTCAAGAATTTAGTAGATTATTATTATTATTATTATTATGGGTTATAACTTATAATTTACCCTAGAGTTGACAGTGTGGATATCTACTCATGCAGGCTTTGGGACTTGTTCATGGTGCTCAAATTGTGCATGCTCCAGAACCGATTCATGGGCGTCTAAGGTTGAAATTTAAACAACTTACTCTTACCTTTCTTTCTCAAATTTTTTGTGCATTGATCAAATATTTCTTTTTAAGTTATTACTTATTTAAGAATAAAGAGTTATGTTATTTTAGAGGTTGAGCACACTTGATTCGAAGGCTGCGCCTATTAACTATGTTTCGTCTTTTCCCCAGTGAAATTAAGCACAATGGCTGCAACATTTTCTGTGATATTCCATCAGGCAGAAATTCTGGATTTAAGGTTAGTCTTCTTTGATCATTCGTGTTGCTTCACAGATGGCACAGCAAAAGGAATTCAATCTTAAGAACTCTTTTGCTTATCATTATGACATCTTCGTCCTTGGGTTTGTGATACATAGCTTATCCCGTTTGGATTCTTGTTGGCATAGTTGCAGGTACAATTTCAGAATACAAACACTCACCATTGGTATTCTGACTTATGATTTCAGGTTTTGAGCTGTGGATTTCTTGGAATCCCGCCATCAAATGGGGTTCTCCCGTAGTCACCTATGCACACAAAATGCCTCACTGTTCTCAAAGGCCAGGTGTGTCGGTGTGCATGTGCATGTTTCCAAGGTTATGAACGATATGCTGATATACCACTCAAAGTGTTTAGTAGTAGAATTTATATATTTTGTTTACTTAATTTTTTCAGTTAATCCGTAAGATACTAGAGACCGGTTCAGAGTGTTGAAGAAAGCATAAAAAGGAAAGCCAGCAATTCAGAAATGTCACTTCCTGTATTGATGAGGACTGAACATGTTAATTCTTGTATCCCCAAGAAACTGAAAATTTTAAAAGAAAAAAAGGCAAAGATAAAGAAATAGAAATAATGGTAAGTTGTTTATTATAATAATTTCTTGGAACAATTGAGCCATTGGGCCAAATTTTTATACAAGTACAAATTCTAATATTTTTGCTACTACATGCATTATACATATGATATACTACTACATGCATGCTCATAGTAATTAGGGGACATTTGCTTTGATCTAATACCATCAACATCTTTTACAGCCATCTCATTTTGTTTCATACTGTAGGAAGACAGTCTCCATAAACCACAACTTATTTTTCTATTTTGGTGGATTTTTTGTTATGTAAAGGATTGACAAACATTTTGTTGAGTACATGCTCTTATACGTTTTTTCCAAAAATGTTTGCAGGGGCTCAAGTCAAGTCGTCATTCCTCCATTACTGCAGTTCTTCTGAAGTACTTTTTTTTCAATAACGCCACACCGTCCTGGTGAAAAAGGTTAAGAGTCAGATTTAAACCAATGCAAAATAGACAGGTAAGTGCATACTGTATTCATTTTTATAAGAGTTGTATATATTTGAAATAAATTTTCATCTTATATCTATTTATTTGGTTAAATATCACCTATATCTTGCAGTGAGGTGATATAGACGACTTTTTTTTGAGCTGCATCCTGATAAGATGGAAGCCTTGAAACAAAGGTTGGAAAATATTACTGTCGACTCATCCAATAGTCAAATACGACAAGAGGTAGCCATATATTTAATTGCCTCAATTGGATAATATATTATTATCTATATATATTGAATAACGAGTTCTAATTTTGTATTGTTTCTTTTTCATGTAGTCTATATGTAGTGGCGATGACTATGAGACAGTGGGTAATGAGGAACATGCAGAAGACCTTACGTGAAAAGTGAAGTTGGGGATACATGGAAGCAGTAGCGGGTTAAAAGTTATTTTGAAAACATTTTATTTTGCTTCTTGGAGTTTCACAACTTATCTTTTCTTCTAAAATGTATTGTTGTTTTGGCACTATGAAACAAACAAAAAAATTTGTAATGAGAAGGTTCTGAATTATATAATATTCAAACTTATTTTGCATTATTGTGTTTTCTTTATATAATTGTGTGAATCAATATGTGAAATAATTATATGTTCTTCATTGTCAAAATACATTGTTTTAATTTGTAAATTTGGTTAAGCCATTCAAATATAATCAGTAATGAAGAAAAAATGTGTGCAATTGCATTCGCGAGGTAGCAATTGCAAGGGAATCGGTATTTTGCAAATCTCTGTAGCAATAGTTCATCAGCAACGGAAAAAATCCCTTTTAAAACACACTTGCAAGAGACGAATTTGTTGTAAATATTCTCTTGTATATGGAGATAGCAAGGTACAACTTCCATTGCAGATATTCTATTGTGGCTAATATTCGCAAAGGATAGTTAAAATTCCGTTGCGAATGTGTACATTAACCAGGAGAGATTTTGCAACAGCACAATTACAAGGGAATGAAGAAAAATCCCTTGCAAATGTACACTAACCATGGAATTGTACTCTTCTACAAGGGAAATTTCTATTGCGACTGTAGCATTTTCTACTAGTGATATTCCTCTTCGTAGTGAATTTAAGAATTTTTCATCTCTTTCCGAGTTATGTCAAGCATTAGCGAGATCTAAAAGTCAATTATCTAATTAGGCATGTGCCCACATTACTGGTTTCTACAACAACTACTGAGAGGACATTTTCGGCAATGAGTTTTGTAAAAAATAGGCTTCGCAATAAGATGGAGGATAATTATCTCTCGAACTACTTGATGATTTTTATTGAAAGAGAAATGGCTGAGGATTTATGCATAGATATAGTTATCAAAGAGTTTGTTTCTATGAAAGAACGCAGATCACAGTTCTTTTAGGCTACACTTGTTTTTGTTTATTGGAATGGGGCAAATATACTTTTTGGGATTTTGTAAGAAATCAAGACAGTTTGACTTTTTTGTTTCTTTTTGTTTAAAAGTAAGATATGTGAACTATCTTTTGAAGACTGGATCTCTATGCCCAAAAAATATATTTACTTTATAATAATAAAAAATATTCCTAATTTTATTTATTACTTGCCCACCTCCCCGGCAAAATTGTCCTGGCTTCGCCCCTGTTTACGAACGCAAATAATTTGACAACTGTTCTCTTTTTACAAATACTTTTTAAAAATGGCATTTAAAAAAAAATCTTCATTGTGTGAGCCAGACTCTCGGTATTCGAGACTAAACAGTTGCTTCTCTTGGTATTCAGTAAAAAAAGTCAAAAAAATAATCCAAATAACACATCAGACGAAGCAACTTCATCAGTCTGGGTGTTTTTTTGGATATTTTTTTGGGTTTAAATTAAAAAAAAACACACCAGACAGAACAACTTCATCCGTCTGGGGTGTTTTCAGTCAATTTTTTTTTAAAAAAAAATTGTTTTCGATGAGAGACGGAACACCATCATCCATCTCTCATTTGATTTTTTTTTTATATTTTACTACAGACGGCATACCTTCATCCGTCGCTCAGGGACGGATCCAAGATTGAAAAGTGAGGAGGGCTGAGAAAAAAAATCGCAGAAGATAACATGCAATATATATATAAAGTTATTATAGATACTAGAGAAGTAAAGTTGTTATAAATACTAGATAGAATAGAGTTGGGCTTGAGCCCAAAAAAATAAATAGAAGGCTCAAATATATATGAGGTGGGCTTTAAAAAATATTTGGGGGGCTGAGCATACATCCCACACTAATATACCCAAAAAAAAAAATACAAAAAAATTGTCAAATGTTGGGGGGCTGTAGCATACCCCAGTCCCCCCGGATCCGCCCTTGCCGTCGCTTCGTCAAACGGATGAATATCGTCGACTTCTATATTTAGCAATTGGCTAAAGCGGCTGCTAAATTTAGCAGGGCACTGTTCACACCTATATCCTAAATTTTAGATTTTTTAGCAAACGACTGTGAGCACTACTTCTAAATCGATTTCCAATTTTTTGGTTTAAAAAAAACGAGAGTGGATGCTCTCAAAGGATCCAGTACATAGAGAATGGGTGTTGAAGCACCTATGACCTATAGAATAATAGACGGGTAGATATAACAAACTCTAGTGGAATACATGTCTTACTTTTTTTTATGGAAACGGATAGAGTCTATCGACTCCAGCCACATGGAATACATGTCTTACTGTAATGAGCTGCTCGCTACTTCTTAAGCTGTACGACATTATTGCCGGCCTCTCAATGCATAACAACTTTGCAGAAGAAAATTAATTAAATATGAGCAGTAGATGTACTTGTACTGATAAATTTACCGATCAATCATCGGTTGCGTGGAGATTGAACACACTAAAAAGAGATAATTAATTACATATTGCATGTACTAATTAATATCCCGTAAAGCATGGACTCTGCATAATCTCATATATATATATATATATGATACACCTGACGATTGAAATTGTGGAAAAAGTCTTAAAGCATGTTTATTGGAGTAGTTATTCGTTATCCTACTCCATAAATTAAACACAAAAGATGTCAACATCAAATTTGTGTATGTAAGTTAACCTGTCAGCTGTTTGAGTATTCACCGAAGAAGTTGCCAAGTTGGTATCATCTATCAGTTAATAAAGAGCCAAAATATACAATATGGATAATATTCTATATAATTTTTCTTCCAAAAAATATTGTCCAGATTTAAAAATGACAAGTATGCTAACATATATATATATATATGAAGCACACAAACAGTCAACCCTCCCTCTTCCCTTTGATAGATACACAAATCTGACACGATACTCACTCGCTAATTTTTGAACCTTTCATGAAAGACACCCTAGCATACATACACCGGCCAAACACGACAAGATGCACACTCTCGATCGGCAGTCCTCCCTGCCTAGCTTCTGCACTAGCATTGTACTCACGTACTAGCCACCTCCTTCCCGATCACTAAGCATTCACCATGCTTGATATTTTGGTGCAGTTTTTCAAAATCTTCTGCGTGTGTGTCTGTCTCGGATAATTTTAAAGTGGATTCAAACCCAAGCCCATCAAATCGCAGACAATACTATCTGCAGCCACAAAATACTCAATACAAAATACTGATACAGACACACGAATATGACAGATACTTTGCTATTTGTAGTGCAGTTTCAACCCCGTCCGTCCAAAGCGAAATTTGGGTTTGAAGTGGATTCAAACCCAAACTCAAAACCAAACACAGCCCATCAAATCCCAGACACTACTATCTGCAGGCAGCCAGCCACTGGAGTGGGCCATGCCCATGGGCCACTAAGAATGCCCACAGAATGCATGTCACTACTTTCTTAGATTCGCAATTTCAAAAAGGAAAAAGTAGATTTAACAGGTAAAAGTGATATCCATCTTTTCAAAACCATTGGCTAAAGTCTCTGTACAAAACCCACTTTTGGACAGTGAGATCTGATAACGAGAGTTAGTTTTAATTAAGAAATGTATTCAGTAAGCAAATTTAAATAAAGAAATAAAGAATGAAATAAAGAAAAGGAGGAAGGAACAAAGCATGCAAATGGTTGTCTCCTCTGCCTTCAAATCCATCATAACAAAATTTTCTCACCACGTATTCTTAAGACCACTTTTAAGCATTGGTGGTATTCACTCCCTCTCTCTCTTCTCTCTTCTCTCTTTCTTTCTCTAGAAAATATTTCTAAAGATCCTTTGTTTAATGAGAAAGGCAACTAAATCATTACAAAAAGGTTTAAATTTTGCTAAACTCTAGCACCTTTCACTAATTTTTAAACAACCCTATTCAATTCTTTTTTTACATTTTGTCCTACTGTAAGTTCAAATTTGACCATCACGTGAAAGACAAAAGGCTAATATTTTGGATGGAAATTAAATTTTCTAAATTAGAAAAGAAACAACACATTAGAGCATCGACAGTCGTGATTGTTAGAAAATGCAGAAATACATATTTACATATAGCATTTTGATACTTTGGCGCAGTCGTTGAATAATATTTTATAGCAATTTAATATTAAAAAAGGAAGAAAAAAATTCATACGGAGTTTGAAGTTGCGTCGGATGAATTTAATTAATTTTTTAAAGGGTAGACGGAACTTCAATTCGCATTGGAAGGGAAAAAAACCAAAAATTGAAGGGACGGAACTTCACTTTGCGTCCCTCAATTTTTAAAATTTTTTTACAATTTTTTTATTAATTAAAAATATTTTTAAGTATTAAAAAAAAGGTGGGCCCCTCCCTCCTTGGACGGATCTCCAAATCCGTCCAAGAAGTAGCCATATATTAACACTTTTTATATTCAATTTTTGAAATAAAAAGACATAGGACGGAAACTGAAGATCCATCTGACGAATTAAAAAAATTTTTTTTTTCGTTGGACGGAAAAAAGTTACGTCTCTTATATTATACATTTTGCTATATTTCCTGCCATTTATAGCAATCTACTGTCGCTATTTTGTCAAAAAATACATAAATAGCAAACGACTGCAGTTGGTCGTTTGCTATAAAATGCATTTTAAGTATAAATAGCACACGACTGTGGATGCTCTTACATATAATGTACTACATATACTGTTATGCCTTACATATAATGCACATGTAAATTTGGTTAAACATGGTTGAAAGTTAATAATAAACCATAATAAGACAATAAACAATGCTTCCAGTAAATATATAATTAAGATACAAACACTCAAATCTGCTGCATATATAGTTAAGACAAGGAACAATGGATCGAAGGAGGATATGGTCTAATCTACGAGCCACTTACACTTAATTGACTTGCCTAGCTAGCTGTCGACCGAGACAGGACTAAAGGTAGACATCAGGGAGGCACTACCTCAGGCAAACGAATATTTTGTGATTTTAGGGTTCCCAAATTTATATTTTTCTTGTAAATATATAAACGTATTTATGCGTAAGGGTTCCAAAAATAATTATTTCAGCTTTTCGCTCAGGACCACGGGAACTCAGGGCCGGGCCGGCCCTGGTAGACGTACAGAGACTAAAATTAATATGCACAATATATATGTGCTACTAAGCTGGTCAAACAGTAGCCTCTTTTAAACATCCTTTAATTTAGGGTTTATATGGCAAGAGAGATTTCCTATCTCTCTTTATCAAAAAAGGGAAAATGAGAAGAAAATTAAGGATGGGGGGAAAAGCAGAGGGGAGAGATGGAAATTGGGGATATACAGATGTGGGTACTTGTGAGGTCGATGAGAGATATGATGTGATCAGTAGTCGACAGTATATATCAATCAACAACAACATGCTGCTACCACCACCACCCTTTGTTAGCTTCCCCACACTCACTGCCCAACTTGTCCCAAGATTTCTCTCTCTCTTTCTCTACCAATTCCAACACCTCATCAGAAAATGACATCCTCTTTAGGTCTACTTCAATGAATGAATATACATATATAAAAGGAATGCTCCATTGTAAATCACTGAAGTTGTTGGAAACAACGGCTTGACAACAGTAACTTCAGTATTAACATGCAGTTGTTGTTCCTAACAATGGCTTCAGTGGATTTCATACTCGTTTGCACGGAACTCCTTTACAATAGAGCATTGCTATATATATATATATATATATATATATATATATATATATATATATATATATATATATATATATATACACACTTGCTCATTTAGTAAATGAGTATATATATATACTTGCTCATTTAGTAAATGAGTAAGTGATGAGGAGGCATGCATGTGATTGAAAAATTCTAAAAGTGGTTAGATACTCAATTTATCACATGCATGCAATCTCATCATTTGCTCATATCCCTTTTACTATATATATATATATATATATATATATATATATATATATAGAGAGAGAGAGAGAGAGAGAGAGAGAGAGAGAGAGAGAGAGTTATGTTCGGTTGTGCACTCGCCTAGTGTACATAGCCGTGTGCACTCCTCGTCAGCCGTTTCCGATTTGGCTCGCAATGAGAAGGAGAGGGACGAAAGTGAGAGAGAGCATGAGTGGACTTGGGAATGAGCGGGGGTAGAAAAGGACGCAAATAACTCTGTCCCTAAGTGAGATGAGCGGGATGTTCTATCAGCCGTTAGATGGCGATCATGATCAAACACCAGATGTAACGGTTGATAAGGAGTGTACACGGCTGTGTGCACTAGGTGTGTGCACAACCGAACACAACTGATCTCTCTCTCTCTCTCTCTCTCTCACTAGTAATTTACACGTGCGATGCACGTTTTAATAATTTCAAAATATTAAAATAAAATCTCTGACATAGGGAGGATATGAATCAGAAACTTGCTTTATATTAGTTATGTATGTGCGTTGCACATGTTGGTAGAATGACAAAATGATAAATGACACTAACGGCTTCTCCCATTATAATAGTACTAGTAATTTACAATTTACACGTGCGATGCACGTTAATAATTCAAAAAATAAAAACAAAAACTCTGACGTAGGGAGGATTTGAACCGGAAACATCCTTTATATTAGTTATGTACGTGCGTTGCACATGTTGGCAGAATGAAAAAATGATAAATGACAAATGACAAATGACACTAAGAGCATCCACAGTCGTTTGCTATAAATGCCAATTTGTCATTTTTTAGCAAACGAATGGCTGCAACGGTTTCTCATTTTGCCATTTTATAGCAAACTTGCTATTCTTGTTTGTCAAATATGAGAAACGGAAATGAGAATTCTCAAATTATAAAGGACGGGGAATGATTCCCCTGACGGGGAATGATTCCCCGTCTCTCAAATTTTAATATATTTTATTATCAACAGACGGGGTATCTTATACAGTCTGGTAAATTTTATTATTTTTTTTAAAAAAAGGGGGTCAGACGGGATATCATATCCCGTCGTTCCCTTTTTTTTTTTAAAAAAAAAAAAAAAATGAACGGCCATGATTGGCCGATTAGAAAAAAAAATCGAAATGGTGGGACGGGGAATGATTCCCCGGACGGTACATGATGTACCGTCCATGAAACATGGATGCTTAGTGGGTAGGTTTAGGTAGTTAATTAGGTTTAGGTAGTTGTATAATTAGGTTTAGTTATTATTATATTATATATTTTATTTAATTAATATAGTTTAATAGTTAATAAGTAATTAACTTTTAAAATTTATTTTTAAAAGTTGAGACGGTATATTATATACCGTCCCACTCAATTTTTGGCGAACAATATAGCAAACGACCACTGCAGCGATCGATCCTATTTGTTATTACTGTAGATGCCATATTTTAGCAAATGAAAAAAACCTTTGTGGATGCTCTAAGGCCTTCTTCCAGCCTTCTCCCATTATATATATATATATATATATATATATATATATATATATATATATATATATATATATATATATATATATATATATATATATATATATATATAGAGAGAGAGAGAGAGAGAGAGAGAGAGAGAGAGAGAGAGAGAGAGAGTTAGTCTATTAAGAGATGGAGAGCTGAGCTCCTTATCTGAGCTGGGAGTGATCAGCCGTCTGATCAAACTTGATGAAGATCGGACGGCTGATCTCTCTTCCGCTCTCTCTTCAGATTTTAAGAGGGGTAAAAGGGGTATACCCCTTATCTCAAAGCCAGATCTGGCTATACCCTTCGATTCCTTATCGATTAAGCCTACGAAAATCTTATCTCTTCTCTCCCGCTCTCTCTCTCGTTCCAAACCCTAATCTGAGCTCTCTCCCGCTCTCGAATCCCGCTCTCGATCTGCTTGGATTCCTCTCTTTGGATTCCTCTCTTCTCTTCTCACCCTATCTGAAGAGAAGACGGCACCTTCGAAACCCTAATCACGGCACCTTCGAAACCCTAATCGAAGGTCTCTTCGAAACCCTAATCGCCACCTTCGCTCCTCTCCCGCTATCTTTCTTCACTCACCCGTGACAAACCCTACCCCTACCATGAATCGAGTATACACCTTCGATTCCTTATCGACTAAGCCTACCTCTCTTCTCTCTTCTCTCCCGCTCTCTCTCGTTCCAAACCCTAATCAACCTCTTCCCGGCTGAGCTTCCCTCCGCCTTTCTCTTCAGATTTTGAGAGGGTTAAAAGGGGTATACCCCTTATCTCACAGCAGATCGCGTAAACCACTTCGATTCCTTATCGATTAAAGCATCGATTGGAGTGGAGCTTTGCTTTGAATGTCTCATCGATCGGAGGTGGAAGTGATTAGCCGTCTGATCTCTCATATTCCGGAGGGAAGTATTTGACTCTCATAAATGCTTTAATGATATCTGTTTAATTTCTTGCATTTTCTTTCGGTTTTCTTCGTAGGCAATGATGAGATTGATTTGGATATTAGTTGGTTAAATTATTTTGGGGCATTGAAATTATGATTTCGAAGAGATTTTTGATTGTGTACCATGATATTTATTCAAAGTTGAGTACACACCTTTGAGCGGGAGAGAAGAGATGAAGGCTTGAAAGTACCAATTTTTGAGTTTTAACAATAGCTCAATTCACAAAAATTTTGGGCACCAATGACTCACAATGGTTTAGGCAGTGATGCAAAACACTTTATGATCTGAATAATTATTTCAATCCTGTTTTAAGTATTCTTGATTATTTATCTATCATATTCTAGTTGGCGTGGCAGTCCAATGCAGCCCTACTTATGATGACTGTTTTCTGAGCCTATAATAACCCCCCCCCCCCCCCCCCCCCCCCCGCTCCCGATAAGGCATTCAGTTCCCCAACTCTTAATAGACTTACTCTATATTTGATCTGCACAGTTGATGATAAGCTCCAACCAACACAGACAGAACATGAAGTATCATTTATTTTCAGCCCAGAACAAACACAGATAGATCATGAAGTATACAAAAACAAACTGTATATTAGGCAGTGATGCTAAACACTTTATGATCTGAATACTTATTTCAATTTGTTGTATTTATTCTTGATTATATATCTATCATATCCTAGTTGGCGCGGCACCCCAAGTGCAGCCTTTGTTATGGATAGTCTGTTCTGAGCCTATTTGTTATGGATAGACAGAGCATGAAGTATGCAAAATTTGTAATGCTCCAAACAACAGAAAACTAGATTTTCTAGTAACTGACGTTGGATGTGTATGCGTTGGGTACTCATCTAAGCCTTTTGGTTTTTGAGTCTCTCAAATGCTTTGGTCGGTGTAGGCCGTGATGCAAAACAGAACATGATCTGAATATTTACTTCAGGATTGTTGTATTTGTTCTTGATTGTGTATCTATCATATCATAGTTGGCGTGGCACCGCAATGCAGCCCTTGGTATGAATAGTCTGTTCTGAGCCTACTAGTATTATTTCAACCACAATTATAGTTTCTGTTGTTCAGTATGAGCATAACAAATTTTGCATTCTACATGCTCTGTCTGTGTTTGTTCCCAACTGACAGATTTTGCTTGCTTCATGATATATCTGTGTCTGTACTGGGCTGATAAAATCTTTAAACAACATGCTCTATACATCATAAGGTGTTTGTGCTTGTTCTTGGCTGTTTGAAATTTGTATGCTTCATGCTCAATCTGTGTTTTCTCTGGTCTGGAGGGAAAAATGAGACTTCATGTTCAGTCTGTGTTGTTTATCAGCATTTGAAATTTTGCTCACTTCATGGTCTGCCTGTGCTTGTTCTTGGCTGTTTCAAAATTTAATACTTCATGCTCAATCTGTGTTTGGTCTGGTCTGGAAGAAAAAATGAGACTTTGTGTTCTGTCTGTGTTGTTTATGAGCTTTACAAATTTTGCATACTTCATGGTCTGCCTGTGCTTGTTCTTGGCTGTTTAAAATTTTTATACTTCATGCTCCATCTGTGTCTGCTCTGGTCTGGAGGAAAAAGTGAGACTTGAAGCTCTATTTGTGTTGTTTATGAGCATTACAAATTTTGTAAACTACATGCTCTGTTGGTCTTAGCTCTAAGCTTACAAAATTTGTCATTCTTCATGATTTGTTGGTGTTGGTTTTGATCGAGGAGGAATATTTAACAGTACATGAATTTTGAACTTCAGGTTCAAACGGTGTTTTCCTGAGCCTACATTATTTATTTGAAATTTTGTTCTCTTTTGGAATCGACTATCTGTTATCTGTTTGTCTTTGTCTTTTCCATGTTCACTAATTTCAGTTTACTTTGGATTTCAGGTAGAATTCAGCATGAAGTGCATTTTGGAGTGATTGAAGACTGCAGTACGGCCAAATTATATATTCGGAGCAAATTTTGCAAATTTTGTCATCTACAGACAGTTATTAATAAATGTACTATGCTGTAAATGGCGATATTTCTTATGCTGTAGAAAATTTGTGAACACTCACTTTGCAATTCTATGAAGATCCAATTTTTTGCAAATAATCTGTTCATTATTGTCTTAATGTAATGATTGAAATTATGTGTTTTTTTGGGTGTATTACGCAGTATGGTGTGTCCACCTGATTTTCATGCTCAAAGCTTCAAGTAACCAAGTAAACAAAATAAGATAAGCTGAGAAGCAACACAGACATAACATGATGTATGCAGAATTTGTAAAACTCACAAACAACACAGGTTGAACCTGAAGTATACAAATTTCAAACAGCCAAGAACAAGCACAGGCAGACCATGAATGGAGCAAAATTTGTGAGGCTCATAAACAACACAGACTGAACATGAAGTCTCATTTAATTCTCCAGACCAGAGCAAATACAGATTGAGCATGAAGTGTACAAATAGCCAAGAACAAGCACAGGCAGACCATGAAGTATGCAAAATTTGTAAAGATCATAAACAACACAGACAGAACACAAAGTCTCATTTTTTTCTCCAGACCGGAACAAACACAGATTGAGCATGAAGTATTAAAATTTGAAACAACCAAGAACAAGCACAGGAAGACCATGAAGTATGCAAAATTTGTGAAGCTCATAAACAACACAGATTGAACATGAAGTCTCATTTTTCCCTCCAGACCAGAGCAAACACAGATTGAGCATGAAGCATACAAATTTCAAACAACCAAGAACAAGCACAGGCAGACCATGAAGTATGCAAAATTTGTAAAGCTCATAAACAACACAGACAGAACACAAAGTCTCATTTTTTCCTCCAGACCAGACCAAACACAGATTGAGCATGAAGTATTAAAATTTGAAACAGCCAAGAACAAGCACAGGAAGACCATGAATTGAGCAAAATTTCAAATGCTCATAAACAACACAGACTGAACATGAAGTCCCATTTTTCCCTCCAGACCAGAGAAAACACAGATTGAGCATGAAGCATACAAATTTCAAACAGCCAAGAACAAGCACAGGCAGACCATGAAGTATGCAAAATTTGTAGAGCTCATAAACAACACAGACAGAACACAAAGTCTCATTTTTTTCTCCAGACCAGAGCAAACACAGATTGAGCATGAAGTATTAAATTTTGAAACAGCCAAGAACAAGCACAGGAAGACCATGAAGTATGCAAAATTTGTGAAGCTCATAAACAACACAGATTGAACATGAAGTCTCATTTTTTCCTCCAGACCAGAACAAACACAGTTTTTTAACATGAAGTATAAATTTTTAATAGCCCAGTACAGACAAAGACAGACACGGACAGAGCATGTAGCATGCAAACTTTGTATCATTCATCAAATATTCATAATGTGTTCGGCGCTGACGATCATCTCGTTCTTTCTCTTCGATTCCTGCACCAAAATATTCATCAAATAGAAGAAAATTCAAGTACGTATGACACACGTTCATGGTTAAAAATTGTAGGCTCAGAAATAGTGCAAAAAAAAACATTATCTCATTCACTCGGGTTTTAAAAATTCAAGGCGGCTCAGAAAAACAACAATTACCACTTTAATATCTCGTAAAAACTTACACTGTTGCATTGTTAAAGGAAAACAGCTCCCGAAAAAGCATTCAGCTTCTGAGCTCTTAATAGACTTATCGGAGCTGGAGAAGATCAGCCGTCTGATCAAAGTTGATCACGATCGGACGGCTGAGCTTGACTCTGCCTTTCTCTTCAGATTTTAAGAGGGGTAAAATGGGTTAACCCCTTATCTCAAATCAGATAGCGTATACTACTTCGATTCCTTATAAATTAAGCCTTCCTCTCTTCTCGGCTCAAAACAAAACCAAAACAGACATGAAGTTGAGCATACATCAAATAATCATGAAACATGAAATCATGCATAAAGTTTTCATCACTGCCGCATTGAAGTTAAATCAGATTGCATATAGAGTCAAATTTGGAATTTTGAATTTGACACTAGGGCCGCTTTATTAAGGCACACCGGCTAGTGTTCAGGAACAAAATTCAAGTTGCATATACTTTTCATCATTGCCTACTAAATAGAGAATATATGAACTTCAAATTAGAAATTTTTTACCAACTTGGGCATCATTATTTTTCTGAGAATGATTTACCTGCAAACAAACAAAACAAGTAGGTTAAGTTAATAATTGCATTAGAATGTAATAAACTAATATAACAGCAGATATATATGACACTTACCTTGCAAAAGACACAGAGATAAGTCAACAAAGTTCATGCTATATTCGGAGGATCCTCTATTATAGGTTGCATTGTTGGAACTGTAGTAGAAGCTTGTGACTCATTTATAGTAGAGCTACACGTTCAATGTTCACAAAACGAAATTAAAATTATACTAAGTACACAAATGCAAAAAAATTTAAACTTTCTATTTAATTACTTACCTTTGCTTTAAAGGACAAGTACGACTGTCATGATTAACCATTTTATTGCACAAGCGACACTTTCTCAATGGTTTCGCAGCCATCTCCAATGCTTTCTCCCTACCCCCTTTGATGCGCTTCCCACTACCCTTGATTTTTGCAATATCGGGTACTTGAATATGGACTGTTCTAGGTAGTGAACTAGTTGTTGGTTGTTGTGATTCTTGGGGCATATCTTGTTGCAATTCTGCAACAACACCAACTAGTAATGTTTTCGCCTTTTGGCGCATCTCCTTTGATGAGCGAGCAATCCTCATCACTTTGTTAAATTCATTGGACAATTCCACCATGTCCAAATCTTGTGGACTACCGTAACTACCGATTATTTCAGCACCAGCATCATCATATACAATCTCGGTAGTTACAGAGGCGGTCCACCTCTTCAAAATATAACATTGAGGCAGGGAATCAACAAACTCATTCCTCAATACCACGAGGATGTGTCTACAAGGAATGCCCTCAACTTCAAATTTACTACATGTGCAAGTCCCAGCAATATCCATCCCCTTGTAAACTACATCTCTTGTTTTATCATGCTGTACAGACTTAGCCATTCTCCTGACAATATAGTGTCGCACACTACCATCGTCAGCTTTCATTAAAGATGCATAATTTTCAGTTTTGAACTAGTTCAGCCTGAAATATATGAAATTTGGACGGGGTGTACTGTTCAGACATTTGGGACTCAATTTCAAAACCTGTTTGCAGCTTTGGTTTGGTATGCAGAGTGGTGTAGTCAGCTGCTAACTGATTCTGTCTTTGTTTCCTTATTGCCCTTTCAAATCTGGTCAGAAATTCATGTAGAGAATTTTTACTGCTAACATACTTATCAACAAATGCATTCATGCTTTCTGATCTCTGAGTTGTGCGAATACCAGCAGTAAAAATATGCTTGGCATAAGCCGGTATCCACTTCTCACGAAGCAAATAAATGTCAGAAAGCCAAGGACAACCTGTTATTGGGATATGTATCAAGTACTAATAAAAAAGAACAAAAAAGTTTAAACATAAGAATAATTTATCAAAACAAGTAATACCTGCAATTTGCACGTTAGCGTGCTTTACGTCATTCCATCTCATCTCAAACTCTTCTGGGGTCTCAGATTCCCAGATGCAACTGTGGAATGGAATGCTAAAATCACTATTCAAACCCAGGCCACCAAGCTTATCGGGAAGCTTTTTAAGAATGTGCCACATGCAAAGCCTGTGGCTCGAACCAGGAAAACAGATCCGAATTGCATTATCCATTGCAGGATCTTGGTCCGTGATGATCACTTTTGGTGGAGACCCACCCATTATTTCACCCCATTTTTGAAACAACCAAACAAAAGAATCGGTGGTCTCCTTATTTATAAATGCCGCACCAAAATTTACAGATTGTCCATGATGATTAACTCCGGTGAACGGCGCAAAAACCAACTTGTATTCGTTGGTATCATATGTGGTATCAAAAATTAGCACGTCACCAAAATGTTTGAAAGCCTTCCTGGCAATAACATCAACCCATAATACATGAGTTAATTTGTTGTCTTCATCAACCTTGTAATGAAAACTAAAAGAAGGATTCATCTCTTTTTCCTCTTGGAAGTGCTCCAACAATATATCAACATCATAAGGTCTCATACCATCCCTCTCTCTTTGCAAGGAATTTCTAATATCTTTTTCAGTACAATTAATATTACTGAAACCTTCATTTTCTATTTCCATGAAGGACATAAACTCTGAAGTTCGTATATTAGCCTCTTTGAAAGTACTGAGTAAGCTTTTTTGCGCTTCAGATACATTTCTATTCTGTCTTAGAAATTGTTGCTTTCGAGGTGTGACACAAATATGACTATGCTCCTCAACAAACCTACGGATTGACCATCTCCCGTCAACATTCCTTTGGATTCGTATTTGAGCCATACAGTCTTCTTTCGTTATTGCCCGTTTCCTTCTCTTGATCAAAATTGAAGAAGATTCTTCATTATCACCGGTTGTATCAACCGGCTTGCCTTGTTTTGAGCAAACAAACTGTTGTGAATATCTATCCTTTGTGGTAGGATCAACCATCGTTGCAGACTTTCGTACTGAAAAGCCGCATAATTTTGCATATGTTTTGTAAAATTCAAATCCATCTTCTAAGGTTGCAAATACTAAACCAACAAGTGGTTTAGATGCATCATCAACATCCCTCCAACTGGACTGAACATCCTGGCTTAGTAATTCCTCATTTTCAATCTCCATCCTTCATAGGAGAATGAGACAACAAAAATTAAAAATAAATAAACTCTCTAATCTTTAACTGTCAAATAGAGAAATTGTTGCCCCAAAAAAGGTAACAAAAAAAACTACATCTTAACACAATCTACTCTATTCACCAAACCCTAAAAGACCTTTTCTGGAAATGATCACAACCACCTTAGTGGTATTGTATCTCACACCCGGTGTTCGAGCATAAAAAAAAAATCGACTATAGTCTCCCCTGTATTTGGCTTTCCGTTCAAGGAGATGATGATGGTAAAGGGTATTTTGCTGATGAAGAGGAATCGGCCGAATAATGAACGCGTCGTGCTGTAACTACGGTAACAAGAAGATCATTGATGACTCATGAACTATTCTGTTCATGACTACTAATAATCACTTATCTCATAATAATAATAATAATAATAATAATAATAATAATAATAATAATAATAATAATAATAATAATAATACTAAACAAAAGAAACAGTAAAAGAAAAATTACATGGAAGAAAATTTACATGGACTAATAATAATAATACTACTAATAATCACTTATATGCATGTGTCAAGTCCTATTAGCAGTGATTGAAGCAAGTCTCGAAATAAACAAAAACTAGACTAAATATTACATGGATTTTGTGTGCTTATATGCATGTGTCATGTCCACATCTAAAAATTTCATATACCAGTACGAATATTATTTGCTAATCTAAATGTACTAGTCCGAATACTAGTGCGAATATTAACATAGCATAATTTAAGCTCGAAGAATATAACAACAACCTAGAAGCATCTATGAAGGAAATAAAATTTCAATTCAAGGTGAGAAATTTAAACCCTTGTCGCAGTATCGGTCCTCCGTCAGGAAGAAGAGAACGAACTCTCAAGTGCAATGTTAAGGTGCAGCTCACGGCAATCGAACAAAACGATCTGAGGATGAGCGAAGCACAAATCGATCTGAAGATGATCGAAGCACAGGTACTGCGATCGGTCGCACTAGTAGGATTTGTCACGGGTGAGTGAAGAAAGATAGCGGGAGAGGAGCGAAGGTGGCGATTAGGGTTTCGAAGAGGATGAGCGAAGCACAAATCGATCTGAAGATGATCGAAGCACAGGTACTGCGATCGGTCGCACTAGTAGGGTTTGTCACGGGTGAGTGAAGAAAGATAGCGGGAGAGGAGCGAAGGTGGCGATTAGGGTTTCGAAGAGACCTTCGATTAGGGTTTCGAAGGTGCCGTGATTAGGGTTTCGAAAGTGCCGTCTTCTCTTCAGATAGGGTGAGAAGAGAAGAGAGGAATCCAAAGAGAGGAATCCAAGCAGATCGAGAGCGGGATTCGAGAGCGGGAGAGAGCTCAGATTAGGGTTTGGAACGAGAGAGAGAGCGGGAGAGAAGAGATAAGATTTTCGTAGGCTTAATCGATAAGGAATCGAAGGGTATAGCCAGATCTGACTTTGAGATAAGGGGTATACCCCTTTTACCCCTCTTAAAATCTGAAGAGAGAGCGGAAGAGAGATCAGCCGTCCGATCTTCATCAAGTTTGATCAGACGGCTGATCACTCCCAGCTCAGATAAGGAGCTCAGCTCTCCATCTCTTAATAGACTAACTCTATATATATATATATATATATATATATATATATATGCCTTTTCATTTTTAATGCTTTGTGTGATATACATATGCCTTTTCATTTTTAATGCTTGGTGTGATATACCTTAATTTGTTTCCTAATCTGTCATGTTACTAGGTACCTTTTTTTGTAACAGAAAAATACTATTGAGAAGTAGGATATTGGTAGTGATGTTTTTGAGTTTCTTTATTGGTTGTTGATAAGTTCAATTTTCAAGAAAGAATTGACAAAATAAGAAGAGGAAAAAAATTCAGAAAAAGAAAGCTTTATCGACCAAGAGGACATATATAGTATTGACAGAACGCTGTCATTTTTTTAACAATGAATCTATAATAACAGGTGTTATGTAAATTTGTATGTGTGGCCGATCAGAAGAAAAAAGATGGTAGATTTGAATGCTTCTATTGAACTAGTCTTACCAATGACGACTAGTCATAAAGAATAATTCAACGTACAATTTAATTAACTATCAATAAACCAAACAGGAAAGAAATATGTTAAGGATCTTTATTATTATTATTATTATTATTTTGAATAAGGTCATAGTCAATGTGTTAGAGAATACTGTAATGGCTAAACTTTCTCTATCTTCAACTAAAACATTATATAAAACTAGTAATTTGCACGTGCGATGCACGTCTTAATAAATATAATATTTTAAAATAAAAATTTAGACATAATCTGAATTTGAACTTAGAATCTCCCTTATAATAGTTATGCACGTGTATTGCACGGGTTGATAGATTGACAAAATATTTACAAATGACACTAAGATCTTCTTCCATTATAATATTAGAAATATGACTATTTTTTAGTTTTTAAAAATAGTGGGGGTATATGCTAATTTTCACATTTTAAATGGGGGCATTTGCTAAAATATCTCTTTTTTAGGAGCTGCACGTGCATCACACGGGTATGTTTGGTGAATTTAGTTTGCCGTATATTGCACGTGTTTACTCAGTTACAAAATTAGGGTTTGTTTGTTTACAATCCAACTCTCCCATTAAAATAGTAGAGATTTAATTATATAATAGGATACTAATAGAATCTCTTTCTAAATAAGATCCTAAAATCAGTTAAACAATTCCAAAAAAGTATCTAATACACTAAAAATGTTTAATATATTGCAATTTCCTACTAAAACTAATTTGCGAAAGGAAACAAAAAAACAAGGTCCTATTTATGACCCAAAATCACCAACCCCATTATCCCTCAACCACAACACAACCACACAAATTCAGGAACCCATCAAATAAAAAGGGGCAAAAAAGCAAAAAAAGAAAAAAGAACAGAAAAGAAAGAGAATATTTTCCGTCACCAATTCATCATTTCAAAATATATTCTTCTTTAATGCAACAAATTCCACCCAAAAATAAATATTCCCTCCTCCGCACGTGCCACCCTTTTCAAATCCCTCCCCTTCCCGCCCCTCCGCACGTGCTCACACCTTCCACGCACTCGCCCACACCACCGCCTCCTCCTTCCACGTCAGCAACATACCCGCTGCAGGCTGCACAACCTCCTTCATCCCCCAACCCTCCTTATACCTCCTCAGCAACGCCCTTACGTCATCTGCCACGTCATCACTGAACCCTACAGTCCGAAATCCCGCTGTCCTCATCCTCGTCGACCACCCGGTCGCCGTGTCCCGCCTTTCCATCGACTCCGATGGCGAACAACCAACCAAATCAATGACTGATCTTCCAACCGCTCTCTCCAACGCCAAACGCTCGTTGCTTGTCTTAGGAAAACAGTCTTCCAACGAGTCGAAATATGCCCCGAAGAACCGCAAACTCTCCTTAAACCCTTTCAAGAAGGCCTCATCCTCGTCCCCGACAACGTCCAAATCTGCCTCCTCTTCAACCACAGTGATGATTCTTGGATTCAGTCGTCGAAGAGAGGCGATGAAATTGTCGCGTCGACTCCCCACAGGAGATATGGTGTGTAGGGAGTTGATGCAGTTGATTGCGAGGGCTTCGTCGTCGCTGTTGTAGTTGAGATTCAAGCGGTCCAGATCGAGATTTGATAGGTCGCCGGAATGGTGGACGATGTTGAATTTGAAGGGGACACCCATTAGCCGACCAAATTTCTCCATTCTCGCGCCGATTTCCTTCATTACGCGTTGGACAGTGGAGGAGGGGGAGGGGGAAGGGGAGGAGACGACTGTGGTGATTGTTAAATGGGGAGTGTCGTTGGAGGAGCGGGTGGCGAGAGCTTCTAGAAGGGTTGGCCATTGGGTGCAGAAGGTGTTGCTTAGGTCTAGGATGTGGAGCATTTGGGGGGCGGAGGAATCTAGGAATGATTCCAAGATGGCGCCGTTGGCGGCAACATGGCCGAAGGAGGACCAGGGTGACAGTTCTTGGAATTTGAGTGTGATCCTGCGTGTGGAATCGAAGGAGGCGGTTTGATCGGAGGCGGAGGTTAGGGTTCGGAGGGTTCTGGGACCGGAAGAGGTGAGTTTCGCGAAAAGTGCTTGCAAGAAGTAGCTTGCTAGCTTCTGGTCGGTGTCGCCGTAGGGGGAGGTAAGCTCATTGAGCATCCACATGAGCTGCTGGACTTTCGGGGTGTCGCGGTTTGCGACAGCACGAGCACACTCGACAAGGAGGTCGGTGGCCCAGCGAGGGTTGGACGAGAAGTCTAGGTTGAGGTTCTGGGGGAGGGAGAAGTCGGTAGCGGAGGAAGACGAGTAAGGGGAAGGGGTAATGTTAGAGTTAGGGGTAGGGTTAGGGTTTGAGGAGGAGGAGGAGAAGTCTTCATCCATGTAAAGATGGTGGTTGTTGCAGCATTCTTCTTGGTCTTCTTCCTCTTGGGTTGAGGAAGAGTAAGAGTTGTGGAAGCTGTAGGTGTTTTGTGGTTGTTGGTAAGTGTCGTAGTAATATTCGGAAGGGTTAACCGATGTATCGTTACGGTGGTAGGTGGATTTGGAGGTCGATGATGTTTTGCTGGAGTTGAAGTGTTGTTGGCTCACCAACCTGAATAAAGTATCCATCTAAGTGAAAACATGAGAGGAAGGCGGAGGTGGTGAAAGATTGAGTGGTGAAAGTTGGGGTTTAAAAGAGATGGAGGAAGGAGAGAGAGAGAAAGAGAGTTGGGGATTGGAATTTAGGAAAGGTGTATTAAAGTTGAGGGTTGTGTTGTGGGGAATCAAAATCGATGTTGTGGAATTTGAGTGATAAGTAGTGGATTCCTTTTGGTGCAATATTGGAAAAGAGAGAGAGAGAGAGAGTGGGGTATAAGGTATCGTAACAATTCTATGATGATTCTTGTATTCCGAACCGTAGATTCTTGTTGTAGGTTCTGTCACGCTGCCTCAGAAATTAGAGATCACATTTTTCTTCAGTGTCATAGGAGCAAGCGGTACTCATTGAGGTACTCAGTATCCTGAGGACGAATCAGTATCCTACTGTGTACGAGGATCTGTGGCTAAGTTCAAAATTCGCCACTGAAAGAAGAACTATGAGAAAAGCGTGGTATATCGCTATCGCCGCAACGTCCTGGGTTCTAGGGCTAGACGGGAATAATCTTTATTTTCACAGAACTTGTAATAATATTTCTGATAATTTAACTCACATTTTTATTTTATTTTGGGCGAATGAGGCCGCAGCATGTCCCAGAAGGAGGATAGTGAGCGTATTCCAGGTTGAGGACTTTGATGATGATGATGTCCAGATAGGCCCGAGAACGACTGACTGCTAGCTTGACCTTTTACTGTTGATTGATCCCCACCGCCCTAGGATTTGTTGGGGGGATATAATGTATTTTGTTCAGACGCGTGTATGTTGCGCCCATTCTGTTCTTCTTTTATCCCACCCCCCATATTTGGATGGAGTTTATGTACTTATGTTTTGATTGTAGAATTTTATATTTGGCTCAGTACTCTGAGTTTGTTTTATTAATCCCTTATTAATGAAACAGGGTGGCCATACTCCACCTTTTCTTCAACAAAAAAAAAAAAACAATTATATGATGATTATATTCTCCTCTTCCTTTCTTTTTAGAAAGAACCCTTTTTTTGTGTAATTTGGTATGTATGTTTTAATCGTTTTCTCCTTCTTTTCTCTCTCCTTTTCTTGTTTGTGAATTAAAGAAGCTAAAGTGATCCTCGAAGTAATTTTTTCTCATATGGAACAATTTGACAAATACGTTACGACTTTATATAGATGTCTACATATCGTTCATTATATTTCTTATGTCATAAAATATATATGCACAAAAATTAAACTGTCTCAAGACTTCCTACACATTTATTGCATAGTAGCAATTGCTATGTTATTCCCCTTGTCAACATATATATGTATTTTACACGTAAAAAAATTATATTGTAATTAGGGCCTCCTAAAAATAATTATTTGGGTCGCGCCAACTCAGGGCTAGCCCTGATCGTGTACATAACCATTCTATATGTATATATATATATGGTAAAAGGGATATGAGCAACTTGCTCATTTAGTAAATGAGCAATTAATTATGTGGCATGTATGTGATACATTGGACAACTAACTCTTTAAGGATTTTCCAATCACATGTATTCCACATCATCAATTGCTCATTTACTAAATGAGCTTCCCCTATATATATATATATATATATATATATATATATATATATATATATATATATATATATATATATATATATATATATATATATATATATATATATAATCTTCGTATGAGATTTCTTGAAATATTAGTTGTAACAAACCTTTGAAATCCTACAAATGTACGACACGTAGGAGGCGTTTGGTATGTGAAAATGTGCAAAGGAATCCCATATTTTCTCTTAAATTACCTTGTTAGTAAGCATAGTTTTGAAAGAAATGATAGATTCCTAAGAGAATCAAAATTTTTTGTTAGGAAGAATTTCCATTCCCCCCAAAATCATGGATGGGATTTGAGGATTTTCATTGAATTTCCATAATAAATAATAAAATAACCAAAAAAACTATAATAAAAAAAAATATTCCTTCCTAAAATCATGAGATTTGAGCATTCTAATGTGATTTCTATAACAAACAATTAAAAAAATCAGAAAAACTAGAATAAAAAATTACAATAATAAAGGATTCCCGAAAATACAATGTACTATACAAAACGCGATAATTCAACATTTCCGATAATCTTCATTTCCACCCTCACATTCTCGAAAATCATTTCATTTCCAGAAAATTTTCAATCCGTGTACCAAACGCCCGCCTTAGGCGAGAAGAATTTGAGGCGTGAATGGAAAGAGGAGAGAGAAGGGAATAACAGGCGTGCACAATGGAAGGGAGAGAAGAAATGGGTTTGGGGGGGGGGGGGGGGGGGGGGGGGGGGGGGGGCGGGGGCGGGGGCGCGTGCAAAGAGTATAATGATCAAATGCACAGCATTACACAAACTCCCAAGAGAGAGACAATCTGGGTTTGCCTCCTAAATGCCATTCCCTATAGGCTCCAAAACCTGCCCATGCTCCCTAATTCTTTTACACTAACTCCTTGCTTTGTTCAACACTGAGTATAGCCGTAGCCAACCTATGTATATATATAGCTCCCACTTTAGTATACATAGTTTATATGAATGTTTTTATATTGTTTGCATCCTTAACATGCTTGAATAATTTGCAAGATAGTGCAGTGCAGACATTGAGATTGAGATCAGTTTTTATTCTCCATATCGACAAATTTAAATGATTCTCAAATTGTCTTCTTCCTTCTTAGTAACTAATAATGCTTGCCAGGCTAGCATGCATGCATATTTCTCATTGTATAACCCAACTTCGGTTGTAACTAACAATGCTTGCCAGCTAGCATGCATATTTCTCATTGTATAAACTTTCAGTACGCAGTAAACGGAGTACAAGATTTCCGGAAATGAAAAATTCCTGAGAAACAACAGGGAGAATTTAGATTTCCGGAATTCCCCATTATTGTGTTTGATATAACACACTTTACTTATGGCGATTTTTTTCTATAATGACCCAAATTTTGAAAATATTTGACCAAACTAACCAACTTTAAAAAAATATTTACCCAACTGACCGATTTGTGGACACGCTATTGGCAATAACGGCATAGATTATTTATGTGCCGTGGTTGCCAATATCAGCATATGTAAAAAAAATTCACATCATTTTTTGAAGTAATTGCATAAGTACATTTCCTACTTATTCGTAAACTTTTTGACTTGAAAAAAAATGTAAGTGTAGAAATATCTTATAACTAATGTTACTATCCCCAACAGCGGCATCGCCATACCTGATGTCGTCATTGTAAATAGCGGCAACAATTAAAAAAAAAAAAATTTCAAACTTTGATTTCAGACTTGTTAACGAGAATAAAATTTGAAATATTCTTTGAACTGTCGCCGCTATTTACAATAATGATATCAGATTTTTCGATGTCACTGTTAGAGATAGCGGCATCAGTTCAAAGAATATTTCAAATTTTTATTCTCGTTAAACATGTTTGAAAACAAAATTTAAAATTTTCTATGAACTGTTGCCGCTATTTACAATAACGACATCAGGTATGTCGATGCCGCTGTTGGGGATATCGGCATCAATTATAAAATATTTTCATACTTACAAATTTTTTTTTTTCAAGTCAAAGTTTTCACGAATGAGTAGGAAATGTATTTATGCCGTTACTCCAAAAAGCGACATGTATTTTTTTTTTTACAAATATTGCTATTGAAAATAACGGTATAGAAATAACCTACATCGTTGTTGTTAATAGCATTTTATGCTGACGTGTCAAAAACTGGGTCAGTTGGGTTAATATTTTGGAAAGTGGATCAGTACGGAAAAAAACTCACTTACAACAACCCTCATTACTGTATTGGTACAACACACTTCATTCCCGTGACACCTCTAATGTATACTCCAAAAAGTAAAGAAACACGAATACTAGAAAACTATATATGGTATTTCTAAACTACTTGGCTTGAATGACATGCACCCATGTCCATTAATCTAATATGCGAATGGGGTAATGTTAGCGAAGACAAGCAATGTTAGATGATGTTCGAGGAAGAATTGCGCAAAAGCTCGACCAGAAGCAGGCATGAACCAGCAAGATTCATATATGGGCATCATTTATTGAATGACCTTGCTAACGAAGATAAGCAATACCATATGATGTTTGAGGAAGAATTGCACAGTGCTGGACAGGAAGCAGTCATGAAAATAGTAAAAGATTCCTACATAGGCATCATCATATATTGAATGACCTTATCATTCACATCAGTTAAATTTCATCCACTAGCCTTCTGGCGAAAGTAGGGCCTAATCCTTTCAGAAGAAGGGAATCTCAAACATGTAATCGAATGCATTTTGAACATTATGAATATGATGGTTTTTGCTTATTTGTTTCTCTCTATCGCAAAGTAAAAAATAATTATCTTTCTGCGCAATTACATGTCCTCGGAGTAGGGCTGCAATCGAGCCGAGCCGAGCCGAATACCTTCAGGCTTGAGCTCAGCTCGTTTACGATACGAGCTCAGTTTTGAGCTCGAGCTCGATTCGAGCCGAGCTTTGACCGAGCTTTGACCGTATTCGAGCCGAATAGCTCGCGAGCTTAGCCTAAAAAAAATTCCAAATTCAAGCTCGGCTCGTTTACGAAACAAGCTCAGTTTACAAAACAAGTTCAGTTTTGAGCTGGGGCTCGAGCTCGGTTCGAGCCGAGCTTTGACCGAGCTCGAGCCGAATAGCTCGCGAATAGCTCGATTCGTTTGTAGCCCTACCTCGGAGGAAGCCTAACTTGTACATCTTATTTAACTTTTGCAATTTAAGCTACAACTCAGATGATAAATACATGACTATAGTTCTTTTTAAAAATAAATAAAGAAGAGTAATGCTTTAGCCACTACCAATTTCACTACCATTTTCTTCACTATCTTAGATGGCATATTTCTATTGGAGAGTTCTCCCACCTACTCTATCATCCCCTACCTATTGGTGTGTGCCACCTTAGGTAGTGAAGAGAAATGTAGTAAAATTGGTAGTGGCTCTAGCATTACTCAATAAAGAACTATGCCCTACCTTTTGATCTCGAACTATAGTCCTCCCTTTACCATCCCAACCATTTACCATCTAAGGTAAAACTCAATGGATAGATACATCTTCTAACATAGCTATTGGGTCAAAGTTTTGTTTTCATTCAAAACCCTTTTTTCTCTTTCTCCTGTATCAATCATGAAGTGTATGCTTGAGGGGCTCATGTTCATCGTCTCAAATTGGGTTTATCATGCATATATTATTGACTAGTGAGTGCTCTCATGGCTGTCCTGATCAGTAGTCTTTCCTTTGAATCGTAGTTTTGCATAAAAATAAGTACAAGTGGAATCCTCATTCATTTGTCTAGGTCAAGAACAATTTTAATTAGGGCACTTGTGGAGATAATTGGAGGGTTTTGTCTCTTCTTAAATCTGAAGTGACCTACCATTTCTACTAATTAATAATAATTACCTCTTTGTTCAAGCAACTAATCCTGTCCTTAGTCCTAATATGTGATGTGGGATCGATTAAAATAACCAAATGTAGCTAAGATGTCACTACCTTGAACAATAATATAGGATATATTTGGATGAGAATGGAGAGAATATATATAAATCTAAGGAGGTGGACTTGGTGTTTGCATTTAGTTCTATTTTTGTAAGTGTAGATGTAATCATGCATATAGTTGCATGTTTTGAGAAAGTGTGTTCCTTGAAGGAATCTTTTTCCTTTCATAGGCTTTAGCTTTTGTTTCTCTTTTTTGGTTTTTAATAATTATGTCTATGCATAATTTTTGTGAAAAGAAAACAAATCTTAAGGCTGTAATGCTTTTGAAAAGAAAAGGGACTATATCTTTTGCTAATAAAAATGAATTAATCTATTTGATAATTAAGCTTCTTCAATAATGAACAAAAAGTAGGGGATTGAAACTAGTTTGCATCATTTCCTTATTATAGGAACTTAATATGAAGTTATAATGTAAGCAAATTATAAAAATACACAATATTAAAAATTTGTTAAATTGAAACAATTTAAGATAAGGACCACAGATTCTTAGTGCTTTTCTTGCAGTCCCACATAGTACTGGTTCACCTTTTCTATTTTTCGTTCTTGTCCTCTAATTTCGTAGAAACTGAATAAAATAGTGCTTCATCACCCTTTTAACATCCCCTTTTAACATGACGGGATTGCTACATATTTTGTTTTTGGCATACATTAAGATGAACCAATTTCCTGTTAATACATAGTTCACATTGTTGTATTTCTTACAAAAATATATAGTTCATCTCGACTTTCCTCCAGTCCCGGTCAGCTATGGCCTTCTTCAGGCGAGCGGATTCTAGGCTGAGCTCCTTAGACTTGTTCATAAGATAGTTTACCGCGGCCTCTCGATCACGAATCTGCTTACGATGGTAAGTTAGCGCACTCTCTTTGGATCTCTGCTCATTTCGGAGCCAGAAGACCTCTGCGGAACACAGGTCGGCGCCGATAGTCTATCAAGAAGAGGAAAAAAATGACAGGTCACTAAAGAAGCTTGCGAAAAACTACAAGTCAGAGAGGATCGGCCAAAAATCTTTTCTTTTATAAATTCAAAATTTTGGTTACAAAAAGCGATGACCAGTCCGCGTAAGGCAAATACAAGTCAAAAGAATAAGAAATTCCTAAAGTACTTTTTAGAGGGGGACGACACCTCTTCATCAACCGGATCGCCCCCGGCCTCCTCCAGACGACGGTCCTCCATCTCCTCCTCGTCCTCGCCGTCGGGCGTCGGCGGATGCACGGGAAGGTGCCACCCGTAGTGGAGACCCGAGCCTCTGGGTAGAGCTGCAAGAAGTGATCCTTGGACTTGGCGTAGGCTTCATCCTAAGCCTGCATCAAAGTGTCCACCAAGGTGTTGTTCAGCTCCTCAGCCTCCGCCTTGGCCTTAGCCCGAAAATGCGCCAGCTCGTTCGAGTGATGGTCTTGCAGCGAGGCCATCTGGGCTTGGAAAATCGCCTGGACTGACCGGGACTCCGTTTGCTCGTCTTTCAGACGAGTAGCCTCAAGAAAATATTTCTCGGCATTCTTCCTCTCGACAAGGACCTCCTTCTTCAGGCACTTGCGGAAGTGCTGCCCATGAAGCAACACCTGACCGAGAAAGATCAAGTTAGAAAAATCCCTAAATTCTAAACATAAAGCGAAGGCCAAACAATTATCAAAATTTGCATCTGAGCCCACTTCATGTAGACCGTCTCGGTCTCCACCGTCAGAGTCATCCGATCCCGCTCCGTGGCGAGATGCTCTACCACCTCCAGCGCCACCGGTCCCTCGGTCAGGGTGTCGCCGACCTTGAACCCCCAATCCGGGGCGTGCGGCTTCATGGCCTGCCTACCCACCATCTCCTCGACATTGGGACGAAGTGGCGCGAGCCCCTTTTCCAAGACAGCAGCCACATTCTTACTACCGGAGCTCACCCCCGGTTCCTTCATCGACCTCGACGAGTGGTGGTGCCTCTTCGTCCTCTCTGGGGACGGTTCCTTTGTCGACCCTGAGGCCGCCCCTTTATTGGGCCCTGCCACCAAGGCAACCTTCTTCTCATGATCGGCCCTCCTCTTGGTAGCCAATGCCACCAAGGCCTGTCGGTTATCGAGCTCCTTTTGCATCATCTCTACGAAAAGGAAAAAAGAAAAAATGTTAACACGAAAGCATAAAAATAAATAGATTAGAAACAAAAACATACTAGGGTTGGTTGGGCTCAGTTCGGCTCGGGAAAGATACAGCTCCGTGACACGCGGCCACCCTATGCTATGCCCTTCCACAATCTTCTTTACAGTCGCCCACTCTTTATCCGTCAAGTCCTACGCCTCGGGGGCTTATGGTTCGGCCTACTGAAATTCCAAACAGTTGGAATTTTCCAAAGTTTCTCACTCCGGACGATAAAGTACTTCTCCTTCCATCCTTTAATGGAGTCCGGGTGGCCGTGCATCACCTTCTTCTGAGGACGCGGCGAGATGTAAAAAATCCCCTCCATGTCTCCAAGCGAGCTCATCCCTAGGATGGCACGGAAGTACGTAAGCCTCGGTTTGATCCCCTTCTCCTGGCACTTCAGAATGAAGCAGACCAGGTGTTTCCACGAGTTGGGACCATACTGCATTGGGCTCAGCTCTCCCCACCTCAACACCCTCTCAATGAACGGGTGCTACGACAACCTCAATCCCGAGACAAAGGCGTCCTCGGAAAACATGCAGAAGCTCGAATCCAGCATTGCGGTTGGGCAAATTCCGGGGTTCGGCACCAGAAGTACGAATTCCTTCGGAATGAAGTAGGCCACCCTGAAGATAGGCAGGTAGTCCGCCCTCAAAGCACATTGGACGTTGTCCATCTTGATCATGGACCGACCCGAGTCTCGCAACAAGGAAGTAAATGCAAGAAGCCCCTCCACGTCGTCGAGATACATCCTGATCGACCCTGGATTTTTACTGGACAGAGGAGGAAACTTGAACCCAGGCTCAAATCCGTATTTATCTAGCTCACCCGGGCTATCGGAACGAATCCACTTCCTTTTCCTTCTACGAGGGCGAGGCTTCCTCTCTGGAGATGGGGTCGATAACGGGGGCAGAGGTAGAAAATCTGCTTCTTTCTCAGCTACCTCTCCCGCAGTTCCTCCTTCCCCTTCTCCCCGATCGTTGCCTCCCTCGGTCCCTCATTCGGACCCCTCATGGTCGTCCTCCTCAACAAACTCCTCTCCCTCGGGGCCTCCTTCCTCATGCTCACCCTCCTCAACAAACTCCTCTCCCTCGGGGCCTCCTTCCTCATGCTCGCCCTCTTCAACAAGCTCCTCTTCCGGCCGACGAATTCGTAAGGGGGGCACGTCATTAATCACGACACCCTCGCCTTTCCCGATCTTAAATCTGACTGGACCTCTTCCTTCACTTCAATGTCACCAAGAGACCAAGATGTAGATGCCGACTGGACTTCCTCCACGTCACGACCTGAAGAGCTTGCCTCGAAGTCGAACTGAGAACGCGACATTACGAAGCAAAAATACTAACCTGATATGCCGAAAAATGGGAAGATCACTGAAAAATGGTTGCCGACGGCTATGAAAGAAACTCCTATTGTCTAGAGATTGAATGCCAAGTGAAGAAACGAAGGGAATGGTGGGAGATTTATAATAGGGAAAGGGACTCCTCGAATTCTGCGAGAAGATCTGATCGTTGGATCATGATCATCAAGATCTAACGGCTACCAGGATCTGAAATGCTTCGATTCTTACGCCCATGACGTCAGCCTAGAGCGTAAAAATACCTCTTTATCCTGGCCCTATCAGCTGGTACAACAGCTCGGAACACGTGGCCAACAACTTGAGTACAACACCTTTTTCGACACCCAGGCTTTTCCAACAAGTTTTAGGGGTTCGACGCTTTGATGTAACCGTGAGCCACTCCAAGCTTCTCTACAAGGTTTGGGGCTCTATGCTCGGATGTCACCGCGAGACACTCCAAGCTTCTCCTACAATGTTTGGGGCTCGACAATCGGATGTCACCGCAAGCCACTCTAAGCTTCTCTACAAGGTATGGGGCTCGACCCTCGGATGTCACTGCGAGCCACCCCAAGCTTTTTCAACAAGTCTTGGGGCTCGGAGCTCGGATGTCACCGCGAGCCACACCAAACTTCTCCTACAAAGTTTGGGGCTCAACGCTCGGATGTCACCGCGAGCCACTCCAAGCTTCTCCTACAAGTGTGGGGCTCGACGCTCGGATGTAACCGCAAGCCACTTCAAGCTTCTCTACAAGGTTTGGGGCTTGATGTTCAGACGTCACCACGAGCCACTCCAAGCTTCTCCTACAAAGTTTGGGGCTCAACGCTCGGATGTCACCGCGAGCCACTCCAAGCTTCTCTACAAGGTTTGAGGCTCAACGCTCGGATGTCACCGCGAGCCACTCCAAGCTTTTCCAACAAGTCCTGGGGCTCGGAACTCAGATGTCACCGTGAGCCACTCCAAACTTTTCTACCAGATTTGGGGTTCGACGTTCAGATGTCACCGCAAGCCACTCCAAGCTTTTCTAACAAGTTTGGGGCTCGATGCTAGGATGCGGGCCACTCCAAGCTTCTCCTACAGGCGTGGGGCTCGATGCTCGGATGTCACTGCGAACCACTCCAACCTTCTCTACAAGGTTTGGGGCTCGACGCTCGGACTTCACCGCGAGCCACTCCAAGCTTCTCCTACAAAGTTTGGGGCTCGATGCTCGGATGTCACCGCAAGCCACTCCAAGCTTTTCCCACAAGTCTTGAGGCTCGGAGCTCGGATGTCACCGCGAGCCACACCAAACTTCTCCTACAAAGTTTAGGGCTCGATGTTCGGATGTCACCGCGAGCCACTCCAAGCTTCTCCTACAGGCGTGGGACTCGACGCTCAGATGTCACCGCAAGCCACTCCAAGCTAAGTTTGGGGCTCGACGCTCGGATGCCACTGCGAGCCACCCCACGCTTCTCTACAAGGTTTGGGGCTCAACGCTCGGATGTCACTGCAAGCCACTCCAAGCTTTTGCAACAAGTCTTGGGATTCGGAGCTCAGATGTCACCACAAGCCGCACAAAACTTCTCCTACGAAGTTTGGGGCTCAACGCTCGGATGTCACCGCGAGCCACTCCAAGCTTCTCTACCAGGTTTGGGACTCGACGCTCGGAAGTCACCGCGAGTCACTCCAAGCTTTTCCAACAAGTTTGGGGCTCGACGCTCGGATGTCACCGCGAGCCACTCCAAGCTTCTCTACAAGGTTTGGGGCTCGACGCTCGGACGTCACTGCAAGCCACTCCAAGCTTCTCCTACAAAGGTTGGATCTCGATGCTCGGATGTCACCGCGAGCCACTCCAAGCTTCTCTACAAATCTTGAGGCTCGGAGCTCAGATGTTACCGTGAGCCACCCCAAACTTTTCCTACAAAGTTTGGGGCTTGACGCTTGGATGTCACCGCGAGCCACTCCAAGCTTCTCTACCAGGTTTGGAGCTTGATGCTCGGATGTCACCGCGAGCAACTTTAAGCTTTTCCAATAAGTCTTGGGGCTCCGAGCTCGGATGTCACCGCAAGCCACACCAAACTTCTCCTACAAAGTTTGGGGCTCGACGTTCGGATGTCACTGCGAGCCACTCCAAGCTTCTCTACAAGGTTTGGCACTCGACGTTCGGATGTCACCGCGAGCCACTCAAAGCTTTTCCAACGAGTCTTGGGGCTCGGAGCTCGGATGTCACCGCGAGCCACACCAAACTTCTCCTACAAGGTTTGGGGCTCGATGCTTGGATGTCACCGCGGGCCACTCCAAGCTTCTCCACAAGGTTTGGGACTCGACGCTCGGATGTCACCGCGAGCCACTCCCAGCTTCTCTACATGGTTTGGGGCTCAACACTCGGATGTCACCACAAGCCACTCCAAGCCTCTCCTACAAAGTTTGGGGCTCGATGCTCGGATGTCCCCGTGAGCCACTCCGAGCCTCTCCTATAAAGTTTGGGACTCGATGCTCGGATGTCCCCGCGAGCCACTCTAAGCTTCTCCTATCAAGTTTGGGGCTCGACGCTCGGATGTCACCGCGAGCCACTCCAAGCTTCACCTACAAGCATAGGGGCTCATCTCCCGACCCTAGGCGCTCGGCTGAGCGAGCCCCCACTCTTTGGCTCTCGACGTCCCCATAACTTTTCCAACAAGTATGGGGCTCGTCTTCCGACCCTCAACGCTCGGCTAAGCGAGCCCCTACCTTCGGCTCTCAACGTCCCCATAAAATTTTTCAAAAAGTGTGGTGCTCGTCTTTTGACCCTCGATGCTCAGCTAAGCGAGCCCCTACCTTCGGCTCTCGACGTCCCCATAGCTTTTCCAACAAGCATGGGGGCTCGTCTCCCGACTCTAGGCGCTTGGATAAGCGAACCCCCACTCTTCGGCTCTCGACGTCCCCATAGCTTTTCCAATAAGCATGGGGGCTTGTTTCCCGACCCTAGGCGCTCGGCTAAGCGAGTCCCCACTCTTTGGCTCTCAACGCCCCTCATACCTTCAAAGGGATCCTCTTCATCTTACCTTGCTGGCCTCTCCAGGAAGATACGAACCATATTCTTCGCCATACACACCGCTCCGCTCTTCCTACAGAGGCAAATCACTCCTACACGGCTGGGTTAACCAGTCCTCCAGGAGTGGGGGCTCCTAATATGGGTTAGATGACGTGGCCCCTCCTGGGCCACCAGATCCCCTCAAAATCTGCTCTCCCCTGATCATCAGATCAACCCAGAGCCTCATGGGCTTTTGTCACGTCAGGCCCATGAGAAAACGTGTCCAAACCTGGCCCAACAGGATCTCAGACCCGTTTGCTCTGCCTATAAATACCAGACCCCCTCACCTACTGGCAAGGTAATCAATCTTTCTCCTCCAAAAACCCTAGCTACTGCTGCTTTTGAGTAGCTGACTAGATCGTCGGAGGGCCTGTCGCCAAGATCTCTTCCGGTGTCTTTAGGCATAGTGCAGGTACACAAGACCGAGTCGAGTCCCAAAGATCCGAGCCGAGCATCCGTCCTCCACCTCACTCCTGCTACTCCCGAGTCGTTCCCAGGAGAGGGTCGAACATATAGTCAGTACCGCAGCTTCCACTATACAAATTGAGAGGACTCACACCTGTTGCAGCTACACCCCAAAAACAAACTGCATCAGTTCATATTGATATAAATGTATATATGTGATAGGGATGCAAACGGATCGGATCGGATCAGAGCGGATATCAGTAATTCAATATTCATAAGTAATTCAATATTCAATCTTCCCTACCAGTGCTGGGTGCGTTCGGGATTTCAAGATGTCGTCCGGAGCTTTGGGAGGGTTATCGACATAGACAGAGGTACGATGGGTCACTCGAACATTGAGTTCGCTCGCATTCGCGTCGGACTAGTTAGTAAGCAAGACATCCCTTCTATGATTAGTGTAGACTTCGAAGAGGAAAGATTTGAAGTTAAAGTTATCACCGAAGTGAGAAAATCAGTGTCTTTCCGTGGGGAGTCGAGGAGAGATGAAGGAGAAGGCAATCAAGAGGTTGAAGACGACTGCGCTCCGTCGGATGTAGGGAGGCTCAATCCTATCCGTTCAATTGCGAGGACGAATGTAAACGCGCGTCAGCCTATCGATCAGATCAAGTTGAATCAAGGTCGTTCGATGCTTCAAACCCACACTACAGGCTCCACAGCGGATCCAAAGATGAATGTAGTTGACAGCGGCGAAGGATGGGCACGAGGAGACTACTACATGCAACGTCTCCTTAAATCCTGGGATTTTGAAACGAGACTTGACAATGGAGCGGCGCGAGGGACAGTTGGATGGGGACTGTTTCGCTGACAATGGGAAATTTTCAAAAGAGGAAGTTGAATGCTCTATCAGGCTGGCTTTAAAGGCGCTGATGTATTCCAAGGCCAATAATGGGCCTTCTGGGCCGCAGCTAAAAGCAGGGATTCAATTGGAAGGTGGACTTTCAAATAGGGAGGGTAGTGGGCTTAATTTAATAGAGGGTGTGAAGGACGTGGGGACCCAGCACGATCACATCTATGGTGAGGGGGAAAATTCGATTGCTGTTGCTGATCAGATGCTTTCCTCGCCGATTGATCACGTTCATTCAGAGGACGAGATGATAGGGGCACTAGACGGGATCAGAGAAGACAACTTCATATCAGAAACAGAGGTTGAAGCGGGAGAAAAAGAGAGTGTTCCAACAGAATTGGGAAGCACCGGAAAAAAAGTTGTAGAGCTTCCAAGAAAAAGCAAGAGACAACTTGACATGTGGGGGAAGGAGGGGCCGAGCGAGGAAGACCTTATTAGGGCCGCGGCTAAAGGAAAAGAACCTGCGTCTGCTTGTGGAGGTAACACTGTTGAGATTTTCTTAGTTTTAAATTTTCTTAATGACGAATTGCTTATATACTTTGCTAGTTTATACGGTTTGGACATGGGTAATACTAGGGAAGAACAAGATCAGAATGCCAATAGAATTAGACAGGATATCAAATGGGTCAAGACGTAGGTGATAGGTCCCTCACATAGAGAGTTGTAGATCGGGGTAATTATAGTTATTAATGTCATACATCTTTTGGAACGTGAGGGGTATGCGTCAAAAGGGTAAAAAGAGATTGATTAGTGACACCATTGGTAGATATAATCCATGCATTTGTGGGCTTCAAGAAACTAGGATTGAGAACCCAACTGCAGACGATTTTCAGAAACCCTTATGGGCAAAAAATTTCGAGTGGAGATTTAAAGCGGCAGTGGGTTATTCGGGTGGTATAGCATTATGGGTGGACAACACGTTGTTCAAAATAATAGATCACAAGATAGGTGATTTCTTGATTTCTGTTAGAATCAGAAGAAGAAGCGATGATTGGGAGCAAGTTGTTAGTTCGGTTTATGGACCGTACGACTCAAGGAAGAGAGGACGATTCTGGGAAGAGCTTAGAGAAATAAAGAATTATTGGACTGGACCGTGGGTTATAGGGGGTGACTTCAACATTACCAGATTCCTTAACGAACACAAAGAGAGGGGACCAAGCCGTGCTGATCAAGATAATTTCAATCTTATCATAGAAGAGTTAGAGTTAATGGAGATGGAACAGTCAGATAGGAAGTTTACCTGGTCTAATATGCAGTCTACCCCGATTTTTGCCAAGTTAGATAGAGTTCTGGTCTCCACAGATTGGGAGAATGCCTATCCATTGGCCAAGGTGAGGACAATTACGAGATATACATCGGATCACTTGCCGCTTCTTTTGAAGTGTGGAGAGGACTATGTTAAAAGACGGTACCCGTTCAGATTTGAGAAAGCTTGGATACTGTCAACAAATATTAGGCAGGTGATAGAGGAATCTTGGAAGGCGGGCACCACTGAGGTATCCGCGGTTGGAATATGGATTGAAAAGACGAGAAGGCTACGAAAGCATATCAAAGCTTAGGCTAAGAGAGAATTCGGGGGAGTCAAACTGAGAATGCAGGAGCTGGGCGCTAGAGTCGCTGAGCTCGAAGTGATTCAGGAGGGGAGGGAATTAGTGGAAATGGAGATCGACGAACTTCGCCAAAATAGACTCGAGATTCAAAATATAGGTGATAGGGAAGAGCAATACTGGAGGCAGAGATCAATGGTTCAATGGCTCAAAGAAGGGGACGCAAATACAAAATACTTCCATAAGGTGGCCAATGGAAGGAGGAGACAAAACCACATTGGTAGGTTACTGATAGATGGTTCCTGGACGGAGAATGAAGGATTAATTAGGCAGGAAATTGACAAAAGTTTTAAGGAGCTGTTCGGGAGAAGAAAGGAGTTCAGATGTAAGATGAGAACTGACATGTGGGGCTCATCCAGAATTGAGGGGAGTGATGGCATAGAGGGTATGTTCATGGAGGAGGAGGTTCTATTAGCAGTGAAGGCGCTGGGGCAAGACAAAGCTCCGGGTCCGGATGGATTTCCAATCTTCTTTTACAGACTTTATTGGGAGATCATCAAGACAGATCTTATGAACATCTTCTACGAATTACACCAGGGAGTGGTAGAACTAGATAGATTGAACTATGCTAATGTGGTACTAATCCCCAAAAAGAAAGAGGCGCTAGGGGTAGAGGATCTAAGGCCGATTAGTCTGCTGAACGGATCCTTCAAGATCGTTACGAAAGTACTTGCGCAAAGATTATCTCCACTAATGGAGGAGATAGTGGGCGAATCACAGAGCGGTTTTATCAGGGGTAGAGACATCATGGATAGTGTGGCCTCGGCTCATGAAATTGTGTATAGAGGTTACAAGGACAAAGCAAATGGATTTCTACTAAAAATAGATTTCCAGAAAGTCTATGACTTGCTAGAGTGGGATTGCGTCGATGAGGCACTTAAGCTTAAAGGATTTGGCAATATATGGCGCACATGGATTATGATATGTGTGCGAGAGGGGAAGTCCTTCATACAGGTCAACGGTCAACTAGGGAAAGAAATCAAATGCAGGAGGGGGCTTAGGCAGGGAGACCCGTTGTCCTCGTTACTTTTTGCCATCGTGGCAGATGGATTGGCCGAAATGATAGGCAGAGGGAGGGAGCAGGGGTCCATCCAGGGTATCAAAGCTAGGGGGATCCCCCAAACAGTATCGATTCTGCAATATGCTGACGATACCCTTTTGTTCGGTGCAGCAACAGATAAAGAAATGAAGGCCATTAGTATGGTACTTCAGTGCTTTGGGCTATGGTCACGGATGACTGTAAACCCCGCGAAGACCGCTGTTCTTCCGATTAGCAGTCAAATTTCCATTCCAATCGACGACATCAAGAGCTTTTTTGGTTGCGAAGCAGGGCACTACCCCATGGTGTATCTTGGAGTCTCGATAAGACCAGGAAAGCTACAAAGAGAGGATTGGCAGCCATTGATAGATAAAATTGATAAAAAGCTGTCCGGATGGAAGGGACGACTACTTACGTTAGGAGGAAGAATCACACTCTTAAACTCAGTTCTTAGTAGTCTCCCGACTTATCTAATGTCTGTTTTCGAACTTCCACAGTGGGTTACCCAGAAGATCGATAGAGCGCGAAGGAGATTCCTTTGGAAAGGAACAGAGGAATCAAATAAAGGGCTACCACTTGTCAATTGGGGTAGAGTGTGCAAAAGAAAGGAATATGTAGGTCTAGGTATTCTGAACATAAGGGATATGAACAGAGCATTGCTGAGCAAATGGTAGTGGAAAATGAAGAAACGAAAGAATAACTGGTGGTGTAAATCATTTGCTAGATATAGATGGAGGAAATCAGGTCGTTTCGGAGGGAAAACCATTTTCGGCAAGTCCTCACAAATATGGAAAGGAGTGGCAAAGCAAGGGGTCTTGTACAACTCAAACACTAGATGCAGAGTTGGAAGTGGAAAGGATACTAGATTCTGGCAAGATAAATGGTGTGGAGACAGGAGTCTGATTAACCTATTCCCAGCAGCGGCAGATGCTACAATTAATAAGGACACGATGGTGGCAGACGTATGGCAGAATCAGAGACTAAAGATGGTTGTTAAAGGAAATTTATCCACTGGCGCAGTGGCTGAACTGACGGAACTTAACTTGTTTATTAGGGCTGAAGGACAGTTCATCAACGAGGAAGAGGACAGTAGGGACTGGATGCTACAATCCTCAGGGGAATTCTCAGTAGCTTCAATGTATAGGCGTATCAACGACGGGGGTATGTGTTGCAAGAATGCGAAGATTATTTGGAAGCTATGGGTGCCTCTGAGGGTTAAAGTTTTCGCTTGGCTAATAATGAACGATGCCATTCTATCAAAGGTTAATCTTCGCAAAAGGAATATACAAGTGGAGGTCAAATGCGAGGCATGCTTGACGGAAGACGAAGATACAAACCATATTTTATTATCTTGTATTAAGGCTAAACTAGCTTGGGAGATAGTCAGTATTGGTTTTGGGTTGGTAGAGAGCCCGGAGTCTAGTTTAGATGTCTGGGGTCGGTGGTGGGTAGATCTAGTCAGAAAGGAAGATAGAGAGGCATGGGGGGTGATGACAACAGCCACAATGTGGTGTTTGTGGTTAAATAGAAATGATTTATGCTTTCGAAAAAACTAGCTGTTCACTTTCAACTATCATGCATAAAATTTTATCTGTCTCATGATTGGACAGGAAATAGGGGGCCAATAAAAAGGCTACGCATGGAAGAGGAAGAATAGAAGGGTCAGGATGCGACAGAGCAAAGGATAGGACCTTTGACCAAACTCAGGAGGTCTGGGGAGCAGCGGTTTCGAGGTGGCTTAGTACCACTAGAGGGGTCATGAGATAGTAACCCTTGTATCTTTATTTGCTTTGTTTATTTTCGATCATCGATGTATTTTGGATGTTGGATGTTGGATGTTACTGATTTCGACTTATGTAAATAGTACTACTGTGTTTCTTTAATTCCGTATTAATGAAACGATGACAGGGTCATCTTTTTATCAAAAAATAATAATAATAATAATAATAATATTCATAAGGTATATATTGCCGGATTCTTGGATGCTTCTGAAAGACTACCATCTATATATACTATTGTATATGTCATAGAAACATATCACAACTATTATGTATCGAACGACCAGATGAGGCTGTCATCAAGAAAAAAATATACTCCAAGTGCATTGAATATAAGTATATCTTAGATGAGAACTAGATGAGGCTGTCATCGCGAAAAAAAATAAAAAATAATGTTCATTGAATATAAGTATATCTTTTGGACAGCCACATGGAACACACAGGAAGCGAAAATTAGTCCTAATTGTTTCAATTATTTTTATTCATTGACCACCATCACAAAAGTCATAATTAAGGCCGGCATATTATTTTATGATCAATTAATCACTTTTGACATAGTCACAACAAAGGACAAAGGATAAGACCTGAGTCTATAGAGAAGTCAATCATCAAAGAACACTTTGGATTCGCTGGAGCTTAATTGCTAATGCAAAGAGAAAAAGATGAACGAGACACAATATAGTACTAGAAGTTTGACAATTCAACTACTAGTTGCTGACTTTTAGCCTAAAGCTAAAAAGAGGAACATGACTTTGACACTTGTCTTAGTGGATGTCAGCTTTGACAGGTACCTCAAAGTTTTGTCAGTATATCCAGTACAGATTAACAAGTTATAGACTTAACTATTAATGACAGTTCATCGAATAGAATTACTTGGTTTATACTCATTACTCAACTGCTCTTTGTAAGAAGAATCATTCAATTATCCAAGAAATACACACCTGATTAGTAACTCCGTGTTGGAAATCATATACTGAACCAAACTGCTATCACCAGCTATCGCATGAAAACTTTCTCTATCAACTCAGTTACAAACCTGGATAATGTCGAGGTAAATGAGAATATACTTTGGTTTCAGTAGAAACAACTAGGGAGAAGCAAAAGGATTTGAAGAATAGACTCCGCACCTCCCATTAAAAATACAACTTAGAGCATGCACTGCGAGATAACTGTGAATTCACCATCAACTGAAGTAGCTGCTCTATGTTGAGGGAAGCATTACAGAAATTCTTCAGGGATTTGACCAACCATAGAAGTTCTTGTATTCCACACCAGAGGCCTCTGCTTTCCTCTTCTTCGTGGAGCCATTTGAACCGAGGGCATTGTCACCTAATGCGTCCGTAGTTGTGTTTCTTAATTTGAAATACTTGCCAACTCCACCACCCATCGCGGCAGGCCCAGTTGCTCCTGTGCCTGAATTGCTAAACCACGAACCGATTTTATCCTGGAATGTATAATAAGTTAGCACAAATGCCATTATCGCTATCACTATTTAATAATCTTTTTCTTTTTGGGTCAGGTGCGACGTCTATACTCGTTGCGAGGTTGCGGTGAGAGTAATCGAGGGTGAAGCGCGGGGATGAGAATGATAACTCAATCTTGACATGGAATTGTCAGATTGGTGGAGTGCCTGCGGAGTCTCTAATATGGTACTTACGCTTGTCGTTTGGATCACTGGCGACGAAGGAGAACGTACGATAGTTGGAGAGGATAAACGGCTTACAAGTGAGGGACTGAGTGAGAGGGTGAGCCCAAATTGGCACGAGAAAGTTGTTTAGGCAAGGGTGGCCGATCAGTAGGACTAGATTTCGTTGTATTTTTTGGTTATTGGTTGGGGTGTATGAGTTTCAGAACTCAGTCTGTTGGCATCTGAACTTCATAAGTCTTATTTTTTGTTGTATGTTTTGTTAAATTCTCTTTAATGAAATACGGGGGTGAAGGGGTTTACCCACCGTTTAGCGATACACACACACACAAAAAAAAAAAAAAAAAAAGGGTCGGCTTAAGGGTGGCAAATGGCCCAAACCTGGCCCAGTAGGATCGACTATGCCCTTCTTGATCAGCAGCAGGTTTAAAAACCATTTACAGAAGTGGCCAGGGATTGGATGGACTCTACATTTGAGGTCAAAGTATACGGAATGGATTAGGCCCAAGTATTTAGACTTAACATGCCTAAATTTATGGATTAATGTATCTATGTCCATATCTGGGCCAGATTTGTGCTGGGCATTACTTTTTGAGGAATAAACATAATATTTGCTGGGTTTGGATTAAAATATTTACGCCTCAACAGGCAAAATTTAATATATGCATGTAATTCATGCGTGGATTTAAATTTAAATTTACAGGTTGTATAAATACAATTGATATGAGTATTTCCAAAATTTTGAAGTAATAATCTCCATTAAATTAACATCACTTAAGTACTTTTTTTTGGCTAAATAATATCATGTAACTAATACTTTTGTATGTAATGTTGTTGTATAGTAAGGTCATTATATATTGAAAAGTATCCAAGTAGTTTGGGCCCAGACCCACCTATTGTCCGTCTAATTGCACAACTTTAGGCCTGATGAAAAAAATAGCAGGGATTGAACTCATAGAAAGATACGGATTTGAACTTAGTCTATATGAGGCCAGCCCACTGCCACCCCTAGCTCAGCAACATGGAAAATTTTGTCATTAAATCTTAAGTTTGTTTCAAACTAAATGGCAATCAAACTACTGACAATCAAACAAAATATTACTTGTCGTAAATTCATGAAGTCTACTTTGCAGGTATGCCACCTTATTTGTTATGCAATTTAAGCTTGCACAAGCACAAAATAAGCCTCTTTAAGTTCACCTAGTAAGCCTCTTTTAAGTATAAAAGAGAATGGACAAAGTGATCGAGGCTCAGGATGTGGTCTATGCCAGGGCGATCCGACATGTCAAGCACTTTCATTCGAAGCTGGACCTGGGCAGCTTTCATTATGATCCGGTCGTGCCTGAGCACCCGCTGACCCCCGGGGGTGGAGACGACGCTGCGGACGACGAGCCCTACCCTGAGAAGTAGGCCGAGGAAGAGGTGGGCCAGAAGTAGCCATCATTGTTTCTTTCCATGTTTCATTTTTTTGTAACAACCGAAAGTGGACTGGCCAACGCACCTTTTATAAAATTACATTTTTGAGCAATGAAAAGCGTTTTTGGCCGAACCTCTTGACTTGATGAATTTCTGGCCTGATTTTTTAGCCAAGCGTTTTTGGCTCGGAGTGATATTTCTCTATCCTTTGGCAGATGACAGTGATCCCGGCGGGGGACCTATGTGGCTCTGAGGCGAACCAATTGAAAGGTAGGATCTCGGCGATGGAGTTCGCATTGGCTCGATACCATAAGGAGGCTCGCGATCGTGAGGCCGCCGTTAAGTACTTCATGGACAAGTTCAAGGGGCTCAGAGTAGAGCTGGTGCGGTTCAAGAAGCTGTTATCTGACCGTGACCTAGACCCCACTGGAGCTCCGTTTTCGATGGCCTATCCTGGTTTGGGACCGAGTTGGAAGCGACCCCTCCCCTAGTTCCGTTAATCTGCCGGTTCTGGATTACGCGCCGCATATCGGTTGCAACAGAGTGTGAAGCGCCTGGCCCGGGTCCGGCAGCGCCATTGGCTCACGGTTGGTTTAAGCCCTGGGCGTCCATGTGGCTTTGAAGGAGAGGAGGGTCTGGACGGCGTTTAGAAGTGACAACCCTTTTGACTTTGAGGGCCATTGAAGAGGCTGGGTTCGAGGGGGTGTTTCTCAGGCAAGACTAGGCCTATGTAGGTGTCGCGCGGGTTCCCACAGACAGCGTTAACCTGATGCTGTTTGTTTTTGGGGTGTGGGGGCAACGGGTGTGAGTTCTTGTAATTTGTGAAGCGGAAGGCATGACACTGATGTTTCTTTGATTCCCGGTTGTAGGACCCACTTAGGAATAGTGGGGGGTAGGTTGAGGCTCGTAGCTCGGCTCGAATGTTGGGAGCTCGGCTCAGACTCTTGTACCTGCACAATGCCTAGAGACTCCGGAAGAGTTCCCGGAGACAGACCCTCCGACGATCTAGTAAGTCACTGAGAAAGCAACAGTAGCTAGGGTTCAGGTGGAGAAAGATTGATTACCTTTGAAAGTGAGGAGGGGGTCTGGTATTTATAGGCATGGCTAAACGGGTCTGGGGTCCTAACGAACCGGGTCAGACCCGTTTGGCTGTGGACTGCAATTGGCAGAAACTCGTTGAACTTGTTGACCTGATGATCACGGGAGAATGTAATCTGAGGAGATCTGATAGCCCTGATTGGGTCACGTCATCTATACCACATCATTTTTCAGTTTTGTTTACTTTTTTGTTTTCTTCTTCTTTTCGTGCTGTTGATAGGTTTACTTATCACCAATTATGCGGATTTACATGGCTTCAAAACAATGATTTTAGAAAAAGGTAAATTGCATGTGATGTTTAAGTAAAACTGATATTTTGATCGGACAATAATAAATAATATAATCTACTTTCCCTATTATTATTTTATTAACTCTCATAATTATATATAAAAATTATAATAAGTTTGTGAAATCTAAGTTGAGTGTCTCCTAAATCACAAATCACACTAGGTGTACATTTGAAAGTTACCAGAAGAGTAACCACCGCAAGTGGCCTAGTGGTAAGAGCGATGGGACTTGGAGTGTGCTCCTCCAAGGTCCCAGGTTCGAGCCCTATGGTTCCCATAGATGGGGATTAAATACCTCTGCGTGGCCAGTGACCTCTATCCAAAGGATAGTGCAAAAAACCCTCTGTTCAGGGAGCCTTGCCACGGGACTGGGAGGGAGATGGATACCCAGTATAATCAAAAAAAAAAAGTTACCAGAAGAGTCACATTGATTTTGAAATCACCTGTGAGGCTGTGATTTGCATTTGAAAAATAATGATTTTGAAATAACACCATGTTTTTGAAATCTCTTCCTGCTAACAACCCCTTGAGAAATTCTGACTTTAAATGTTTATCAAAGATTTTGTGAGCTACATAGGATACGTCGCTTTTTGGCATATTTTTGGGCTATAATACACAATTTTTTTTTGCCAATTTTAAGAAATTTCGGATGTCATTGTTTAGGCCAAATTTTGTGGAAAACACTATTTTGGCTAATATGGAGAAATTCTTAATGGCTCACAAACTCTATTATTTTTTGCTATCTATATAATAAAACACAAAGAAAGCTATCAAGTTGTTCTCCTTCAATTTCCCAAAAAATCAAAGGTCCAGATCTAACCTCACAAAATATATCCCCCCCCCCCCCCCCCCAAAGTTTCCCCCCAAAAATCAAAATCAAATCCCCCACCCAAAACAACTCCTATATTTATTTTTTAAAAAAAAAATTCTCTCTCTCTCTTACTCCCTCTTCTATTCAACAAATTAAGAAAATAAAATTTTTAAAATTTTTTTAAAAATTAAAAAACTAAAAAATTTAAAATTTAAAAACTTTTAAAATAATTCAAAAAAAAATAAAATCATATAATTTGTTTTTTGTAGGACCCCAAAAGTTTCTCATATAATATGTTTGCTGCTTCAATTAATTTACTCGACCTCCAAAACTATTTTATATGATCAAAGAAGGTGCACCGTTCCGAAGATGTGCCGTAGGCGCGTGTCAACGGGCAAACCTAGTGATTCAATATCTCATGAAAACTACAAAAAAATCATGTGGGCTAGTCCACAGTTGATCTACAGTTTTTCTTGTTTTCGGAATATTCTACATTTTACTATTTTAGCAAAATTTTACTGATTAGTCCAAGATTTTCAACTAATTTTGTGAAATTCTAAATTTCGTAGTTTGGGACGGATTTTGTGGATTATAGACAAACTAAACCTTCCAAATTAAGCTGATGCATAGTCATATCTTACGATGCACTCTAAGCACCACTACATGCATGCAATCTAATTATGTTATTTGATGCATGTAGCCTAAAAATACTTGGTAAGGTAATAAATGAGCTGATCCCTACCGTAAAATAGCGGTAGAGGCAAGCGCGTTGACTTTTGAGATTGTCGATGAGGTCATCGGGAATTTTACGGTTTCGATTAGAATTAGACGAAGAAGCAACAATTGGACTCAGACGGTTTCAAGTGTCTATGGGTCGTATGACAGTAGACTGCGTAGAGAGTTCTGGTCGGAATTAAGCTTCATCAGGAATAAATGGGGCGGAGCCTGTATCATAGGCGGAGATTTTAACCTAACTAGATTCTAAGATGAGCATAGAGGTAGAGGCCATAGTCAGGCTGAGCAAGACTCCTTCAATGAGACGATAGATGTCTTAGAATTTTTGGAATTAGAGATGGTCGACAGGAAATTCACTTGGTCGAACATGCAGCGTAATCCGACATTAGCAAAGCTTGATCGAGTGCTGGTGTCGTCTGATTGGGAGAATGCTCATCCTTTAGCAAAGGTCAAAACGGCTCTTCGATACACCTCGGACCACCTGCCCCTGGTGATCGACTGTGGATTAAGCGGCAAGAAGAAATTCTTCAGCTTCAAATTTGAGAAAGCATGGACATTGTGTGAGGATACTCGTCAGCTTATCGCCGAATCATGGAATGCAAGCACATCACAGGCGTCTGCTGTCGGTATTTGGGTTGAAAAGACTAGGCGTCTAAGAAGGCAATTAAAATCTTGGGGTAGAGAAAAATCGCGCAACATCAGTCTTCAAAGAGAGGAACTAGCTATAAGAATCGCTAATCTGGAAGCCGTGCAAGAAGATAGAGATCTTCAGGAGGTAGAGAAAGACGAACTGGCTAATAAAAGATTGGAGCTGCAGCAGATAGCTAAGATGGAAGAAATCTATTGATAACGGAGAGCAAGGATTCAATGGCTTAGAGAAGGAGATGCTAACACAAAATACTTTCACAAAGTGGCTAACGGAAGGCGTAGACATAACCACATCACGGGCATTTCGGTTAATGGGTCCTGGACTGAAAACGAAGACCTGGTAATGGAGCACCTAGACGGGGTCTTTCATGACTTACTTGGTCGTAATCAGGGGGGTAGATGTTCTCTGTCCCAGGATATGTAGAGCTCCTCCAGATTAGATGGGAGCGAGGGTATCGAAGGGAGTTTCGATGAAACTGAAGTTTTAGACGCTATTAAAAGTCTAGGCCAGGACAAGGCGCCAGGTCCGGACGGCCTGCCCATTTTCTTCTACTTATCTTATTGGAGCATCATCAAAGAGGACCTGATGAACATCTTCCACGAGGTCTATGAAGGAAAGGCTAATTTGGATAGGATTAATTATGCTACCATCATCCTTGTCCCTAAGAAAAGTGAAGTTGTCTCGCATGAAGACCTCAGACCGATAAGTTTGTTGAACGGGTCGTTCAAAATCATCACAAAAGTATTGGCTCAAAGACTTGCCCCGCATCTCAACGAGATTATCGCACCATGGCAAAGCGGGTTCATTAGGGGAAGGGATATCATGGATAGCATCGCCTCCGCCCACGAGATTGTTTACAGAGGTCACAGAACCAAAGCGGAAGGCTTCATCCTTAAGCTAGATTTTCAGAAGGCCTACGATTCTGTATCCTGGGATTGCATGGAGGAAGTCCTTGCTCTTAAGGGCTTTGGCACTAAATGGCGGTCATGGATGAGCAAGTGTATTCGAGGAGGCAAATCGGCCATCCAGGTTAACGGATGGTAGGGAAAAGAGATTTTATGTAAGAGAGGCATGCGGTAAGGGGATCCCCTGTCGTCCCTTCTCTTCGCTATCGTTGCAGATGGACTTGCAGAAATGTTAAGAAGAGCTATGGAAGGCAACTCAATCAAAGGGATTCAGATCAAGGGAATTGCTAATCCAATGTCGATCCTTCAATATGCTGACAACACTATTCTGTTCGGAAAAGCCACGGTGGAAGAAGCAGTGGCCATGAAGGCGGTGATGGCCTGCTTCCAAGGATGGTCTGGTCCCAAAGTCAACTCGTTTAAGACTAGCATTATTCCGATGTCGGCCCTTCCTCCTAATCCGCTTAATCCGCTTAAGGAAATCTCGGATATCTTGGACTGCAAAATTAGTGATTATCCCATTAAATACCTGGGCACCCCGATAAGGCCAGGAGCACTCTTGAGGGAGGATTGGAGCCCTCTCATCGCAAAGATCCAAAAGAAGCTAGCTGGGTGGCAGAGTCGCTTCCTTTCACTCGGAGGAAGGATCATTCTGTTAAATTCGGTCATCAGTGCGATCCCGTTTTATCTTATGTCAATATACGAACTCCCTAAGTGGGTCATCAACAGTATCGACAAACTTAGACAAAGATTTTTATGGAAAGGATCGGACGAGGGGAACAAAGGGTTCAACCTTGTTAATTGGGGAAGAGCTTGCAAGAGAAGGGAATACGGGAGCCTGGGTATCATGAATCTTCATGACATGAACAAAGCCCTGCTCAGCAAGTGGTGGTGGAAGATCACTAATAATCACAAAGGTTGGTGGAGTTACTCTTTTGTTCAATTCCGGAAGAGACGCAAATTTCGATTCGGGGGAAAAAGCCCGTCGGCTAAAGTCTCGATTATGTGGAAAGGAATAGCTAAGCAAGGAGAGATATTCTATTCCAATACGAGATGCAAAGTAGGAAACGAGTTGAACACCAGGTTCTGGAAGGACAAATGGTGTGGTTTGACTACACTTCAAAATCAATTCCCATTGGCTGCAGAAGCAACAACGAACTTAGACCTATTAGTGGCAGACGTGTGGAAAAGGGGAAAGCTCAACTTTATAGTGTCCCAGAATATTAGTCCGGAGAGTTTGGTTCAATTCGAAGCTTTAAACAACCTAATTTTGCAAGTAGAGGGGCTAGGAAATCGGTCAGAAGATGAGAGATGGTGGGACAGAGACAACTCAAAACTTTTCTTGGTTTCATCCATGTATAGTTGGATCAATGACGGAGGAACTAGATGTCAAGCATAATCTGTCATATGGGGTGCACATGTGCCGTTCAGGGTCAAAGTTTTCTGTTGGCTGGCCAATAAAAATGTGATTCTGTCGAAAGACAACCTTAGGTCGAGAGGCATGCAGATTGACATGACCTGTGGGAGGTGCTCCTATGTGGTAGAAGACGTGCATCACATTCTTTTTAATTGCCCCAGAGCTAGACTTACCTGGGAAATTGTGAGTAGGGGGTTTGGGTGTCATCGGGTACCCAACTCTACCACGGAAATTTGGGGGTCATTTAGAGATGCTTACATTAAACTAGAAGATAGAAGGGCTTGGGATATAGCAATTGCAGCTTTACTTTGGAATTTATGGCTAGAAAGAAATGATTTAGTGTTTCGCAATGCTTCGTACAGATTTCCACACTTTATGCATAAAATATATCTTTTGATCCATGATTGGGCAGGTGCACAGGAGGCGGCAATGAGGAGCAAGACCTCAGAAGGAGAGTAGGTAGGTTGGGATGGTAGCGTAACTCCATGCAATTTCGCGCTTGTTGGGGATCGCTGTCAGGATTTTGGGGGATTTTGGACCCAGGCCAGCTTCGGTGTTTTATGCTGCCTTTGGGATTTGGCTGCTTTAGTAGCTTTCGTTGCTTATGTTGTTTATGTTGTTGCTTTCTTTTCGTTACTCTTATGTAATTTTCAGTCCTTGTCCTACTATGTTTCCTTAACCTTTCATTAATGAAACGATGGCATCGCCCATCTTTTATCAACAAAAAAAAATCTGCCTACCAAATTGGTTACAGCTACCACGCTCAATTTTTGTGAGAAAATTTCTATATTGTGCATGATCATGTATAAGACCATTATTGTCAACTACTCGGCCAAAGTAGGTTTGCAGCGATCTTACTTGGCTCACATACTAATGAATCTACAATTTACATAAGCATTTAGCTAAATATTACAGCCAATATTCATAGATGGGCTCACATTTTGCAGTAAAATATTATATAAGGAGGAACATATTCATAGATTGACCATTCGATATTCATGGACTAACCACGGGCTATGCACGTGCTTATGGTTCACAAACTCTATTAATACTCTACTATAATTTCATTTTGGGATTATAAATGAATATGATTTAAAGCTTCTATCACCTCCTTCTTCCTCCTCCTCGTTCTACTTCTTCCATGTTCTGTTCTTCTTCCTTTTTGTGTTTGAACCATGGTTGTCATTACTGGCGTCATTAGAAGTTACGATGATCCATCGCTCAATCGGATCAGGGTCGTAACAATGATATCAGAGCCCAATCCTTTCCCTCCGCTGCCATCTTTGAACTCGCCTCCGATGTCCACCAATGCAAATCCCTTTTATCTTCGTCTTCAACCTCAGAAACCCTCAAACCCCCTAAATCCCCAAAAACCACAGTCAGGTCATTCCGCCTCGCTGCGGGCCCCGCCACCATCCCCGAACCAATCATCCTCAAAACCCACAAATCCAAACTTCATCCATCGACAATGTCGACATTCGTTGGCATCCTCGTCTCTGACCCCTGGCTCCAGAACCAATTCAACCCAAGTTGAGCTCTGCAACCTCAAAAACCACTTCGTCTCCATCTCAGCCTCCTCCCTCAGACTCGTCGATCTCACCTCCCCAATCCCCTCCCTCAAAATCTCCGACGTCGACATCTTCGCCCTCCCAGATCCTCACCAGCCTCTTGACTCCGAGCTCTTCGACTTCCACAGCAACAGCCCTTCCACTCTGTTCTCCATTCCCGCAACTCTCCCCTTCATTGTTTGGCGACTCACCATGTGTTTGATGAAATCCCCAAGAGAACCAGGAAGTGAACTCCTCAAACTTCAACCCTATTTCCTCAAGCTGCAACTGCTCACCATGTATTCGACCAAATGCTCTTTCAATTCCATCAACCCAAATCATTCATGAACCTATGCTAGAGTACTATTGCAATCTTTGTCTTGCTAATTGTACCTCCAAATGGTACCAATGCAATACTTTGCGAGATTATAATTTGTGCTTCAGTTGTTTTACTCTTGAATAATTGGAGTGGAGGTTGACTCCATTAAACTTCAATTATATAGAGGATGATGAGAGGAAATTTGATGCGCTAGAATATTGGTGCAATCGTTGTTTTGCTAATTGTACCGACGAGCACTACCGCTGTAATGAATTCCTCAGCTACCACTTGTGCCCCACTTGTTTGACTAATAGAGAATTTGAATTGGGTTAGACTTCGATAGACCTTCTTATAAAGACGTTGGGTAGTCAAGGAGTTTTGCCTACTCAAGTTGATGTTGTTGAGGAAGAGGATAGGGGAGTTGAGATTGAAGAAGAAGACTTCGGAGAGATTGAAGGCCATAGGGAAATGCAACCCATTGAGAAGATCAAAGATAACGAGGATAGCACACTTCTTGAGAAGAACGACAACTTCCATGAAGAAGCATTTGCCTTGGATTATATGTACAGTGCAAAATGTTTTAAAAATAGTGTAACACCCCGCAAAATTGGAAATGACAATTTTGCCCATGTGTGTTATACACATGTATTTTGTACCGTTACTGATAATATTTGTAACGTGTTTTTATTACGTATTGTGATTTCTGAATATCTATGCATTCCTCGTATATTTTATCCTATTTAAATCAACTAAAATATTAAATTTCAATCTCTGCATTTTTACGTGCTATTGATGCACGTATCGATTATGTGTTTCCACCGCTACGTGTAATATTCTCGATGTGTTTAAATTATTTATTTTATGTATTCAAATCCATTTTTATAAAACAAAAAATTTTTTCCCCTATTTTGATTAAAATAGTTTCGTACGTATAATGCACGTGTTTTCTACGCACGTAACAATTTCGTCGTGGAATATATAACATTAATAAATATATTTTCTTATATTGTATTTTTTTATTATCTTTAACATTTTTCTGTTGATAACGTCGAATTTCGTATTTTTGATATTTTACCTGCGACGCACGTATTTGTTTCGATGCGTGTATTTGGGCGTATTCTTTCTCAAAATAAATTTCATAAAATCTGTGGGCATTTATTTTATTTATGCATGAAGCATTAATTTTTTTTTAATTAAGCTATTTGTACATGCATATTATGTATATATATAAATGCCTATGCACACCTATACCCCTTCCCTTCCACTGTCTACATCCGAAAGCCACTAACTCCCATCCATCATGTCCCCCCTTCCACTGATCGCCTACCTACCACAACTATACCTATATCATATAATCATTTGTACATATATATATCTATGTATAGATAGTCAAATATATATGCACACTTGAAGTTGGAGTGCTTGGCCGATTTGGAAGATGAGGAGGGGCTGGTCGGTTTGGGATGTGAGAGGCCGGGGGGGTTAGAGAGTTGAAGAGTTGGAGGAGTTAGGAAAGTGAAGAATTGAGTAATTTATTAGGTAGAGAAATTTGCAATTTAGACCTTCACTTTGTACTATAAATACACCACCATTCTTATTCACATTTCACACATAAACTAAACAAATTAAAGAGAGGAAAAAAAGAAAGAGAGAAAGAGAGTGTTCTTGTGTATTGGAGGCTTGTTGGAGAGCTCTTGCTATGAGGAGAAGGACAAGGAGTTGCTTGTTGGAGCTAGGAGCTAGGAGTTGTGTTCCATCATTCTTGATTGTTTATTCTTCATTAGAGGTCGGTGGTCTTTATACTTTCTAATTCACAGGTTGAGCATGCTAGAATATGACATTAGTAATGTAGATCAAATTGATGTGATGTGGGAAATCTTGTATTTTCTAAATATAAGACATTCATGCCAGAAATGATTAATGAGTAGTATAAATTAAATTTGAACAAATCCATGCTATGTTGTTGTGCCATGAATTGAAGAAATTTTGTTATGAAATTAATTATCATCATGTTAGAAATGAACAAATATGCATGTTAATGTAAATTGTATGAAAATTGTATATTTTTCCTTATGATTAAAAATGAAATTTTGTGAAGTTAAATTGTTATACAGAGAATCATTTTAATTGATTGCAAGAGATAAACAAATTGCTAGTTTGATTAAATTGAAGGCAGACAATTCATGTTCATAAAAGAGAATAAATAAATTTGAAATTTAGATGTTTTGTCTAGAATATGAATTATAAAATTGTGAGTTACTGTTAGAAAAGTAAACTCAGTATAGATGAACAAATTACAGTCTAATGAAAGATCAGATCAAATGAAAAATCGAGTTTGTGAAGATAATTGAATAACAGAAAGATTGAACAAAAGCCTATTAATATAACTCTATATCAGAAATCACACTTGGAATTATTGGCTAAGTCGGTGCACCATAGGTCATTACTGATCTTGGGTTCGAAACTTGTTATACCCACTTTATTTTGTTTCCATTCAATTAAATCTGAAACCCGAAATCAATATTTAAGGTTTTCGTTATGGCTTGTTGATGCCAAGTCCACTTGGACTTTCTGGCTAGCGTAATGGGCTTTGGGCGGTCACTGTTGGTCGGGGTTGCCTGGGTTCGAAACCCGACCTCAACAATTTTTTTTGATTTTGTGAATTTTTTTAGTGAGTTTTCATGAAAGGAAAATTTGGAAAAAATATCAAATATTCCTATAAATTGATATAGAATTTATTAAAATTAGTTTCATAATTTTTCATGTATATTTTGATAAATTAAAAGAGGATATGAGATAGAGAATGAGTTGATAACTTCAAAATTATTCCTTTAAGAGTGTGACAATTATTTCTTTTAAAAGAAGAGTAAAATATTGTTGTGTAAATTGATTTGTCTTGAAGAAAATTATATACTTATGTTAAGTAAGAAATACTTGATATGATTAAGTTGTTAACGAGATTGAAATTTATTATGAGTTTATGAAAAGAATTATTGCTTTTGAAAGATTATGAATAAATGAAATCATGAAGAATACTAAGATAAGACATTGATTAAATTGTGAATAAGTTGAAGATAAGAATATTTTAAGTTTGATACATGATTATTGAAAAGTATGAGTACCCATGGATTCTTGTACATGAAAGATTGTGATCTAGAGTTTAGTGAGACCTCGGGTACCGGCATTGTTGAACTAAAAGAATTGAGTTTTATTTTTGAGATTGGCCATGGAGCTATCTCGGTATTTATGATTAAGTCCGGTAGGGGGTAAAACTAACTCTAGGTATAATAATTTATTCATGTCTTGAACTTAAGAACTAGGCACTAAGAGAAGATATAGTAGACCTGGGCAAACGTAAGTGGGGCACTCTATATAGTCGGGTGGTGTACTCCGGGACTATAGACCCAATCAGGCGGTGTACTCCGGGGTTGAGGTTGCTTCGATGGAGACGAGTTTTATATTTAAATCTGGGACTATACGTAGTCGGGCGGATAGTTTATCGTACTCCAGTGTATATACGTATATCGGGTTTAGAGGGGCACTTGCGGGAGATTCGCACGACGAGGAGTCTGTATAACAGTCGGGCAGTGTACTCTAGGGCTGGGATCCGTACTCATGGAATGTCTAAACCTTGCTTTATTACTGGGTAGTTTTCATGGCGAGGGATCGAACCCTTTTAATGTGGAGTACGTAGGTGCTTGCCCTCGGACCTATCTAGTATGGGATGCATAGAATCCGAACAAGAATGCATTAGTGTCATTCTAGTATAAAATATCTGCATTAGGCATTAAGGCATTGCATACACTTACATATTTAGTGTAGTCACATTTAACACTTTATTTGCATTCAAATTTTTGTGGTTTGTTAAAATATTAAAATCGTTATAATTTCGGCATACAGAGGATAACCGTGTATAACATTTTCGTCGGTTGTAAGCAACTGACGCGCCCACAATTTGATATGCAGAAATTTGGATTTCAAGAAGATATAGAGTTGATACGATGCTGTTGATTAATTACATGATAAAGATGTTGCAAGTTGTATATTATTTTTATTGTTGTAATTCATTTTTATCTTCTGCTGTATAATGATTGTAAAGACTCTGTTGTATGATAAAAAGTTCAAATTTTCTTGTAAAATTGTACGAAGTGAAGTATAAAGATCCCGTGGAACTTCGAATTCGGTCTTATTTGGAATTCGGGGCGTTAGAAATAGGATGTTTTATGAGGGCAAATTGCAGCGATTGGGACCCACTGAGTTAAATTCCATCATCCGGAGTCCTCAATTATGGGCAGAGATTATTGGAGAGCCTTTAAGCTTATAAGAAAGATGATGGTTCAATTTTCCTTTTTCGTCCAGAGGAAAATGCTTTGCGCACGATGATGGGTGCTGATATGGCTAAAAATGGGGTTAAATCGGAATCGTCCAAACGGAACACGAATCTTGAAGTACAGGGGTAAAACGGTAATTTCACCAACCCAAGGGACCAAACTGGGTGTCGGGTCTTCGCCTCAAAAACCCAATAACCCACGAATGGATCCACCTCAAAGTGGGTGCGGGTTTTAACCCGTTACGCACCCATTCTATCGGGACAGAATCAAGGTCCCTGATTAACCTTAACCAACGGCCCTGATTCACATCCATCCTACCACTGGGAGTCGGGGATTAAATTCCTTAACTGATTAGGGAGAATATACCTTATCAGATTACTTTCCTTATCTGATTACAAGGAATATTACTTATCTAATCACGGGAATTACATTCCTAATCCAGTCCCTAAGACGCCTATAAATACCCCCCATCCATCTCCATTGCAAGGTAATCAACCTTTCGCCAGTCTTTACGCTCTTTCACAGTCTGCCAGATTACTGACTTGAGCGTCGGAGGGTGCGTCGCCGGGAACAACCCCGATGTCTCGCACTTTTTGCAGGTGCACGGCAGGAACGACGATCGAGGCCCGACGGAACAGGTACGCAGGTTTTCCTATTCAGTTTCCCCAAGAATCCACAAGTTCTATCTGTTTGCCCCCACACCAAATTTAGCGGCAACAGATTGGCGCCGTCTGTGGGAAACTAACGAATAGGGACCTCTCCTCTTCCCGGTGAACAGGTTTTCTCCTGCCATGCCGCCTCGCAAAGTTAGATCTAGGGGCTCCAACCGAGTGCCCAACCCTGACCAGCAAGAAGCCCTTCCTGATCCCGCTCAGCAACAAGGGCAACTCCCTCCTACCATGGAAGAGCCGCTCCAACGGAACCCTCCACCTCCTGATCCAAAGGGGCCTAACCCCCAGAAACAGCCTCTTCACCAAGAGAACATCTCCATCCACAACGCCTCCAGTGCCTCCATGGCCTCCCATCACCCCCGAGCCTCTGGTCGCCACAATGCCCCTCCCAAACACCCGGAAGATGATGACCTTTGTCGCCATCTGGATGAAAAGCGGGCTCGGGGGGAAGCCTCCCGGCAGCAAGAGCGATCCCCCCGACACCGAGAGCACAGGAGGTCCCCCGTCTGAAGAGGGAGAAAGGACTCCCCCGATCACTATCGAAGGAGGCACTCTCCAGCAGGTCGGCAGCAGCCTAGGAACAATGAGGCACCCATCACCCGTGCCGAGTTCCAGCAATTCCAAGCAATGGTACAACAAGCCCTCAACCTCCGTCAGAACCCCATTGAGCCGAGGGCCCCATCCCCTCCTCCGGTCCGGAGCCCTCGCCAACGGTCCCCTTCTCCTCGACCCGCTCCTACCAATTCCAGGCACACCCTAAGTCCTCGTCGTTCTCGAAGTTACCATCGCCGCAGCCCTCGCTCTCCCTCATACGAAGACGAGTCTCGTGGCTCGGCAGATCACCGTCGGAGAGATGACACCATGAACCGCCGTCTAAACGAGGTGGAAAAGCTCTTGGGACAGATGAACCGAGAAGAGGAGCTTAGGGGGAGGACACTACGTCCTAGCCGACCCCCATTCTCCCGGACCATAGTAGATGCCCCTGTCCCGTTCGGTTTCAAACCTCCCCAGTTCGAGAACTACACTGGGGAGACCGATCCAGTTGACCACATCGAAAGTTTTAAGACTTTGATGCTCCTCCATCAAGCTTCCGATGCCCTCCTCTGCAAAACATTCCCTGCAACTCTCAAAGGCCCAGCTCGAGAATGGTACTCTCGCCTTGCCTCGGCATCGATATTCTCCTTCGAACAGTTCGAAACCCTGTTCATCACCCATTTCGTCAGCAGCCGAAGGGCCGAGAAGACCAGCATCTCACTATTGCACCTCCGTCAGCAGAAGGGGAGAAATTGAGGGACTACGTGAAGAGGTTCACAGCTGAAGCTAGAACCATCGCGTCCCTCGACCAGTCCGTCGCTACCGCGGCGTTCCAATCCAATATCCTCAATTCCAACCTCCGCTCCTCCCTCGCCAAGAAACCGCCGCACGACTTTTCTGACCTCCTCCTCCGCACTGAAAAATACATCCGAGCTGAAGAGGCCGAGGAACAGCCCAACTGGGAAGGAACCGCCTCCGGGTCTAAGAGGAAGGGAACGAAAGAAGAGGGGGCAAAAAAGTTCCAGAAGGATAATGCTGGCCAGCGCCGGCCTCCCCCTAGATTCGAGAAGTTTACTCCCCTCACCACAAATATTTCCACCATTTTCATGGAAGTCGAAAAAGAGGGGGTCTTACCTCCTGCTCCGAAGATGAACACCCCTGCTAAGAAAAGAGATAGAGAGAAATGGTGCCGCTATCACCGGGACCATGGGCACGACACCAACGATTGACGTGCGCTCAGAAACGAGATTGAGGCCCTTATCCAGAGAGGGCAGTTGGCAAAATTCGTGAGAAAGGACCAAACCGAGCTTCCTCCCCAACCTTGGGGGGCTAACAAACGTCCGGAACGAGAAGAGACGCCAGAGTTTGAGGAAGAACGAGTCCTCCACCTCATCCACGGGGGTCCAATGGGGGGCTCCTCAAACTCTTCTCGGAAAGCTTTTATTAGAGAGGTAAACTCGGTCCGAACCACCCCTCCTCCTAAAGGCCTCGGAGTGCCCGTCACCTTCTCTGACGAAGATCTCGAGGGCGTCCGCACCCCTCATTGTGACGCACTCGTCATCAGCCTTCACATGGCCAATTTCAAAGTCGAGAGGATCTTAGTAGATAACGGTAGCTCCGTCAACATCCTCTTCCTCGATGCCTTCAAGGGGCTGAAGCTCTCCCGAGACAGACTCAAGCCCGCCGGCTACACGCTCCATGGGTTCACGGGAGTACCGGTAACGATTGAAGGGGTAATCACCCTCGATGTCACGGCCGGCAAAACTCCTACTACCCGCACGGAGTCGATGGATTTCATGGTCGTAGATGTCCCAGCGGCCTACAACGTCATTTTGGGTCGGCCCGGCCTGGCCGCCCTTGAGGCCGTCCCTTCTGCCTATCATCTCAAAATGAAATTCCCCACTCGGGCTGGAGTGGGAGAAGTTAGGGGCAATCAGGAACAGGCCCGCAAGTGTTATATGACTTCCACCCTCGGACCCGTCCTCTCCTTAGAAACACTCGAGATCCCCCAAGATGCTGCTCGGCCAACTTCCGAGCCGGTAGACGAGTTGGAAGAGGTACTCTTCTCGGAGCAGGAGCCGACCCGCAGATTCTTTGTCAGCAAGACCCTCCCATCCGCACTATACGCGGATATTGTAAAATGCATCCGAGCCAACCAAGACCTGTTCGCATGGTCAGCTGCAGACATGCCCGGTATCTCCGAAGAACTCTTGGTCCACCTCCTCAGTGTTGATCCGGGGTCCAAACCGGTCCAGCAGAAGAGGCGCAAGTTCGCTCCCGAACGTCAGCTCGCTATCAAAGAGGAGGTGGACAAATTGTTGAAGGTCCGGTTTATACAGGAAGTGAATTATCCTGAGTGGTTGTCGAACGTAGTAATGGTGAAAAAGTCCAACGGAACACGGAGAATCTGTATTGATTTCACTGACCTTAACAAGGCCTGCCCTAAAAACCCCTTCCCTCTGCCGAGCATCGACACTCTGATTGACGCAACCTCGGGACATGAGCTCCTCAGCTTCATGGACACTTTCTCAGGTTACAATCAGATAAGGATGTTCCCCCCGGATATTCCGAAGACATCTTTTGTGACCGACCAAGGACTCTACTGCTACAGAGTCATGCCGTTCGGCCTAAAGAATGCAGGGGCAACATACCAGTGCCTCGTCAACAAGGTATTCCAGGCCCAGATAGGCCGAAACATGGAAGTGTACGTGGATGACATGCTTGTGAAAAGCATCCGAGGCATTGATCACGTGGCCGACCTACAAGAAGCGTTTGATGTTTTGAGAAAGCACAATATGAGACTCAACCCGAACAAGTGTGCGTTCGGCGTCTCATCAAGCAAGTTCCTCGGCTTCATGGTTAGCCAGCGAGGAATAGAGGCAAATCCGGAGAAGATCAGGGCCATACTGGACATGGCCCCGCCTAGAAACGTCAAAGAAGTTCAGAAACTGACTGGTCGATTAGCCGCCGTTGGGCGCTTTTTGTCGAAGTCTGGGGAGAAGTGCCTCCCGTTCTTCAAAGCTCTGAGGGGGGCTAAGGGGTTCGAGTGGGGGCAGCAACAACAAGACTCCTTCGACCAGCTTAAGGCTTACCTCGTCAATCCGCCTCTTCTCAGCAAACCCATACCGGGCGAACCCCTCTACCTCTACTTGGCAGCCTCCGAACAGACGCTAAGTGCGGTCTTAGTCAGGGAAGAAGAAAGAACTCAGAAGCCCATTTACTACGTCAGCAAAGTGCTCCGGGACGCCGAGCTCCGGTACCCGAAAATCGAGAAAATAGCCTACGCCCTGATAATGGCTGCGAGAAAGCTTCGGCCATACTTCCAGTCTCATTCGATGGTTGTTCTTACCGACCAGCCGTTGAAACAGATCCTTCACAAGCCAGAGACTTCCGGCCGCCTCATGAAGTGGTCGATCGAGCTGAGCCAACATGATATTACTTATCAGCCTCGGACCGCAATCAAGGCGCAGGCGCTGGCCGAATTCATAGTTGAAACAACTATCCCCGACTCCGAGCAAACAACGAAGGGACCGCCTATCTGGTCGGTATATGTCGACGGGTCCTCTTGCAACGAGGGGAGCGGGGCAGGAGTCATCCTTGCGGGCCCGAACGACTTTGTCCTCCAATATTCCCTCCGGATAAACTTTAAAGCCTCGAATAACGAAGCCGAATACGAGGCACTCATAGCCGGCCTCGGGATGGCCCGAAACGCAGGGGCGCGACGCCTGCAGATCTTCAGCGACTCTCAGTTGGTCGTCAACCAGGTCCTTGGCGAATATGAAGCCCGCGATGACAGGATGGTAAAGTACTTGGCTAAAGTAAAGAGCCTCATGGCGCTCTTTGAGGAGGCCCTCATCCGAAGAATCCCCAGAGAAGAAAATGCCCAGGCCGACGCCCTGTCCAAATTAGCTTCCTCATCCCTTCAAGGCCTCGAACAAACTGTTCTGATAGAAGTCCTCCTCAAGCCAAGTATAGAGGACGAGGCTTTCAACTCCGTCGAAACACTGCCACTCCCCCTCGAAGACAATTGGATGAAGCCCCTCGTCGAGTTTTTAAGAGACGGACTCCTCCCAAGGGATCCGAAGGAAGCCCGAAAGATAAGGACCCGAGCCGAGCGTTATATATTGGTCGAAGGCATTCTGTATAAGCGCTCCTTCACCCAGGTGGACGGTCGACCCTACCTAAGGTGTCTCTCCCCCGGACAAGCCGACTACGCCCTGCAGGAGCTCCATGAAGGCATCGGCGGAGCCCACTCCGGCTCCAGAGCCTTGGCGCGCAAAGTGTTAAACTACGGGTATTACTGGCCCACTCTCCTACGAGACGCCGAACAACACGTTCGGCAATGCACCTCCTGCCAGAAGTATTCTGACATCCGACGCCTTCCACAAGCACCACTCTCCTCCCTATCAAGTCCGATCCCCTTCGCAATGTGGGGGATGGATTTACTGGGGCCATTTCCACCGGCCCCCGGACAATTGAAGTTCCTAGTCGTGGCAGTCGACTATTTCTCAAAATGGATAGAGGCCGAGCCCCTGGCTACGATTACCGAACATCGAGTTGTTCAATTCTTCTGGAAAAATGTAATCTGCCGATTCGGTGTTCCTCGGGTCGTAGTTACAGATAACGGTACGCAGTTCGCTGGAGCTGCCTTCCGAGCCTTATGTGAAGACCTAACCATACAACACCGCTTCTCCTCCGTCTCTCATCCCCAGTCAAATGGCCAAGCCGAGAATGCCAACCGACAGATCCTCTCCGGCATCAAGAAGAGACTCGACAAGTGCTCCAAGGGATTGTGGGTCGATCAGCTGCCCAATGTGTTGTGGAATTACCGAACCACGAGGCGGATCCCGACAGGCGAGAGTCCGTTCAATCTCACCTATGGGTCCGAGGCCCTCATCCCACTAGAAGTTGGGATACCCTCTCCTCGTTTGATAGCTTTTAAAGAAGAACAGAATGCCAGGGAGCTCAGAACGAGCCTAGACTTGATAGACGAAGTCCGGGAAAGAGCAGCCATATGGCAACAAAGTTACCGGAGAAGAATCGAACTCGCCTACAACAAACGGGTCCGCCCAACTGACCTGAAAGAAGGGGATCTGGTCCTCCGAAAATTGGCCATCTCGTTCCCCGGACAGAAAAGCAAACTGGCCCCGAACTGGGAGGGACCGTACAAGATCTCACAAGTGATCCGCCCCGGCGCTTACAAGTTAAAAGATCTCGAAGGCAGAGAAATTCCCAGGACTTGGAATGCCGACCATCTCATGAAATACCAAGAGAAGGCACCCACACCTCTCTAAGTAACTCGAGATGTCGGACCTCCCCCTTCCTTTTATTAGTAGTGATTTTTCTTTTATTTCTTCATTGTAATAACGGCTAGCAACTTTAGAAGCAGCCGATCATTAGATATTAATAAATAAAGTTCTTTCGTATTTGCTACTACGTCTCTGTTTTTAATCCCTTAATCTTACGATGGTTCCGGAGTCCAACACTTGGCTCGATTCTACTTCGCAAGTTCGCTTCCGAGCGAACCAGAGGTAGCTCGCCATTCGGAATTGCTCCCATAGCCGTTGAATGGTACGGAGTCCAACACTTGGTTCGACTCTACTCCGCAAGTTCGCTCCTAGGCGAGCTAGGGGTAGTTCGCCATTCGAAATTGCTCCCACGCCCTTAATCTTACGATGGTCCCGGAGTCCAACACTTGGCTCGATTCTACTTCGCAAGTTCGCTTCCGAGCGAACCAGAGGTAGCTCGCCATTCGGAATTGCTCCTACAGCCGTTGAATGGTACGGAGTCCAACACTTGGTTCGACTCTACTCCGCAGGTTCGCTCCTAGGCGAGCTAGGGGTAGTTCGCCATTCGGAATTGCTCCCACGCCCTTAATCTTACGATGGTTCCGGAGTCCAACACTTGGCTCGATTCTACTTCGCAAGTTCGCTTCCGAGCGAACCAGAGGTAGCTCGCCATTCGGAATTGCTCCCACAGCCGTTGAATGGTACGGAGTCCAACACTTGGTTCGACTCTACTCCGCAAGTTCGCTCCTAGGCGAGCTAGGGGTAGTTTGCCATTCGAAATTGCTCCCACGCCCTTAATCTTACGATGGTCCCGGAGTCCAACACTTGGCTCGATTCTACTTCGCAAGTTCGCTTCCGAGCGAACCAGAGGTAGCTCGCCATTCGGAATTGCTCCCACAGCCGTTGAATGGTACGGAGTCCAACACTTGGTTCGACTCTACTCTGCAAGTTCGCTCCTAGGCGAGCTAGGGGTAGGTCGCCATTCGAAATTGCTCCCACGCCCTTAATCTTACAAAGGTTTGGACTCCAACACTTTGTTGCCGAGATCGTTTTACGGGCGTGAGTTCGGCTCGATCTCGGCTCGGTGCCATTCGCCGAACACTCGTGCCACCGATCGTTTTACGGGCGTGAGTTCGGAACGTCTTCAGCTCGCCACCGTTCGCCGAACACCCGTGCCACCGATCGTTTTACGGGCGTGAGTTCGGCACGTTTTCAGCTCACCACCGTTCGCCGAACACCCGTGCCACCGATCGTTTTACGGGCATGAGTTCGGCACGTTTTCAGCTCAGCACCGTTCGCCGAACACTCGCGCCACCGATCGTTTTACGGGCGTGAGTTCGGCACCCTGTCAGCTCGGCACCGTTCGCCGAACACTCGCGCCACCGATCGTTTTACGGGCGTGAGTTCGGCACCCTTTCAGCTCACCACAGTTCGCCGAACACTCGTGCCACCGATCGTTTTACAGGCGTGAGTTCGGCACGTTTTCAGCTCGCCACCGTTCGCCGAACACCCGTGCCACCGATCGTTTTACGGCCGTGAGTTCGGCACGTTTTCAGCTCGCCACAGTTCGCCGAACACTCGTGCCACCGATCGTTTTACGGGCGTGAGTTCGGCACGTTTTCAGCTCGCCACAGTTCGCCGAACACTCGTGCCACCGATCGTTTTACGGCCGTGAGTTCGGCACGTTTTCAGCTCGCCACAGTCCGCCGAACACTCGTGCCACCGATCGTTTTACGGGCGTGAGTTCGGCACGTTTTCAGCTCGCCACAGTTCGCCGAACACTCGTGCCACCGATCGTTTTACGGGCGTGAGTTCGGCACGTTTTCAGCTCGCCACAGTTCGCCAAACACTCGTGCCACCAATCGTTTTACGGGCGTGAGTTCGGCACATGTTCAGCTCGCCACAATTCGCCGAACACTCGTGCCACCGATCGTTTTACGGGCGTGAGTTTGGCACGTTTTCAGCTCGTCACAGTTCGCCGAACACTCGTGCCACCGATCGTTTTACGGGCGTGAGTTCGGCACGTTTTCAGCTCGCCACAGTTCGCCGAACACTCGTGCCACCGATCGTTTTACGGGCGTGAGTTCGGCATGTGTTCAGCTCGCCACAATTTGCCGAACACTCGTGCCACCGATCGTTTTACAGGCGTGAGTTCGGCACCCTTTCAGCTCGGCACGATTCGCCGAATACTCGTGCCACCGATCGTTTTACGGGCGTGAGTTCGGCACGTTTTCGGCTTGGCACCGTTCGCCGAACACTCGCGCCACCGATCGTATTACGGGCGTGAGTTCGACACTAATTCGGCTCGGCACCTCCCGCCGAGCGCTCGTGTCCCCGACCCTCTTACGGGGGCGAGTTCGGCACCGAGTGAGATTCGGCGCCAATCGCCGAATGTCCGCGGCGCCGACTGCGTCGCGAGCATGACTTCGGCGTGCTTCGCACCAACACCCAACAATCAGAGACGGGCAAACCGCTAACTAAGAAGAGCACGACGACGATTCAAGAGTTCCATCTGCAGGAAAAATCACCATACCGCCTCCTTCGCGATTCAGCAGTGCTCCATTTTAGTTCCCGATACAACCCTGATAGCCAGTGAAAACAGTGAAACTACTCCTCGAAGTCTGATTAAACATCAATCTTCGGGAGTGGGGGGCTCGTGATATGGCTAAAAATGGGGTTAAATCGGAATCGTCCAAACGGAACACGAATCTTGAAGTACAGGGGTAAAACGGTAATTTCACCAACCCAAGGGACCAAACTGGGTGTCGGGTCTTCGCCTTAAAAACCCAATAACCCACGAATGGATCCACCTCAAAGTGGGTGCGGGTTTTAACCCGTTACGCACCCATTCTATCGGGACAGAATCAAGGTCCCTGATTAACCTTAACCAACGGCCCTGATTCACATCCATCCTACCACTGGGAGTCGGGGATTAAATTCCTTAACTGATTAGGGGGAATATACCTTATCAGATTACTTTCCTTATCTGATTACAAGGAATATTACTTATCTAATCACGGGAATTACATTCCTAATCCAGTCCCTAAGACGCCTATAAATACCCCCCATCCATCTCCATTGCAAGGTAATCAACCTTTCGCCAGTCTTTACGCTCTTTCACAGTCTGCCAGATTACTGACTTGAGCGTCGGAGGGTGCGTCGCCGGGAACAACCCCGGTGTCTCGCACTTTTTGCAGGTGCACGGCAGGAACGACGATCGAGGCCCGACGGAACAGGTACGCAGGTTTTCCTATTCAGTTTCCCCAAGAATCCACAAGTTCTATCTGTTTGCCCCCACACCAAATTTAGCGGCAACAGGTGCTGAACGGATGTGCATGCCTGCACCAAGTGTCGAGTAATTTGTTGATGATGTAAAAGCAACTGTTCTTGCAGACAAGTGTTGGGTTCCTCCTGCAGGAAAATGATCCATGTACGTAAGGCCATTGCTTATGGGAAGTGGTGTTGTTCTTGGTCTTGCACCTGTACGTGAGTACATTTTTCTTATTTATGGTTCTCATGTTGGAAACTATTTTAAGGAGGTTTTCAGCACCAATAAACTTGATAGTCGAAAACGAATTCCATCGCGCAACCCCTAGTGGAACTGGCAATATGGAAGCTATTAGGAATAATGCACCGGTTCTAGAGGCACAGTCAATAGCTAAGGCCAAAGGTTATTCTCATGTTTTGTACCTTGGCTCTGTCACCAAGAAATACCTCGAGGAAGTGTCTTATTGCAATATTTTTGTTGTGAAGGACAATGTTATATCTACTCCAGAAATAAAAAGGAACTATATTTTGCCTGGAATTACAAGGAAAAGTATAATTGAGGTTGTTCGGAGTCAGGGATACCAGGTTGAGGAACGTCTTGTGTCAGTTGAAGAATTGCTTGATGTTGATGAAGTCTTTTGTATGGGAACTGCTGTGATTGCCTCACCAATTGGAAGTATAACATACCTTGATAAAAGGGTAACTTATGGGGACAGTGGTGTTGGCTTGGTGTCCCAAGCCACAAGTGTTACAGGTGGGGCATACTTCACCATATGGTTGTCATCAGTTGAAGTATCTCTTCCTTCGTCGATGACCATGCTTCAGAACTTTCCTGTAGAAGCAGTTATTGGAACACAACTTGAAGCTGCTGTGATAATGAAAACATCTGATGGTCATTACTATTCCAAGTGTGATGCTTTCGACTCCTTTGTGAGGTGGAAAGTGTTTTTCTGAAAATGAAACTTCTAAGAGTTTTAAGTACAACCATGAAGGAAAACTTCCCTGCAATAGCATATACGTACCGAGTTGCATGTTTTATGTTGTTTTCCTTCATCTGTCACGGTGATAGCTAATGAACGTGAAAATACACTTGATATTATAAAGGCTATGGTTGCTCTGTTAACATTTCAAAGGCCTGGATGTACAATAGATGGAAAATGAGTAATGTCAAGTGTAGTCATGCAATGCTTGCAGATTGCTGCTATAAAAGTTGTTGAGATTACAAGTAAAATTAAGGATCCCGTAGATGATATCATAAAAGAGAGCTAGGCTGATGATTTTAGAAGGCCTATAGATTGAATGTTAGAAGATGAGCCACAAAGGGGTAAAACTGGAGTTAGACAGTATTCTAAATGAATCTTCTTCATTTCATAAATAATATGCAAATGGTCTAGACAAAGAACTTTGGCACTTCACCTTTGATCCAGGAGGACAAGGGGAAATAATATTGGAATTTATCAATCTGGAGATGATGTTGGATGGATCTCTTAGTGTTGACGAAGATCGCCACATTGACCTTGAGGACAAGGTCAAATTAAGGGAGAATGATTGATACACTTCTACTATGAACTATATTTTATTACGTATCAGTCCATAAGATAATTTCTTTCTTTGATGGGTTTATATGTAAAGTATAGATGTTTTGTAATAAAGTCCACGGGCTATGCACGTACTTATAGATCACAAACTCTATTAATACCTTACTGAAATTACATTATGGGATTATGAACTATTTTCTTCTTCTTACATTTTGAGATTATGAACTATTTTCTTCTTCTTCTTCTTCTTCCTCCTCATTTTTTTTCTTCTTCCTTTTGTATTTGAACCATGGCGGCCATAGTTGGCACCACTAGAAGTTTCCATGATCCATCGCTCAATCGGATAGGGATCGTAACATGGAAATGGGCCGGACTCGCTTCAAACTTATGGAAACCCGAGTCCGATCCATTTAAGTTTTATGAGCTAAAGTCTGGGCCCATTTATTTGTCGGAGTCCGTTCAAATTCAATCTGTAAATATAAGCTCGGGAACCTGGACCTGGACCTGAAGATAAACTTAGTTGTTGAGCTCACTCACTCACGTCCAAGTTGAACCCTTCCCAAAAAAACAAACCATGACCACCACCACCACCACCCTCCTCCGCCACCTCCCGCCACCGCCACCGCCAGCAACCCCCACCAACCCTGACCCTAACCACCCTCTAATCTCCACCATCACCTCCATCCTCCTCTCCTCCCAATCCCAATCCCCATCCTCCCTCTCCCTCTCCCTCCCCGACCACCTCCCTCCTCCCCTCATCCCCGCCATCATCTCCTCCACCTCCTCCTCCCCCTCCTTCTCCAACAACCCCTCCCCTCTCCTCACCTTCTTCAACCTCTCCCTCCCCTCCCTCCCCCCCTCCCTCCTCCTCCCCTCCCTCCTTCCCCTCCTCCTCTCCCTCCTCCGCGTCAACCGCTTCTCCGCTGCCAAATCCCTCCTTCTCTCTTTCATCCCCTCCGACCGCTCTCTCCTCCTCCACTCCTACCTCCTCCACCCCCCCAACCGCTTCCCTCCCCCTTCCAAACCCCTCTTCGACCTCGCCATCTCCTCCTACTCTCGCCTCAACCACCCCTACCTTGCCAAACCTATTTTCTTCTGTATGAAGCGCCGCGGCCTCCGCCCCTCGCTGCTCACCTGCAACATTTTGCTTTCTGCCTTGATCCGTTCCTCGTCCCCTCCAACTGTTGCAGTTGAGCTGTTCAACGACATGGTGGGTTTGGGCGTTGTGCCTACTGCGTCCACATTTAATGTTCTGATTCATGGGTTGTGCTCTAGGGCCATGTTTGAGGATGCCCATTTGTTGGTTGGGAGAATGGGGGAGTTTGGGTTGAGCCCCGATAGGATTACCTATAATACAATTTTGAATGGTTTTTGTAAGAAGGGGATGTTGAAAGAGGCGAGGGAGGTTTTGACGGAGATGAAGGGGAAGGGGATGGAGGCGAATAGGCGGACGTATAATACGGTGGTGTCAATGTATTGTAGGGTCGGGTGGTTGAAGGAGGCGATGAGGGTGGTTGAGATGATGGCGGGGGCCAAGTGTTTGCCCGATTTGTATACGTACAATGTGTTGGTTTTGGGGCTTTGTAATGAAGGGAAGGTGGAGGAGGCATTTAGGTTGAAGGATGAGATGGAGAAGATGAAGATTGCGCCGGATCTTGTGACTTATAATATGTTGATTAACGGGTGTTTTCGGTGGATGGGTGAGGGGGATGCGATTAAGGTGTTCGATGAAATGAGGGAGAAGGGGTTGAAGCCAGGATTGGTTACTTATAATACAATGGTGAATGGGCTTTGTAAGAAAGGGAAGATGGATGAAGCGTTGGGGAGTTTGAAGAGGATGGAAGAGGAAGGGGTTGCTCCGGATGTTGTCACATATAATACTTTGATTAGCGGGTTTTGTAGAGACGGGAATATGGAGAAAGCATTTGTGATGATGGATGAAATGGTTAATAGACTGCTCAAGTTGGATACTTTCACACTTAATACCGTTCTAAGTTGCCTCTGTAAGGGGAAGAGGTTCTCCGAAGCAATTGAGCTTTTGCGGAGCTCGCCAAAGAGATGTTTTGTACCGGATGATGTTAGCTATTGTACTGTGATTGATGCTTATTTTAAGGATGAAAAGCCGGATGAAGCAATGGAGTTTTGGAATGAGATGCACGAGAGAAAGATTTTGCCAAGGGTTTCAACCTACAATGCTGTAATAAACGGTCTATGCAGGTTGGGCAGGATTGAAGAGGCCATAGGAAAGCTGAATGAGCTTCTGGAGAAGGGTTTAGTGCCAGATGGGACAACGTACAATACCCTCATTTGTGCCTACTGTAGAAAAGGGGATCTGGAGAAGGCATTTCAGTTTCATAATAAGATGGTTAACAAATCATTCAAGCCTGATGTCGTTACGTGTAATATACTGGTGAATGGATTGTGTAGTACGGGTAATGCGGACAAGGCAGTGAAGCTTTTTGATTCTTGGGTTTCCAAGGGAAAGAAGGTAGATGTCATCACTTACAATTCTTTAATTCATGGTCTTTGTAAAGAAGGCAAGCTTGATAAGGTTATGGAGATTTTTAACGACATGAAGGAGAAGGAATTGAATCCTGAGATGCACACTTTGAATCTGGTTCTATGCGCCTTTTCCGAGGCAGGGAGAGTGGAGGAGGCAGAAAAGGTACTATCAAATATGGTCGAATGCGGAAATTTGCCAGAGAAATTTAATCTTCTTTTATCAAAACAAGCACTTAGAGAAGAGGAGGTAGAGAAGAAACAAGAGTTGGTGGGCGCGGACACAAATTTAGAGGAAGATAAATGTACAAGTAGCTCTGTTATCTACTCGGAACGGATCAATCAGTTGTGCAGCGAAGGGAAATTTAAAGAAGCTAAACAAGTTATGGAAGAAATGATGCGCATGGATATTCCTATTAATAGTTCCACTTATGTTACTCTGATGGATGGCTTTATCAAGAGGCAAAAGAGATTGACAAAAGGAGATTGACAACAAGAGTTGGTGGGCGCGGACACAAATTTAGAGGAAGATAAATGTACAAGTAGCTCTGTTATCTACTCGGAACGGATCAATCAGTTGTGCAGCGAAGGGAAATTTAAAGAAGCTAAACAAGTTATGGAAGAAATGATGCGCATGGATATTCCTATTAATAGTTCCACTTATGTTACTCTGATGGATGGCTTTATCAAGAGGCAAAAGAGATTGACAAAAGGAAATGGCAAAAACTGCATTTGAGCCTGATATACTCTCTCATGCAATTGTAGCAGGTACGGGAAGAGAATAATTAAGGAGAACAACAGAATAAACATTGAATTGGTCGAACTCATAGATTGAGGTATGCATCCCCATACCATCTTGTGTAACTCTCATTTTCCATCTGATGCTTATAAATTTTTCCTTCTTATGCTATATTCTGAACTTCTTTCATTTTTCATTCATCATTAAATTAGATGGAACATGCCCTAGTTCATGAGAAAATACCCCCAGTTTTACCTAATCAATGAACTAAAGCTACCTATAAAAAGCAAACTGCAAGTAGTTTAATTTATTTTCTTTTTTTAGATGTTATTCACTATCATTTCTGAGATATTGTCCTCTTAACCCCAATTCACAGTCTTATGGCTGAATCTGATATATGAAAAGTCATCTCTTTTGAAGGGAACTGGACAGAAGCTTGATCAAAATAACGATTTTAACCTTAGATCTTAACTAATGACGGATGCATAACAACCAAATGTATGCATGGTGCAGATTGGATAAATTGCGTTGTAGCCCCATATGGGTCAAACTGAGTTTACAAATCCTGTAGTTGGTGCATTTGGTTACTGCTTTTTCAGTCCTCGTCATTCACAAAAGCTTCAGTATGCTCAGCATTTTAGTTATATATGAGATAACTAGAGTCCCATTTAAGTGAAAAGCTTTACTTATAGAAAAAATTATATAAAATTGTACATTGAAAATAGAGGTTGCTTACAATCTACAGATCAACACAACCTGAATTGTCTAATTATGTAGTAGTGATAAATGTGGGTATTCATGTTTGTCTTGTTACATTGGGGCTAATTATGGATGCTTTTCATATACATTTCCAGTATCACAATAGAAAAGGAAGAATGGAGAAAGAAAACTTGAGGCACTTCTTTGTCCCATCATTTCTGTTGATGCAAATATAACCTTTCTCTGAACTATACAGTGACTTTCTGTTTTGTTTTATCCAGCACTGATAATTCTCTTGTAATTAACATATAAATGACTAATTAAAAAAGACATATTGTAGGCCAGTGCTCATTCTCATACCTCAATCTGGAGTACAGTGTCCTGCTGAGACCCTGAACTCACCATCAAGTTCTTCACTGATGATGATCCTGCTGTCATGTGACTCAACCTCATCTTGTACTCTCAATGGAAGAGTTTTGTTTCAAAGATCCGCTCGGCATCTGTAGTTCCAATGACATGAGCTGATTTCCACTCTGCGATCGGTTTATCGACGACGTCTCCAGTGGGTAGGTTCTTGAAGCTGGTGTCAGTCAAGCACATACAGTAGCATCCTTGTGGGCTCATTGCTGCCCACATCACGATGCCATTAACTGCTGGGTGTGAGTATGCTTCTTTTAAGATTTGATTAGCTTGTGCCTGCAATATGGTTATCTTTTTCATTTTAGAAAGCTACTGCTGCAATATTATCAAGTTGATATTTATGGAGTGTTTGGTATTTGAATTTTTACATAGTACATATAAATTGTATACGTATGAGATATAGCATGCTTTCGTGCTATTTGGAATTTTGATATTTTTCTACTTATTTACAGCAAGCATAAAATTTGTGTAAATTTGTGTGTGTGTGTGTGTGGTGTGTTTCTGCGATAGGAATCTCAATTAAACTCAATTTGGATGACTATAAACAACCAACAGAATGCAAGCAATGTAGTGAAATTCATCTAGTAAAATTGTTAACCAGTCACCTGATTTGATACCTTGTGGGAAACATCTACTTCAGTAAGCCAAATTGGGATGTTGGCCTCATATAATCAATATTTGGCTCGTCAAAATGTCCCTCCAACCCAATCGCCAACTTTGCTTTATTCCATGAAAATGATCGCAGCTTCTTCAACTTTCTCAAATACCTATATGGCGTTGACTTCTCATCTCCTGGCTGTTCAAGCGTGTTATAGTCGTTCAGAAATATAAGGATGTTTGGATCAAGCTTGTTCGCTTCATAAAATGTCGCTGATGCACTTCTGCCGAGTCTACCCTCATAGAACGAGAAGTGAAGATTTTCATTGACAACATCCCAAGCAATAACTTGTCCTCTATTCCTGGAGATGATTGAACTAATTCTCTGAGTAGTTGATAGAAGGGGTTTGCCTCGCTCGGTCATCTAATGCACGAAATTTGAGGGGGCTTCATGCGTTCCTATGTGGATGTTTTCAGGTTAGTTTTTCCCCAAGTGGTTTCTTATAAAGTTTAAACACTACTTAGTGTCAGGGATTTGGATTCCGACCAGCTCGAGATCTCGCCATTAATGGAGAAGAAGGGGATTAGGGTTTGAGAGGGATAAGAAGAGATCTGAGATTGGAGAAGAAGAAGAAAATATTTGGGGGAGATGTCAGTTTGCTCAATTCTTGATTTTCTTTCCATTCAACTAAGCCTTTATATAGGCGTTATACATTAGATAGCACGTGCGTGCTATGTAAAAGAAAATACTTCTGGACTTTATAAAAGTAGTCTTCACATTTCCCGCCCTATTCTTCGTATGAAAATATAGTGCACAATGCACGTATAAATCTGATACAATCTGATACAAACAACTAAACTCTATCTCCTCCCTTATACTCCTTCAATCACAGCTTCGACCACCATTGCAGATAATCTGGACCCTAACATCTCCACCCCCCTTAAAAATGAGCTTGTCCCCAAGCTCACACTCAGGAAATTCCTCCCTCTCAAACTTTCTCCATCCATATTCTCTGGAAATTTTGCATGATGCTCATCAAGGAAAGGGCCAGGTATGGAGAAGGAAGAATCTTTACTCCGCCTTCTGATCGTCTGCTAAGGATTCCTTCAAGCCAATTTTTATGCCATGAACGAGCAACCATTCCCAAGCATGTTCCACCAGCCATTGCAATATTCAAGCCCCTTCATCTTGATCTTGATCCTCCTCTTGCTTAAGTAAAGTCTCCAACAACATGGGAACTAAGGCAGGGAGTGCCTGCTTGATAAAATAGTAACAAGGAATCTCAGAGTCAGCAGTATAATCGCCTCCATAGTCATCTAAGATATCAATCTCCTCATCACAAATGGAGCTCCAGAATTCTACAGCTTGAAGGGCAACTGGCTCCTCATCCTCCTTGACAGCTTTCGCAGTGATATTGAATATATCTTGCATGTAAGAAGCAAGCTTCTCATAGTACATAGACGAGATGGAGACCAAACACTCAAATGCAGCCTGTCTAATCTTCAACTCGGGAGAAAGAGTTGCTTCACAAACAATTCGCATGATGTAATCCCTCTCCATGTCATTAGAAAAGTTTGCTTGTGCAAAACCCAAGGCATTATAAAGTGATCGAGTTGCAGCTAACCTGACATCAACATTCCCTTCAGATCCACTCATGCCTCGAATAACAGCTGTGAGTATCTTATTCACTTGATCTTGGTGAAGAGCTGGAGGAGGAACCTCCTCACACAAATATCCGAGAGTTTCTAGGGACGCCTGCTTCACATGAGGCTGTTGCTGATGAATACTCGATAAGAGGGAACCAATTAGTTCAGGCCATTGCTTGTGAGGAATTTCAATGCCTGCAATCTTAGCAATTACTTGTGATGCTGTAGACCTAGCATCAGGAACAGGAGATGTGAAAGTCTGAAGCAAACAAGCTTTAACCTGGGCTTTTACAGAGACATCCAAAGAGATCCATCTTTGCATCAGCTCATTCTTCCTATGTAGCTCCTTGGCATCTAAACTGTTCTTCAGTATCAACCCGGCTAATCTCATACTATCCACAGGCTTCTCATTGTTTGCTAATTCACCTGAAAGAGACAGCAGAAAACTGGGTAGGTTCTGATCTTGGAACTGTTTTAAGCTCTCTTCAGCATGCTTCCGAACTACCCCATCAACCGCTTGGGCATTTAAAAGGATCTGAGTAACTTCCATTGTCATCCTCAATCCCGAGATTTCGACGGTGAACTCGACGATGTCAAACTCGACCATCCGCAAAACGATCATGCAACATCGTAACAGTAGTATGAATCCTTCAGGGGAGAAACTGTCATCTGAACTCACACAGCGCTTCTCATCCGTAACCACTCCATGCGGAAGATAGCTTGAGTGGTTGAGTAAGTTGTTGAACTGCTTGTGAAATTCTTCGAAAAGCAAAGTGGAGAGATCAATGATATCTGCCTCATTAAACCAGTGGATGGTACTTACAAGTCCATCTTGCTGTAGAGAACCATTTGGGGACACTTTTACTAAAATGTCGTACAAATCTTTCAGAAATGAGTGATTATCACATTTAGGTGGCGGCCATCCATCGAGCACAAACTTATCACTGCCAACTACACCCTTGAGAGATTCAAACTCCGCCCTCTTGACATTTCGTTGAAAACTCAATCGGAGAACAAATGCCTTAAAGACATTACTGCAAACACTTGGCAGATGATTAAGAATTGAGGCAAAGATTGTGAAAACTTCAATCATAAGCTTCTCCTCCTTTTCTTGTTTATGCATTTCAACAAACTCCTTGGATGTCTCACCACCATTCTTCTCAACACTCTTTACTTGAACTTCAAAACTCAATAAATCTTCACCATTTACAACAACTCCATCTTTATTCTTTCCACAAGAAACTACATCATTCACATTCACTTCATCTACAACAATAGAATTCTTAGCTCTCTTATTATCCTCGATAAAGATGAAATCTAGTGGAGTCAAACCCTCTTCAAATCTCTTGCTACCAAAACAATTGAAGCACAAATCATAGTCGAACAATTTACTGCAGTGATATCTTTTATAAGAACAAGAACTCAAACAAAGATTGCAATGATATTCATCATCACCCTCACTACTTTCCTCGTCATCTTCCAGATTATCAAGCTTTTTAGCTACCTCCAGCTTCTCACTTCTTCGAATTCTCTTGTCACTCTCAACTCTAGAATCAAAAGCAGTGAAGTTAGGGTTTGATACCTCAATTGATGGGTTCCGATGAACGATCGGGTACAAAGGAACATTGAGCGGTTGGGAATAGGGCTGCTGTAACTTCAATATCATCGCATCTATTCTTGACAACGCTACCTCAAACTTTCCTTCCATTTTGATCGACATTGCTTGGATCTTCTCCCTCACGTTCGACGTACCTCCAAAGTATCGTGAATCGCCTTCGGTGAGGGACGGCTCTGATACCACTTGTCAGGGATTTGGATTCCGACCAGCTCGAGATCTCGCCATTAATGGAGAAGAAGGGGGTTAGCTCGAGATCTCGCCATTAATGGAGAAGAAGGGGGTTAGGGATTGAGAGGGATAAGAAGAGATCTGAGATTGGAGAAGAAGAAGAAGATATTTGGGGGAGATGTCAGTTTGCTCAATTCTTGATTTTCTTTCCATTCAACTAAGCCTTTATATAGGCGTTATACATCAGATAGCACGTGCGTGCTATGTAAAAGAAAATACTTCTGGACTTTATAAAAGTAGTCCTGACATTTCCCGCCCTATTCTTCGTATGAAAATATAGTGCACAATGCACGTATAAACCTGATACAATCTGATACAAACAACTAAACTCTATCTCCTCCCTTATACTCCTTCAATCACAGCTTCGACCACCATTGCAGATAATCTGGACCCTAACACTTAGATGGTGTTGAGAAATGTTTACCTTTTGAATGCTGTCAGATTGATGAGATTCCCATTCATCTTGTGTGAAAGGTTGCAGAGAAATCGCTGTCAGACCCAAATTTCAACTGTTGTGTTTTGGCTCTATAATGAGGATGTTAAAATAATGCCGAGAAATCATTAGCAGTTTGTTGTTGCCGAGGCGATTCTTCTCAATCTTTTACAAGAATTGTGTCATTTACAGATTATGTGTTTGTATTCTTGAGACATAACATGATGAGTAAACATATGGTTTTTTAGGAGGAATCGATGGTCCGCCCTTTAGCACTGCAGTATACAAACTATGAAGAACCAAGAAATGAGTTATCAGCTCAGACTGATTAATCAAGTTTCCCGCATTTGGTGTTGGAGTTACAGGCTTATTAGAAAAAATTCTCAACACTAGCAGTGTACAGACAGGAAGAACCATAGAATGATTGTTCACCTCAAAATAGAATTGTGCAGTTCTCAACGTTTCTACAATGAGATCTCCGTTGAGCGTCAACCAGCATCCAGATCTCGCCTCAACTATGCCTGCATGGATGAATCCATCACAGTTCTTGAGTATAAATCTCGGAAAGTATCCGGAATGGTCTTCATCTTGCAGTTATTGGGGAAGCAAATAAATAAATAAATGAAAGGCGGAAAATTAGGCAGTGAGTGAGGGAAATGCGAATTTTTTCCCTAACTGTCCCACTTTTTCAAAGTTTTTTCCAAATTGTCTTATTTTTTTTTTTTTTAAAAATCCCAAAATACCTACTCGCTTTCCGAAAAAGCGAGTTTGGGTAAAACATCATCGTTTTTTTCAGAAATTGAGTGTAAGGCTTTGGTTTTTGCTAGCCTAGACTCGCTTTCTGAAAAAGCTATGGGGTTTAACCCACACTCGCTTTTTCGGAAAGCGAGGGTCGATTGAGGCTTTTTAAGCCCCCAGATCTGTTTCTCGGCCCCATTCTCTTTCAACTTTCTATCTTCTCTACCTTTTTTAATCCCGAATCTCTAATATCTCTCATCTCGTTTTGGTCGATTTACCCCAAAAAATTTTGCATCTCTCATCTCGTTTCGATTTACCATCTCTCTTATCTACAAATCTCATCATCGATTAACCCCAAAAATCTTAAACCCCAATATCCAAGAGTTTGTTGATTTCCGAATTTGGGGATAAAGAGTGCGGTTGAAGGAGCTTCTTCGACCTTTTATTCACTATCTACCTATTCAATCACCCTACATTATCGATATATTTCTCAACTTTTGCATTTTTAATTTTGTGTTAATTTTGAAGCATTAGCATTGTATCTTTGTTAATTCGACCCAAAATCACCCAAATTTTTTTGATTTTCCAAGTAAACATTGGATCTTCAAACAGACAAGTAGCAAAAATTTGAAGCATTAAGTTGAGTTTTTATTTATGTGGGTATATAGTATATTTCAATTTGAGTACACAAGTTGATGTTGTGGGCGATGGAGCAACTTTAGATGCTATACTAACTACTCCTGCACATCGAACCAGTGCTCGTAGTGTTCGTAGAAAGAAAGTTGTCCATAGACCACCACCTCGTCCGAGAAACAATTCTGAAGAAGAAGATGAAGAGAATGAGATACAAGAAAACATTGAGGGAACACAACAACAAGAAGAGGATCCGATTCCCATGTTCGGTGTCACCCAGGCCACTCCACAACGCGGTAAAAGGCAAAGGAAACCCCCCACTTTCTTCACACCCGATCCGTAAACTTTTATTTGGAATGTATCTTTCAATGTAATGTCGTGAACTTTTATTTGGAATGTATGAAGCAATGTAATTTTGTAGGGGGTGTGTGAGTGTGATTGTTTCATTGTTTCAAAGTATTGAATGTTTGTGTTTGTGTGTTATGTATGAGTGTGATTGTTGCGAGAATACAAGAAGTTTGTGTTTGATTGTTATGTTTGTGTTTGTGTTTGTCCCGTATTTTGGAACGGTTGCTCGTAATCTCCAAGGGCAGCCACCCTTACTTACTACTGGGGGATTTTGCACAATCTCCTCAAGTGTACGTTTTCTAGGTGCCAATTTACATTTAACAATGTACAGTGTCGGCGAAGATTTCAATGTGACGAATTCACGATGTTTCTTGATAGAATACAGCTTCACAGCCTGCTGAATCGACTCTTTGCTTATAAATTCCTATCCAAATTACAATTCGTCTACATTGGATGAACGGACGACTCTTGTGGAACTTGATGTACTCTAGCACCTTGTGTTATCTCCTCGGTAATATGAGCGTTAACATTGGCATAGCTATCAATAGCTTTCACTTCATTAGACCTGTTGTTATTTGTGTTTACATTTGCATATTCATCATCTTCGTCCCTATCATCATGTTCTACACTCTCAACAACTTCATCGTCTGTTTCTTCCTCTTCTTCATCATCGTCTAGTAGGTCGTTGTTAATGGTACCATTTTGAAATAATTCAAATAAAGTGTCATTTCGAACATGGTCATGAATCGGACTAGGTTGACGTGGCAACTCAATATCTGTAGAATCCGGGCTTGTTGTATTTGTGAACGTGTCTTCTTGTAGGGACAGTGAGATTGCTTGTGAAGTTCGAACGGGATTAGGCTTCATCTGCTATGTCGGTACTTCTCGTACGAAGCTTGAACTAGGATTATCATGTGGCCGAGGATTCATAATTTAGATTTGCTGAATATATAACTCCAATGCAGACCAAATACAATTGGGATCAAGTGTCCTAGCAATCATTGACTTCATAGCATTATCAGTAGATACGGGCACTATCATAAAATACTAACCATCTCTTTTACCTGCTGCGTACCGAGCTAAAATTTTCACATTCTATTGATCTTTATCCCAATTAGTAACTTCATAAATTTTCCCAACTATTTCTGCCAATATAATGGTACAAGATGCCCAAACTATTTCAGGATCAACGTCGCTATAACACAACCTATCTTTGGATCACGAATTATTTCACCACCAAAGTATAACCAAATAGGAATATCGTAATCCATACTTATGTTTATTTATACGAATATACGAGTTATTATCGTCCCACAAACAAAACCTATAATAATGTACAAAATAATATGTGATATAAATCATACCTTCACAAGCTTATTCGGAAGGATATAGCCGTAGATATTTGGGTAGAAGAGTTGAAGTTGCTATCCTCTTCAAGTTTATCAAAATTCCAAAATATAGATCTTTCGGAAGATAGGTTTAGGGTTTTGAGAGTGGAAGGTGATAGGGTTGGGAAAGATTAAGTGAATATATTCAGATTTAGAGGAGATTTTGTGGGTAGAAGGTCAATTTTGGAAAGTTAGGGTTTTGGGTTTCGGAGTTAAGAAGAGAGTAATAAGGGAGATAAGTAAGAGTAAGAACGGAAAGAGAGTGAGATCCAAATTGAGATTTGGGGGCTTAAAAAGCCCCAATCGACACTCACTTTTCTGAAAAAACGAGTGTGGGTTAAACCCCATCGCTTTTTCAGAAAGCGAATCTAGACTAACGAAAACCAAAGTCTCACACTCGTTTTATGAAAAAATGATGGGGTTTTACCCAAACTCGTTTTTTTGGAAAGCGAGTTGGGCGTTTTGAGAATTTTTTTAAAAAAGTGGTGGTTTGGGAAAAACTTTCAAGAAGTGGGACAGTTTGGGGAAAAAATTTGGGAAATGCCACCAGAGTTGTATATAATTACGAATGGTGCCCCTATTGTAGTGGGCCAACGAGAGGGTTTCTGTAGAGTTAAATGGGCCTGTGAGTTATATGGAAGTATCATTACAAATGGGCCTATCATTCAAAGTATTTCAAAGTTCCCCTCCAATTTTTTTGGTCGAGAATAAATCTTACCTATTGAGTTTCTGTGATGTAAGTAGTAACAGTGAATAATTTAGGAAGATTAATTGTATTTTTAGGTAAATTATCCCGAAAGGCGTACACAATGCATACTAATAATCCCGTTTTCAGTTGATTATAACAAATAACTTTTGATAATCATCCAGTTGTCAGTTGATTAACGTTGTTGGAATGTTGTTGGTAATCAATTTACTATGCTGTTCTTCAATTTGTTGTTATAATCATCCACAGTAGTAAATCGTCTTGTATCTGTATCAGATATTTAAAAAAACTACAAAGAAGAAGAAGAAGAAAAAAAGTAGTCTGAAGGCGAGTTGCGGACATAAAAACAATTTAAATGAAATTGAAAATTTAACTGAGAGCACGAATCATTCCCAACCCTTTGCCAAAGTATTAGACTGTGGACGAGCAAAGCATTGTGGGCAATGACGCGAGGATTTTGTCCTGGAACTCCATGTATCATACTAAAATCTCAACAACATATATTCCTGAGTCTCATTATCAATACTACGTAGTATGATATATATAGATGAGACATATAACAAAAACTGAACACCTTGAAGAGTCCCTTCAAGCCACATTTCTTCTCTATACCAATTTATACACAAACAGCTCCAAAGAAAGAAAAAAAAAAAAAGCAAAAATAAGTTTCAGTATTAAGCAAAGGAATTATTCCTCCCTACTCTATTCATCCCCGACCAAGTTTTTCGTCGGGGAACCCTTAAACACACTCTTCAAACCCTCAACCAACTTCCGGCCAAATCCCTTTCCGCTCTTGCGAGACTTTGCACCCACTACGATCTCTTTAGCCTCCTCATCCTCTTTCGGCCTAACTATTCTAAAGCTCGATGCGCGAACTGCCTCCATCTCCGCCCTCTTCTCCTCCGACCACCGCAGCTTCCTCCTCATCCCCTCAAGGTCACGCTCAAGACTATCAATGCGGAACGCTGTGTCGCGCATAGAGGCATGGATGTGAGATGACTGGCGGAGGGCAGCATCGCGGTGGAGGATAGAGCCAAGTGTGGTGGTGGTGGGGTGAGGTGGGGGGATGTGGAGGACGGAGTTATTGGAGTGGAGGTGGTGGAGGAGGATGGCTTGGACGACAAAGCGGAGGGGGAGGAAGGGGTTTTGGACAAGGTGTAGGAGGTGGTTGTGGGAGAGGTTAGTGGAGTTTATCGTGGAGCAGATGAGCACCTTGTCGTCTTCCGATACCTTCCCAATGTGCTTCTGAAATGATGAAAACATGTGATATTTGTTATCAATTTTCAATAAGTATAAGAAGAGAAATATAAGCACAGAGAGAGGTCACAACACACAACGTAGACTTTCAGATTGATTGTTGAAGTTACTAAGGCAAGTAGTGCACTCAGTGATGATGATGATAAACACTATGCATATTGATGAATGTGATGAATTAATCATCATTAACTAGCTTCAAGAACAAGAATTAAGAATTAATTCAACAGTTATAGATACAAGGTATATTTCTGAGTGTACGTAGCAGCTGCTGTCTTCTATAATTAGCTGAAACATTACTATTGCATCCAGAGGTTTAATGTATGATAAATGAATCCAATATAACTTCGCTAATTTTCAATAAAATCAATGTATGAAATACTAATTAAAAAATGCCCGTTTCAAAACAAATAGTACTCCTTGCGCTAAGAGTAACAATAGTATCCGTACTAAAATTGTAATTAATAGTCATGCTAAAAAAAAAAGTTGTCCTACAATTATATTTACCCTCTTTGGGATATTTATAAACACTAATAAATCTCACATGATATGATTTTTATTTTTAATATTTAAAGATGATATTTATTTTTAATATTTAAAGATGGTAGCAACCATCGAAAATTCATTCATAAACATCAATTACAACGAACTGCTTTGTGGGATGCATAAAATGCGCCCCAAGCAAAAGCAGCAGAAGTAGAGGAGAAACTTAAATTACAAGTCCAAAAGAGAGGGAAAAAATAAACAAGGAAAGCAGCATCCACAGTCGTTCAATGTAAAAAATGGTAAAATGCATATTTTGACAATCCATTTCGACGAAACGCTGCAGTCGTCGAATAACAAAAAAATGCATAAGTTCATTAAAAAGAAACAGACGAAACATGATGCAGGCCGAAACTTAGAAAATAATTTAAAAAATAATTTATACAGGCCGAAACTTAGAAAATATTAATAAAAAATATGGATAACCGGAAAAATTGAAAAAACAATTTTAAAAAATAGTTTGTAAAAATATTTGCAAAAACAATTTAAAAATTTGCAAAAACATTTAAAAATTTACAAAATTAATTTGAAAATTTATTTTTAAAAAAATAAATTAGATTGGGACGAAACATCATGTTCATTCCCACCCTTAAATTCATTTAACCAGTTATTTTATTTGGTTTTTAATTATTTTTTACTTCGGACGAAACATGATGTTTCGTCCGATCAATTAAAAATATAATTAAATAATCCTGACGAAACATATAATATGCATTTTGCTATTTCGAATGCTACTTTTTCCTTTCTACAATAGCCCAATTACCAAAAAATGTCAAAATAGCTCACGACTGTGTGCGCTATAGTAAAAAAAAATGATAAAAATGGCAAACAAGCAAACGACTGCGGATGCTCTAAAAACATAAGTACTAAATAAAAACAGTAGCATAGAAAAACAGGTAATTAATAAGAGCATATTGTTGCAGTTATAACTTCTTTATCTCATACCAAATCTCTAATATTATAATGGGAGAAGGTCTTAGTGTCATTTGTAAATATTTATCATTCTACCAACCCGTGCAACGTACGTGTTGGTAATTTTTTTTTTATTATTATTCTTTTCATTTCCCCTGTCCATTTTTCCATGTACAACGCACGTGTATAATACTAGTTTACCATAAACGGATAAACCTCAGTTGTAAGAATAGTCAAGTGGCATTGAACGTAATTAATCTAGAAGCTAAGCCCTTTACTAAAGCTAACCTGTAAATAACGGTCCACCATCCGGTACAGTAAATCGTGGTCATGCTCAAACCACGTGCGCATCGTCTCAACAACCACCCGAAACTCCTCCGTTCCTAACGCCGTCAACTCCTCCATCCACCCCCCGTTACTTCCCTCCCTCTCCACCACCTCGACGCACCTAACTGCGAGCAACGCCGCCGTCTCGTCCGGCAACATTCCCAAGCACGCGCTCAGCACGTGCCCCGCGTTCTCAGAATCTCCCGCTATTTCTTGACGGTAGTAGATCTCCGTTATCCACAGTAGATTGCCGTTAGATTCACCGTCAATGTCCATTTCCAGCCAGTCGGCGGCGACTCTGACGGCAGCGAGATTTGACGGCGTTAGGTTGATGGCGGAGTCGTAGAAGAAAAGAAATATCTGGGCGAAGGTTTCCGCCGTTAGTATTGACGGCGGAGTGACGGTAATGTCGGTGGATTCCGTTAGGCGGCGGCGGAGGTAACGGCTTCTAGAAACGAGCGGCTCCTGCGTAATAATTTGGCAAAAAAAAGGTAAATTAATTATAAAAGCGTTTTATAGTACAAAAGCATTCCAAATAATTACAGTGGAACGAAAATTAATAATAAATGCATTTGGAGTTATTCATTAATGGCATCGGACTCCACCGAGGTGGGGCTAAATGTCAGGATCGACATTAATTGGCCCCGGCCCATTTATGGTAAAATCTATAATCCAAGATCTAATAGCAAAAGATAAATGTGGAAGTTGTTTCTACTAAAATACTAAAATGCCTACGGCGTTGTCTTCTTTTGCCAAAAAAAATTTAAATAGAAAATAAAAAAATATTTATTTACGCAAACGTAACCAACTAGAATGTTAAGCAAATGCTTAAGGAGGTGTATGTACACAAAATGGAAGATTCCCGAGAATGAATGATTCCTAAAAAATGTGAACTGTGTTTGGTACTGTAAAGTTTATAAGGAAAAAAATATGAAGACATTTTTGGGGAGTATAATGAAATTAGGCATAAGCAAAGACTATTTAGTAACATTTTATTATACCTTAAGACAAGGTGAGTACATGCACAAATTTCTCTTGTAGAAAAAATATAGAAAATTTGTTTGAATTTTTAAGTATGGTCGGTGTAGAAGAAAGCATTTAAATAGAAAAGAAAATGAGAGAAATTTGATGAAGTGGTTTAGAGTAATGAACAAATCTTATTTGCTTTTTCATGTAATCAACATTAATTCTTCCAAATTAATTCTATAACACCCTAAGTTAGTTTTTGAGTTGTACAACAAATATCACCTTATGAAGATTGAAGCGTCGATCTGGGAACCGGATGACCACATCAGTCTTGCACCCATTAGCCATAGACCTGAAATCATTAATTTCCAAATAAATATATATTAATACATTAATAGCGAAGATAAATAAATCGACGTACACGAACAGTAGAATTTAAACATATATTGTGCATACCATTCTTCTACTCTTGAATGAAGAGAAGGAGGTGACGACAACAGCGATGAAGAGGACTCATGAGGAGAGATTGGGCTTGTCGTAACGGAAGGAGTTAGAGAATAAGACTTGTTACTGCAGTCTTCTTCTTCTTCATAGATGGTGTCAACCACTCCTAATTCATTCCAACCCTTCATTTTTTATAATGAATTTCTTCTTCTTGTGTTGTTGTGTTTGATCCTCTTTTTAAAATGAGAGAGAGAGACTCAGAGAGAGAGAGAGAGAGAGAGAGGAGACCTTTATTAGGAGCTTTTCTTTTTTATAAATGAAAGGTGCAGTCTTGCAACTGCCATTTGCAAATTAATAGGGTTTTAGGAGGGGAGTTACACAATAACAGTAGGCAGAGGGCATTGAATGAGTGCATGTGATGGGAACATAAATGTTCACCTTCCAATCCTCCATCTTTGTCTCTCAATGCAAATATTTGAATCTCTTGTGTTTCTTTTTTGGTTTTTGATATCTTTACCCTATTTACTGTCTAAAATTTTAAATGATCTTGAGTGAGAATTTATATTATTTCGATGAATTTCGAAATACTAGCATAAGGAAGAGAAAAAAAATTTTACAATCAATAAAAAATACATGCAGTTACAATGCACTCAAATAGAAATATTCATTCTTCCAAGTAGAAAGAATCTGGCTTTAGTAGTTCTAATTTTAGACTATCTTAGATATCCTTTTGGGAGTTGACATAATCTCATTTCATCTCCTCAGTTTGAAACCCTTATTTTCTCCATAAATAAAAGTTTTGCATGTTTGTTGCGTAAATATCTTATGATATTTATATTTCTCTTGCTATGATAAACATAAAGGAAAAGGCAATTATACTTCAAAATTTTAGTTGCAATTAATCTGCTCTTTAGTGTAAAAACCTTCTTCATTTACTCCCAGTCATTTTAGGTTTATGTTTCTGTATTTATTTATTCCTCGAAAAATATATATAGTAACCTCCCAATTGGAACCGAACCAAACCAAACTCTTACAATTAAGTTGGGAGTTATAAAATTTATATTTGAAAGTGCAATATATTCTGACGGTGATTCTGGTTTGTTATTATGGCTGGGACATGCGCAAATATCAATCAATAAGACTGAGATTGGGAGATATCCCGTCCACCATCAACCAAGGACATAATTGGTAGAGCAGGCATAGGAGTTTCCAGACACACGAAACACTTTCTTTCTCTCTACCTGAATTCGCGGTAGCATCAATGCAAAACACTGGTCCATGTCTGTTTGATCCAATAACTTAAATCATAATGTGTAAGAGAGTAATAGTAAATCCAAAAGCTCAACTCCCCTCAAAATGTGTAAGAACATTTACAGATTGGCAAAATGTGGCTCCCCTCAGGGTTAGAATTTTAGTTTGGCTTACTATTCATAATCGTTTACATACTGTGGATAATCTGAATAAGAAAAATCTGGCTATTGGTCAAAAATGTGTTCTTTGTTCCTGTTTTAATGAATTTGCCCTTCATCCTTTTCTTAAATGTTCTTTTGTGAAACAAATTTGACTTATTCTTAAGCTGGCTTTTTCATTGTAGAGGTTTTCCACCTTCTATTAAATCTTAGTGGGAGTATTTGGAGGATCAAGAGAATTAATACAAAAATTCGCATTCATTGGGATATGATCATAATGGCTTTGATTTAGGTTATTTGGAGGAAAAGGAGCAATAGAATTTTTCTTAAGAAGTCTTTGGATATTGTTAACATTTTGGACTCCATTTGTTTCTTTGTTTCCTTTTGGACATATATCCTGCCACCTTCTAAGAAAGCTACGATTGACATGAGTGACTTCGTTAATGCTTGCAAGTCTTTTATTCCTCAAGTTCACAATGCTGATGGTTTGGGTGCTTCTCATCCTCTGGTGGTTTCTTCTTCTGAGGTTGATGTCTTACAGGATAACATTATTGTTATTGATGATGATGTTGATGAAGCTGATGTCCCTCACTCCTTCATTCCTCCGACTCATGCTACTCCTAAGGAAGATGTTACTAACTCGTCTATGGCTGATGATCTACCCCCTCATTTGGATACTGATGATTTGGTCTCCAATACTCTTTCTTCAATTTCGACTATGTCAGTCCATCATCAAGAGCTCATTACTGGCATCCTTCTGGTTCAGAATATTCAAGCTGCTCATGAAGCTTCTCTTCCTGGTTCCGATGATGATTTTTATTCTGCACCGTGATTCTGTGGTTTCCTACGTTACTTTGTTATTAGTTTACTTTTCTATTTCCTTTCTGTTGGAGTTTTGATTCTCTTTTGTGATAGAGGATGTTTTTTGTTGCTCCTACTACTTTTCTTGTTGGTGTTTAAACCTGTTTTAACTGTACTTATTTTTGCTTTAATGTTTGATTGGCTGAAGCCGGTGGGCTTTATCCCTTTTATCCAAAAAAAAAAAAAAAAAAAAAGTTGTTTACAGATCATTTCTTTGGTTTTGTATTCTTCACTACTCCTCTGCTTCTGCTTCTGCTTCTGCCACTATGAACAATTAATCTTAATTGAAACACAGTAATCGTTTCCCATCACTTAACAGTGTGAATAGATTATCATCGGAAATCTGTCTCATCTTTCAAGACAACAAGGCAATTTTTTGTAGCAAAAAATAACATCTCTGCCTTCTATCCTACTAGATTTCTCTAATCTGTGATTTCGTTTTTGTTTATTGTCTGTCATATTTATTAGTCTTTATAAATGATTTGAATGATTTATACACTTCAATTCAAATTAAGAGGATTTCAACGGTTGGGTTTATGTCTTGCATACTATGTAGATAAGAAGACGATGAGACGACGGAAGAATCGAGACGATCGGAGACGGAGTGGACGCAAGGAAAACAGTCAGCAACTGTAACAGCAGATGGAGTTGCGATTGACCATACTTGGAGTGCGGTCGACCGCCCAACTCTGCAGAAGTTCTCGAGAAGGGGACGGTCGACCGCGCGCTGCGCTGATGGTTAATTTGGGACGGATCTTGATTATTCGTGAGAAGCCCAACTTGCTCTTCAAGTCAGATCTGACGGCTCTTGTCGTAGGGTTATCTCTTCAGGAATATCCAAAGGCTATTGCATCAAGATATCAAGATAGGGTTTCTCCAGATCTCTATATATTGTTGTTATTGGCCTCCATTGAGAGCCAAGAGAGGGAGTACTTCATTGAAGGAGAGATTGAGTGATTCTCTAATTGTAAACAACTAGTACTTGCTAGTGAGGCTTGAGAGAGGGTCGTGGTGAGAAGTGTAATATTCTTGTATCTTCTCTAGTTGAATAACATCTTGGGTTTCTTCTTCCCGGGTTAAGGCGAAAGCCCCAACCGGAACAAATTTGTGTGTGCTTTGGTGTGTTTGGTATGATCTCATATGTGTTTAGTGGTTTGTGTTGATTCCATCGAATAACTCAACAAAATCCTAAGTAGAAATCCCTAACATCAACACCAACCTTCTCATAAATATACAAGGACCACCAAGATCTAGAATTAGTTTGCCTAACTTCGATTCAAATTTAAGATAGTTATGTTAGAGATGGGGATCTGCAATGATCCTGCTATTTTTGTGACATCATTTCACATGGTTATTTTCATATCATGTCACATTTTAAACTTTTCTTGACAAGTTCTATTTCTTCTTTGTTTGCAGACAGGTTTTTTGCAGCTAGTCAATTATTGATATGGGTCAGGAATAAAGCGTGGCTCACCCTGAGCCACCAGATCTCCTCAGGATACGCGTCCTTCCTGATCCTCCAGATCAGCCACGTCAGCACCGGAAAACCGCCCGGAGATCTGCCACGTCAGCCCGGAAACCACTCCGGCACCTGCCACGTCAGCCCTATACCGCCCGACTTTCCACCGCTTCAGCCAATCGGGTAACCGGGTCCGGCCCAGCCCCAAACGGGTTTAGACCCGATTGGAAACTTCTATAAATACCAGGCCCTCTCCTTTCTTAAAGAGGTAATCAATCTTTTCTCCCCTAAACCCTAGCTACTGTTACTCTCATCTTAAAGTAACTGACTAGATCGTCGGAGGGTCTGCCACCGGGACCAACCCCGGTGTTTCGAGACCGTCTGCAGGTACACCAGACCTCGGATCCAAGCCACCTGATCCGAGCCCAGACATCCACCTCACTCCACCCTGTCATAGGTACCGCTCGGCCAGCCGAGGGTCGCCTCTGAAGAAGCTTTCTCCTTCAATACAAATCGAGTAGAGAACTCACACCTGGTGCATCCACACGACTCCCAGAAACAAACCGCATCAGGTTGGCGCCGTCTGTGGGAACGCTACTTCGGAAGCCGACCGAGTCCTACGGCCGAGGTACCTCGATAGCCGAACTCCCATGGCCTCCAAAGGCAAGGGGGCTGCGTCCTCCGTCAACCGACGAGACACACTCCCATCAAATACCAACGCCGGGCCGCGCACATCAAAGCATAGGGCCTCCCGTCAGGGATCCCAGCGGGCCCCCACTCCTCCAATCCAACCTGACCTTCGAGGGATAATCTCCAGTCGGCACGCTGACCGTAGTAGGGAAAGGGCCGCTTCCAACTCGGCCCCGAACCGTCCTAGGCCACCGCCGGAAGAACGAAGGCCAGCACTCAGCCGAGTCGGGAGGCAACCTCTGGTCCAACCGGCCCGAGCTGAGGGAGCTCCTGTTACTCAGCAGGAGTTTCAGGATTTCCGAAGGGAGATCCTTGGGGCTCTCCAACGGGCCCCCAGGGAGGAAGCACGCCATTCCCAAACCAGGTTAGACGCTGAGGCCAGCGTCTCTCGCTCCTCAACAATCCAACCCGAAGTCGAGGGCGTGCTCTTAAGGCGCCTCCAAGAAATGGAGGACCGAATCGATCATATGGGCGACGGTGTCGGAGCCGGTCAGGGGTACAAACCTGTCCGACCCCCCTTTTCCGCCCTCATTATCCAAGCAGAAATTCCTCGGAACTTCCGACCCCCACAGTTCGAGACCTATAACGGCGAAGGGGATCCTGCTGATCACATGGAGGGTTTCAAAACCCTCATGATGATTCACAGCGCATCGGATCCTCTGCTGTGCCGAGCTTTTCCGGCCACCCTTCGGGGTCCGGCTCGTGAGTGGTTCTCAAAACTCGCCCCCGGCTCCATTTACTCCTTTGATCAACTGGAAGGCAATTTCCTCGCCCATTTTGTAACCAGCCGGAAGGCCGAGAGAACGAGCGCCTCTTTACTTGGACTCAAACAGGAAGGGGGGAATCACTCAGGGCGTTTGTCCGGAGATTCACGGCGGAAGCGAGGTCAGTCTCCTCTCTCGATCCGGGCGTCGCCTCCGCGGCATTTCGGCACAACGTCCGTCATGGACAGCTGAAAGCTTCTCTGGCAAAGAAGCCCCCGATCGATTTTCCCGACCTCCTCAACCGAGTCGAGAAGTACATCAGGGCAGAGGAAGCCCTAAACCCCGACGAATCCAGGGAAGCACTCGGAAAAGGGAAACGGAAGGCCGAGGAAGTCGAGCCTTCGAAAAAGGCCCCAAGGGATGGGAGCACCATGAAGAAGGTACCGCCGGTTCCTCGCTTCGAAAGGTATACCCCGCTCACACAAAATGTGTCCTCCATACTCCTTGCGATCGAAGACAGAGACCTCGTTCAGTACCCCCCTCGACCGTCCAACAACACTAGCAAGAAAAGGGATCAGCGGTTCTACTGCCGCTTCCACCGAGACAACGGGCACGACACAGATCACTGCCGTGCCCTGAAAGATGAAATCGAGGCACTGATCCAGCGAGGATACCTCCGGGAGTATAAGAGAGATGACGCTCGGCCGCAAAAGGACACGAGGAACAGGAGAACCTCACCTCCTCCTCGAGCTCCCCTACAACTCCCCAGGCAAGAGCAGGAGCTGGAAGAACCGGACGACCAACCCATACTGCACTGCGTCCACGGAGGGCCCATGGGAGGGGATTCTAACACCTCCCGTAAGGCGTTCATCCGGGACGTTAACGCCGTCCAAGGGCCTCTCACTCCTCAAATCCAACCACTCCCCGTCTCCTTCTCGGGTGACGACCTGGAGGGGGTTCGGCTCCCACACTGCGACGCTCTCGTAATCAATCTCAGCATGGCAAACTTTGATGCTCGGCGGATCCTGGTAGACAACGGGAGCTCGGTCAACATTCTGTTCCTCGATGCTTTCGAGAACCTAAAGCTCCCCCGAAGCAGACTGAAGCCGGCCGGATACACCCTGCACGGATTTTCTGGAGTACCGGTGACAATCGAGGGGATCGTCACACTGGATGTCACGGCGGGCACGGCCCCGAATCGGAGAACCGAGTCGATGGATTTCATGGTTGTCAACATCAAGGCAGCCTATAATGCCATACTCGGCCGACCGGGCCTATGCTCCCTCCAGGCTGTTCCCTCGGCCTACCACCAGAAGATGAAGTTCCCCACCAGTACCGGTGTAGGAGTGGTCCGAGGGAATCAAGAAGCAGCTCGCTCCTGTTATATGACAGCAATAGGAAGCGGAGTGCTCCCCCTCGACGCCGTGGAAATGCAGCCCCAAAGGACCCAGCCAGAGCCAGAGTCGGCAGACGAACTGGAGGATGTCTCCTTCGAGGCAGAGGATTCATCGAAACAATTTCGAATAAGCCGCTCCCTCGCACCTCGCCTCAAGTCCGACCTCATCGCCTGCATCCGGCGCAATGTCGATCTGTTTGCTTGGAAGCCCTCTGACATGCCAGGAATTTCCGAGGAACTCATCATGCATAAACTCAGCGTGATCCCCGGCTCGAGACCAGTGGTACAGAAGCGACGCAAGTTCGCGCCAGAGCGACAACAGGCGGTTAATGCAGAGGTCGATAAACTCCTTGCCGCGCGCTTCATCCAGGAGGTCAGCTACCCCGAGTGGTTGGCGAACGTCGTCATGGTGAAGAAGGCGAGCGGGAGCTGGAGGATCTGCATTGATTTCACGGATCTTAACAAGGCATGCCCGAAGGACCCATTCCCCCTTCCCAGGATCGACGCTCTCGTCGATGCAACATCGGGTCACGAGCTCCTATCCTTCATGGACGCGTTTTCAGGCTACAACCAGATCCGCATGTTCCCTCCCGACATCGCCAAGACGTCCTTCGTCACGGACCAGGGGCTCTATTGCTACAGAGTCATGCCCTTCGGGCTGAAGAACGCCGGGGCCACATACCAGAGGCTCGTCAACAGGGTCTTCAAGGAACAGATCGGGCGCAATATAGAAGTGTATGTGGATGACACACTCGTCAAGAGCCGGCGGGGAGAGGATCACGTCTCCGATCTGGAGGAGGCCTTTGGGGTACTTCGGACACATAACATGAGGCTTAACCCGAGCAAATGCGCCTTCGGCGTCTCCGCGGGAAAGTTTCTTGGGTTCATTATCAGCCAAAGGGGAATCGAAGCGAACCCCGAAAAGATCCAAGCAATCCTGGACATGGCCCCTCCGAGGAACATCAAAGAAGTCCAACGACTGACTGGGAGACTGGCGGCCATCGGCCGTTTCCTCTCCAAGTCCGGAGAGAAGTCTCTTCCCTTCTTCAAAGCCCTGCGAGGCACCGACGGGTTCGAGTGGGGAGTACAGCAGCAAGAGGCCTTCACCCAGTTAAAGGAATACCTCGCGAACCCCCCTCTTCTCAGCAAGCCCGAACCAGGAGAGCCACTCTGGCTCTACCTATCAGCCTCGGAGAAGGTGCTCAGCGCCGTTCTCGTTCGGGAGGAAGAGGGATCACAGAAGCCTGTGTACTACGTCAGCAAGGTCCTGCTCGATGCCGAGACCAGGTACTCTCGGATGGAGAAAGTAGCGTTCGCCCTGATCATGGCCTCGCGAAAGCTCCGTCCGTATTTTCAATCTCATTCTGTCCAAGTGCTGACGGACCAACCCCTGAAGGCGGTACTCTACAAACCAGAAAGCTCGGGTCGACTCGTGAAATGGTCGATTGAGCTCAGCCAATATGACATTGGCTATCAGCCCAGAACAGCAATCAAGGGGCAGGCGCTCGCAGAGTTCATTACGGAGTGCACTATCTCCGAGCACCCTGCAAACACGGAGAGCGACCAGACGTGGGAAGTTTACGTCGATGGTTCCTCCTGCGAGGCAGGCAGCGGAGCAGGCATCATCCTCCGAGGCCCAGACGGTTTTCTTCTGCAGTATTGCCTCCGCCTCAACTTCCCGGCCTCTAACAACGAGGCCGAATACGAGGCAATGATCGCTGGGCTCACCCTGGCTCATCAAGCCGGTGCCAAACAGATCAGGGCTTTCAGCGACTCCCAGCTCGTGGTCAACCAGATCACTGGGGAGTACGAGGCCCGAGACGATCGTATGGTTCGTTACCGAGGTGTAGTTCAACGCCTACTCTCGTCCTTCGACGAGTCGGCTGTTTTGAGGATCCCTCGGGAGCAGAACGTCCAGGCTGACGCTCTGTCAAAATTGGCATCCTCTTCCTTCGAAGGTCTCGACCGCACGGTCCTGATCGAGGTCATGCTAAAACCCAGTATCGACATTCCGGAGGTCCTGAGCCTCGAAGATGGAGAGCCCCCCGAAGACTGGACAACTCCAATTAGACGATTTCTCGTCAAGGGAGAACTCCCGGAAGACCGAGCCGAAGCAAGAAGGGTCCGGGCCCGAGCGGAAAGGTTCGCAATGATCGACTCAACACTCTTCAAAAGGTCCTACACAACCGCGGATGGACGGCCTTATCTCCGCTGCCTCACTCCCGGTGAAGCCGAATATGCTCTCAAAGAATTACACGAGGGGATTGGCGGGTGTCACATGGGAAGCCGTTCGCTCGCACGAAAGGCTTTGAACCACGGGTACTACTGGCCCACCATGCTGCAGGACGCTTTAAATCTCGTCAAGAAATGTGGCCCCTGTCAAAGATTCTCCCCCATCAAGAGGGTTCCCCAAGCAAACCTACGATCCATGGCCAGTCCAACCCCCTTTGCAATGTGGGGGATGGATCTGGTAGGCCCTTTTCCCAAGGCGACGGGGCAACGAAAGTTCCTTATAGTTGCCATCGACTACTTCACCAAATGGATCGAGGCGGAGCCACTAGTTACGATCACCGAGCAGCAGACTCAACAATTCTTCTGGAAGCACATTATCTGTCGGTTCGGGATCCCCCAAGTGCTCGTCACGGATAACGGGACCCAGTTTGCAGGCAAGCATTTCCGCAAGTTCTGCGAAGACCTCGGTATCCAGCAGCGCTTCTCTTCGGTATGCCATCCCCAATCCAACGGACAGGCAGAGAACGCGAACCGTCAGATCCTCGATGGACTCAAGAAGCGACTCGATAATTCCTCCAAGGGGCTATGGGTCGACGAGCTGCCGAGCGTTCTCTGGGCCCATCGAACAACAAAAAGAATCCCGACAGGGGAGTCACCCTTCAACTTAATGTACGGTGCTGAGGCCGTCATTCCCTTGGAAATAGGTATCCCCTCTCCCCGAATTATGGCTTATGACGAAGCAAGCAACTCCATGCAACTGCGAGCAGACCTGGACCTCATTGACGAGGTCAGGGAGAAGTCATCCATCAGAAGGAACATCTACCAGCAAAGAATCGAGAGGTTCTATAACAAGAAGGTGCGCCCAACAAACATTGCTCTCGGAGATCTTGTCCTCCGGAAACTGGCGGTATCCAACCCCGGCCAGAAAAGGAAGTTGGCACCAAACTGGGAGGGCCCTTATAAGGTTTCGGAGGTCGTACGACCGGGTACCTATCGCCTGACCGACACCGACGGCAAACCTGTCAAGAGGCCCTGGAATGCGGAACACTTGATTAAGTTCTTAGGAGAATAGCCTCCATGTGAAATATAATTTTAAACGGCACGTTGGGCCTAGTCTTTTGTAAAGTCCTGTAAACGGCACGTCGTGCCTAGACTTGTCTGTAACAAGCATGTATTGTAAACGTCAGCTTTCTTAAAACAAGCTTATGACTCCAATTCTTGTAAACAGATAAAGGACCCCTCACGAACTCGTCACTCGGATGAAATCGCGAGACCAACCACGCTTCTCTTACAAGCGTAGGGCTCGTCACTCGGATGAAATCGCGAGACCAACCACGCTTCTCTTACAAGCGTGGGGCTCGTCACTCGGATGAAATCGCGAGTCCAAACACGCTTCTCTTACAAGCGTGGGGCTCGTCACTCGGATGAAATCGCGAGTCCAACCACGCTTCTCTTACAAGCGTCGGGCTCGTCACTCGGATGAAATCGCGAGTCCAAACACGCTTCTCTTACAAGCGTGGGGCTCGTCACTCGGATGAAATCGCGAGTCCAAACACGCTTCTCTTACAAGCGTGGGGCTCGTCACTCGGATGAACTCGTGGGTCCAAACACGCTTCTATTACAAGCGTGGGGCTCGTCACTCGGATGAAATCGCGAGACCAACCACGCTTCTCTTACAAGCGTGGGACTCGTCACTCGGATGAAATCGCGAGTCCAAACACGCTTCTCTTACAAGCGTGGGGCTCGTCACTCGGATGAAATCGCGAGTCCAACCACGCTTCTCTTACAAGCGTCGGGCTCGTCACTCGGATGAAATCGCGAGTCCAAACACGCTTCTCTTACAAGCGTGGGGCTCGTCACTCGGATGAAATCGCGAGTCCAAACACGCTTCTCTTACAAGCGTGGGGCTCGTCACTCGGATGAAATCGCGAGTCCAAACACGCTTCTCTTACAAGCGTGGGGCTCGTCACGCACCGTCTCTCCATTAGAACATGCGCAGGAGCTCGGCACCGACCCCGAGCAAAGGCGGGCGTCCCCTCCGGGGGGCACCGCGACCTGAACGCTCGGCGGCGGGGTTAGGCTACGCCTGCAGTTGTCTTTCTCACCGTTGTGGGGGCTCGGCACCCGTCCCTCGCTCGGTTTGACCTCCTCGGAGGCCATCAACCGAGGCTCGAGGCGACATTCGCCAGCCACTCCCGCACCGTCTCTCCACGAGAACATGCGCAGGAGCTCGGCACCGACCCCGAGCGAAGGCGGGCGTCCCCTCCGGGGGGCACCGCGACCTGAACGCTCGGCGGCGGGGTTAGGCTACGCCTGCAGTTGTCTTTCTCACCGTTGTGGGGGCTCGGCACCCGTCCCTCGCTCGGTTTGACCTCCTCGGAGGCCATCAACCGAGGCTCGAGGCGACATTCGCCAGCCACTCCCGCACCGTCTCTCCACGAGAACATGCGCAGGAGCTCGGCACCGACCCCGAGCGAAGGCGGGCGTCCCCTCCGGGGGGCACCGCGACCTGAACGCTCGGCGGCGGGGTTAGGCTACGCCTGCAGTTGTCTTTCTCACCGTTGTGGGGGCTCGGCACCCGTCCCTCGCTCGGTTTGACCTCCTCGGAGGCCATCAACCGAGGCTCGAGGCGACATTCGCCAGCCACTCCCGCACCGTCTCTCCACGAGAACATGCGCAGGAGCTCGGCACCGACCCCGAGCAAAGGCGGGCGTCCCCTCCGGGGGGCACCGCGACCTGAACGCTCGGCGGCGGGGTTAGGCTACGCCTGCAGTTGTCTTTCTCACCGTTGTGGGGGCTCGGCACCCGTCCCTCGCTCGGTTTGACCTCCTCGGAGGCCATCAACCGAGGCTCGAGGCGACATTCGTCAGCCACTCCCGCACCGTCTCTCCACGAGAACATGCGCAGGAGCTCGGCACCGACCCCGAGCAAAGGCGGGCGTCCCCTCCAGGGGGAGCACCGCGACCTGAACGCTCGGCGGCGGGGCTAGGCTACGCCTGCAGTTGTCTTTCTCACCGTTATGGGGGCTCGGCACCCGTCCCTCGCTCGGTTTGACCTCCTCGGAGGCCGTCAACCGAGACTCGAGGCGACATTCGCCAGCCACTCCCGCACCGTCTCTCCACGAGAACAAGTGCAGAAGCTCGGCGTCGTTCCCGAGCAAGGCGGGTGCCCTCTCCGAGGGCGCCGCGACCTTGACACTCGGCGGAGACGCTCGACGCTGCCTTCCGCCTGTTCACTCACCAAGCGTTGGAAAATTTTTTATTTAAGCTTTGAGGCATCCGCCTTCCGCAGACGCCCCGAGCCTTGAGTCGGATTATTGGCCACCCTCTCACCCGCGAACAGCTCGGGGTTTTCGGCTTTTGCCAAAACCTAAACCCCGAACTGTTCGAGGATGGCAGGGAGGCCAAAGACTAGCGGCTCTATCTCTCTCGACTCGAACAGATCAGTCGACCCCTCTGTCGCCCAAGAACAGCTCGGGGTTTACGGCACGGACAAAGTCCAAAACCCCAAATTGTTCCCGGGCGGCGGAAGAGCCACCGAGCTTCGGAATTCTCCGAACACCCCAAACGATCGGTCGGCCCACCGTTCACCAACGGACAACCCGGGGTCCCATGGCCCTGACGGCCGGTACCCCGAATTGTTCGAGGGTGATCGGTATGCCTCCGATCCGGGATGCTCGGAAACATCACCTTTTGTGGACGCCCGCCCTGAACAGACATCCGAGTCAAATGACTCACTGATGGAAAAAAGAGGGGGGGGGATTATATAGCCCCCTGAGGCCTCATTTATTGCACCTGGGAATGGGAAACGGCGGAAGGCGAAACGTCGCCATAAATATGCCTAGGAAGGCGAAACGTCGCGATTATTGACGCAGTCGCGTCAATTGCGACTTCGGAGATTTCACGTCAGCTACACTCGGCATCCGAGGCAATCAGGGCTCCGAAGAACAAACGATCTTATTCATTACTCATCGCTTACAACACAATGAATGAAAACGCAAATACAATGAACTCTCAACTCACTCACTCAGCCGGGAACTCGAATTCAGGGCTCCTGTGACGCTCGGCTATCCCAACCAAGGAAGACGTACCCACCACCGAGCTCTCCGCATCATCCGGCTGTGTCACAACCAGCGAAGGAGGCGGCAACCTCCCCGGAGTAGAGTTACTTGCCTCTTCAACAAGACCGGCACCGAGTATGAGCTTCAACTGGCGAATCTCCAATTCTTTCTCTATAACGGCCTCGCGAAGAGAAGACTCGGAGGCAGACCGCCCGCTGGACGTATCCGAGACCGCCCAGTCCATCTCAATGACCCACCAGTCCCGGTCGGCTACAATCTTTCTCAAACGAGCCACCTCTAGACCGAGCTCTCTAGACTTGTCCAAAAAGTAATTCTTGGCAGCCTCTCGGTCCCGAGCCAACTTCCGTTGGCGAGCTAGCCTCTATCAAAAAGAAAATACAAGAATCACAAAATGCAAGTGTTGTAAAGTCGGCCCAAAAAGTTATATATTTCATTTCATCTCAAAAAGATACAAAATTTGCGGTGGCCAGTCCGCCGAGGGCATTTACAAAAGGGGGAGAAATAAAAACAAAAACATCTAGTCTTGAGGGTCGAGGTGCACCTCTTCTTCGTGGTGGCCGCCGTCGTCACCATCACCCCCCGGGGTCGGAGGCAAGTCTGGCTTCCACCCGAAGCCGAGGTGGTCAACATTGCACTCCGGATAGATGTACTTGAAATGAGACTTGGCTTGCTCGTAAGCCTCGTCTTGCGCCGTCATAAGCGTATCCCCCAAGGCCGCCTCCAAGTCCGCCAGGGCCTTCTTCGCCTTCTCCTTCTCCGCAGTCTCGGCCGCGATCTTCTTCAGCAGGTCCTCTCGGTCCTGCTTGTGGATCTTGTCCAGAGACTCTATCTGGGCCTCGTGCACCACCACCATGTCCCGAGCCTCCTTAAAATCCTCCTTCGCCTTGGTCAATTCCCGAAGGAACTTCTCCTTCTGCTTCTGCTCGTATGTAATCTCCTTCTCCAGACACTTGTGGAAGTGCTGACCGTGAAGCATCGACTGTCAAGAAAAATCAAACTTAGCAACAATTACAACAATTACAAGTTTACAAACCTATTTACCGGGTGGACTTCGGACGACTTACCGAGAGGTTGGCTTGGGCCCAGCGCATGTAGGCCTGATCGGCCGTTTGCGCTGCCAAGGCCATTCCGTCCCGATCGGTGATGGCCTTCGAGACGAACTCCATCGATACGGGTCCGTCGAGGATGGAGTCGCCCTTCACGATCGACCAATCAGGTGCGAAGGGCATCGTCGCCATCCGTCCCACCAACTCCGCCGCACTCGGACGTACGGGGGGAAGCTGTTGTGCCGGGGCTTCAACTGTTTTCCCCGACCCTCCCGCTGGGTCTCTAGCCGACCGCGAAGGATGGTGGTGCTTCTTTTGCTTCTTCGATAAAGGCTGTTCCTCGGGCACTGGGGGAGGCACGGTGGAGGGCCCTCCAGCTTGCGAAGGCTGGCCAGGAGTCTTCCGCTTCTCGGCGGCGAGGCGTTCCTGCTCTTCTTTCTTCTTCTTCTCTTGTCTCGCCTTCTCTGCGGCGGCGAGTAGGATCTGCTTGGCGTGTGCCTGTTGTGTCGTCATCCCTACAACAAGACAGAAAAGGAAGGCTAAACGTTAACACGAAGGCAGAAAGACGAAAAAATGAGGAAAGAAACATACTAGGGTCGGCGGGACTCAGTCCGGCCCTCGCTAGGTGAACCTCGGTCACCCGGCGCCATGCGATGCTGTCTCCCCGGAGTAAATGATCAACCCTCCCCCACTCTTGGGCGGTTAACTCATTCCTCTTTGGGGGCTTGCGCTTCGGCTTCACGAAATTCCACTGGGTCGGGATGTCCCATTCCCCTTCGGTCTTCACAACGAAATACTTATCTCTCCAATTCTTGATCGAGTCCGGGTGGCCGTGCACCACTTTCTTGTTCGGTCTCGGCGTAAAGAAGAACACGCCCTCGATATCCCCGAGCGAACCAATGCTGAAGATTGCGCGGAAGTATGAAAGCTTCGGCCTCACCCCTTTCTCTTGGCACTTCAGGATGAAGCAGATGAGATGCTTCCAAGAGTTGGGGCCATATTGCATGGGGGACAGCTCGGCCCAGTTCAGGACCGTCTTCACGAAGGGGTGCAGGGGGAACCTCAACCCCGAGATGAAAGCTTGCTCCGGAAATAAGCAGTAACCCGGAGCCAACACCGTCGTAGGTCGAATACCCGGGCTCGGCAGCAGAAGCTCGTACTCCCTCGGAATATAGTAAGCAGCCCTGATGATGTTCAGATACTCCGGTCTCAAGACGCTGGGAGTACTGTCCGCACGAATCTTCGTCCTTGTATTTTCTCCAGGTACTGGAGGGATCGGCTGGATGTCCTTCACATCATCGGGATACATCCGTATCGACACAGGATTTCGGAAGGTGACGGGCGGAACATCAAGACCCGTCCTCGGCACACCCTCGTCAGACGAGGAAGAACTTTGAGGCATGGTAAGGACTACCTTCTTCCGACGTGGCCGGGGCTTGCGCTCAGGCGACGGCGTCGACAGGGGGGGCAACGGAGGCAGATCCTCTACGTGGCCGGCATCCGGCGCACCAACGCCCTCCCCTTCCTCACTCTCCGTGTCGCCCTGCTCTCCTTCATCCTCTTCATCACCAGCACCCGACTCCTCGTCCGACCCCTCGTTCGACTCCTCCTCCTCATCATCACTATCCTCGTTCGCACCACCCTCTACCATCGGCTCCTTTCCTGGCCTCCGAACACTCAACGGTTGCACGATTAGAGCTACATCACTGTCGCCCTCGGAGCCATGTTCGGAGAAAACCTCCTCTTTAACCTGGTACTTGCCCAGAGATGACGACGTTTCCAAATCTGACTCCATCTCCGAGTGACCAGACGTTGTAGCCTCGGAACCAGACTGAGTGCGCGACATTCAGAAAAAAGGAGAATTACTAACCTGATTCTTTGGAAGTTACGCTTCTCTGCAAAGAATCCGCCAACAGCGATCGAAATGCCTGCGCTAAAAACTGGAAAAATTGGGAATTATGAAACGATAAAGTGAAAAGAAATGAGGGGGGGGGTGGGGGTTTTATAAATAGACAGCGACTCCTCGATTTCCGCAAATGAGCATCTAGCCGTTAGATCTAATCTGACAAGATCAAGCGGCTAAAACAAACGTTGAAATTTGCGCCATCACGTCAGCAGAAAGGGTGAAATTCCAATGCTGCCCCTCCCTACTCGCCCGGCAGGAATGACCTCCTAGCATAAAGTGTGAAGTTGCGGCCAGTCAGAGATCTCGGAGGGAGTCTAGTGCGAAGTCTGGCCAAGCTAACTTCTCCTTCATATGGTGGGCTCGACGTTCGGATGGAAACTCGAGCCAAGCTACCTTCCCCTTCAAGGGGTGGGGCTCGACGCTCGGATGGAAGCTCGAGCCAAGCTACTTTCCCTCTCACAGGGTGGGCTCGACGTTCGGGTGGAAACTCGAGCCACGCTACCTTCCCCTTCAAGGGGTGGGGCTCGACGCTCGGACGGAAGTTCGAGCCAAGCTACTTTCCCTCTCACAGGGCGGGCTCGACGTTCGGATGGAAACTCGAGCCAAGCTACCTTCCCCTTCAAGGGGTGGGGCTCGACGCTCGGATGGAAGCTCGAGCCAAGCTACGTTCTCTCTCACAGGGCGGGCTCGACGTTCGGATGGAAGCTCGAGCCAAGCTACCTTCCCCTTCAAGGGGTGGGGCTCGACGCTCGGATGGAACCTCGAGCCAAACTACTTCCCTCTCACAGGGTGGGCTCGACGTTCGGATGGAAACTCGAGCCAAGCTACCTTCCCCTTCAAGGGGTGGGGCTCGACGCTCGGATGGAACCTCGAGCCAAACTACTTCCCTCTCACAGGGTGGGCTCGACGTTCGGATGGAACCTCGAGCCAAGCTACCTTCCCCTTCAAGGGGTGGGGCTCGACGCTCGGATGGAAGCTCGAGCCAAGCTACGTTCCCTCTCACAGGGCGGGCTCGACGTTCGGATGGAAGCTCGAGCCAAGCTACCTTCTCCTTCATGGGGTGGGGGTCGACGCTCGGATGAGAACTCGAGCCAAACTACTTCCCTCTCACAGGGTGGGCTCGACGTTCGGATGGAAGCTCGAGCCAAGCTACCTTCCCCTTCAAGGGGGTGGGGGCTCGACGCTCGGATGGAAGCTCGAGCCAAGCTACCTTCCCTCTCACAGGGTGGGCTCGACGTTCGGATGGAAGCTCGAGCCAAGCCACCTTCCCCTTCAAGGGGTGGGGCTCGACGCCAAGCCACCTCTTTCAACAAGTGGGGCTCTTAGTCTCGTCCGCCGACCTCCTCGGTCTCGTCCACCGACCCCAGTGGTCTCGTCCGCCGACCCCATTGGTCTCGTCCACCGACCCCAGTGGTCTCGTCCGCCGACCCCATGGGTCTCGTCCGTCGACCCCATGGGTCTCGTCCGCCGACCCCATGGGTCTCGTCCACCGACCTATTTGCCTCGTCCGCCGACCCCTGAACTCGAAGCCAGGCTACCTCGGCTCTCGGTACGGGTTCGACGATCGGATGGAAACTCGAGCCAAGCTACCTTCCCCTTCAAGGGGTGGGGCTCGACGCTCGGATGGAAGCTCGAGCCAAGCTACTTTCCCTCTCACAGGGTGGGCTCGACGTTCGGATGGAAACTCGAGCCAAGCTACCTTCTCCTTCAACAGGTAGGGCTCGACGCTCGGATGGAAACTCGAGCCAAGCCACCTCTTTCAACAAGTGGGGCTCTTGGTCTCGTCCGCCGACCCCCTCGGTCTCGTCCACCGACCCTATGAGGTCTCGTCCGTTGACCCCATTGATCTCGTCCACCGACCTCATGGGTCTCGTCCACCGACCCCAGTGGTCTCGTCCACCGACCTATTTGCCTCGTCCGCCGACCCCCTGAACTCGAAGCCAGGCTACCTCGGTTCTCGATACGGGTTCGACGATCGGATGAGAATTCGAGCCAAGCCACATCTCCTACCGCATGTGGTGCTCGACGTTCGGATGGGAACTCGAGCCAAGCCACCTCTTTCAGCAAGTGGGGCTCTTGGTCTCGTCCGCCGACCCCCTCGGTCTCGTCCACCGAACCTATGAGGTCTCGTCCGTTGACCCCATTGGTCTCGTCCACCGACCTCATGGGTCTCGCCCACCGACCCTCTTGGTCTCGTCCGCCGACCCTATTTGCCTCGTCCACCGACCCCCTGAACTCGAGCCAGACTACCCAGCTCTCAATACGGATTCGGCGTTCAGATGAGAATTCGAGCCGCACCATTGCCTCCTTTCGCAGGTCGAGCTCGGCGCTCGGATCAGATTTCGAGTCTCATCCGTCCACTCTCCGAACTGGCCAGACGCTCGGATGACCGACCACAAGACCTCGGACGCCGTCCCAACAAAACGGCCTAGACGACCCCCCGCTCTTCCAACCAGCGAGGCAGTCGTCCGCCGATACCTCTTGGTCTCGTCCGCCGAGCCTTCAGGTCTCGTCCTCCAACTCCCCAAGCCTGGCTGCCCCACCTCTCGATGCGGGCTCGGCGCTCGGATCGAAATCCGAATCAAACCCCTCTCCTCACTCTCTTGAAACTAGCCAAGACACTCGTCCAGCCGACCTCGTGACCTCATGCAAAGACGAACCCCATTGAGCGGCCTGAACGACCTCTCGCTCTTCCAACTAGCGAGTCGGTCATCCGACCCCTGGAGGGTTCGTCCACCGACCCGTATGGGTTCGTCCGCCGACCCGAAGGATCGTCTGCCAACCCGAACTCGGCCACCGACCTAGTGAGCTCGGCATTCTTCCTACCGAGTATCCCCTCCTAAGAACTTCACCCCACGCATATCCAAACGAGGAGTCCATTCCTCCTGCCCCTGGCCCTCTCCGGGGAACAACAGACCCTACTTCTTACCCTGACGTCTGCCCTTCCCCCGAGGACCAGAAATCACCCCCGCACTGCTGGATCACCCAACCCTGCGGGTGTGAGGGGCTTGTGATATGGGTCAGGAATAAAGCGTGGCTCACCCTGAGCCACCAGATCTCCTCAGGATACGCGTCCTTCCTGATCCTCCAGATCAGCCACGTCAGCACCGGAAAACCGCCCGGAGATCTGCCACGTCAGCCCGGAAACCACTCCGGCACCTGCCACGTCAGCCCTATACCGCCCGACTTTCCACCGCTTCAGCCAATCGGGTAACCGGGTCCGGCCCAGCCCCAAACGGGTTTAGACCCGATTGGAAACTTCTATAAATACCAGGCCCTCTCCTTTCTTAAAGAGGTAATCAATCTTTTCTCCCCTAAACCCTAGCTACTGTTACTCTCATCTTAAAGTAACTGACTAGATCGTCGGAGGGTCTGCCACCGGGACCAACCCCGGTGTTTCGAGACCGTCTGCAGGTACACCAGACCTCGGATCCGAGCCACCTGATCCGAGCCCAGACATCCACCTCACTCCACCCTGTCATAGGTACCGCTCGGCCAGCCGAGGGTCGCCTCTGAAGAAGCTTTCTCCTTCAATACAAATCGAGTAGAGAACTCACACCTGGTGCATCCACACGACTCCCAGAAACAAACCGCATCAATTATATATCGATAACTTTCAATTGGATTAGGACTCTTGGCCATCATATGTTTCTACTTTTAAAAGAATCAAACCCTGATCAGGACGGACTCTGTTTATGTCTAACTCTAATTGCAATCGATTTGCTCAGGATTTTCTCATGGATTCAGGGTTGGATTTTTTTTATCCAAAATATATATATCCAATATCTGAAGTCTGTACAATTCAATTTTAAGGTTCATTATTTGACGACGATTCAACAGATTGACTACTTCTAAAAGAGTCGCTCTAGTAGAGGAAACAAGATAGAACTGCTTATTTCTAAAGCTAATAGCTCGATAGCATCACTTTTCGAGAAGATAAATAGATAAGTACCATAGTATCAAGCATGATAAGAGTCGAATACAACATTGTTTTGAAACACAAGTGTCCATGGTTCTTAGCTTCAACCATTTCCTACCAATCTTCTACCTAATCCATTCTTCGCTCCTAAACATATAAATCAGCATAGTATCTCATAGTTAGTTCTAAGTTCTAACCTACTTGTTTAGAGTATAGTAGTTGAACTACTTGTTCCTTTTTAAAAGAATTGTTTGGCTTATGCTTTCAATTCTGTGTCTTTCATTACAATCCAATTAGGCCTGATATTTAAACTGGTATACGCTTGTATGAGGGTATGATATTTTGTTCCGGTTTCGTCGTAATTTCATTTGGTATGAATATAACTGTCTAAAACAAATCGATATCATTCTCTTCTAGAAAAAAGTTTTTCCAAGTGTAGGAGAAAAAGAGGAAGTCCTCATTCAATTCTTTAGGATTACTATTGTATAGGCCATCTCTTTTTTCCATGCTTTCCTCTCATTTGATATCAAGCTACAACTAGCTGTAACATTTTCCTTCGCTTTCATGGAACTTTTGTTTCATATCCCAACTCATGTTGCTGCGAAAAGGTCTTAATCACAATTCACCTAAGACTGATACAATCAAAACTACTTCCAAGGCTAAATAGATGGTACCAACTAAATCCAACTACGAAATGCCAAACCAAAAAGTTGAAAGCTCGAACAAATCCAGGATCACCTTTCCAAGCTCAGAAGCACAACTACACAATAAAGCAATTAAATACAAGAAATGTATGGTACAGAACAAGTAACACTAACAAGAACTCAACAAACATAAACAGAACACGCACATATCCACTACAAAGATAACTAACGTTGACAATCTTTAAATACAAACATCAAACAAGGTATAGTAAAGGAAGATTGATCAAACCAGAGCATAAAGATCCGGAAGGAATGAGAACCAGCGAAACCCGCAGCTCCACTTCTCCTGCAGCAACGGGCACCTCGGCAGCCAATGCCAAGTCCCTCTCCCAATCTTAAATATCAAAACCTCGGGCCAAGTCGTGCAACACACACAGACCAACCCATCATGCCACAAACAATACACATGGGAATAGTTATGGTAACAAACCGACACAAACTTCCTGCACATCAACTCCGGCAACCTCCCCACCTCCTCCCACCCCCCACCCACCAACTCCCAAACCCTCACACTCCGCGAAATCCCATCCCTCCCCACTCCCCCAACCAAATACATCTTCTCATTATCCCCAACTCCGCCACCACTAACCAATCTCACAAACGCCAGCTCAGGTGGCAGTGCAGGCATCGCATTCCTGTCCCACACCCCAGTCTCCAACTCAAAACTTACAATGGAAGGGGTAGCAGCAAAGTACAACATGCCGCGAAACACAACCCCACCACCACTACCGTTAAGGGTCAAAGACTGCATCCCCGGAAAGTTGGTCCAGGACTGGTTTTCAGAGCTGTAAACAAAAACCCATTTGTAATTTGAGCACGGCACAAAGATTCTGTACCCGTGAGGCGAACGGGCGGGCGGTACAGAGACGAGAGTTGCAGACGAGGACAGAGGGTGAGTGGGGCAGGTGAGAGTTGTCGAACAAGCGGTGAGCATGTTGAGAACGAGAATGTTGGAGGAGGAGGAGGAGGAGGGAGGGAGGGAGAACAACAAGAGGCCGGAAGAGGAAGAGAGGAGGTTGGAAGGGGAGTTGGGGAGATGGGCAGTGCGCCAGTGATTGGAGGAGGAATCATAGACAGGGAGAGAGCGATTTGAGAACTGGGGATGGGAGAGAATGAGGAAGGAGGAGGAGGTGGTGGTGGTGAGGAGAGAGAGGAAGGAGGGGGAGAGGAGGAGGGAGTTGAAGCGTTTGCAGGTGGGGCGGAGAGTGAAGAGGGATTTGAGGGGGAGGAGGGCGAGGATGCGGTCCAGTAGGTCGTCGGGGAGGCGGCTCCAGATGGAAGGATCCATGGGGATCGATCAACTAAGACTAAGTCAGACTGAAGAAGAAGAAGATGAACAAGTTACTTGAAAGCATTGAGCAAAAAATATATTCAATACAAGACCTGAGAGCATTCTTAAAATAATATCCATCTATCAATCCAATTGGGAGAGAAATTGATTTTGGAGATAGGTCCAGAAAATGAGGGGAGGAGATGCAGATGAAGATGGCTGGGGTTTTGGTAAGGGAAAGGGGTAGTGGGTTTGACTATAAATAGTTTTGTGATTAATTGGGGAGGATTGAGGATTAGTTTAAGAGGAGGATTAAGTATTGGATTAGTTTAAGGGAAGGATTAAGTATTGGATTAAGATGAAAGGAAGAGCCGAAAAGGAGCTGGTGGTTTTGTTTACCAAATAGTAAGTACTGGGGTTATGAGGTGTCGCTCAGCAGTTCAGCGGTAAACCTTTCTACTGGTCGTTGGTTTTGTTTAACAAATACTAGTATAACTCTATGTAATATATTTCCTATAAATTTTTAAAATGAGAAAATATCAAAACTAATTTTTAAAAAATTCACACTTTTAAGAGCATCCACAATAGCGTTTCTTATTTTTTAGAAAATGGTACGTATGGAAATAGAAAAGATCGTAATGTCTGCAGTGATTATTTGCTAAAAATTCTTTTTTTTGAGTGAGACGATACTACATATATCATCGGTCGACGAATTTAAAAATAAAAACATTGGACGAGACATGTTGTCTCGTCTCTTTCTAAAATTTTTAAAAATTTGCATGAGACGGAACATGTTGTTCCGTCCGCAAATTTTTTTTTTAGAGAGACGAGACAACTTAGCGTTTTTTTTATAAAAAAAACAATTGGAAAACCCTTGGAAAACAAAACCCATGGAATATACCCAGTTGGAAAACCCATGGAAATACTCAAAATTGAAAAACAACATTTTTAAAAAAAAAAATTTAAAACCCTTGGGACTGGACATGTTGTCCCGTCCGATCACTTTTGTGATCAAACGGGACAACATGTCCCGTTTGAGGGGTTTTAATTTTTTTTTTTAAAAAAAAATTTTGGGAAGGACGATACAACATGTATCGTCCGACCCTATTTTATTTTATTTTTTTAAAAAAATATTACGGGACGACACAAGTTGTCTCGTCCGATTATATTAAAAAAAATTAAAAATATTGGGACGATACATGTTGTCTCGTCTCCTATATTTTGAGATTCGTTAATTCGTTTCTCATATTTGAGAATGAACTGTAGCTCATTTGCCATTTTTTTAACAAAATAGCTAACGATTGTAGGCGCTCCATTCTCATAAAATAAAATTTTGGCAAATATAGCAAACGGGCTGTGGATGCTCTAAAGAATTGATTAAGAAATATGATGGAACTTTAAAATTTAGATAGAGAATGGATGAGGAGTTGCCTCCTACATTTGTCTTTTTTTTAATTAAAAAAAAATAGAAAAGAAGTGGTTTGCAGATAGCGTATTGATTATGAGACTAAGGTGCAGTGTAGTAGTCTAGTGGTCAGCTTTTTTACTTGTGAGGTGACTAAAAGATGGAGACTTCTAACCCTAAAAGATGGAGACTTTTAACCCTAACTACATTAATATCTTGTTATGAGAGGTGAGCGTGTGTGCTAATGTTACATGCTTCTTTTACTTAATTCACACTAGTATAACCATATATAGCACGTAAATTTTATTTTAAAAAAGAAGAAATAACAAAACTATTTAAAAAAATTCTCTAATAACATCTGCACAATATTCCGCGCTTTTTAAGGTTTAATTAAGGAATATGGCTGCATTTTCAAATTTGGACGGAGAAAGAGTCGCAGTCCTACAATTACTCTCCTTTCTTTTGTTTTAAAAAGAAAAAAATTTTAAAAAAATCCTTGGACCAAAAGTGGTTTAGCAAAATATATTATATATACTATCTTTTTGCCTTTTTGTCTTTAATTCACAAAAATTAAGAATGCTCGAGTCACTATATATTAAGCTAACGAGTCTATCTCTTCTCTCCTTCCTCTATTTTAAAATAGAGAAAGGTGATCAAAAGTATGAATCTCATTTAAATTAACACGTGTGTTCCGTATGTTTTCATAAAATAAATAATTAAAAAAAAAAAAAAACTCAAACTCTTGCCTGCCACGATCTCATTCTCTCACACTTTGAAAATCCTCCATAACCCTCGTCTCTCACACCGCCTCCTCACATGTCACACGCCCTCCTCGCCTATGACCCGCCTCCCACTTTTCCTTCCGACTCGCCTCCCTTGTGCCATCCTCACATTTCTTACCCGCCTCCTGCGCCCTCCTCCCCTCTAAGCACCCCACTCCCCTCTAAGCACCCCACTCCCCCCAACCTTCCCTCCTTGCCTCCAATGTTGTCGCTGCCTTCCACACGCCCTCCTCGCCTCCAACGCTTCCCCTCCCAAGCAACCCTCCTTAAACCTTGACCTCGCCTGTGATGCTGCTGCCTCCCACGCACCGCGCTGTCTTCTTTGTCGTTTTCGAACTATCGCGTTCATCAAGGAAGTATTTCCGGTGGAATTGGGAAAGAGTATGGATTGAATATGTGGATGATTACGGTGTCAGATTCAAAAATGAGATTTATTAGTAAGATTTCTTCTACTTTTCCCTTTTAGTTATTGCCCCATACATATTTGAATAGGAAACACGTGAAAACCTAGAAATTTGGTACTTAGTTTATTGAACTGTGATTTGATCATCAATTATTCGATAAAATGCCTATGTAGCATGCATGGTGTTTGTAAATTTTTTTATAGCAATTCTGCTGAACTAAATCAATTGTGCCTATGTGTGATATATGTATTAATTTCTGAAACCCTAGTTTACTACCTAATTTCATTTTCAATTTCTAATTTGTGTTTTTAAAATCCCAAATTTTGGATTTGGGAAAGAGCACGGGTTGAAGACGAGGATGATTGCAGTGTTGGATCCAATAATGAAATTTGGTAAGGAGGGAGGTAGCGGAGGACGGGAGTGAGGTAGACAGAGATGTGGAGGGCGGTGTTGGAGAGAGAGCGTTGCGGCGGTCGATGGCGGTGGAGATGCGGGAGAGGAGGGAGGAGTGGAGGGTGGCAGCGAAGAGGGTGCGAATTTGGAAGTGGAAGGGGAGGGTCGAGATGAGGTGGGTCAGGGCCTGAGTGATGCTGGTCAGGATGTACTCAAAAGGTCGGGATGTGCGCGTATTTTTTAAGATAAAATTCTCTAAAGTACACCCACAAAGATATATTTTCTCCAAATTCTCATATTTTTAAAATATTTTATATAATTTTATGAATCTCTCAAAATTATTTTAATCAGTACAATTTACATAGAATAACACTAGTATAAATGAAACATCCAGCTATCTTTTTGACTACGAAAAGTAAAAAAAGAAAAGAAAAGAAAAAACCCAGATAGCTGATAAAATGTTGCCAACAGTCTTATATCTAACCTTTTTATAACCAGGGGTTATATCTTTCAAATCTCTATGAAAGATATGGGAGTTTCTCTCTCTAGAAGTTCTAGAGAGAGAAACTCTCCCCACAAAAAAAACCCAAACCAGAGAAACCTTAGATCTGTGAGTGTGGGGGCGGTGGCTAGGGTTCGCCGCCGTCGCCTCGGTGCTCCCCCCCGCCGTGCTACCCTCCTTCCCTCTTCTTCCCGGTGCGTCGCCCCTCCTCGACGATGACAGCCAAGTCGGTGCGCCTTCCCGGTTCGACGAAGGTTGCGCCTCCCCAGATCGCGGTTTCGTCTCGTCTCCTTAGGTCGCGGAGCGACGTCGTCGCGCCAGAGCATCCTCCCGTGCCTGTGTCGCAAGCGCCATGGATCTGGGGAAGAGGTCGCGATCGCCTTCGTCCTGGCTGTTGACGAGGTGCCCCCCCCTCGCCTCACATCGCTTCCCGACGACGACCCAGATCTGATTTTGCCCACCCCAAGTGTGTGAAGGTCGGTGGTTCGGCACGGGGCCCGTGGGGCCAGTCCGGTGGTGGTTTTGCTGTGGGTGGGGAGTGTGAAGCACGTAATATTGCACGATTGTGGGGCTTGGACCCGAAGATGGGGTCCCTCCATGATGTGCGCTCACTTGTTTGGGTGTCCAACGATGCCGCCTATACAGTCTTCACAACGCCTACTATCAGGCTATTGAGCTCCCTCCAACTTAGGCCACTGTCTCGTAACAGCGTCACCTCTTCCCTCGGTTTGGGAGTAAGAGTCGAGATGAGTGTATGTGGTGAGAAATCGCTTGAGAGAGCAAGATTGTGAAAGAGGTGAAGGTATCCTTTCCACGGCTCTCTCCTGGATTGTGGTGTTTGGTGAGGTGAGCGAGATAGTTTTTTGTTGAGAAATTGCCTAAGAAAGCACAATCGTGAGAAAGGTGAAGATATCCTCTTCACGGCTATCTCTTTGGTAGCGGCTGTGGGAGTTTGTGGCGCGTTTGTAGGATGAGTGGTGGAGTTGGTGGGAGGGTGTGGTTGCTGTGCATGTGCCGAGGTGTCATAATTCGGTCTGCGGGGCTTGGACCCAAAGATGGGGTCCCCCAGCAAGGAGAAGGCATGGATCGGCGGGTGATAAAATCCTGCCAGACTAGTTTCAGGTGGGTGTGCATGTGCCATGGAGGCAGTGTACGAAGCTAAACTGACGTACATACAATTTTGCTGGACTGAGATTTTGTCGGCCCACCCTCCAGGATTGTTGGAGGGATTTGTTGTTTGTACGGGTCATGCTGCTTCATTTATGTTTTATTTTCTATCTGTAGGATGTAATCTAGCCCAGTTCTCTGGGTTTGTATTATTAATTTCTTATTAATGAAATATGGTGGCCAATTTCCACCTTTTCCTTTTTTTGAAAAAAAAAACAGTCTTATATCTAGAGTACTAATGCACCTCATTTTGTATTTATTTATTGATTTACTAGATATACTTGATTTTCCAAGGTCCACACATGGAAACGTGCTCTCCTTGGTCCTTATTCCCAATTTTTCACTTTCACTTTCTCTATCAGGACAGAGGTCTAATTAAGTTTTTAAGTTAATTATGTGTATCATTTTATTTTGAAATTTTTTGTGGTGGGTTTCTGTGTATGATACTCAATCATCATACTTTTCTTATGCATTGATTATTTTAAATGTAGATATGAGTTGAAGATTCCAATTGTTTCTTGTTAGACTTGCTCCAACGGTCGTCATCCTCACATTTTTTTTTTCTTTCCCCTCTCTTGAAGAAGGGTTTTTAACATGTATGTCCCTAACAAATATGTGAATATCACATATACCCCTCACAAATGAGTATTTTCATATTTACCCGTAACAATGTGTGTCCAACCTCTTTGTTACCCCTTAAGTTAAAACTACATTAAAAACATAAAAAAATTATAAAATATACAATTTTATTTAATAGATTTTATGTAAAATGACTGAAATACCCTTCCTCCACTAGTCAAGCTTCTTCTGCCTACTTTTTATAAACTCAGTCGACTATAAAACGAACTGAAACACATCAACAATTCTCATTTTTTCTTCAATTTTCTTAATAAATGGACAAATTTACAGTACATATTTGTAATTTCATCTTCTTTATCATTTTTTTAGTCAAATTCGTCACTAATCTTATAAATTTCAAATACACGTAGCTTGAAGCAACTTTTAGGGGTAAATTAGAAATAAGATCATATTGTTAGGGGCATATATGAAAATATACATTTTTGAAGGGTACATATGATATTAGCATATTTGTTAGGGACATACGTGTTAAAAACCCCTTAAAGAAATACTCCTATTTCATCTTATAAATAAAATATTTGCAAGCTTTTTAATTATGCTCATAGCAGCAAGTTGAGACGACATTACCCACACAAAAAAAATAACAATAATCACGATTGTATAATAAGATAACCTATTGTATGCGATATTGGTGAGAGATACTAGTCACAAGTCGGTATCAATTGTAATAGCACTATCGGATGTTAACTTCAGGAGAGAAAGTCATAGGGTACTCGGTCGCCAAATATGTTATCAAGAATGAAGTCATGTACAAACTGGTTCTGATAATTTACTTTGAAATGTTCTACGATTCTGTAGCATCAGCAAATATTTGAATGGAAATCATTCATAATAAGTAAGAGCATCTGTAGTCGTTTGCTATATATCGATAATATCGATATTTAGCTTAAAAAGTAGCTGCAGTCGTTTGCTATATATCGATATTATCGATAAATCGCTACAGTAAATTGCTATAAATGAGAGACGATATAGCATTTATCGATATCTGAGGGACGGCGTTCGAAGAGCCGTCCCACTAAAAAAATTATTATTATAAGCGTCGGACGGCACTTCAAGTGCCGTCCGTTTAAAAAAATTATAGTTTAATCGGCAGAAGCCACATATCCCGGACGGCACATGAAGTGCCGTCCGTCGAGTTTTAATAAAAAAAAAACATTCATGTGCTCAAGTGAGGTTTGTCACAGTGTGTCAGTGCTAATTAATTGTGTCAGTGCTAATTAATTATGCTTAATAGTGTGTCAGTGTGTCATATGAGAAAACAGTGTGCGTAAGTATACTTAATTTTTGGGCCAATTAAGCAGTGTGTCGGACGGCACTTCATGTGCCGTGCTAGACACGCGGGTGGCATTTTTTTTTTATTTTTTTTTTATAACTTTTTTTTAAACGGACGGCACACGATGTGCCGTCCGACGTTTCCGCGCCCAATTTCCACTTTTTCGCCCTCCGACGGCATATGAAATGCCGTCGCTTAATATTAAATAATTGTTTGCTATAATATAGCTTTCCACGAGTGCAACGAAATCCTAATTTCTATTTCTATTTATCGATATATGGATAAATTTAACATTAACGACTACAGATGCTCTAAGCGATAATGTAAAGGACGGATTAGATAATTGAAACATAAGCAGTAAGGATCACAACCTTACTGACATATGTCGAAGAATAACTCTTAGTTTCACCTACAGTAAATCTTCAACATCGAATGTAGAATCAGTCCGTTGAGTAGTTGACACTCCTCAAACAACACATGACACTCCTCGAACAACACATAAATTTGACAAGCAATCGATCTTAGCTCTCTTCATTTTAGGAAAACAACATGAAAAGAAAGTTCAAATTTTTGCAGTACACCTTCAAGTAATGAAACTGTCAATGCCCTGCAAGCAAAACAACAGATATCATGCAGTCATGTTCCTGCATTGATTTTCCATGGGTAACAACATAGAAATATAATGCATTCACTTGATCGGAGCTTTCGGACCTGTATCTGATTCAAGTATAATTGTTGCCAGCATATAAAAACAATTTGAAGCATTCTAGTCACATTGTGGGATCAACTTTGCAACCACCAGCAAAAGAAGGATATTACAAATACGCAGCAGGTCAAAAACTCCCAAATAAATTTTGTAAGAAAAGATGAAAGAACGGACTACCGGGAAGGCCACAACACCAGCCCAAATCAATAAATCTTCCACAATAATCCATAGCCTAAACTCAAAAAGTAAGTATCTGTGGGGAACTTTTATTGCCTTGTAATGGTATCCCAACCAACCAAAAAATTTTGAAGTTCAGGAACCCCAAAAGGGACCACCAACACAATCAAGGCTTGAGGGCCAGAGCCAAACCGAACTTTGGAGTCCTGTCCAATGCTTTGGTGTCAAGCTCTCCAGAGAGGGTCAGGATTGACTTGGGCTTGACCTCGTGTTGAAGGAGTACCCCGAGCTTCCCTGAGTTGTTAAGTTTCGACTTCACAGTCGTCTGGGGGTCCACTGCATAAGCCCCACCAACTGTGACGATGTTCTCATTCGTAGAGAATCTTCTGCTGATCTCTCCCACAATGGCAGTCTTCTGCTTCTCATCAAAATGGTACACATAGGAGCCTCTAAGAGTGTCGCCTTTGTCCGCCCTTGTAAATAGAGAAGGATGATATGTGAGTTTTAGCAAAAAGGGAAACACCAAACAAAGAAATGTCTTTACATTAGACTTGATTACTTAACATAAGTGTTTAAATAAGGGTGCAAAGAGATGAGATACAGGAATTACTATATTCAAATTTGATTACTTGCAGCAAATACAAATACAATTACGCATTTTACTAGACGAATAAATCAATAGAATTTTTTGATAAAAATTATAATAGATCAGATACAGTACGCAAGTTAACCAGATAAAGAATGAATCTGCTAGATGATAAATACTATATTGATTCGGTATGCCAAAGATTTTGTGCATCATGTACTAGTATTAAGATTTACTTGGAAAACAGTAAGAATTTGAAATATTTATGTTTTCAGATTGTTTAAAGAGAAGTTTATACTTAATAGTTTATAGTACTACAGAAGGGGAGAAGTCTGACACAAACGAATATTTTCTTAGTTGAGTATACTGAGCCCATGCTGGAAACTTACAAGATAACCGACGCAATGTAATCAGGCTTGGTCACACCAATTCCGGCATTGTACTTTGTAAAAGCTCCTGAGGCAGTATCAAATCCTGCCTCTGCACCAAATGCAACTCCATGAGCACCAATGGCTGCCGAAAGGTCAACAACTGGGGTTTGCTTCAGAGCTACAACTGAGGAAAGACTAGCATGTTCATGGAAATACTGCACTTCCACCTGATGGGCAAGAAAAAAGCCTTCATGATTGCCCTATTATATTAAAGTCAATATAAGAACTAAAAAAAGATGTATACAAATAGAGAGTACCTTTCCGGCATTATAGTCAGGATATTTGAGAGAAGCAATTGTCTTAGTAGATGGCAGAATATCTGATATAGTGAAAGTAGCTGAAATCTGGTTCAAACCAATTAGCAAACCCCTATTAGATTGTTTATAATTGTAATAAGGTAAACAAAAGAAATACAAGGGGCAGTGTTAGCACACATTTGAATCTGTGTCAACTTTGACATCAACAAGGGTGTTCTTGTATTTGTACTGTGTACCAACATCAAAAGAATAGAGTCCTCCCTTCTTCACTGCAGAAGACGTAATGCCCTGAAAATAAGTTACTAATAGTTAAGTTTACTGTCGTATCGAGAGGAAGTGATAGGAAACAATAAAAATGCAAATTGGATAATCACACACGAATATCAATTGCATTATAGAGAATAAAAACAAAAACAACTTTATAAACAAAACAGGCATCTTCAGAAACAAATATTAAGAAAACATCGAAAGAAAAAAAATAACAACATGAAGAATATGGACTAATAAAATAAAATGGAAGAAACATCAATATTTCATTTGTAAGTAAAACACAATGAACAGAACATGCAACATAAAGAAGTCAACAGAATGGGTGACAGCCAAGGAAACATGGACACTTGACACAGGAGAAGTGCACCTAATGTATATCAATAGATTAGATTCCGAATACTAGCTACATATATACTACTTCTAAGAAGAATTCAAGATTAGGGCATTAAAAGTTAAACAAGAACGATGGGATTCAAACTATATACTCAATTGTTAGTGGCAGGCTGGCAGCACTCTGGAATATGAATAGATTGGATAAAACCAACTTTCGGGGGTAATTGATTTATATATCACATAAAGATTATCCTTGTGTCCATGTGTCCTTTGTTATGATGTGGTAGAAGTGAACTATGAGAATGAATTGCCATTTTCTTTGAGGAGATATTGAGAAAAGAGAGGATGGAGAGAATAAAGAGATCAAAATAGGATTTGACAATAACTTGGAAAAGGAAAAATCTTCAGAGAGAATGCACCAGCTTGAAAAAATATCATCGTTGCAGACTCTCCCTACTTGATTAAACAATAACTAGGGATTTTAATAACTAGAGTTATAGTTTGACACAGCAGATATAGATGAGACCATCAATTACTCAGCAAATTTGAAATGCTCACATTCATTTAGTTAAAAGTGAACCTTCCAGTATGGATATAAGAGAAGGCTAGCATTATCTTCTATAAAGTGAGCTTGTGATGAGGACATCAGTTCGAGACGATTTGAGCGCTTTTATCAGTGACATCGTCTAGAATGGCTATTCCAGTAACCTAGCTATTTTTTATTTCAGTACTTACATTTGTTTTTGGCATTTTAGTTATATGTAGTAGTTTTGCTATTTGCACCGTTATTTTCTGAATTTTAGATATTTGTATTGGGATTCTATTTTGAGCCTATATACAAGCCTTTAGACTAATGAGAAAGAATGCTTTTGATTGACTAAAAATTATTTTGATTGAGTTCTTCACACCTCTTGTGTGTGAGACCGTGAGATGATATTAGGGTTTGTAATCCCTAATCCCTTCTTCAACCGCCATACTCTCCCCCCCCCCCCCAATCCACCTTCTCCCTCTTCCACCGAAACCCACCTCTCCTTCACCCCGAAGCACCTTGATGCCCCCATCTCCACTGTGCCCCACGCCATCGCGACCCCGTCGCCACCCTTTCTCTCATCACTGACCACCCTCACCTTCCTCCATCACCCCGCAACCACCACCTCCAACCTCTAACACCCCGAACCCCTAGCCGCCTCTCCCCCTTCAGTTGACCACCCCGAGCCCCCGTCTCCACATCGTCGCCGATCCCTCCCGTCCACTGTTTTAAATTTCCTCCGATACGACCGAAATTTCAGCCGAAATTTCGTTTCGGCTAGCTTGCCGATACGAAATCACATATTTTATACTCTACATCGTTTTGGACCGAAATGTGTACATTTCAGCCGAAATTACTGAAATATCGGCCGAAATATTGCCGAAATATTGCCGAAATTGGCGAAATATCAACCGAAATAGACACAAATGTTATTGTGAATATATTTAAAAAAATGTTTTACTTTTTGCATATATGTCTTTCAATATAGGACCTTAAGCTAAAATAATGTGAGGATTTCGTATCGCTATTGTTTGTATATATGCAAAGTCAAGTAAGTTTATTAACTAATACATTTTTTTCTAATCAATGCAAATTCAATTTAGTTATATACTTATATCATATTCTCTTCTATATTATTGTTAAATTATGCGAAGATTTGCCGTAATTGATTCATGTCATTAGTTACATTATACAGTATTTTATATGATAAATGATATGTAGGACATATAATATCTTATTTAGTAACAAAAAAAATATATTTATTGAGTATTGAAAATAAATATCCGATATGATCACATTTCCCCGATATCTCCTCCGATATCTCCGATCCGAGACGAAACACCCCTTGCCGAGACAAGTCCGAAATCCGAGATTTAAAACCATGCTCCCGTCACGTAAACCCTCTGTCAGCGCCGCTAGCGCTCCCGCAAACCATCGACGCTCCACCGCACGCCACTAACCCGATCTTGCCTTCCCCTCCTTCCTGAGTGCCAACAGACACTCACGTGGTTCAGATCAGATCAGATCTAATTTTGTTGGGTAGATATTGGCGTTTGGTGTTTGGGCAAGATCCAGATTCAGATCTAGTAACATCACAACACTATCTACAAACCCGGTAATTTCTTTCCACTCTTCAATTATTTGTGATACTGCCAATCATCTCTAAAATATTATCTGAATTTTCCATTGTCCACAAACTTTGAGTGTATGTGCTTGTAATGGCTAATTGGAGTACGAATCATTATTGCATATCTTATATGCTAAGAATGATTAAGTATAATTGTTGATTATTAGGCGTGAATCTTTAATAGGGCTTGTTCACTTATTTCATTTCTTGAAAATCTATTAAACCAATTACTAGTTTTAATTTCTAACTTAATGGGCACTACTTGTTGGTAAACTTATTTTTTTAATATTCTTGAAAAATTCTCTACTTAGGGTTAAGTTTACGTCAGCTTGTCTATACATTTACATTTGAAACAAAGTAGCTGTGTTTAAAATAAGTTAAGCACCTATACAACTCTGAAAAGAATGTTATATGTGTGAGCCCCCCGGGAAAACTAGCAGTAAACATAAAACATGTAGATTTTGAAATTTTGCAAGGAACAGATAATACTGCATAAAAATGGTGCTTGTATGGAGGAAAGCTTAGAATGGAAATAACCAACGAGGCAGACCAAAAGTATCCTAGGAAGGGCAAACAAAAATGTATAAATGACTGCATGTGTGTGTGTGTGGTGATGAGGATGTCATTTCGAATGTCCTATTTAAAGCTATGTATGTTCCTGTCATGCCCACACCAGTCCAACTATCTAAGAATTCTGAAAGCAGACTAACACGTAGTCTATGCCATGTGTTTCTCAAATAATTAAGCTAATTTTGACAAAAGGAGTTTCCTAGCAAACTCAAAAGAGAGCAAAATGGATACATTGTATTTCCTACAATTTTCCGGTCTTTAAGTGAGGCAAGATTGACATTTTAAATGTCCTAGTTAACAGCTATGTATGTTACTGCAGTGCACCGGCCAGTCCAAGAATTCTGATGGGGCTTTACACTTAATCTACAGTATTTTGCTTCTCAAATAATTAAGCTAACTTTGATAAGGAGATGTTTTAAACGTACAAAGTAAACTCAAGGGAGCTGACATTCTATTTCCTGGAATTTTTCTATTTCCTGAAATTGTCTAGTCTTAAAGCAAGGCATGACATCCAGACAGCAACAGTTTCTTCAGCACACGGAATGTAGAGAGGAAAGCACAAAGGAAGATTTATGACTGCCACAAATAATGGAAACAAAGATTATTCTCATGCTCATGTACCATATATTTGCTATTTGAGAGGTGGAAAGGGAAGGTGATATTGTGACAAAGGAAGGTGTTGGGAGATCCACAGAATTCCTTCTGGAGACAAAATGTCATTTGTGGTATCTTTAGACATAACATGTGAGAAACCATAAAAATAGTTTCATGCCATCTTTCATCTTGCTAGTTTCTGTTCAGTAGAGTATTCTTCAATTCCTTGAGAATTGGAACTTCCGCGTCTAAAATGTAACATGCATTCTAAGTAAAGAAGAAAGCAAATCAATCTAACATATACACCAAAACCTACATAACAAGAAATTGAAGAGCCTCTACAATCTGTGATTTGGAACCATATTTCATGTTGATTATGTCAGTGATTATGAACAACATAATCAATGTAATCAGTGTCATCAATGTTCCATACCATTAATGAGTTGACAATCTGTCTGTGTGCACTCTTCACTTCACTTAAGTGGACTCAAATAAGTCAAATGAACAGCCCAACCTCGTTTGAAACTTTGGAGGCTTCTATTTTCTTATTGAAGCAATGTTTTCCTAATTTTAAGAAACACACAATAATTTACAACTATGGGGAAAAGATTATCGACTGCAAAAGTGTAATGTGTTCATAAGTACTTGTCAATGAAAATCAAGTTGGTAATACACCAACCTGTCAAAATAAATAGTATGTCAATGATGGAAAAGATGACTCATATTATGGATATCAGCATATGTAAACCATAATTATATGAGATGAAAGTTTATCCACGTAGCTGTAAAGGCATATATATGCTAAAAAACAATACGAATCATTCATTTAGATGGTCCAGATTGGAGAACTTTACTGATAAGTACGGATTTCCTACCTTACTCAGAATTCTTACTTTCTCTTTTGATTGATATAGAGAAAAACTATGAGAATTGCAAAAACCGGCAGCTAAAAGCCTAATACATTGTGGGTTTCCAAATCGATGATTCACATACAATTCGCATCATTACAAAATCACTTCTCAACGAAATCCAGTGGTTTGAATACTTATTACCAAACATCAAGTGACTTTAAACGATTAATTTTTCAATAATTGAATGGATAGAACCCGCTTGATCAATAAGTAAAATTTATTCAAATCATACTATTGCTCATCCAAATATCTCTCAAGACATATATCTTGACAAAATGTGAGGAATATATATTTCGTGAGTCCACTTTTTTTTCCCCTTCTTTACTTGACATACACTGTAAATATCTTCATCATGCAAAATCACTTATCATTGAAATCAAATGGTCCAAGTACTTTTTCCCATTCTTAAATGACTTTATATTAAATAATTGATTATTCAATAATTGAACAAATTGAACCAACCAACTTAATGAATAACCAAAATGTATCCAAACCATACAATTTCTCATGCAAATATCCCGCAGAACATACAGATCGTGACAAAATGTCTCTCGTCTATTTCAACTACCCCACCACTTGTTTTTTTTGCTGAAGCAAATGGTGCATCTCCTTTCTCTCATTTACTTACATCCCTAATAGGAAATACAAATACTTCGCAAGTTGCTACAAATTACGGATACACAAGCTTCATTCATATTTAGCAAATCTTAAAAGGCCAATATCTACCTACTTTAGCATGTTCAAAACCTGCGAATCGAAAGAACTACATAATCACTATACATTTCCATAATCAAATCCTACACGTAAGTTCGCAATACAATCCCAATTCTACTCCAAAACACTACAATGCAATCAACACCTACATGTCAATCTCATACATCCATCCTATAAAACTGCTACCACAACACGAAATTCAAAGCATAAAAAAGCACATCAACGCTATTAACGTAAAAAATACGTAGAAATCACATCAAAATGATCCAAACTACTCACATCTCTAAAACCCTAACTAAAATCCGATCAAAAATTTCTATAAAAAAAATTATATTTCGGATCCAAGAGTTATTACCACTCCGGAATCGTTGGTAGAGGAGACAGTCACTTTCTGATCGTAAATGTAATCCCTCGTTAGCAGATCTACAAACAATAACCCAAAACATTAGCAAAAAATCCCCAAAAATCCTAAAAGTTAGCGAAATCGAGGAGAAGCTCGGAGATCGCACCTTTGGCTTTCTTTCCGATGTCGGAGAAAAGTCCCGGGCCCTTCGACATGGTCGGAGATGGAAATAGCGAAAAAGCGAGGGTGGAATCTGGAAAAAAAAATGAAGGAATCGAAAGAAGAGGGCAAAATAATGGAGAAGAAAAAACGAGCGGAGATTTCCAGAAAATGATTTTGGATTTTTTGGTTTTTAGTATTGTAAGATTTTAATATTTATATAAAGAAGCTCCAGCTGTGAGTGAGCTTGTGGAACACGAAAGTTGGGGATGAATATGTAACAGAAGGTTGTTGGGCGTAGGTTTGTGTAAATGTGTGATTTAGATATTCGTGGAAATGGATGGATGGATGGATGGATGGATGGATGGCTGGCTGGATTTATTTGGGGTTTTGGACGGTCGGATTTTGATGGGGAGAGTGGATTGGTGCAAAAGTTAATCTTTCTTGGTGGAAAAGGTAATTGTTGAAATGTAGGTGACGTTTCCGCATGTAATTTTATATGCGGAGGAATTTTTTAATAGACGACTAAATTATTTAACTTCAAATAATATAATATTTAGCAGTAGTTTTTTTTTTTTGATGAAATATAATATTTAGCAGAAATCACATAGAGTCACAATGGTCAAAAAGTAGAATTTATTCATACACCTTACACCATCATAATGAAAATTCTTGGAACCTTCACCTCCTTCACAAGTGCCATTCTTTTTCCTCAATGAAATCAAATGTTTCTAGTCGTCATTATCATTATACTGCTGCCTGCATCCAAAGTCCCAAACCTTGACACAACCAAACCTTAACATCTAAAAATCCATTTCGCTAACCCAACAACTATTCCTACCTCACCAACTATAAGTTTGACAAATTTGTGATCCCTAATCCAATCCGCTCACTTACTTATTAAGCATCATGCATTGACCAACTTTGGGCAAACCAAATCAGCCAAAGCCTTGCCATTTTATTCCCACTTGCCTCCTTTTCCATTATCCCAAAAAAAAAATTACTTAAGAAATTGTTTTTATAATATTGGACAGAGTCAAAAAAAAAATTTCCAGCATCGACGCTCGGTAATAATCTCGAGCACAAGGATAGTTTTCTCAAAGCTAAGGCGTCTGAGCTCGACGCTCCGTGTCGACCCCTCCGCCTCGACGCTCGGCAGTGATTTCGAGCGCAGGGATAGCTTCATCAAGCTAAGGCACCTAAGTTCGACGCTCGGCAGTGATCTCGAGCACATGGGTATCTTCCCCAAACTAAGGTACATGAGCTCGACGCTTCGCGTCGACCCCTTCGCCTCGACGCTTGGCAGTGATCTCGAGCGCAGGCTAGCCTTCTCAAGCTAAGGCAGCTGAGCTCGACGCTCCGTGCCGATCCCTTAGCCTCGACAGTCCGAGCCAACACCCTAGCCTCGACGTTCGAAGGTAATCTCGAGCAACGGGTAGCCTTCTCAAGCTAAAGCACCTGAGCCTCGACGCTCCGAGCCGACCATATAGCCTCGACGATCCGAGCCGACCCCCCTAGCCTCGCGCTCGGCGAAAGCGCCAGGGGCTCGGTAAGAGTGTATCGGAGCTCGAAGTAATCACCGAACACCCTTCTCCCGAGCTCTCTCTCACAAAGAGGAAACGCTCGTCCGGCGACAACCCAAAAACCCCTCAGGAACTCCGCTTTTTTCATAGAGCCAAACTGCTCCTTCACGACTGGTTTACACATTCCTACAGGAGTGGGGGGCTTGTTAATTGGTGTAGATGACGTAGCGCAAACAGGGCCCTCAGATCTCCTCAGGTTCCGCTCTCCTGTGATCATCAGGTCAAACAAACCCAATGGGCTTCAACCAGCTCAGGCCCATGGACAAACGGATCCAACCCGGCCCGTTAGGACCTCATACCTGCTTTCCCTTGCCTATAAATACCAGATTCTCTACTCACTTAAAGAGGTAATAAATTTTTCCACACCTGAACCCTGGCTACTGTTGCTTTCCCAGTGACTGACTAGACCGTCGGACGGCCTGTCGCCGGAAACTCTCCCGGTGTTTCTAGACAGTGTGCAGGTATAAAGATCCGAGCCGAGCTAAGACGGTCCGAGCCGAGCACCCAACCTCTACCTCTCTCATACTATTCCTGAACCGGTCCAGCAGCCTAGGATCGGATCAACACCAGTACCGCATCTTCCACTACAAATTACAAGAACTCACACTTGTTGCCCTCGCACCCAAAAACAAACCGCATCAAATACTTTAGAATTCTATGTAACAAACTGCAAATAAAATACTTAAGAATTCTGTGTAACAAAATTTTCTACATCTTCATTAACAAATTACCATAATTCACGCCGGCGTCATTGGTATGTGATGACCAGGTAGGCTAGGCTAATTTGCTGGTGAGCGAAAAGTCCAAAATTAGAATATTTCTTGCATTATCTATATAATAAAACACAAAGAAAGCTATCAAGTGGCTCATATTCAATCACCCCCAAAATCAATGGCCCAGATCTAATCTCACAAAACATATTTTCCCGCCCAAAATTTCAAATCCCAAAAATTCAAACCCAAAACCAATCACTCTCTCTCTCCACTCAGAATTACTCCCCCCCTCTCTCTCTTATGGCTTCTCTCTCTCTCTTCTCCCGATCTCTCTCTCTCTCCCCCCCTTTCTCTCTTCCCACTCCACTCAGAATCACTCCCGATCTCTCTCTGGAACCCATGCCGTGACCCCGTCGTCATCTCTCCCCCCTTTCTCATCTCTCATCTCTCCTCCTACCCAGTCTCCCGACCTCCCCTGCCGTGACCCCATCGCCGGCGCCTGCTCGCGACCTCCCCTGCCGTCCAGCCTCCACGACGCTAGCCACGACAGCACGCCCCTCTCCTCCCCTTCTCTTTCCGTCGACAGCAGCAACCACAGCCACATCACCACCCCCTCTCGGCCCGTGTCCCCTCCCGGCGTCGCGTCGCCCGTCGCCGTCGCTCCCGCCGTCCGCCGTCTCCTCTGTACAAGCTTCACCAAAAACTGGTTAGATTGCTTGATGCATTCTTGATATTTTAATTCAGTAATTCAGTAATTTAACATGAATTGTGAAATTTAATTCTTGATATGTACAAGCTTGATGCATTCTTGATGCTTGATGCATTCTTGATATGTAATTCAGTAATTTAACCAAATAATGCTTGATGCTTAATTTAACCAAGCTTCACCAAAAACATGAATTGTGAAATTTAATTCAGTAATTTTGTATACTCTTTACTGCAATATTGTATGACAATTCTTTCCATTTTGTTAGGGGCCAATTGCAAGATAAAGAGGTAATTTGTAGAGAGAAAGAAGTGCATATAAGTGAACTGAAAGTGAAGATGGTTAGACTTAATGTCTTCAATAGACAATTTGAAGCGGAAATTCATAACTCCCGCCGTCCGCCGTCTCCTCTGTACAAGCTTCACCAAAAACTGGTTAGATTGCTTGATGCATTCTTGATATTTTAATTCAGTAATTCAGTAATTTAACATGAATTGTGAAATTTAATTCTTGATATGTACAAGCTTGATGCATTCTTGATTCTTGATGCATTCTTGATATGTAATTCAGTAATTTAACCAAAAAATGCTTGATGCTTAATTTAACCAAGCTTCACCAAAAACATGAATTGTGAAATTTAATTCAGTAATTTTGTACTCTTTACTGCAATATTGTATGACAATTCTTTCCATTTTGTTAGGGGCCAATTGCAAGATAAAGAGGTAATTTGTAGAGAGAAAGAAGTGCATATAAGTGAACTGAAAGTGAAGATGGTTAGACTTAATGTCTTCAATAGACAATTTGAAGCGGAAATTCATAATAACAAGCTGAAGGTCAGATATTCCTTGCATGTTGTTAGCAAATTGAGATTTTTATTTATTATGTGTTTCTTTGTTTGTAGTTCTAGCATTATTTGTAGTTCTAGCGGAAATGATTAATCTTTCATACTATATCTTGGTCCTTTATTTGTAGTTCTAGCATTAACCGATGTGAGATTAAATTTATTTATATCACAAACTCATGTTTTAGGTCAACTAAATGTCATTCCATCACTATCATGGCGTTGTAGCAGAAAGAGCCAAATGAGAACATCTTTTCGTGTAGTTGGTCTATTTGGAGGAAAGAAGAACAGTGAGAGTGGCGATGACAAACCTTCAAATGTGAGCTTCTGAATCTTTCTTTACCTATTTCAAATTTGGTTATTTCCATTTTGTTCACGCACAAAATTATCTTTAGAGGTCACTTTTTCCTGTACCGGGTTTCATGGTTATTCATTTTCCTTTTAAACATACTTGGAAAGTTTGAAGCACATACATTTCTATCTACGGGCCGTGTCATGTTAGATTTGGTTCATTATCTTATTCATTTTCATTTTCCTTTTAAATTTGGTTCATTCTCATCATTCGTTCTGTTGAAGAGTATGGGAAAGACTAATTATAGAGAGCTAAATTTGACTTGAAATCTATCAAATTTGTAATTATAGTTTACTGCAAAAACTATAAAACAAAATGGTTTGAAATTTAACAACTAATCTGAAGCCTATTTGTAGCATACGAGTAATGGACCATCTGCAAAAACTTCTTTTCTGTTCACTGTTGATGGCCCATTGACGGTGCTATCACTATTGATGGCTGTTTTAGTTGAAATTCTCTATTGATTATTAGTTTATGATATATGATGTTAGTTGAGCGATATCTGTAAGCTACTAGATATCATATGATTGTAGTATGCAAATGGCTAAATTACTAAAAATTAGGAAATTTAATGAATTTCAGGATTACTTTTAGCAAAAAGCAAGCAGAGCAGCTTCCCTTTTTGGAGGAAAGTTTTTGTCTCTCGGCTTATCTTTTGGTAGCTTCTTTTTTTAGTACTTATGTTATTGTTGTTATTGTTGTCGGAACTTAATTATGTTATTGTTGTTGGATCTTAAGTATGGTTGTATTAATTATGTAGGTTAATTATTTCTATGGTGAAGTATGGTTCTTTTTTAACAATGTGTTTTGGATTTGTTTTGTTTCAGCTTACACAACAAAGGTTGCTCGCAATGCTAATGTGGAGAAATTGAAGGCTGGGTATCTGTTCTCGAAGGTTAGCTTCTCATTTTTCTCTATTTATTTTCTCCATTTTTACACACTAATTTGTGCATGTGGGTTGTTAATTTGGGAGATGTTAATCTTCGTCCTTTCTTGCTAAGTTTTTTACCATATGATTTTATGAAATTTAACTTGGTTCATGTCAAGATCCAATGCTTATTTCTACTTTAAAAGGAGCCTTTACATTAACTATTTTATTATGGATCGTGGATACCTAGTCGATTCAGGATACCCAGTCGATTGAGTACACTATTTCATAGGGATACCCAGTCGATTCAGGATAAATTGGTAGTGCTTGCTACAAATGTAACTCTTTATATCTTTTTCATTTCAAGTTTCAATTAACTTACTTATCGATAAGTTCTTTAATTCTCCTTATTATTTACATGTGGGGCTACTATCAACAAAGATTTGTATTATTCATAAAAGTTGTTACATTTAAAAGATTTGGTTAGATTCATTTCATGAATTCACAAAGCCATCTATCTCTTTTGTTTCAGATGAAGAGTCTTGCTTGCAGAGAGCAAAGCATCATATCTCGCTATCCTCACATTTAAGGTATTTGATGTTCACCCAAAAATGGAGACATAGCATGTATACTTTACTTTGTCATTATACAAGTTATTGATGCCATTTATGTCCATTTTTGCTTGCTTTCACTGCTTCAGTTTGTTTGAATAGATTTTGCAATAAAGCTATGAGAATGACAATTCAATGTAAATAAATATTTTTCAAAAAAAAAAACAAAATTAACAATCAAATAGATTGGAGATCTAAAATGCTGAAGTAATAAATGAAGTAAAAATGTGTTCATCTATGTCATTTTATATGATTTGATTAGTGGTAGACTTTTTATACCGTTTGTAGCTGCTTTGGCTAAAACTTGCGTACGCTGACTCTAGAATTGATACTGTACTGTTTATGGTTTTTATTTTATTTTGGGTTCTGTTAGTTGGTTGATTGTTTATGTGGGTTTTGGTTGTTGAATTGTAGACGACTACTCTGAGGTTGTATCTGACGTGCATTTGGAACACGTTGGAGGCTGCAATGTGCTTGCAGGTAATCTATGATGCATATTATTATTATGGGATTTATGGATATTAAGGTAGTGATTTTCCCACAATTATTATTTTATCTCATTTAAGATTTATCTTTTGCTATAAGCTTATTTTAGTTCAAAATTATATTAACATGCTTTTTATTTAATTGGAAAATATCACTTTGGTTGAGGTGTTGAAAGAGTGATAATCCTTCAACATAGATTTCTCTCATAACAGTGACACGGGAATAAATTAAATGACAGATTTGCATTAAATGACAGAACAAGTAGTGTGGCAACTGAAGATGACTGATATTGAATGACATAGTTACACCTAAATTGATTGATGTGCTTTTTTAAATCATCTCTCTGCTGTGAAGAGTTGTTACCTTTTTAAATCATCTCTCTAATGTCAATACATAATGGATTTAGGTGAGATGGAATATGCACGAAATGGTAAGAAAAGTTAATGCTGTTGATTTCTTTTGCCGGTTGATAAGATGCTGAACATGTTTGCCGGTTGATAAGATGTGGAAAAAATAAAAAGTAAAATGTAAAATGTAAAAAAAACTTATGTTTGTAAGGTTGTATATTTACTAAATAGTTTTCCTCAAATATATGTATTTACAATCATGGCATGAGTGATTGGGCATCACCAAGAACATTAACTGCCAACTACAACTAATATCAGCTATAGAAAACAAGATAATCAACTAGGGCGGTCCGAAAGCACCAACTGAAATTCATCTCCATTTACCAGCAATATACACAGTTATCATGAAAAGATTTAATTACCTGCAAAAGATAAATGATCACAATTAGCATACTTTAAAGAAAAGAAATTTAAACCAACTAATATTAACATAATTAATTTATTATAACAGAGAATAATACGGGAGGATAAAAAAGCTTCGCGAATAAGAACTATTTCCAATTTGAGTACATAATTATCTACTAAACAAGAATTCTAATACTACCCGTTACTCCATCAGACAGATTCGAAAAACAATTCATAAGAGAAAACTGAATCAACCAACTTTAGGGTATATTTTGAAACAAACTTGATACAACCTATGGTTAGTTTATAAATAAATAAAAAAGTGCCCCAATTCTCAACCCCCCCAAAATTCAACATAATCACAAAACACAGAAATAAACAAAACCCATGAAAAAGGTTTCAATCTTGATTGAGGAATAATAAAAAAGATCAGTTTTTTAAAAAAAATTGAAGGCAATTCTATTATACCACAAGCACATCAAAACTGCTATGTTTAACCCAAAACACAATCAATTTGAAAGAAAAAATCGTTAGAATCTTCAGATATGGAATCTTGGGATTTTGTGAGATTCTCCCAAAAAACTGTGCTTAGTCATTCTACATCCTGTTCATCTTTCTTGATCACCCGACTAAACACCATATCTCATAGTAGTTAATACGTTTTTTAAAATAATTTATAATCATCAAAGAAGATAGATCATAGTAATTAATAGTAGTTAATACGTTTTCTTGATTGGTTTGTTAAAATAATTAGAACGTCAATCAATTGCTCCAATTAAAGAACGTCAATTGGTTAGTTAATATATTTCCCCTCCTTTATATACAGGTCAATTGCTCCAATTAAAGAACAACAATGGATGACATCACTATATACACCATGTTTTCCTTCAATCCCCCAAAAATGAAAGGCCCAGATCTAACTTCACAAAACATATTTTTCCCTCCCAAAAGTTCCCCCCCAAAACTCAAATTCAAATCTCCCACCCAAAACAACCCTATATTTATTTTTTTTATAAAAATTCTCTCTCTCTCTCTCTCTCTCTCTCTCCCTCTTCTATTCAAATAATTAAGAAAATAATTTTTTAAAAAATTTTTAAATAAAAAAATTTAAAAATTTTAAAAATAATTCAAAAATAATATGTTTTTTGCTCTATGTTTGCTGGTGTTAATTTGCTGGACCTCAAAATTTATTTAGGTGTACCATTCCGAAAACGTGCCGTAGGCACGTGTCAACGGGCAAACTTAGTCCTTTATTAAATTACGAAAGTAGATTAGTTATAAAGTTTACCCAGTCACTGTCGTAAAGAATACATGTATCTGCTGCAGTGAGGTTTATACCCAGTCCACCAACACGAGTGCTAAGAAGAAATATACTAACACTGCTATCTAAGTCATTGAAGGCGTCTATCTGTAATAAGCAAGAACAAGTGATGCTGTAGTGCACATATGAAAAGAAATTTTATGAAATTTCACACTACTACATAGAAAATTAAATGCTCAGAAGATGATTCTAATGCTCTAAATATGCACCAGTACTGAAACTTCAATGAACTGAATCTCAAGAACAACATCAATGCAAGTGTTTTGTGAGAGAAAGTGGAGGCTTTTCATCATGGAACAATTAACCAACATTTGCCAAAAAAACAAAATCAAACACATGCAAAATGATGATACGGAACAACTTCTTGCTAAACAACATGGAACAATTAACCAACATGAATATGCAGTTAAGCCTTTATGATCTATAAATGTTGTGTTTTGTGCAAAAAAGTAGAGGCTTTTCAACAGATATACATAAGAACTTAACCAACATGAAAATATAAACACCCTTACCTGTCTCTTCCTTTCATCCAGCAAAACACTACCATCAATCCTGCAAACTTCGAGTTTTTTCTAACCCAAGTAATATTCAATTATGTCTAAGACTTTAGTCCACTGAGAGAAAATGAGAATCTGAAAAGGAACAAAAAAAATGGTACATTGATATTCATGAATGCTAAAAACAGCAGATGGAAAAGATGCTTACTTTGTGCTTCCGTGCAAGTAGCAAGGTCACAGTTACAAGACGACAAGACGACAAAAATGAAACAAGACGACAAGACGACTTAGATTGAGGGTCGTCTATATTGAAACAAGACAACAAAATAAAAAAATCCATTTATATATGATAGATTTACCTTACTAAAACTTATTTTCATTGTTGTTTTACTTTTAAACTTTAATAGAACTGGGAAGCAGCTGACATGGACCTCAAATTTATAAATGCAACTACATTGATGAATTGGGGTTGCAATAAGGTAAATTTATAAATGCGACTACACCCTATGTTAACCGTTAATTGCTGCTAATTTAATGCTTCTTTTTTTCCCAGATTGTCGTCCACATTCAAAACCGTCATGTACATATTGACAGTTTAACTTTTTGTAGGGTGATGAGGAACATGTTTGGTTGAAGCCATTGTTCTGTTTGAAAGGTAATGGTTTCAAAACTATTACTATTGTTTTAATTGTTTATTGTAAATTCTTACTATTTGATTCAAAACTCTAACTGTTTTTTTAGGCTCACTATTTGGTCCTATTTTTGAAGACTTCAACCATTGTGGGAACCTACAACCATGTAATTTTTTTTTTCTTCATTCAGTTGGTTGGTGTTTAGTATGGTGGAGGATGTAATAGTTGTAATAATTGTAATATTTAGCATTTTTGGAGATGATGTAAGTAACTGTATATAATGATGATATAATATAGTTATGTTAATACCCGTACCCGCAATTTTGTGGAGTATTGGGTTCTGTGTTTGGTTTTTTAAAGGTTTTCCGAAGGTTTTTCAAAAATTTTATTACATTTTCAAACGAATTTTTGGTTTTTATTTTGTATCTTGCATTATATTCTGAAATTTTCCCCCAGAGCCTTATATATATGATGCATGTGTGATGTTGCTCGATTGAGCCTGGGAAGGATTGATATTTATTGCCTGTGATGTCATATATTTAATTGTTAGCAAAATTTCGTAAGGAATTTCTGTAAAAGGGCTAATATTTTAAGGGATGTTCTGTCAAAATTTTTACTAAATTTTCTAAAATTTATTATGTTTTCAAACGCTTGGTTTTTATTTTGTATCTTAGTCATATGATAATATCTTGGTTTTTCAAATGAAATTTGCTGGTTGGTTAGCCTTGAGGGCTAATAAAAGGCTAAAGCCATTTCATCATCACCAAAAAAGACAACAGGAATTTTGTTTGGTCATTTAATTCCTATCTAATCAGGTCAAACAAACCTGGGACATTAAGGACAACCATCTGCCAATACCATGCCAAATTCCCACAGTAAAATGAGCCACAGATTCGCAACTCTCTTCCCTTCCCTTCCCTTTCATGAGTAATATTAGCTGACCACCACCACCACCCTTCTGCATCTCAGTTTGGGCCATGGCATGCTTATCATCCATGAAGTTAGCTAGCTCCCAGCAAAGGCTGGAGGCAGCATCCCTCAATGGGTCATCTCTTCTCTTCTTTTTTAACAACAGATCATGTCCCGTTTAACAAAAGTCGATGAATTCGATCGTTTCCTCAATCTCTGAATCTGCAGACAGAAAGAAGCCCACAAGATGTCGAGAAAAATTATGATATTGGTCTGCAAACAGAAACCCATAAGCTCCAACATGCAGCAGAACATTATGATCGGTTCCATTATTTATTTACAACAGTAGACACAGCTCGACTAACCAAAGATCATATATATTTTGATCCAAACATCAAATGAACTGGATATAACAACTGTCCACTCCGTGACGAGGCATCAATTAATTAACTTATCAAATAGGTAATCCTAAAAATACATTTTATGTCATCCAGAGAGAAAATATACAGCAGTAAAAGGTGACTTAATGCCTCACTTAATGGAGCCAGCTTGATGTCAATCTTACATTAAGAAATTCCTTTCCATAAAAAATGGCCTATATATTTTGTATCTTGGTTTCAACAAACACATTTTTTCTTCCCAGAGCCCTATATATAATGTCTATGTGATGTTGCTTGGATTGGCCTGGGGAGGATTTATATTTCTTGATTGTGATGATAAATTTTTAATTGTGAACAGAATTTCGTAAGGAATTGCTGTAAAATAGCTGATATTTTAAAGGTGGTTCTGTCAAAATTTTTAGAAAATTTCCTAAAATCTATTATGATTTCAAACTATATCTTTAGTCACATGAAGTTTTTTTTTCCCAGAGCCTAATATATATTATGTCTGTGTAATGTGGCTTGGATTGGGCTAGGGGGATTCAATTTGACTGTCTATGATGTTAAGGAATTGCTCTCAAAGGAATAATATTTCATGAGAGATTCTATCGAAATTTTTACTACAATCCTACCTGTAAAATTTTAAATAATACTGTCGAAATGTTTACTAAACATTTTAAAGAAAGTTAAGACGTCGCGATAACGTGCCGTATGAAACATTTTAAAGACGTCGTATTAGAAAACTATTAGGAAACAATATAATTTCAGAGGAGGCCTGTACAGAGTAGTTGATTGTATTAGAAAGGTGGGTGTATTTGTTTACACCCACCTTTTTTGTTTACACCCACTTATTCGTTAAAATGTTTTAATTTTTTTACATGCAGTCCCGAATAAATCTAACTAAATTTAACTAAATCTAACAGAATTTACACCCACTTATGTAGTTCACCCAATCAAATAAATCTAACTAAATTTACATGCAGTCCCGAATACGTGCCGTAGGCACGTCCCACGGGCATACCTAGTGTATATAATAAAACACAAAGAAAGCTATCAAGTTGTTCTCATTCAATCCCCAAAAATTAAAGGCCCAAATCTAACATCACAAAACACATTTCTTCCTCAAAAATTTTTCCCCAAAACTCAAATTCAAATTCCCAAAACAACTCATTTATTTATTTAATTATCTCTCTCTCTCTCTCTCCAATTTTTAATTATTTATTTTTTTAAAATCTAACTCATTTATATATGGAAACATGGACTTTTATACCCCAATTTATAATTATTTTTCACTATATACTAATGGAAACATGGACTTTTATTTACAACTAATTATTGTCATACTATTCAAACTTCAGCTACATAATTGTTGATTTATTGTTTGCAAGACTTTTCATATACTGTATCGTTCTGAAGACGTGCCGTAGGCACGAGGCCACGGGCAAATCTAGTTTTTCATTAACAAGCAAAATATGTATGTAAGCATGTGACGATACGTCGAGTTTTTTGCCTACATAGGCCACTTTTTGAAAACATTTGCGTTTTTGGGCCAGTTGCCCAACTATTAGCGCTTTTGGGCTACTTTGTGCCACGTCAGCAGTGAGCTGTTCCCAATAGCGGCCTCTTCATTTCGATGTCGCTAATGGGAATAACGACCTATGTTTTAATTTTTTTTGAACTTTTTGTTTGTCGTCGCTATTCCCACTAGCGACGTTAGTATAATGAAGTCGCCGATGAGATTAGCGATCTTTAATGAGCTGTATTCTAACACTTAGCAAAATCTAAAAAAACTTTTGCTCTCTGAAAAATGACAATCAATTTATTTTTAAAACTAAGATCGCTATTCGGAATAAAGACCTTTATTAACTAAGGTCGCTATTTTTTGAAGAAAAAAAAGGTCGCTATTCCGAATAGAGGCCTTAGTTGTATGACTATTTTGTAAATTTTACAAAGGAGAAGGAGTTTGTGTTTCCTACTGAGATCGCTATACTAAGGTTGCTATTCCCAATAGCGACCTCAGTTTTAAATTTTTGAGAAAAACTCTTTAGGAATCGCTAAGTGTCTTAATACATTCATTCAAGCTCACTAACCTCATTATACTAAGGTTGCTAGTGGGAATAGCGACGGCAAACAAAAAATTCAAAAAAAATTAAAACATAGGTTGCTATTCTCATTAGCAACCACGAAATGAAGAGGCCGCTATTTTCAATAGCGGCCGCTGCTGACGTGACACAAAGTAGCCCAAAAGCGCTAATAGTTGGGAAATTGGGCAAAAAAAGCAAATATTTTCAAAAAGTGGCCTATGACGGCAAAAAATTCCTTGATAGCCTTCTTTCATAAAATAAAATAAAATAAAAACAAAGACCAAAATTACTACCTGATTTAAATTTAAGAGCACAATATTTACAGTCTTTCCCTAAAATCCCAACATTTTATTACCTTAAATAAAAATCGAAAGAATACATAATTTCCAAATCGAGAATCTAAACAGAATCTCAAGTCAAGCCTTTGGCATCTTGATCCTAGGATCTTCCCTAAGACTACGAGACGGTCGGAATCTCGGAGCATGATCGGACGACGAGAAGCAGCCAGTTCCAACAGCGTTGACGGACCGTGGGTGAAATTCGGATCGGGTACGGCGATGACGGGAGGATCCGGAACCGGATCCGTCATGCGCCATCTCGACGGCGAGCGGCATCCTGCTACTTCCTCCGCCGCTTCTTCCATTAGATTCGTCGGAGAGTGACTGGTACTTGCTTCGAGTCTTGCTCTTCTTGATCGCGTGTATCACAAACGGTATCAATCCCTCCATTTCTAAATATATATATATAATTTTTTTATAAAAAAAAATACAAATCTTGAGTTAGGGATTGTTGTTAATTTATAGGAGAGGGGGAGTTTGATGGTTATGGGTGAGGACGGAGAGACGGCTGGGTAGGTGATTTCTTTGAAAGGGGTATGCACGGCACAGCACACGGATTGTGATCTGGGGTCAGGTGATATCACCAAATGTCAAGTTTGACTGTGATGGTCGTCACCTAATGATTAATTAATTAATTAATTAGTGCAAAAGTAATTAATTAGTAATGAAGATAAGCATGCAAATGTTAAACTGCGAGGTACAGACATTTTTTCTTGTTTAGCAGAGTTTTGGTAGTATAGCAAGTTGGTATTATCATATTGTGTCAGCATATTCTATGTATCCGTAATAATATTTTTTTGATGTATATGAGTATATCCGTAATAATATTAATGAGGCTTTGTTTGCTGAACTTGAGAAAATGAGCTGAGTCAATAATTTTTATTAGGACTAAATCTCTATGATTGTACCAGCTCGACTGCTCGAGTAAGGTAAGAATATCTTGTGGTACTTTTTCTTTACAGATTTGATAATTTTGTATACGTTTTTTAACTTTGAAATTGAAGACATTATATTTGGATAAGCATAAGCGACTAGTCATAGGATATGTTTTCATGTAAATTTCATTTTATTGGAATTTGACTTGTGACGCTCACTTGAGTTTGATAATTTTTTTCATCATTCTTTCATTTTCTCCTCCGCAGTATACTTGTACGGTAAGTTAATTTGTCATCCTTGGTGCTACCTTCACCATTATCCTCATCTTTGACCCCAATATTATCTTCTACTTCAATCCATTTTCTTTGCTAAATCTTCCAATACGAAATGCTGAGTCTTTCTCGTCGCTTTTGCACCGGCGCTTTAGGTGAAACGCCGGGATAGATATAGTCTATCCCTGTATTTTCTTGAAAAACGCCGGGTTATCTCTCTCTCCTTAAATCCCCAATTAATCCCCCCTCCCCCCTGTCTCTTCACTTTTCCTATCTTTTTCAAATCCCCAAATCCAAACCTAGCCTCAAATCTCTGACAACACCCCTCTTTGCCATCGTCGTTGCTATCTCCGTCTCCGTCGCCTCTCCTCTCCCTTCCTCCTCGATTCCCGAGCCTGACCTAACCAGGTGTTTGACCTCCATCTCTCGAACCCTAGCTCCTATCTCCATTGTCTTTTTTCCTCTCTCAAATCGTAGTTTCAATTGCATCGCCATCGTCTCCCTCCCTCCTTTTCTTCCCCGATCGAGATCTCAAAGCCCTCACTGGAAGTCGCAGCCCCTCTCTTCGCTGTGCCATCGTCGTTCCTTCCTCCTCGAATTTCGAGCCTGACGCCAACCTCTCCTCCCCACGGGTTCTCGCAGTTGGACTTCGGCTATTGTATCTCATGGTAACGTTCTCATCTTTGGTGTTTTGGTCGGTAAAGTTTGAATTTTTATTCATTTTGTATAGTTTGAGGTAGATTAGATGTGATTTGGTGGGATTGGACAACTGAAGAGATTGCGTCGCATAACATTAGTTATCATAAATTAATTTGTTTGGGAACGCCCATCGATTAAATGTGGAAAATCTTGTGTTTGCTCATATTTTGGGTCATTAGGCTCTTGTCGGAAGTGTTTGTGTTATTGCCAAAGGAAACAATCTAGCCATTCAACTTGATTTTTTTTTTTTTTTTCTTTGTTGTTGTTGTTGCGCAATTGGTGTTTTTTTTTAATGATTTTTTTGGATTTGAAAATAGTTAAAGTATTTGTCACCACATCAAGATTTTTAGGGATTAGGAGAAGAAGTGATGCCCAAGTTGATTAGTTTGCCTTCTAGATTAATTGTATGAGTTAGTTTGGAAGTTGAGCGTGCCAAGGTAGTATTGCAAGGCAAGAACATCTTCCCAATCTGAATAATTAGTTAATTTTCCTCAGACTATTAATTCGATTGGGCTTACTTTAGGAGGATCAATGATAGATCTGATGTACAGGTGATGAGATATAGGGATGTGTGTGTTTTCTCAATTTCCTATAAGAATATTATTAATGAGAAGTTGCGAGGAGTTGGAGTTAACTAGTTAAAAGTTTTAAAATCACATTTTTATTGGAATGAGTTTCCTCTCTTGATTAAAAATTCTATGATTATGCTCACAAACTTCACATGTCTCCTAAACATAAAACACATAATGACACTAAAACATTTCTAATTGAACATAAAATACATAGTGCATAACCATAATCAACATTGTTCTGGGCAACAATAGTACTCAAACAAAAAAATCTTAATAACCATATTCCATTATAGATTTATAGGCAAAATTAAAAAGACACCCCTCAACTGGGTTAATATAATCATCATTTTATTGGTCCTGTTCATAAGAATAGGTGCAGATACGTTTGTGTCTGTCTGAAATTCTTAATTCATATAGGAGAAAATTGTTCATGCACATCATGCTTAACCAAAATCGACCATCATAGTTTAATATTTGATAGTTGCTATTGTAATTTGAGCTAGCGGAGCTATATTTCCATCTTGCTAAATCTTCTAACATATTTTTGTTGATTTATACGTGCTTACAGGAAACTCAATCTCCAAGAAACTATTGCGAATATTTGTCCTGAGTTGGGAACTAATAGAAAGGCGTTTATTAAGGTACAACACTATCATGATAAAATCCATTATTTGTGCCAGATGATGTTAATAATAAATGATTGATGCAAGAATGATATACATAATATTTTTATCACGTCGCATTAAGGCCATATAAAAGTTTATTTGATATGATACCTCCACATTTACCACGTATCTTTGATATGTCCCCAACATTTGCCATCCTATATACAATTTCTTTGGATGTCATGATGCTAACCTCGGACATTAAAGAAGGTTGATCGAGACCTACGACCTTATCTTGATGAATAAATTTTTTTGTCTTTCATATTCATATTTAATGAAGAATCTTCATACTTTCTTGACTACAGAAGGAAACATGACATTCAAAGAAAAATATTTGACATTTATTGTTATCTGTTGTTTGTTTAGCAGAGGCTAGTTTAATGTTACAGATTTTCTCCAGTTAGTAATTCTTGTGACCTTTCTTTTTGTCCTTTCAAGAATTGAGAAAATATGTTGAATTTTATGTTAGAACTTAAACGAGATTGGCTCTGTCTAATTTTATATAAGTGAATTGAAAACTTACTATATCTAGTTATCTATTATATGCACACAAGGTCCTGTTTAAATAACTTTGCCTTTAGTTGAATATGCTTCAACTGCTTGTAATTCTTTTCTGATTTACTTTCTGATGAAGATATATGTTTATTACTCTTGGAAAATTGCATTACTTGAAAACATTAAGATATCTTTCTTTTCCCACCCATTGTGAAACATGTGTACTATTGTTATTAGCTTCAATCATAGGACATCCTGAACTTGTACTTTTAAGTGTTTACTTATTCTCTTCTATCAGGAGGGCTCATGCTTGGTATACTTGCTTATTTTTTATTGTTGTTTAAACTTTAAACCTGATGCCTTGATGAACATGTGTGTTTTTACTTTTTAACAAATTATTTGTGATTTATCTTTGTCTAATTCCTTTGGCTGATCATGCACTTCTTATGTTTCATAGCATTAGGGACGAAAATGTTTAAACATCTGTATTTAGTAATCATGAAATATGTTTTCCTTTTAGTTCATTGTCAAATACACAACTACTGCTGAAGATCATATATGGTTACTTTCCAGTTCCCTTTAAACTTGTCTTGTGAGAGTAATTTTATTCCATTTTCTTTTTTCTCTGTCTTGATTTGTTTAGATATTTGAAAGTTATTATAACCATATTGCATACAAAACTGACTACTGCTCGTTGTTCAGAAGCTCCTAGTGTTGCTGTAAGACGTCAAGATGCGTTGGAAAAGAAAGAGATGCATACAGTGAACTTCGCTCTCAGTAATTGAAGAGACTGAGAGTAAGCTTGTGCAGACAAGGAAGAGCAAGGTGAAGGCTTTGGTAATTGAAGAGACTGAGACTATAGCGCGCTACAATAAGTTTGGAGTCCTTTGAGTATAAATGAAAGTTTCATGTTGATCATGAAGATGGAACTTGTGAAAAATCTATATGTAAGCATACAGAAATGAGTTTGATCATTGTCGGTTTCAATTTTCAATTAGAAGATGTAAATTTCTTGCAATTAAAGTGGGTTTTTTACATTTTCAATTAGAAATGAGTATGATCATTGTCAGTTTCAATTATGTAAGCATACAGAAATGAGTCTGATTATTGTCAGTTTCAAATTTCAATTAGAAGAAGTAAACTTCTCGCAATTATTATTATTATATATATATATACACATACATATACATATACATACATACGGCGTTTGAAAATGCCGGAATAGGTTATTTAATGGAAAAAAAAGAAAATTAGTCTATCCTGGCATTTTAAAACACTGGGATAGATAATATGGATGCCCCGGCGTTTGCAACCGCCAATGGCGGACGTATCCCCGATGCTTGTGGCAGCTTTTTTCAAAACGCCGTCCGTATCAAGCCCGACGTTTAAAAACATTGGGAAAAACAAACACCGGGATTTCCCTTTTCATTTTTAGTGTCTGCTTATTTCTAGATAATTGAAATTTTATTAGACTACAGAAATTACACCGCAAATATAAAGAAAAGAAGAAAATACACTTTACATATCAGATACTGTACAAAATGTAGTGGTCATGGCATGCATTTTTTTATTATTAGAAACAGCTAGCGTTTAAGTATATTCATAATAAAGAGTTTTATAAACTATGAGGTAGCTATGCTAACCGTATTGGATGTTCTTCAGCATGACAAAAACAGGCCATACTTGTGACTTGAAAAAATGAGCCGGAATCTAAACAAAACTCACACATCACTACTCAAATCATTGCAACAACTTCTTGTTGTAGTCTTGCATAGATTCAGTGGATTCGGAAAGGTTTTAAGTATATAAAAAAAAAAAAAATCAACGACTCTCAACCTCAGATCCGAAGCAAACAGCTAGCAATGCCAATGACTCGTGGTTCCTGAATGCACGTGCATTTGCATTCAGCCTTTCTATTATTTTGTTATATATAAGACTCTAGATTGAAATGAAGAAGTCAATTGGTCTGAAACTGGGTTTAGAACGCCACTGGTTTGATGCGTTCATATAACAACATGAGGGTCAAACAATCCTATTGACACTTGACAATATATCAACTACTATTACGTACAAACCTTGTTTTGTGTCACTATTACGCACAAACCTTGTTCATGTCAGCTGGGCTTTCACCATATATGGTTCCTTCCTTTTCACTTGTCATTTTGAACCTTGTTTGTGCTAATGAAAATTAATATGATTTGCAAATTGTAGTAAAAGTTATAGGGAATGACAGTACTTTTACTACCTTCCTTTTATTTTCTTTTTCCGAGTATGCTTATCTCTAATCTCTAACATTATAATGGGAGAAGGCCTTAGTGTCATTTGTAAATGTTTTGTCATTCTAACAACCCGTGCAACGCACGTGCATAACTATTATAAAGGAAGTCCTAGATTCAAATCAAGACTACGTCTAAATTTTTATTTTAAAAAACTATATTTATTAAAACGTGCATCGCACGTATAAACTACTAAAACTATTAAAACGTGCATCGCACATGTAAATTACTAGTTTTTTATTAACGAAATATAATGACTATATTTTTTATATTTTCTTCAAAAAGAAAAACCCATAAGAAACATACAGGTGATCTTTAATGACGCAAGTACAAGCTGCTATTAACTCATTTAAAAAAAAAAAAAGAAAAAAAAAGAAAAAAAAAGAAGCACTACAAGCTGTTCTAATTTGTAATTAGAAAAGTTTGGGTGGGTCGAAAAGACTGAGCTGGGCTTTTGTGGACAAGACAGTAATGCACTCTACATAATTATATATATCGATAAGCCTATTTGAATTGGCTTACTGTAGAACTCAGCCCAGTTCTAAACACGGAATGCTTTTTCAAAGGGCCCAAAAAGCTGCGACTCGTACAGATGAGTGATTACTTGGACCTTGCCTTGCAGTTTCAGTGTTTTATGACTGTTTGATTTTGAATGTTGAAGTTATCAAATTTGAGATGTCATATTGACCGGGAAAGGGGTGGAGAACAATGTGCATCGTCAAAAAGAGCGATGGGAGTTTCAACTCCATGAAATACCTGGAACTTCACTGTACGAGTGGTTAGGTTTAGGTGGTTTTGATTATTATTGTCTTTTAGGAATCAATTGAAAGATTGGATTAAACTTGTTGTCTCTTCCATTTTAGAGTTGTTTCTGTTAGATTTAGGAGCAGGAAGGAATGAATTCTTTTTTATTGATTAAACTGAGTACAATATATTTTCCATATATAGGAGAGAACGAAGACTAAATCAATACATTATTCAATATGAGACTGACTAATATATCTCATAATATAATATCTAACTTAATATCTAACACCCCCTCTCAAACTCACGTTGGTTCAATGTTGACGATGTTGATGTGGCAGGGACGGCACACGGTGATGTACTTGGTGATGAAGCAAGACGTAGGGAAGGCGCTCAAGTAGATGGCGCATGTTGGAATCTCCATATCCCGAACTGTGACGAGATCTCCATATCCGGAACTTGTGATGGATCTCAGGATCTCCATATCCCAAAATGTGATGGGATCTCCATATCTCGAACTTGTGATGGATCTCGGGATCTCCATATCCTGAACTGTGATGGATCTCGGGATCTCCATATCCCAAATTGTGATGAGATCTCCATATCTCGAACTGTGATAGATCGCGGGATCTCCATACCCCGAATTGTGATGTAGAAGAAGTAGTGGTGGTGGCGCTCGGCTAGCGGCGCATGTTTGAGATCTCACCCCTGACTTGAGAATAATAGTAATGTTAGGATCTCACCTGTGACTTGAGAATTGTAGTATTAGTGAGATTTCACCCCTGACTTGAGAATAGTAGTAGAGTTGAGATCTGGAATGATGTTGGGATCTCTCCCTCTTAAACTCACGATGGATTAACCTGTGAGATCTGGAATGATGTTGGGATCTCTCCCTCTTAAACTCACGATGGATTAACCTGTGTGAGGTTGTAGCAAAATTTCGATGCGAAAGCAGAACCTGAAGAACCTGCAAGAAAGATTATTATTATTATTAAAAAAAAATCTAGGTGAAGCAAAGAAAGGGTTTTGGAAGTTTCGGGTTTCGCGTATTTATTGAAAGTGGGTACGGTTAGGGGTTGGAGCGGGTCAGGTATGCAGTGGGGTAGTTGGATCTGAAGTGGGATTCGGGTCGGGTTTGAAGTGGGATTGGGGTTTGGCTATAGGAAGGGTGTTAGGGAGTTGGATCTTAGGAGCAGGCGGCGGGATGTGATAAGTCGGGAGCGGCAGGTCAGGGGATTTGATGACATTACAGCTCTTGTCGATGACATTGCCGATGACGAAGGAGTTGCAGATGACAGGAGTTTGTATTGGGGTTCGGAAGTGGGTAGGTGTGCTGGCAGCATAGGTGAGTGAGTCATGGCGGCTAGGGTTTGGGGATGCAGCCGCAGTGATGGGTTTCTGGGTCTAGAGGTTTGTTGGGATTCGAAGAGTTTGCTGGCAGTGGCAATGACAACGACTTGCAGCAGAGGCTGATGGTTAGGGTTTGGAAAAAGGAGCAGCCAAGGAGGTGCCGGCTGTGTTGGAGGATGGTGGGCGATGGTGGTTGTTGGCGAGGTAGTGGATGGCGATGAAGGGTGTTGCCGATGGCGGGAGATAGGGTTTCGACGAGGCAGTTGTTGGCGATGGTGGTTGTTGGGTTTTGGGAAATTTTTGCAGATGATGGGTTTCGGCGATTTTAGGTGTTGCTAATGTTGGTAGTCGCCGGAGTTGGTGTTGTCGTTATTGAGAAGGTTGTTGACGATCGGGATTGCTGAGATTGTTGTTATTGTGGATTAGGATTAGGGTTTGGTGGCTGATTTGATTAGAGGGGGGAGATGAGAGAAGGCAGCAGAGATTAGGGTTTAGGAGAGGGATATCGGGAGGTGGAGTATTGCGATGAAGACGATAACCACTCCACCTCGATTACGATGATCAAATAGTACATGCCTTATAGGAGTACATACTCTGATACCATGTTAGATTTAGGAGATAGAAATGAATGAATTCTTATTAATTGATTAAATTGAGTACAATATGTATTCTATATATACGACTATACGAGGGAATGAAAGACTAAACCAATATATTATTCGTTATGGAATTAAACTAATATCTAACTTAATATCTCATCAGTCTCATTAAGCTTTTATTAATGGAAATAGCAAACTTAACTCTCAAAAGTCAAGACCTTGACCCTTACCCAATACGAGCCGTAACCACTGCAGTAGGCACGGATAAGAGACGAAGAAAAGACCAAGAAAAATATTGTATCTCAACATATTTATTTGGTCGTAGCTCAAATATCATGCATCGACGCTGCTTTGAACATGAGTAAAGGTCAAATTAGCTGATCATATGAAAGTTTGTTATTTAATTCTGTCAAACTTTCAATCTATATATTATATGATCAAGACTGAGTTTGGTCTTCGAAATTGAACTCCGTTTTGTTTTGCGCTTTTGCTTCATTTGCATCGTACAGTGGACCTATATATTTACATAACTAATTAACTGTGACTTTGACCCTATAATCTTTAAAAAAAAAATAAAAAAACGTCAACCAGATCATCATAATAAAGAAACTTGGGTAAAATGTAGAAAGCCCCCAAGGTTAATGGGTTAAAACAGAAAACCCCATGGATTTCCAGTCAACACAGATAACCCGTTGGGTTTATCAGTCAACGTAGGAAAAAACCCTTGGGTTCTGGACAACGCAGAAAAATTCTATGGGTTTTGTTGAATTTGTTTTCCCATTACATGCTTTACCCGTGCTTTTTCTGACACTTTTACCCCACCTACTTATTTTACTGAGCATGACTACACATACATGAGTTTTTACCCCAAACTTACATTATAAGTGCATTGGGACCCACTTTCCACTAAAAGACAAAATATCTTGTATTTTAGTGGAAAGTGGGTCCCAATGCATTTATAATGTATGTTTGGGATTAAAACTCATGTATGCGGAGGGATGCTTTCGGATCGGATACGGATCGGATATTGGCTATACCAATATCCGTATCCGCATTCCAAAGACGGATTCGGATACGGATACGAATATGACTCGGAAAATAAAAATCATATCCGTATCCGCAATTTTCGGATACGGATGCGAATCGGATACGGTATACCGGATAACGGATACGAATTCGGATATTAAATATAAAGTTTTTGCTATTTATTTTTCTTAACTAGTCATTTAACATTTGTGTTTCTATTTCCTACTTTATAATGCTCTTATAACTCTTAACACTTGTTGAATTTTTGTTGCAGGCCTAAAATGAGATGACTTCAGTATATACAAAAGTTAAACAAATTGAAAACAAGACAGAGATTTTGTAAATTCATGATGTCATTTGGCTAAGGTTATTGGATATTTCTCCAATATGTGTTCCTTGTAATGCGATTATGCAAAGTGTACAACATAATATGTATATGAATTCCCATTTTCATATACTAAATTTGATAAGTGAAATTGGCTTTACACAATAAAATACTAAATAATTTATAACTAACCTCTCGTGCAACTTGTCAGACGTGAAGAGAGAGGGGAACAACCAAGGGAAAGATGTACCAATAATTCCTAGTGTAACTCCACTGATTGCTCCAAGCCTCCAATAACAAGTGACTTCATTAACATCCTGGCCTAACATTGAAATGAGGATATACTTAGCTTATCATATATCAATAAAAAGAACATACTAGATATGCAAAAGGAAGGAAATAAAAGGGCACTTAACATTGATCTTGCTTTAAAATCTATGTTTATGTCAGCTACTGGTTTTATCTAGAAACCATTAACAATATAGATTTCGAGTACTAGCAAAATGATACATACCATTCATGAGGTTCCAGGATTTCAATAAAGAAGACTATCTTCATTCATTTTCTTAACCATTTCCAGAACAATTTAAACACCAACACAAGAATCCAATGGGTAAAATATACTTACTACATATCCAAATTGCTGAGCATATATGTATCTTTTCTTTGTTCAATGGCAGTTTTCTTTTCTACCTTGTTGCTCTTTGCATTTACTTGTAGTAGAATGAGGTTGTCTTCCTCCTCATTTTCTGTAATTAATTTCAAATAAATGCAACATTCTATGTTAGTTCCAATTCAATTGTTGTTTAATCAGAAGACTACTGTAGCTTGCTGAGAAGTATTGACCTAGATTTACACATAATTTTGGATGGGAAAACCTTACCCAAGGATACATCATGGAACACAACGTCAATGTTGACAGCCATCTGTTCCGATTTCAGTGGTCTTACTGGCCGTGCATAGACCCTGCGACTCATGACAGTACTGTGGGGCCGATTGTGATGGCTGATCTCATTACAAGTGTGGGAAGTAGATGGAGAATGACTTTGTTCTTGTTGATCAGCAACAGGTTCTTCGTCTTTCTCACCGTTAGTGACAGGTTCTTCAGGTTCTTCATATTTCTCAGTTGTTCCTCTTGAGCTACTGCTACTGGTCTCTACTGCAGAAGGAGAGGAACTTGAATCATTATGATCCAGCACAGATTTTGGTGAGCTATGATCCAGCACAGATTCCAGCAAATGGGAAGAAGACCAAAGTTATTCAGATTCAAACTGATGAGTTTTAGGGTTAGAAATATGGGAAAAAAGAAACCACACTTACTAATTTCTACATATCCAAATTGCTGAGCATATATGTATCTTCTGTTGAAGAATGCATCTCATGAAGGTAACAATCTTTTGTGCTTGGCATATAACAAGAAGAATGAATATACAACTGCACATGAAGGTAACAATCTTTTGTGCTTGGCAAAAAATTCAATCTTTGTCCTAGACAGGCAATATATGTCATTTATAATCATGAACAGAAAGTTATCGTCTTCAGCTCCTTTATCAAACATAGATGAAAAAGAGCAATGATTGGAAGAAAGAAACTCCATTAATTACTCTGATCTTCACTACCTAATTTTGCAACATCCATTGAGAAACTATACGAATAGCAAAATGAAGAGTTTTAATAAAGCTGGATTGAGTGTACACAAGTCATTAGTAATAAAATCATATGTTCCTCTTATACAAAGCAACCAATAGGGGTAACTGCACATTAATAACTTCTTACTAGTGCAGAAAGCCATGTGCACACTTCAGGTCCAGAATCAACACTGTGTAGTACTTCAATTATTTACGTCTCTTGACTTTTGATTTTTTACACTTTCTGGATTTTCATTGATCCAGAACTTTTCAATATCTATAGGCTATAACCAACTCTAATTTAGATAAAAATCTATGCAACATGCCATCCCACTCTTACTTAAAATGAGGGAATAAGCCAATACCAAATAAAAGCAATTCCTGTGTACCTCACTCTATAAAAGCCAATACTATAGAAATGAAAATCATAGAAGTAAAACTAATTTTCCTAACAGAAATCACTAATTTGAATTTGATATACCTCACTCTCCAAATTCTCAAATTCAGCTAAAACATCTTCCTCGTCTTCAGCAGATAGGCGCTCCCCAAGGATCGAGTTTATTTCCTTCAATTACAAGGGAGCACAAAGCCCAAATGACTGGCAAAGATTAGTTAATTCAATGTAAAATGAGAAGATAGGATAAATTGATAAGCATCATTAGTATTTTTGATAAGCTGCATTAAATTGGCACGGAAAACCAGAAGAAAAACAAATAAGCTCCAAGTATTAGAATGATTGCGGAAAAAATGCACAATACATAATACTATCCTAAATAGCCTGTAAATTGGGAATGGATAAAACAATATTTGAATAAAAAGAGGCTTACACTTTCGACTGCGGGAGAGGAAGGGGAGAAGAGGCGGGGCGTGGCTGGCGACGGGGCGCTGGCGACGGGGCTCGCGACGGGGCTTCGATCTCTCGACCTTCTGATCCCGTGCTTCGATCTCTCGACCTGCGCGCCGTTTGTGTTCTCGAGAGCGGACGCGATGGAGACGGGGGATGGGGGAGAAGAGGAAGACGGGGGATGTGGAGAAGAGGAAGACGGTCGATGTGGAGTGGAGTTGGGGATGGGGATTGGGAATTGGGGAGAACCGGGGAAGAGGAAGACGGGAGAGAAGAGGATTTTGGAGTCGATTTGGGATTTTTGATTTTGGATCTACTGAATGAATACGGGATTTAGCTGATTAGGGTTTAATTTTACTCATTGATATAACTATTAAATATATAAAATATATTAAATAAATAGATATTAAATTAAGCGGATATCCGTATCCGAATCCGCTTTTTTAGTAATATCCGTATCCGTATCCGAATCCGAATTTTTTTGAATTTGGATATCCGAATCCGTATCCGTATCCGTCCGGATACGGATTTTTCATATCCGTATCCGCAAAAAAATCGGATTCGGATGCGGATCGAATCGGATATATCCTTATCCGAAAGCATCCCGTATGCCTAGCATTTTGCTATTTTATTTCTAATTCACTTTTCTCCTCCATCCTCCCTCCAATACAATCTGAATTTCCTCGTAAACTCATTTCCAATTCACTCAAACCCATTACTCTAGGCTCTTTCTCATTAAAAGAAGAACATCTTTCTACTAGAATCCCTAGATTGATTAGATAGAATATTCTCCACCTACAATGAGCTCATCTTCTACAAATTATAGTAATATGTTGAGCTTTTCTGTTAGAATTTGCCGCTCAATTTTGCGTGTTTTTTTTATGGAAATTTGATTTGGAAATTCGGTTGTTGTTGTGTGTAGTTAGAAAAGCTGATTCTAGCTCTTCTAAATCTTCAAAATGCTTTGCTAATGACACATCAATTAGTGGTTTACTCCTATGCAATCATCAGGTTTCTGCAATTGTTTAGTTAGCAAAAAATGAACATAACAAGAGAAGGTACTTTGTACGATGTTCAAATTGAAGGTTGGTAAATGTGGGTTCTTCAAATGGACATATCAACTAAATGTTCTAATTGCAGGAGGAAGCGAGAATTGCTGAAATTGATGGTTTAGAAGCAAGAAATGAAAATGGTAAACAAGCTAGGACCCAACTGGAGGGGGAGGTTAAACTACGTAGGAGCCAAGTTTATAGATTGAAGACAAAATTGGTTGTTGTGAAGGGGATCTGCATCTCGAGCTTGTTCATTGTCTTAGCTGTTGTTTTGCTCAGTATATAGTATTGTAAACTCATAAATCTGTATAATGTTGTAATGAACCGGATTCATGATCTTTAACTATCTATGTTTTGACAAAAAATCAATCATGCATGTAAGGTGTTTGATTTTAGTCAAATACGGAGTTCTCTTAGCTTTAATTTTACTTTTTACCCTAAACAAATTGAACCTAATTTGGCTGAGACAGTGATGATGTTGTTCATTATCTTAGCTGTTGTTTTGCTCAGTATATAGTGTTGTAAACTCATAAATCTATATAATGTTGTAATGAATCTGATTCATGATCCTTAACTATCTATGTTTTGATAAAAATTGAACGCAATCATGCATGTAAGGTGTTTGATTTTAGTCAAATATGAAGTTCTCTTAGCTTTAATTCTACTTTTTACCCTAAACAAATTGAACCTAATTTGGCTGAGACAATGATGATGTTGTTCATTATCTTAGCTGTTGTTTTGCTCAGTATATAATGTTGTAAACTCATAAATCTCCATAATGTTGTAATGAATCTGATTCATGATCCTTAACTATCTATGCTTTTACCAAAAATTGAACGCAATCATGCTTGTAAGATGTTTGATTTTAGTCAATTATGAAGTTCTCCTAGCTTTAATTCTACTTTTTACCCTACCATATATTATCCTCCATAATATAGCAATAGAAGATTTACAAATCTGGACTATAAAGAGACTCAAGTTCATAAACTCAATAACAATTTGAAATATTGAATAACCTGTTTGGAGACACTGCATTGCAGTTGGTCAAAAAATAAGAGAAAAAGACAGTGCAGTTGGCAAAGCACTTGTACATACAGATTGCGATAATGAAGATTTGTATTTGGCTATGTGATTAACTAATTCAACATCTACATTCAAGATAACAGAAATAGACTGCATTTGGCCCTTTTTTTTAATTAAAAATTTATATTGTATTACTTCCAATGTATCATACTCAATCTTATGTTCATGTTTCGAATATCATCAAAAAATTACAGTTTGAGACATCTACTTAGACATGTCATGTTGAGTTTGTCACCAAAGAAACTACAGATTTAAACTGTAAGTTTTTACATAAAATCACATATAGTTTCTCAACAAAAAAAATTTGTATTTAACTTTTTCACAAGTTTACTCCAAGTTCATGTCCCTTATCAATAGAATCTTGCATCTACTTATCCCTCTCTTGGGCATTGATTAGCAGAGTGAGTGCTTGGCTGAGTATCTTTATCAATGGCTTCATTCCTTTGGGATACACACCCCAAACACCTCCTTCCTCACCAGATAATCCATACAAACAGACCAACTCATCACTCTTTTCATACTCAGATAATATTTCTAATACTTCTAGATAGTTTAGAAATGATTCTTTCTCATTGCTTTGTTTCATTCATCCAACATTTCCAACCCCTCCTGATTCAACATTTGGTTCATGTATGATACCTGTACCTGAATTCTGTGATCGACACTCCTGCCTCACTTTATGAGTTTGACTGAAGGACTTGGTGAGTGAATCTTCTAGAGAGTGGAGCTGAATTATTAGTCTACAATAATCATTTCTTTCATGTTATTTCCTTTCCAGCATCGTTATTATTGTCGTACTTTGTATTCTGGGCATTTTGACCTAAAGTTTGTCTTCTCCCGTATGTTGGATATTATTGTATAGATTTATTTCATGAATTATTGAAGTTTATTCATTGTTTATGTGATAATTTATTCATACGTGGTTGTGATCATACTTAATATTATTGAGTTAATCTGTTTCAGCTTATAGATGATGTACACATCATTCGTTGGGCCTTAGTTACGTGGTCGTATTCCTGTATTTTGGAAATCGAGGCTGACAAGTATATTCATATCTACTTTGTGAACTTCAAAATCACACTCTAAACAACTGCCACTCCACCCCTTCTATATCTAACATATGGTTTTGTATAGAAGACACCACCATAATGAAACTCCAAAATGAAGACTGAATCCTGAAATTTAACAAAAATAGTGAAATTCAAATTAATTAACAAGGTCATTTGAATCCCTACGGTTGTGACCACAAAATCTAGGGTTGTGACTACAAAATCTATGCTTCACTCTCATTAGCAAATAGTACCATGCAAAGAACATTTCAACACCAAAAAGTCACCGAATAAATAAATATGATGTCACTATGCTCAGTTCATAAATTTCAAAAATAATGAGTGACATAAGGGAAAAATGACCTGGCACATCCTAGGCCATCCGATCTCCTCGAAAATCTCTCATCCATGATCATCAGATCACACTTAAGCCCATGGGCTTCTACTCCACAAGGCCCACGGGTATACGGGTCCAGACCCGGCCCAAACGGATCCAGACCCGTTTGGAGTGCCTATAAATACCAGGCCCTCTCCCCACTTCAAAGGTAATCAATCTTTTTCCTCTCAAAACCCTAGCTACTGTTGCTCTACTTCAGTAACTAACACTCGTTGAGGGCCTGCCACCGGAACAAACCCTGGTGTTCTTAGGCCGAGTGCAGGTACGCGAAACTCCTGGACCCGAGCTTCCAGATCCGAGCCGAGCCTCCACTGCCGAACCAAGCATCCGACCCCCATATCTATACCCCGTCATGCCACTTTTGCCGAGGGTCGAGCGTACCATCCAGTGCCGCGTCCTTCCACAAAATAAACAAATAGAACTCACTCCTGGTGCACCCACGCTCTTTCCAAAAAGCAACCGCATTAGGTTGGCGCCGTCTGTGGGAACCTTAACTCAGTACGGACATCAACTCGAACCTCGCCATCAGCGGCATCCCCTCGATCCACACTCCTATGGGACCCAAGCCCAGGAGAGCGGTTACCTCCATGCATCGTCCGAACGGGCCTCCTCTTCAGGATGCCCTCGATGGCGTTCACGGATCGAACAACCCGAGGGTCAGCCTCGGACACCAACATGGCGCATCTCAGCCGGTCGGGCCCGACCTTTGTCGGGTCATCCAGAACCGAAGGGCGAGCCAGACTAGGGGAGGGACTGCTTCCAACTCGGCCCCAAACCACTCCAGACCTCCGTCCGAAGGACGAGTGTCGGCACTCAGCCGCATCGGTCGAAGATCGCCGCCCCAGCACGACCCGGTTGACCATGGTGCGGTTACAAGGGTCGAGTTCCGAAGCTTCCGGGACAAAATCATGGAGGCCATCCACAAAGCACCCAAAGCCGAGACGTTCAACCAATCCCACCGGGTGGGCAATGGAAGGAGCCACACTCGTGACCCGACCCATCTCCCGGAATACGAAGACGAGGTGCTCCGACGCCTACTGGAGATGGAGAATCGCCTCGACCACCTCGACAACGGTAATCCGAACCCCACTCTAGGCCGCAGGCCGACCCGACCGCCTTTCTCCGCTGCCATCCTAGAAGCAGAGATCCCCCGAAATTTTTGGCCTCCACAATTCGAGACCTATAACGGTGAGGGTGATCCTGCTGATCACATGGAGGGTTTCAAGACCCTCATGATGATTCACAGCGCTTTGGATCCCCTGCTGTGCCGCGCATTTCCTGCTACACTCCGAGGTCCGGCTCGGGAGTGGTTGTCCAAACTCTCCCCAGGCTCGATCTTCTCGTTTGACTAGCTGGAGGCCAACTTTTTGGCCCACTTCATAACCAGCAGGAAGGCTGAGAAGACCAGTGCATCCTTACTAGATCTTCGACAGAGAGAGGAAGAGTCACTCCGCGACTTCGTCAGGAGGTTCACCATCGAGGCAAGATCTGTCTCCTCCCTCGACGTCGGGGTCGCCTCGGCCGCCTTTCGGCATAATGTTCGACACAGCCAACTGAAGGTCTCCTTGGCCAAGAAGCCTCCCCAGGACTTCCCCGACCTGCTCAACCGGGTCGAGAAGTACATACGGGCAGAAGAAGCTTTAAAACCAGAAGGCGCCAAAGAAGCCACAGGGAAGGGCAAGAACAAGGTCGACGAGACCGAGCCTGCCAGGAAAGCAGCAAAAGAAGGGATCGGCATGAAAAGGGCGCCTCCGGTCCCCCGCTTCGAGAGATACACACCCTTGACACAGAACGTGTCTGCCATCCTCCTGGAAATATAGGACAAGGGCCTCGTCCGACTACCCCCTCGACTGAGCAACAACAAGAAGCGAGACCAGCGCTTCTACTGTAGCTTCCATCGGGATCATGGGCACGAAACCGACCAATGTCGGGCCTTGAAAGACGAAATCGAGGCCCTCATCCAGTGAGGGTACCTCCGTGAGTTCACAAGGGAAAACCAGAGGGAGCGGAAAGATACGAGAAACCGGAGGCCTTCGCCCCCCACTCGCACTCCGAATCGCCTTCCGGAGTGAGATCTCGAGACCGGAGGGACCGGAGGGCAGACCATTCTACATTGTGTCCACAGGGGACCCATGGGAGAGGAGTCTAATACTTCCCGTAAAGCGTTCGCCCGAGAGGTGAACGCCGTCCGAGACCTCCCGTATCCTCGAATGCAGCTAGTACCTGTCTCTTTTTCAGGAGAAGACCTGGAGGGCGTCCGCCTTCCCCACTGCAATGCCCTCGTCATTAGTCTTGACATGGCAAATTTTGAGGTTCGCCGGATCCTCATCGACAACTGGAGTTCGGTAATTATCCTCTTCCTCGACGCCTTCGAGAACCTAAAATTGCCCAGGGACAGGCTCAAGCCGGCCGGATACACCCTGCATGGGTTCTCCGGCATCCTGGTTGTGATAGAAGGAATCGTGACCTTAGATGTCACCGCGGGTATGGCTCTCCTCAGACGAACTGAATCAATGGACTTCATGGTGGTGAACGTCAAGGCAACGTACAATGCCATCCTCGGTCGACCTGGGCTTTGCTCCCTTCAGGCTGTGCTGTCGGCCTACCACTTGAAGTTAAAATTTTCCACGAAGCAGGGGGTCGGTGTCGTCCGAGGCAACCAGAAGGCTGCACGATCCTGCTACATGACAGCGGTCGGAGGGGGTGTCTTTCCCCTCGACGCCGTCGAACTTCAGCCAGAAAGAAGCCAACCAGATCCCGAACCAGCAGACGATCTGGAAGAAGTCTCGTTCGAGACAGCGGACGAGTCGAAGTGGTTCCGAGTGAGCCGCTCCCTTGCCGAGGATCTGAAGTCAAATATAGTCGCCTGCATCTGCCGCAACATCGACCTCTTCGCCTGGAAGTCGTTCGATATGCCCGGGATATCCGAAGACCTGATCATGCACAGGCTGAGCATCATTCCGGGGTCAAAGCCGGTCGTCCAAAAGAGGCGCAAATTTGCCCTAGAGAGGCAGCAGGTGGTAAAGATCGAGGTAGACAAGCTCTTGTCCGCCCGATTCATCCAAGAGGTTAGATACCTCGAGTGGCTGGCAAACGTCGTCATGGTGAGGAAGATAAGCGGGAGCTAAAGGATCTGCATAGACTTCACGGATCTGAATAAAGCGTGCCCCAAAGATCCTGTCCCTCTCCCCAGCATCGATGCCTTGATTGATGCGACCTCGGGTCACGAGCTCCTGTCCTTCATGGATGCCTTTTCAGGCTACAATCAGATCCGAATGTTTCCGCCGGACATCGCAAAGACCTCTTTCGTTACGGACCAAGGTCTCTTCTATTACCGCGTCATGCCCTTCGGGCTGAAGAACGCCGGAGCCACCTACCAGCAGCTTGTAAGCTGAATATTCAAGGACCTGATTGGTCGCAACATGGAGGTTTATGTCGACGACATGCTCGTCAAAAGCAGGCAGGGACGTGACCACATCGCCGACCTCGAAGAAGCCTTCGGCATACTCCAAACACATAACATGAGGCTTAACCCCACCAAATGCGCCTTCGGTGTCTCGTCCGAAAAATTCCTCGGGTTAGTCGTCAACCAGCGCGATATCGAGGCGAACCCTGAGAAGATCCAGGCCATAATAGACATGGCTCCTTCCCAGAACGTTAAGGAAGTCCAGAGGCTCACGGGAAGGTTGGCGGCCATCGGCCGTTTCCTCTCCAAATCTGGGGGGAAATCCCTACCCTTCTTCAAAGCTCTGCGGGAAAAGGGGGGCTTCGAATGGGGCGCCCCTCAACAGGAGGCGTTCGAATAATTAAAGCAGTACCTCACCAACCCACCTCTCCTTAGCAAGCCCGAGCCGGGCGAGCCACTTTGGCTGTACTTATCCGCCTCAGAGAGCGCCCTCAGCGCAGTCCTCGTCCGAGAAGATGACAGTGTTCAGAAACCATTATATTATGTGAGCAAGGTCCTGCTCCCGACTGAGACAAGGTACGCAAGAATAGAGAAAGTATCATATGCTCTGGTCATGGCCGCCCGGAAGCTCCGCCCTTACTTCCAGGCGCACTCCATCTAAGTGCTGACCGACCAACCCCTCAAGGCCGTACTTCACAAGCCGGAGAACTCCGGCAGCTTAGTCAAATGGTCAATCGAGCTGAGCCAGCACAACATCGGCTACCAGCCAAGGACGGCAATCAGGGGGCAAGCCCTCACTGAGTTCATCCTGGGAAGTCTATGTCTTTGGATCCGACTTGGGAAGATTCGGATCCGACTTAGGAAGTCTATGTCGACGGATTCTCCTGCGAGTCCGGGAGCGGTGCGGGGATCATCCTGCGGGGTCCCGACCACTTCCTCCTTCAATATTCTCTCTGCCTCAACTTCCCGGCCTCCAACAACAAGGTGGAATACGAGGCTATGATTGCCGGACTAACCCTGGCACACCAGGCCGGTGCGAAGCAGATCTGGGCTTTCAGCGATTCTCAGCTCGTGGTCAACCAGATCACCGGAGATTACGAGGCCCGTGATGACCGAATGATCCGGTACTTGGCAGTGGTTCAGTGGCTCCTATCATCCTTCAACTGTTCCACGTTCCTCAGAGTTCCAAGAGAGCAGAATGCCCAGGCGGATGCCTTGTCAAAACTCGCCTCCTCATCCTTCGAGGGTCTCGACCGAACAGTACTCATCGAAGTCCTTCTGAAGCCAAGCATCGATCTCCCTGAGGCAATGTGTGTGAACAACGAAGCCGGTCCGGATGACTAGACCTCCCCAATCCGAAGGTTTCTACTAAAAGCCGAGCTCCCCGAAGACCGGGCCAAGGCGAGAAGGATCAGGGTTCGAGCTGAAAGGTTCGTCGTGAACAACAACGTCCTCTTCAAACGCTCATACACCCTAGCCGACGGGAAGCCCTACCTTCGTTGCCTCGCCAATGAGGAAGCTAGCTATGCGCTTAAAGAACTTCACGAGGGAATCGGCGGATGTCACATGGAAAGTAGATCGCTTGCCAGGAAGGCCCTGAACCATGGGTATTATTGGCCAACAATGCTGTAAGACTCCCAAGACCTGGTCAAGAGGTACGACCCGTGCCAAAGATTCTCTCCTATGAAGAGACTTCCTCAGGCCAACCTCCGCTTGCTGGCCAGTCCGACCTCGTTCGCCATGTGGGGGATGGACTTGGTCGGCCCCTCTCCTGTGGCAACCAGACAGAAAATTCCTAATAGTCGCCATCGATTATTTCACAAAATGGATCGAGGCCGAGCCACTGTCTACAATCACCGAGCGACAAACCCAATAATTCTTCTGGAAAAACATCATTTGCAGGTTCGAAATTCCTCAGGTCCTTATCACGGACAACGGGACCCAATTCGCGGGCCAGAACTTTGCAGGTTTTGCGAAGACATCGGCGTCCAGCAGCGCTTCTCCGCCATTTGCCATCCCCAGTCAAACGGCCAAGCGGAGAACGCGAACTGACAGATACTCGACGGCTTGAAGAAGCGGCTCGACAGTTCCTCCAAGAGACAATAGGTAGAAGAACTGCCCAGCGTGCTGTGGGCACACCGGACTACAAAGAGGATCCCTACGGGCAAAACCCCCGTTCAATTTGACCTACGGGACGGAGGCAGTTATCCCCGTCGAGATCGGCCTCCCTTCTCCGCGTATCATGGCCTTCGACGAAGCTGACAACTCGTCCGGCCTGAGGGCCAACCTGGACCTCGTTACCGAGGTCAGGGAGAAGTCCGCCATAAGAAGAAGCATCTACCAACAGCGGATCGAGAGGTTTTACAACAAGAAAGTCCGCCCTACTGACATCAAGGCCGAAGACCTCGTGCTCCGCAAATTGTCCGTCTCCGACCCCACGAGAAAGAGGAAGCTGGCCCCCAACTGGGAAGGCCCCTACAAGGTAACCGAGGTTATACGCCCGGGCACATACCGACTCGTGGACATGGAGGACCGAGCAGTCAAAAGACCCTGGAACGTCGAACATCTGATCAAGTTTCTGGATGGGCAGAAGTAGGGTTTTTGTTTAATTCATGTAAATAACACTTTTGTAACCTGCTCTGTGTAAAAGGCCGTTAGCGCCTCTCTTCATGTATTAAAAGGCTCAAGTAAAAAAGCTCTTTTCGTTAAACTCCTTCAGCATCGGTAGCTCCGACCCAATGTCGAGCACATGGGTAGCTTTCTCAAGCTATGGTGCCCAAGTAACAACACCGGGCGCCGACCCACAACTTCTCCATAGCTCCGACCCAATGTCGAGCACATGGGTAGCTTTCTCAAACTATGGCGCCCAAGTCACAACACCGGGCACCGACCCACAACTTCTTCGTAGCTCCGATCCAATATCGAGCACATGGGTAGCTTTCTCAAGCTATGGCGCCCAAGTAACAACACCGGGCGCCGACCCACAACTTCTCCGTAGCTCCGACCCAATGTCGAGCACATGGGTATCTTTCTCAAGCAATGGCGCCCAAGTCACAACACCGGGCACCGACCCTCAACTCCTCCGTAGCTCCGATCCAATGTCGAGCACATGGGTAGCTTTCTCAAGCTATGGCACCCAAGTAACAACACCGGGCGCCGACCCACAACTTCTCTGTAGCTCCGATCCAATGTCGAGCACATGGATAGCTTTCTCAAGCTATGGCACCCAAGTCACAACACCGGGCGTCGACCCTCAACTCCTCCGTAGCTCCGATCCAATGTCGGGCACAGGGGTAGCTTTCTTAAGCTATGACGCCCAAGTCACAACACCGGGCGCCGACCCTCAACTCCTTCGTAGCTCCGACCCAATGTCGAGCACAGGGGTAGCTTTCTCAAGCTATGGAGCCCGAGCCGGAACACTGGGCGCCGGACCTCCTGTCCTCGGTAGTTTTCCCAAAAACAGGTTGCAAGAGCAAAAAGAGAAACAAAACTCCTTATTCACACTCTTTTATTAATTAAGCACCGTCGGAAGAACAAGAATGTTACAAACCAGTTCACTCAGCTAAAAAGGAAAAAATCAAAGACTCCTCAGTGCCCCTCGGGTCCGGCACAGGATAGCCCGACTCCGACCGAACGACCGGGGCCTCCCTCCTCGTCACAATGACCCTTGGGGCCGGCTAGAGTTGAGACCCCAGCCACGAAGCTCTGGGCATCGACCGGCCGAGTATGCTCCAGTAACATCAGCGCCGTGGGAACACCCTCCGCTCGATGACCCCCCGAAGAAGAGCCCGTCTTCGTCCCGGACATCCCCAGCATCGTCTTGTAACGTTGTATCTCCATCTCTTTTTTCACTATGACGTCGCGAAGGAGCCTCTCCGACGAGGGTCGCTACACCGATGCACTTGACATAGTGTGCCTAAGATCGGCACTAGCTAGATCGCGATCTACCATCGCCCTCTTCAGCTTGGTCGCCTCCACACTCAGCGCCTCGGATTTGTTTCGGTAGTAGTGAAAAGCGGCATCCTGATCACAAACCCCCCCTCGAACAGTTCGGGGTTTGCGACCCTAAAAGCCAAAACCCCGAACTGTTCGAGGGCGGGAAGAGAACCACCGTGCCGGGCTCTCGATCCTGAACCTACGTCAGCCGAACCTAATATTTTCTGGTATAACCATATGAGCCTAACCACGGGCTCAGATTGATATACCAAAAAATATTAGGAAAACAGCAGACTCTCGCCTCCCAGGCCCCGAACCTTGGTCGGTACGCCTCCCATCCCTGCCTCCTTCGGACAGACAGCCCTCATAGCCGTACACCCAAAGGAAGACCGGGATGGCAAGAGAACCTTCCATCCGAGGTCCTCTGCTTTAGTCAACCGAACCTGATATTTTTGGGTATACCAATCTCAACCGAACCGTGGGCTCAGATTGATATACCCAAGAATACCAGACAACGGTAGACTCGTTTTCTCGGGCCCCGAACATCGATCGATATGCCTCCCATCTCTATCTCCTTTGGACAGACGACCCTCGGAGTTGCGTACCCAAAGGAAGACAGAGACGGCAGGAGAACCACCTATCCGAGGCCCTCTGCCTTAAAAAGTTCAAGTGTTAGGTATCCGCTTGTGGTAGACACCTATGATAGCCGATGAGCTACCAGTGCATTCTTCTGCTGAGAGAGCAACAAGGGAGGGGGGTACTTATAGCCCTCCAAAGCCGTAATTATGACCTCAGGGAGGCCAAGCGACACAAGGCAAAGCGTCACGCCGTATTCCCCCTTGGGAGCTGAAATGCCGCGCACGAATTCTGAAGAATCATCAATGCCCCTAGGGAACTGAAGCGTCGCGCGCGAATCCCGGAGCCTCATTAATTCCACTGGGAGACTGAAGCTCAGCGGTAACTCTGAGCGCACGGCTCGCTAACACCCTTGCACACCGGCTCGCCATCACCCTTGCCGACCACTAAGCCCTCTGTACTCCGAGGTCAAGTCGAGCACCAGGGTAGCTTTCTCACGAAAGCACACCGGCTCGCCATTGCCCTTGCCGACCCCTAAACCCTCGACACTCCGAGGTTAGGTCGAGCACCAGGGTTGCTTCCTCACGAAAGCACACCGGCTCGCCTACACCCTTGCCGACCCCTAAGCCCTCGGCACTCCGAGGTCAGGTCGAGCACCAGGGTAGCTTTCTCACGAAAGCACACCGGCTCGCCTACACCCTTGCCGACCTAAGCCCTCGGCACTCCAAGGTCAAGTCGAGCACCCGGGTAGCTTTCTCACGAAAGCACACCGGCTCGCCATCGCCCTTGCCGACCCCTAAACCCTCGACACTCCGAGGTCAGGTCGAGCACCAGGGTTGCTTCCTTACGAAAACAAAAATAGTGAAATTTAAATTAATTAACAAGGTCATTTGAATCCCTACGGTTGTGACCACAAAATCTAGGGTTGTGACTACAAAATCTATGCTTCACTCTCATTAGCAAAAAGTACCATGTAAAGAACATTTCAACAGCAAAAAGTCACCGAATAAATAAATATGATGTCACTGTGCTCAGTTCATAAATTTCAAAAACAATGAGTGACATAGGGGAAAAATGACCTGGCACATCCTAGGCTATCCGATCTCCTCGAAAAGCTCTCATCCATGATCATCAGATCACAACTTAAGCCCATGGGCTTCTACTCCACAAGGCCTACGGCTATACGGGCCCAGACCCGGTCCAAACGGATCCATACCCGTTTGGAGTGCCTATAAATACCAGGCCCTCTCCCCACTTCAAAGGTAATCAATCTTTTTCCTCTCAAAACCTTAGCTACTGTTGCTCTACTTCAGTAACTAACTAGACCGTCGGAGGGCTTGCCACTGGGACAAACCCCGGTGTTCTTAGGCCGAGTACAGGTACGCGAGACTCCTGGACCCGAGCTTCCAGATCCGAGCCGAGCCTCCACTGCCGAACCAAGCATCTGACCCCCACATCTATACCCCGTCACGCCACTTCCGCCGAGGGTCGAGCATACTGTCCAGTGCCGCATCCTTCCACAAAACAAACAAATAGAACTCACTCCTGGTGCACCCACACTCTTTCCAAAAAGCAACCACATCAATGAGTAATAGTTTTCGACAACTGATTACCTCCTACCAATCCTCCTAACAGATAAAAAGCCTGAACACACATAATGGGAACAAAGAAGGAAGAATGTTTACCTCCATTTTTGACACTTTTAAGTATGATCAAAACCTTGGCTAAAGTTCCTTGGGTAAATAAAATGGAGGTATTTCATTATAGTTTTAACTAATATTTCTACGGTATAGTTACTTTCTACGTCCTCTACTCTCTAGATATAGAATCAAAAGTACATAATTCAAGAAATTTTTTAAAAAAAAATTAGCTGTTGAAATACGCCCTCCAAAACAATAAACCAATCTCTCATACACTCTATCTAATAATAAAATAAATGATCTCGAGTTTTCGACATTTTACTTATTAACAAAGAGACTTACCAGTTATCACTAAACTATTTATGCCTTGAATTAACAAAGAATTAATGAACAATTAAAAGATTAAGATGTTAATAGTTTATAATACTACACCCACACCCTTGTCTACTATCAAAAGAGCACACTCTGATATGACAGTCAAATCAGCACTGTCAAAAGGAAATCTAACGAAGCTCTTCAACCAAATCAGATCCAAATTAATTTTATTCATTCTGATGATATAGCAGTGCTTAAAACTATCACTACATGATGTACTTAGAGCATCTGTAGTCGTTTGCTATATATCGATAATATCGATATTTGGGTTAAAAAGCAGCTGCAGTCGTTTGCTATATATCGATATTATCGATAAATCGCTACAGTAGATTGCTATAAATGAGAATCGATATAACATTTATCGATAACTGAGGGACGGCGCTCGATGCACCGTCCCACTAAAAAAATTATTATTATAATCGTCGGACGGCACTTGAAATGCCGTCCGTTTGAAAAAATTCTAATTCAAGTGCCGTCCGTTTGAAAAAATTCTAATTTACCCGATAAAAGCCTTTTTTCCCGGACGGCACTTGATGTGCCGTCCGTCGACCTTTAATAATAATAAAAAAAAACTGCTGCTAAGTAAAGATAATTAGGGGTCATTTAATATGCTATATATCAATTAAGTAGCTAATTAGGTATTAAGTATAGATAATGGGTCATTTAAGTAGCTATTAAGTATAGATATGTAATTATTATGTGCTTAGTGTCCAAAAGTGTGTCAGAAAAGGTGCTAGAGTCCAAAAGTGTGTTGGACGACACTTCATGTGCCGTCCTAGACACACGGTGCATATTTTTTTTTTGTTTTTTTTTAAACGGACGGCACTTGAAGTGCCGTCCGACGATTCCGCGCCCAATTTTTGCTTTTTCGCCCTCCGACGGCATATGAAATGCCGTCGCTTAATATTAAATGATTGATTGCTATAATATAGCTTTCGACGAGTGCAGCGAAATCCAAATTTCTATTTCTATTTATCGATATATGGATAATTTTAACAATAACGACTACAGATGCTCTTATCAGGTAGTGTATAAGAGCGTTGAATCATGTAGCATCACTTGAATTTTTCCCCAAACTGACTTACTTTTTTTAAAAATTCTCAAACTGATCTATTCGTTGTCTCAAAAAGCGAGTTTGATAAAAACTCCATCGCTTTTTGAGACAGCGAGTGTGAGTTTTGGATTTTTTTTTATTGCTCCCTGACCAATACTCGCTTTCTCAAAAAACGAGTGGGTTTTTCCCAAACTCGCTTTTTGAGACAGCGAGTGTCGTTGGGGGGTTTTTAATACCCCAGACTCATTTTTTCCCTCTCCTTATCTCCATTCTAATAGAGGATCTCGAAACATTTAAACCATGTCAAATTCCAATATGTTTGTGTTTGTTTTGTCAACTTTGTAGTAGTTTGTAATTGTTGTATTATGTGATGTGGACTTTCTACTAATTTGTATGCATTTAATTTTGAACTATGATAATTCCCATTTGTTTCAAAATCATTGGAACTTTAGAGATTGTGAATGAATTTGGATTCATAGATGTTGGAGTAGATATGAAGTTTAGAGATTGTGAATGAATTTGCATATATATACAGCTTAAATTGGAATCCCCCCTAAACTCGCTTTCTCAGAAAGCGAGTCTGGTTTAAACCTCATCGCTTTCTGAGAAAGCAAGTTTAGCGTTGAGAGATCTGGAAATTTCTCAACTCAACAGTCGTTTTCTCAGAAAGCGATTGGATTTTGCCTACAGTCGCTTTCTAAAAAGCGAGTGTAGGTAAAATCACATCGCTTTCTGAGAAAGCGACTGTGGAGTTGTGAAATTTCCAGAGACCAGTTAAAGGTGAGTGATTAAAGAGGTAGATAGTCAATACGAGGTCGAAGTAGCTCCTTCAACCGCACTCTTTTCCCCCAAATTTCCGATTCGACGAATTCCTTGGATATTGGGGTTTAGGGTTTTCAGAGCGTGAATAGAGGGAGCTGAGAGTGTGAGGAGAGATTGTAGGTGAGAGATGTGGAAGATCGTAGGTGAGGATTCTTGGGTTAATCAACGAGAAGAGATTGCCAAAATGGGTTAGAGTTCCAGGGTAAGAAGCGGAAAAGAAAGAGAGTTGAAAGAGAGAGTGAAGTCGAAACAGAGAGTTTGAGTATTAAAAACCCCCAAACGACACTCGCAGTCTCAAAAAGCGAGTTTGGTTAAAACTCACTCGCTTTTTTAGACAGCGAGTCTTGGTAAGGGAGAAATTAAAAAAAATCCAAGCCTCACACTCGCTGTCTCTAAAACGATGAAATTTTACCAAAATTACTTTTTGAGACAGCTAGTAGGTCAGTTTGAATATTTTTTTAAAAAGTAGGTCGGTTTGGGAAAAACTTTCAAAAAGTAGATCATTTTGGAAAAAAATTCTCTAACCTTATTCCTAGGAGCACCCACAGTCGTTTGCTTTTTTCCCATTTTATGCATTTTGGGAGTACGGTAGCCGACACAGTCGTCGGCTATTTTGCCATTTTTAGCTATCGAGCTACGGTAGAAAGGTATAAATAGCATTCGAAATAGCAAAATGCATATTATGCCTGATGAAACATTATGTGTCGTCTCAATTATATAATTATATTTTAAAATAATCGGACGAAACATAATGTTTTTGTCCGTTTCGTCTGAAGTAAAAAAAAATAACAAACAAAAAAAAAACCCACGAAATATGCATATAATGGCCGGACGAAACATCATGTTTCGTCCAAGCCATTGGGTCACATTTCCTTAAAATTTTTTTTGCAAATTACTATCAATGGTTACTGGGTGCAATTATTTGATTTTTTTTGCAAATTTATAAAAAAAAATTCCAATTTTGTAAATGTTTTTGCAAAAAAACCTCAAAACTCGGACAATCATTTTGCAATTTTTTTCCTTTTGCGTCCCGTATATTTTATTAATATTTTTTCAGTTTCTGATTATATAAATTATTTTTTAATCACAGACGAAATATTTTGTTTCTTTTTTATCGAAAATATGCATTTTTTTGACTTTTAAGAGCATCCACAGTCGTTTGCTATATATCCCATATTCCCATTTTATAGCAAACGAATAGCAAAGTTGCGCTGCAGTCGTTTCTCATTTTCCCATTTTTTGGCAAAGTTCCTATTCTCATTTCTCAAATATAAGAAACGAAATGAACTTTCTCAAAATATAAAGGACGGGGTATGATACCCCGTCTCTTCGATTTAATTATTTTATAATCGATTCAGACGGACGATCATATACCGTCTCAGCAATTTTCGTTTTTTTTAAAAATGAGGTCGGACGGGGATACATACCCCGGACGGGGTATGATACCCCGTCTGCAAATGGATTTTTTTTTTTTTTTTAATTGATTGAACGGCCACGATTGGCCGATTAGAAAAAAAAGGGGGGGGGGGGTTAATCGGTGGGACGGGGATACATACCCCGTCCGTGAAAGGAGGGAGGCCATTAATGCTGGATTAGGTTTAGTTTGTATATTAGGAGTTGTTTATTAGGTTTAAGGTAGTATATTAATTAGGTTTAGTTTTATTATATTATTTAATTTAGTTAATTAATTTTGTTTGATAGTTAATTAGTAATTCTGTTTTTTTTTAATTTATTTTAAACGATCAGACGGTATATCATATACCGTCGTTCGCTTTTTTCAAAAAAATGAGAAACAATATAGCAAACGACGACTGCAGCGAACGATCGTATTTGTTATTATTGTAGCTGCTATTTTATAGCAAATGAGAAAAACGACTGTGGATGCTCTAACGACTGCAACGTCTTTGTCGATTTTGTTTGGGTTTTTGTTTTTTAATCTCAAACGACTGTGATGCTCTAATCCCAACCTCCTCTCATTATTATAAAAATAAAACTATTTAAATTATAATGAAAGCTTCTTCCCACGTGCTCAGCCCACTTGGGAGAACAACCGAAATCGTTGGTCCGTTACTCTATTCCCACGTGTGACGTGTCACCTCCCCTCTATATTATTTATTCCTTCCTGCCTTCCTATCCCCTCAAATTAAAACCGCAAATTAAAAGCACAGCCACAATCACAAGTAAAGTGCGAATCTTAAAGTAAACCAATGGAAACCGATACGTACCGCTACCTCAACCAGAGCCTCTCCTCCTCCGGCGCCTTCTCCGACTCGTCCGGCGCCTTCTCCGACTGCCCCTCCGACTCGTCCGGCGAGTTCCCCTCCACCTCCGCCTCCTCCTCCGCCCTCCGCCGCCTCTCCCTCCTCTCCTCCTCCGATGACGTCATCCAAACCCTAACCTCCTCCCTCTCCTCACTCGACCTCGACCTCCAGCGCCGGTCCGCCATGGAGCTCCGCCTCCTCGCGAAGCACAGCCCATCCAACCGCCTCAAGATCGCCGGATCCGGCGCCGTCAAGCCCCTCGTCTCCCTCCTCCAATCCCCCGATCCCGTCCTCCAAGAACACGCCACCACCGCCATCCTCAACCTCTCCCTCCTCGACTCCAACAAACCCCTCATCGCCGCTGCCAACGCAATACAGCCGTTGATCCACTCCGCTTTGAGATCCGGTTCGTCCATCACCAAAGAGAACGCCGCCTGCGCCCTCCTCCGCCTCGCGCAGGTCGAGGATCTGCGGATCAAGATCGGGAGATCCGGCGCGATCCCGTACCTGATCGACCTGCTCGAGAACGGCGGGAGCCGTGGGAAGAAGGACGCGGCGACGGCGCTGTACGAAATCTGCAAGGCGAAGGAGAACAAGATGAGGGCGGTGGAGGCGGGGGCGGTGAAGGTGCTGCTTGATTTGATGGCGGATATGGAGAGCGGGATGGTGGATAAGGCGGGGTGCGTGCTTTACGAGTTGGTGAAGGGGGTGGGTGAGGGGAGGCGGGAGGTGGTGGACGAAGGAGGGATTCCGGTGATGGTGGAGCTGGTGGAGGTGGGGAGTGGCCGGCAGAAGGAGGTGGCGGCGGCAATTTTGTTGGTAATTTGTGAGGAGAGTGTGGGGTGGAGGACGATGGTGGTGAGGGAGGGGGCCGTGCCGGCGTTGGTGGCGCTGTCGCAGAGTGGGACGGCGAGGGCTAGACAGAAGGTAATAATAATGTTTGTCATTAATTTATTCTATTCTATTCTGCTATGTGCTTATTATCAATTATTAATTTTTAATTTTTGGCGATAAATTATTTTTATTTTTCAATCTCTAATTGTTGTAGTTGTCATTTGTAAACAAACAAACCAACGAACTCATGCATAATCCATACTAGTGTAATGCTCGTGCGATGCACGTGGGAAAAATGGGGAGGAGAATGAAAAGGACAAAAAAAAAATCTACCAACACGTGCACTGCACGTGTTGATACACACACTAAAAAATAAAAAATTGTTTATTTGTTTACGACCTCATCTCTCCCATTATAATAGTTATAGATATAATTAATATAAATAAGATTTCAGGTTCGAAGCTTTACTACATCATAATTTTTATAATTTTTAAAAAAATATTTATTAAGATGCACAGCAGGTGTAAATTACTAGTATGAAATAATGGATAGTGATGATCCCAACCCAGTTGTTACTTGTGGAATGACTTGGTATGCAATGCACCAATGTATGTATTAGCATTAAAAATATGCACCTCCGATCTCACTGGTCAGAAAGAAAGATAATGAAGATATTTACGTACTACACAAATGAGATTATTAAGTTATAAATAGGAAAGATGGACTTATGTCTACAACACTATCCATCGTCTCTATACTTTTAATTATAATATTAAAGATTATCTATATTTATGCTCACCAGCAAAAGACGTTTACCATTGGGCTATGCTAGGGTGACACCTTGTCAATGCTTCATCACATCAGGATATATGATTAGTAAAGTGTATTTTTTTTAAAAATAAGTTGTATACATTATTGATTTTAATTAGTAAAATTTATATATGTTTTAAAGAATTAATTGAGTTGATTATTGATTTTATGTAGGCGGAGGCGCTAATTGAGCTATTGAGGAAGCCGAGATCCGGTAAGTTGGAAAGGGGAGGGGATGCTGATGAGTGAGAACGGGAGCAGAGGGAAACGCGGGCGTGATGCCACGTGGCAAGTCGGAATGGATGACGTGTACTTTTGTTTTGTAGTGTGGTTGTGGAGGATGATGACGTGTAATTAAACTAGGCTGATCTGAGCACTGGTTTGAAATTGTATTTAAAATGTTTTTGTTATTTCTTTTTATCTTTGTACAGTTTATTAGTAGGATTTTTGTTGTTTTATTTTATTTTCATTTTTTTTGGTGTATATTTTGATTTAGAGATTAGGTAATGAAATTTAGCCCCAAAAGTGGTTTGTGGCTGTTGTGATCATGAGAAACTCAAGAAAACTAATGAGATTAAAATGTTCACGTGTTCCTATGATTTTGAAGAAAAATCTTCAGATTTGACTCGGTACATTTGCTTCGTATATTGTCGCGATGTTCATAAATATCATCCCATAAAGAAAGCTTTGTGATGCAAGCCTTCTCGCATACAAGAGTAGCGAGCTTGAGTTGATAGATTCTTTCTTGTACGAACTTGCATCTAAAGATCGTTGTTCTTTTTCCCAATAAGTCAGTTCGGATGAATTGCTACACTTGTGTTTCTTCATGAAAGAAGTCCGAAAATATTTACTTCAGAAATGGTCAAGTGTATACTTTTCTCATTGTAGTACTTTCCTCGAGGTTGTTAGAGCATCCACAGTCATTCGTTTACTGTCATTTTTTGACAGTTCGTCTACAGTAGAAAGGGAGAAATAACATTCAAAATAGCAAAATGCATATTATAGCTGACGAAACATCAGCTATAATATTTTTAATTATATTTTTAATTGATCGGATGTTTCGTCTGAATAAAAAATTAAAAATAAAAATAAATTTAAGGGTGAGAATGAACATCATGTTTCCTCCCAATTCATTTTTTTTAAAAATTAATTTTTAAAATTAATTTTGTAAATTTTTAAATTGTTTTTGCAATTGTTAAATTGTTTTTGCAAATATTTTTTACAAACTATTTTTTAAAATTATTTTTGCAATTTGTTTTTGCAAAAAAATTTCCTTAAAACCCGTCCAGTTATTTTGAAATTTTTTTCTTCTTTGCCCGTATTTTTTATTATTATTTTCTAAGTTTCTGCCAATATAAATATTTTTTTATTTCTGTTCCCTTTTTAACGAACTTATGCATTTTTTTACCATTGAACGACTGCAGCGTTTCTTCGAAATACATTGTCAAAATATGCATTTTGCCAATTTTTTCCATTGAACGACTGTAGATGTTCTTAAGGTCATGATGTGCAGGTTTTCTCATTTGTGATTTGCAGGTTTCACTCGAAGGGACTAGTAGAATTTACGTGACGCACGTCTACAAAAAGTAGTCATTAAATAAAATGATTATTTATCGAATAAGAAAAAAATTAGTTTGTATTTAAATGTTTTGATTTGGACTACACGTACGGTGCACATTTATATTTGTTGGATATAGTTTTTACGTGTATTATATGTGTTTATAAAGTTACAAAGTTAAAATCTGTTTGTTACACACCCAACTTTCTCAATAAAATAATAGAGATGAGTGAAGAAAAAATATTCAAGTTGCCGACCCAAAAAAGGGGAAAAAGACATCAGCGTTTTTGTCGTCTTTAATTTTCTATTAGAAAAAGGACTTACATATTTGACACTAGCAGCTATGAATACTCCACCTGCATGAGATGTTCTTAATGTTAATTGAGTCTCTGGTTTCCCGGTTGATTGACCCTCAATAATACCTACAGCTTTCCCTAATTCGACCAGTTCTGTCATAACATAGTTGACAACATAATTGATAGATCAAAGATGTATTCGTGTAAGCAAACGTAGTTCAAATATATATTGGTTGGGTTTAAGATTGAGAGGTTATGGATCAGATCGGCAAGTAAAGTTCTGATATGAATAGTGTAACAGTACATTACAAATACATTAATAAACCCCCCCCCCAAGTTAACATCAAGTAAGCAACGTACAGAACAGAAAAAGTAGGAACACGTGCTTGCATGTTAGATATGCTCTCCTTCATTAATGGAGTTTTAACGATGAACAAGAGAAGTTGGGAAAGAAAGAAAGGAACATGTATGTAGCCCGAGTGGATTGTGAATGGCAGGTTGTGCCTATGCATTGCCTCCCCGTCCCTAATTGTCCCCTGTTTTCTAGAAAGTTCACAACAACAGAGCGAGGCGTGTCGATTTTGTAGGCTAAGGGTGTGTTTGTTTAGTTGCAACCGGACAAGTTTGCAACTTAAATTCCATGAGTGGCTAGGTAATGATTGCTCAGTTTTCCACTAACTTTTAATGAGCATAACATACGTTGATGAAAAGCTTTCATGTGAAATGCATGCACATATGTAAGACGCATTCAACTACCGAAACACTCAGCCGCAACCTCAATAACAACAGTAAACATTGTTTAGTGCACCAGAACACTAACAGAAAAGGTATGTGAATTTAACTTCGTCACCGAGTCAAAATAGTGAGCATGGCCTTTCATGTCACGTTCATGTGTGGTGGCACCACGCTACAGTTCCTCTAAATCCCTACATCCAAGACTTAACTCACCAACCTGAAACTACACTATTTTCGTTTCAACCAATATTAATTGAGATAACAATATTGCCGGGAAATGCCGTTGGAGTTGTCGGAGCTCGAGATGAGTGACTGCAGGCCCAACGAGAGGGTCCGCCAGGCACACCTGCAGACAGCCCTGGTAGCCCCCATTCCCCCACCACCCCCACATGCCATCAACCAACCAACTTCACCTTCTCAACCTTCTTTGCCTCCCCCTGTAACTTCCCCTGCCTATGCCACAGCAGCTACGACCCACCCTTCTGTCCACCCTACAGTGATGATCAACCCCCCTGATGAGGCTAGCCGGAGGCTCAGACGGTCTCGTTCCCGCGCGCGTGCACACCGTAGTGCGCATCAACACCGGATTGGGCGAGAGCATAGTCATCATCGTCCCGCGTCGCTGCCCCACAAAGAACGGGCCCACAACGGGGATCCTACTACAGGCTCTTTCGAGCGTAACAGAGACCCGGCCAGAGGCCATCATCACTCCTACGGGGAGAGGGGTGATCTGAGATAACAAGGACACTATGAGCGACATCAGAGACCTCCAAACTTTCATCAGAAACACCACTCCTCCCATCATCACTCCTCACACAAAGGCCATCCACCGCCACATTACACCACCACTGCCACGACCTCCACATTCAACCACAAATCACAACGCCCATCACACTCCTTCTGCTATCCTCCTCCGAAATGGGAGGCTAAAACCCTGTCTGACCATGTTCACCAAACTCCTCCCTTACCTCACAACCCCCATCCCCAGTCACCTCCACAGCAAGCTTGGGGGGTGCAGCCTCCACAAAAGTCCATCGTTGAGCGGGCCCAAGAGGTGGGTCCACAAAACGAGACTAGAAGGGAGGATGTACCTGGGCCGACGGAGATGATCGAGGAGGATTCATGGGTGGAAGTTCACAGTAAAGGAAAAAAGAAATCAAAAAGTATCCCCCCCAACCTCATATAGAACTCAGAAAGAAGCAAAGGAAAGGAAAACGCAAACTAGCACTGTGTTTCAACTGCGGCGACCTGGGGCACTATCGACAAAACTGCACGAAGGAGGTGCGATGTCTGAAATGTATAAAATTGGGACATATGTCGTACGTATGCACAAATGTTACCTCGTCCAACAATGACGATGAGCGACCAGTAAGAAGAGGTAGGTCGCCAGATAATCCCACTCTCATCCGTCTGGCCAACAGCTTAGAGACGATCAAACTCGAAGAGAAGTGGTTACGCCAATGGTGTGCCATTGCTAAAGTGAGAGCATGGTGCCCATCAGAGAACCACCTCATCCAAGCATTGAAATCCAAATGGCCGATGGCAGCACACAGAGCCTGGGTAGCAAAAAAGATGTGCCACCTCCAATTCTTGGTATCTTTTTCCTCGTCAGAGAAGATGACGGAGGTGTTTGCTATGGGAATAATGAATTTTGGCCATTTCAAACTGGAGTTCTTCCTTTGGTCACCAAGCTTCGGAGCAGAGTTGCCTCAAGGGGAACATTTCTGGATTTGGATCCATAACGTGCCTTTGCAATTCTGGAAGAAAGAAGCGTTGTAAAAGATCATCTCCGAGTTTGGTACAATAGAAAGACATTGACGGCAAGATGGTTCGACGATTGGAGATCGTCCCCGCTAAAGTCTTAATCTGAAGCCCAGACATCACCCTCATGCCATGCTTCGCAAAGGTCTTCTCTTTCGAGGAGTCATACCTCGTTAGATTCGTCCTCGATAAGCAAGCGGAGCCGAAGATGAAGGAGCTCCAGACTCTCTCACCCTCCTCCGCACTCAGAGATGGGCACTCCTACCGGCATGTGGTCTCGCCGGAGTGGGACCTCACTTTGGATGGGCCCTACGAAATTGAGAGAGCACACCGTGAACTCATCAAAGCTGCAAGGGGGAAGGAGGCGGGCCAAGGCCAGCTGCACATCGGCGACGAAGGGAGAAGCTTCACCAAAGAACCCAACGGTCAAGAGGGCATGCACATGGGGGATCTGCAACTAGAGCCACAAATGACAAGTTGTACAGACCCAGTACCATCCCTTGGAAACTTAGCCATGCAGAAAGCTCAAAATAGAAGTCAAACCCTATAGGATAAGGATGAGACGTCTAGAGAGGAGCAGCAAAAAGAGGCAGAAAGAGCAAGAGCTAACAGTAGAAAGGCCCCATTTTTATTCAACGGGCTTAGCAACTCACCTAAAAGGAAAAAGGTAGTGCCTTTGGACAAAGAGCGTGAAAAGATGAAAGCTTTTTTGGGGAAGAAGACGAACGGGGGAACCAAGGAGTAGGTTCCAATCGATGAAAGGGGGATGTTTGGGAAAAAGCTAGAAGCTTGGGGACGAAAGCTACTGATGGAAGGTGCCATTTTGGGGAAGAAGACGAGCAAGGACCCCGTCAAAGAAAGAGAACTGCCCCTAAAAGAGAAGATTACAAATACAGTGAAAGAGAGAGAGGAAGACAAAAATGGCAATTTGGGAAGAGAGCGCTATGGGAAAGTGGGCGCTTCTTCGTTGCCCACGCCCCCTTCATCGACCGCAACGCCTACCGATAAGGAGTTGGCACGTGGCCCACTAGCGGATGAGGTTGACAGAGAGGGGGATACGGTGAATCGCGAGGGAGAAGGGGTGTTAAAAGGGAATGCTGAGTTTAGCGTTAATGGGCCCAAAGAGGGACCCACGATGCCTTTTATTATCTCTGGGCCTAAAGAGGGGCCCATTGAGGTGGAGTTGCACAAAAAGCAACAGGTCATGAACAACAATCGAGTAATATGATATCTTATAATATTGATACGGTGGCCTCTGTGGGCGGGAGCCACATCGATGAAGACGATAGTGAGGATAGGCTAAATCTCGAAGACGATTACATTTACTCTGAAGGAGAATCTTTGGATTCTGAGGGGCTGCCGGAGGAGTCCCCGGGTATTTCCCTTGAGTTTGTTCCTTCCACTTTCCCTATTATGCCGACGTCTTCACCTAGGTGTAGTCAGGGCGGTACAAGTTTTAGGGTTCAGAAAGTCGCTAAGAGGGCTATGGAGGATTCCTTAGACGACTATTTGAAGATTGCTGCAGTCGCTAAGTCTGTTAAGACTAGCGACGGAGGTACTTCCTAGCTTCTATTTTTAATTTCATGAATGATTCTGAGATTTTTAGTCTAGCCAAAACCTGTATTCTGGCGGTGAGTGATACTGATAGGAACGCCTTCCTCCTAAATAAGATTAAGGGGTGGGAGAGCGAGAGGGTTAATATCATGTCAAACTTGTTTGCCAAGGCGAGTGATGGTCCAACTTTAAATTGTAGTTAATGGAGGCTATATTCTAGAACGTTAGGGGTTTGGGTAGGCGGGGCAAACAGAAAATGGTCAGAGATGTCATCGCTAAATCGAAAGTTAGCATTGTTGGTCTGCAGGAGACCAAACTGTCCCATATTGCTAGACTTAGTAGACTGGGGGGTACCACATTTCAGAATGGAAAATTTGCCCGTCAATTGGGGCCGGCGGGGGTATTGCAATAGGGTTTAATCCTGTGTTGTTTTCATGGCTAGACGAGGTCCACGAGCAATACTCATTGTCGATCTTTCTCCAATGCAAATCAGACCTGTGGACCCAGTCTGTTACGGTGGTATATGGTCCGCATACTACTGCAACTATGGTGGTATTCTGGAATGAACTATGAGCGGTTCACGAACGATGGCCGCACCCCTGGGTTGTGGGGGGAGATTTTAACTTCACCAGGTATGCCTCGGAACACAAGGGCAGAAGGGCTAGTGACTCTGATAGGGAATCTTTTAACGAAGTTTCCGCAGACCTGGAGCTAGTGGACATTCCCATCACTAATAGGCTATACACCTGGTCAAACATGTAAGCGATGCCCATCCTCACTAAGCTTGATAGGATCTTGGTATCCGCGGACTGGGAGGCCAAATTTTCTTTGACGTAGGCCAAGTCACTCCCTAAACCAACCTCGGATCATGTCCCTATTATTCTCTCTTCCGGAGAAAGGCACCTCAGGAAATCCCCCAAGTTTAGATTTGAGAAAGCATGGTTGGAAATCAAAGGGTTCCACCACATGGTAAAAAAGAATTGGTCCCGCCCCACTAGAGGGACTGAAGCAACCGCAATCTAGTGCGAAAAAATCAGAAGACTGCGGACCAAACTCAGGAAATGGAACCGGACCAGATTTGCACGGATCTGGAGAGCAAAAGATTCTCTCCTCGAATGTATTGAGGAGCTAGAAAAGACAGAGGAAACTAGGATACTGTCACAAGAGGAGAGGAATAGGCTACTTCAGCTCCGAGAAGACATTCACCAACTTTATAGACTTGAAGAACTCAAATGGCAACAACAATCCACAATTTCGGGGCTTAAGGAAGGAGACGTGAATATTGCATTCTTCCACCGTGTTGCCAGTGCCCGTCATAGATCTAATCTCATCCATTCGATCCACTCGGAGTCTGGAGAGATTCAAGGGGACGAGGATATCAAGGTAACATTTCAAACTCATTTCAAGCGGCTCTTTGGACATAAGGCGGATTTGAGAGTCCCACTTCTCCAAAAATTCTAGCAAGACGAATCTGTCCCCATGCTTCAACCCCTTGAAGATCCTTTTATGGAAAAGGAAATTCGGGAGACAGTACAGCAACTCGGAAAGGACAAAGCCCCAAGTCCAGATGGTTTCCCAGTCTTTTTCTACCAGGTGCTCTGGGAAGAAATCAAGGACGATCTATGTAAGCTGTTTGCTGACCTATATGATCATATGCTTAAACTGGGTAGATTTAGTTTTGCTGAGGTGGTATTGATTCCCAAGAAAGAAGACCACCCGCGGGTGGGAGATTTCTGCCATATTAGTCTCCTTAACTGCTCGATTAAGATCATCACCAAGACCCTGGCTAATAGGTTGGGAAAGGTGATGGACAGACTCATTAATAACGAGCAAACATGGTTCATTAAAGGACAGTGTATTCAGGATAGTATGGCCACGGCCGAAGCAACTATACATCACTGTCACACGTCAAATGCTAAGAGCTATCTCCTGAAATTGGACTTTGAGAAAGCGTATGACTCGGTGGAATGGAAATGTCTCCTGGAAGTGCTGGCTGGTAGAGGATTTGGGGATAGATGGATCAGATGGATCTACACATGTCTCACAACCAACAGAACTGCTGTTATAGTGAATGAGGTTACGGACCAACCTTTTTCGTGTAAAGGGGGCCTTAGACAAGGAGACCTCCTCTCTCCCCTCCTCTTCATCATTGTGGCAGACGTATTGCAGTTCATGATGGCTAACTGCAGTAGGGCCGACTAATTATCGCCAGTGGCCAGCGGAGTCAATCGTTAAGGTTGCTCTATCCTCCAATATGCAAACGATACTCTCCTTTTTGGAAATGGCAACCTCGAAAAACCACCGCATTCAAAGGAATCCTCCATAGTTTTGAAGCTTGGTCTGGACTCAGGGTCAATTTTCACAAAAGTGCTCTTATCCCCATCACACTGTCAACAGAGAAGGCACAAGAGCATGCCACGATTCTCAATTGCGCCAACAAGAGTTTCCCCATTAAATACCTGGGGTTATCGTTGAGACTGGGGAAACTAAAGAAGGCGGACTGGTTACCCATCATTGATCGTGTAGAAAACCGTCTAACTGGTAGGAAAGGTAAAACTTTATTCTTGGGAGGAAGAGACGCTTATCAATGCAGTTTTATCAAATCTTCCCACATATTATTTGTCCTTTTTTGAAATGCCACGTTGGGTTATCCAGAGAATTGACCACACTCGTAAACGATTCCTTTGGAAGGGGGTTAGCCCTGATAGAGGCGGTTATAACCTCATCAGATGTGAAAAGTTTGCATGAAAAAGATTCACGGAGGATTAGGTATCATTCACCTGCGAGATATGAATCTGACTCTCTTGGGGAAATAGTGGTGAAAAGTCTTCCACCCTAATGGAGAAGGATGGCAAGATTTCGTTCAATCATACTTGCATGGGAATGAGACGAGATATCGCTAAGGCCTATGATCCATTCATTAGCTGTGTGACGTCGTCTATTGGGAATGACAGACTCACCAGGTTCTGGTGGGATAAGTGGTGTGGTGGGCACACACTTAAAGCCATGTTTCCTGATTTGTATGACCAGGCAATACATCCCCATTGTACGGTGGCCGCAGCCCGGATAATAAATTCCTAGAAACCAGCCTTTAAACATCCCCTTGACCCGAGCACCCAGAATAGGCTTATGGAACTTCAAAACTATATCGCCAGCAACGGAAGTATATGCTCACAGGGCCTCGATAGGAAATCTTGGGGACTGAAAAAGAATGGTACATTCACTGTTCGCTCCCTTTACAACCGCTTGCACTTTAAGGGATGTAGCCCGAGTTGGTCGGGCGTGGTTTGGAAGGCGAAAACCCCAGTTAAAATGTTCCTCTGGCTGGTGCTAAATGATGCAATATTGACTAGAGAGAACCTTTCTAAACGCCTACCGAATTTGGACTCTACCTGTGGGTTCTACAATGCGGTCCTGAAAACTAGAGAACACTTGTTTCTAGAGTGCCCCAGGAGCAAAGCAGTCCTTGTAGAGGTACTTTGCGCTCTGGGGATGAATGAGTACCCTTGTAAGTATGAGGACCTGTGGGTAGGACCAAAGTTCGCTAATGAGAGACGAACGATGAAATAAGCTTGGTTTATTTTTATTGCCGCTACGACCTGTGGACTATGGTTAGACATGAATAATTATTACTTCCGTGGGACATGTAATAGTATTTCTAGTAATTTGACTCACATTATTCATCTTATTTCATGTTGGGCAAATGTTGCCGCAGTAGGTCCTAGTGGGAGGATCGCGAGCGTCTTCTAGGTAGAGGAGTATGATGATGAGGAAGTCGAGATTGGGCCGACGCTAGACTGAGGGAGGTGCCCTGCTTGTCAGACATGTACTGGTGATCGATCTCCACCACCCCAGGGTTTTGTTGGGGGGAGTTTGTTGTTTTTGTTGTACTTTTGTTGGGGAGAGTTAGATGCTTTGATGTACTTTGTAAAGCATATATGTACCTTACTGTTGTTCCATCCCCTCATGCTGGGGAGGGTTTATGTTTTCTTTTATGTATTGTAGGCTTTGTACTTGGTCCAGTACTCTGAGTTTGTTTTATTAATTTTTTATTAATGAAACAAGGTGGTCATACTCCACCTCTCTTTTTAAAAAAAAAAAAAAAAAACACTAACAGAAAAGGTTGAAACATACTATTGAAGAACATGTTATTTTTGTGTACTACGAATTTTGGCTTTCCATTAATTTACCAGAGCTTGGAAGCAGCAAGGAAACAAGATAGCAATCGGAGGTTCTACTAGTTTTAAGATAAGCGGATGGTGGTGATTAGTTAATTAATAAAGAGTCAACTAGTTGGCTTAATGTGCTTGCTTTGGATATAATCAACTCACATAGATTGGTATATTCAGTGCTGTCTGAATGCAACTTACACTCTAAACAGAGGTTATTAGAGCATCTGCAGTCGTTTTGTTAAAAAATAAATATATAGAAAATATAGAAATAGCAGTTTTGTTAAAAAATAAATATATAGAAAATATAGAAATAGCAATTAGGACGTAGCGCTGCAGTCGTCGGAACTCAAAAAATAATTTTTTTAGATGAAAAGGAAGATCATTTACCATTTGAAAGTTTGCGTTTTTAAAAAAAATTTGTGAAGGACGACAGATGATCAAAAAAAAGTTTCAAAAAAGTGAAGGACGCCGCATCATGTGCTGTCCAACACTTATGCACTATTTTTGGACTTCTGCCGCCTTTTCTCTCTCATTAAGAATTGGGAGGTCATCTTCCAAAAAAAAAAAAAATTAATTTTTTTTCTTTCAAACAGGCAGTTCATATGCCGTCTTAGAATTTCGCAATTAAATAATTTCTCTTAGACGGCATATTATATTTCGTCCGACTCAAAGACAGTAAATCATATGCCGAATTCTATAATATGCATAATGCCAATTTCGCTGCCAAATATAGACGTCTACTGTCCATCTCCAACCCAAGAAATGGGTAAATAGACAACGACTACATCTGTATTTATCCATTTTTTGGATATATAGCCAACGACTGCAAATGCTTTTAGAGCATCCGCACCCATTTCTCAAATTTCCATATTTTCCATATTTTGAGGAAGACAAAAACGCCGCACTCGTTTCTTATTTTATCATAATATGAGAATTGTGAAACTGTTGCTTCTTATATTTGAGAAACAAATTTGGCAATTGTCAAAATGTAAGCGTCCCCTTATTTTTAAAATTTTTTTAAACGAGTCGGACGTTTCATGTTATTTTGTCCAAGTGATTTATTATTAATATTATTTTTAAAAATCGATCGGACGGCACATGTTGTACCATCCAAAAAAATAAAACTTAAAAAAAAAATTGCATAGGTCACAACATGTCCCGTCTTTTTTTTTTTTTTTTTGGCTTGAACGGGACAATATGTTCCGTCTAAGTTTTAAGGGAATTTTTTTTTGTAATTTTATTTGGATATTTTTACCCTCCAATGACTGTCCACATTAAAAAAAGGCGGGACTGTTCCGTCTAAGTTTTAAGGGAAATTTTTTTTTTTTGTAATTTTATTTGGATAGTTTTACCCTCCTCCAATGACTGTCCACATTAAAAAAAGGTGGGACGGGAACAAGTTCCGTCTCACCTTAAATAAAGAAAATAAATAGATCAGATGACACGACACGTTCCGTCCAATTTTTTTTAAATACTGTTTTCTCATATTTTAGCAAATGCCGAGTGCAAAAAAATTCACATTCTGCCAAATTGCAAAATTTGGCAAAAACCGAGTGTGGATGCTCTTAGTGAATAGACTTGTACTACACTAATCTTATTAAAATAAACATCTATACTTCTTGTTTTTTTTTTTGATGAATCGGATAGGATCTTGCGACCCCAGCCAGCAATAAATTATAAATAGAGACAGTTAATACAGCAATTTTACAAGATGTAAAATGAAAGAAACAGAACATCGCAACAAAAATACAGTTATAGTATACAACTCTCAACTAAAGCGAGATCAGCAGAGCAGAGGCAAGGTCGATGATGCTCCGGTTCTGATAGGGCGAAGACTCAACATCCGAGGGCTCTCAATCGAAAATGACGAAGAACGCCTTCCACTCCAAGCAGGCAGTAGCACACCCCTGCTCGTCAACGGAGGACACACCGGCTAAATAGCAGCAGAGCGGACAACAGAGACCAAAAAGTCTACAGGCCAACTAGAACCATGCAAAGGGATGAAGCTGAAAAACAGAAACAGCATGCAGTATATATCCAGGGGTGAGGGGAAAATATACAGGAATAAGGAGGCTAATCAGTAATAGAGATCTCAATAACACTTGAAACGCCTCATCCCAAAACAGCAAGCAAAGCCCAGTCAAGCGAATAAAACAGACTGCCATGCCTCATGCTAAACAAACAACCAGAGAAACGCAAGCAAAGATTAAAAACCAACATAAAGAAACCAGAGTCTACAAACCACCATCGTTAACCAGGAACATCGAATAATAAAGCATAAGCAAACATAACAAAGGATTAAAAAGGGGGCGAAGAAGGATCAGTACGACAGCCACGCAGTTAACAGCCGCACCCCAGAACGAACCAAAATTCCAACCATCAAAAGTTAAAGAAAGAGCAAAAACTGCCAGAACTAGGCAAACAAAAAAGCACAAGTCCTGCTATATAGAGAACTATGCTCACTGGGGAATAGAGCTGGTTGCCGCAACTGGAGGGGATGCTTTATCCTGCAAGATGAGACAAGGGAGATGAGGAGATAATTTATTACCAGACGCAATAGCAAAACCAGGAATTAAATAGCATTAAGATTGCGAAGACAATCATAAGCATTCTTTAATAAGTAAGCAAAGCGAGAGGCTAATCCTTTGTTATCTAACACCGATGACCATTGGTCAAAAAGTATTAATAACTCATCAATTAAAACCGAGACAGGAGAACTATGATTGCGGAACAACCTATTGTTTCTTTCTTTCCAAATGATCCATATAATAGCATGAACAGATAGAGTCCAAGGTAGTCTAAAAGAAGGGCTCGAGAGCTTAGCTGACCAAACGTAGTCCAAGAGAAGGGGAATATTAGAATTCCCCCAAGCCAGAGAGCAGATCTTCCATAAGGGGATAATAGTGGGACACTGAATGAAGAGGTGGTTAGCGTTTTCCTCGTGCTGGTTGCATAAGAAACAAGGCTGACCCCAAGCCAGGTTGCGTTTTTTCAAAACCTCGACAGTCAGAAGCTTATTATTAAACGCTAGCCAAGAGGTGATCTTAACCTTTAAAGGAACCGGCGAGTCCCAGATGTGATTGGCGGAAGAGGATTTGATCCCTCTCGAGTTAAGGAATTTATAAAAGGAGTTCACCGAGAATACCCCTGCGGGTGTCCACCGCCAGCCAATGCCCTCGGACAGACGCCAATCATAGCTGTTAATAAAAAGAATAAGGCTATCATATACCTCCGACAAAGCTGGAGGGAGATCGCAAGTGAAGGGAATTAACCAATAACGATTATTGTCAATCAAGATGACTGAGTCTGCTATCGAGGCATGAGGAAGGACCGCAAGGCGGAAAAGGGAAGGGAAAGCCGAGGCCAGTGTGGTGTTGCCGACCCAAAGATCAGTCCACAACTTAGCCCTGGAACCATCTTTGCAGATGCGGACTATACCACACTGAAAAGCAGCCGAGGCTTTCCAAATGCCTTTCCAAAAGGGGGAGGCACGGAGATGGGTCGCTTCAGGAAATTCCCACCAGTTGGAGGAACCCGAGCGAAAGCCTCTAATGAATTTGACCCATGGTAAATGGTCAGAATTGTGCAACTTCCATAACCATTTCCCTAGCAGAGCTAAGTTATGATTACGAATGTCAATGACCCCAAGACCCCCTTCCTCCTTAGAAGTGCAGACCAGCTTCCATTGGCAGAGGTGGGAGCCAGGTTTGAAGGAAGAAGAGCCATTCCAGAAAAAATTACTTCTGATCTGGTCGATTCTTTTGATGACCCAAGCAGGTAAAAAATAGAACGACATAAGGTAAAGAGGCATAGCAGAAATAACTGAATTAATGAGGGTAAGTCTACCGCCTCTGGATAAAAGCTTACTGGTCCAGACATTGAGCCTGGCTTCCACTTTATCAATCAGAGGAAACCAGTCTGATCTATGCAGTTTGCCCCAACGAAGAGGGATACCAAGGTAGGAGATCGGAAAGGAAGCAATGGGACAGTTAAAAAAGTTGGATATTTCCGTCTGACGGTTGGAAGTACCCCCCAACCAAAGAACAGAGGACTTTTGAAAATTAATCGATAAGCCGGAAGCCAACTCAAAACAGTAAAGAAGCAGCTTGAGGTTACGGAGGGAGTGGAAATTTGGTTTGGTGAATATGATAGTGTCGTCAGCATATTGGAGATTGAGCACTCCCTCGAAAGTGGGGGAGCTGCCAAGTCCCTCGACCATATTCAGATTCCAAGCGTTACGCAGAAGCTTGCTAAAGACATCTGCAACGAGAGAAAAGAGCAGAGAAGAGAGAGGGTCTCCTTGGCGGAGTCCACACCTGATTTTGAACTTGTGGCCTTCCGACCCATTGATGAAAAGAGAGGAGGTGCCTGAGAACAGGCTAGATTTAATCCAAGCAACCCATTTGGGTCCAAACCCGCGAAAAACAAGAAGGTCCAAGAGGAAATTCCAATTAACATTATCGTAAGCTTTTTGGAAATCAAGCTTTAGAAGGATGCCTTCCGACTTAGTACGATGACAGTGGGAAATGATTTCCTGAGCTGAAGCCACACTGTCAAGAATGAATCGATCTTTAATAAACCCAGATTGGGCTGAGTCTATTAAGGGAGGGATGATGGCACTAAGTCTGGAAGACAAGACTTTCATAATAATTTTGAAGGAAGTGTTAATCAGGCTAATCGGTCTAAATTGTGAGACAAGGTGAGCCCCAGCAACTTTGGGGATAAGCACAATGTGCGCGTAATTAATGCGATCAAAAGAGAAATTACCTTGATGCAAATCTTGAAACATCTTAAGAAGGTCTGACTTCAGAAGATCCCAAAATTTTTGGAAGAAGAAAGCGGGAAAGCCATCGGGCCCCGGCGCTGAATCACTTTTTAAAGCGAAAACGGCAGATTTAATCTCCTCCAATGAGAAAGGAGCCTCTAACGACGAAAGGTCGTGATTCTGGGCACCATAAAGGTGATCCCAATCCAGCTCGATCGAACGGTGTTTCTGAGTTCCAATCAGGTTTTTATAAAAAGTAAGGAATTCCTGATGAATGGAATCATCGGAAGAAAGATCCCTGTTACGGGAAGAGATGGAGGAGATGTGATTAGAGCGTTGTCTATGCGACGCAAAATTATGGAAGAAAGCAGTGTTCGCGTCCCCCTCCTTCAACCACTTAATCCGAGCTCGTTGAGCCCATTTAACGTGGTCTAGGTGGAGCAAATCTGCGTATTCTTGCTTGCAAGAACGACGTTCCGAACGGTAAGCTTCCGATAAGGACCCCATTTCTTCCATCTTATCAATGGAATCAATGGTTTGCAATAGAAAGGCCTTAAGAAAGTTCGTGTTACGATTCCTCTCGTAACGCCAAATTTTGCATCCAAACTTAATGGCATGCATCTTAAGTAAAATATTGCCCAGTCCGGAGGAGCCGGTGACTGACGCAAGACATTCTGAGACGAGGTTAATAAAAAGTTGGTCTTGCAGCCAGAATTTTTCAAATCGAAATTTATGCTGGTGGTGAAAGTTAAAGTCGGAATAAAGCACTAAAGGAACATGATCAGAAGAAGGGTTAGGAAACGCTTGGACGAAAGATTGGTGAAAACGAGTAATCCAAAGCTGCGAAACCAGAAAGCGATCAAGCTTAGCAAAAGAAGGATTCTCGCGAAGATTGGACCAGGTAAAAGATCTACCAGAAATCGGCAAATCAGATAAATGAAGATCGCGAATGCAATCATTAAAAGAGGTAGATTGAGATGAGGATGAACCTGAATTCGATCTTTCAGAAGTAAACCGAGTAACATTGAAATCCCCACAGAAAATACAGAGTTGAGCGGAGAATTGTTGTAAGGAAAGGAATTCATTCCAAAATAATAGACGCCTGTCAGACGTAGAAGGACCGTAAACAGAGATAACGGTGAGAGGGCAATTATGATGATACCAGTGGAGCTGAACTATTAAAAAGAAGTTCAGTCGATGCACCGAAACTAGGGAAAATAGGGCCTCCTTGAAACCAAAGATAATACCTCCTCTAGATCCGTTCGCATCCAAGGAGATCCATTTGGTGATAATGGATCCACCTAAGGATCGAGTGATCACCGGAGGAAGGGAGTCCAATTTAGACTCCTGAATGGAGATCAAGTCACAATGAGAGGAATTAATGAAGTCGAAAATAGCCCTCTGTTTAACAGGGCTATTCAAACCACGGATATTCCAAGAGGCACTAATCATTTGGAACGGCGGTGCTCATAAACTCTGGAAGATTCCTGAATCCTAATAGAGCGGATGCGAGGCGAGTCTAAGGGATCAAGAAGGAATCCTAGGTCTTGAGCATTAGCAGCTAAATCCGAGTCAGAAAAAGAGTCAAAAACAGGGATGAAAATCGAGCCGAGATGGTTGAGCGAGACTAAATGAGAAGGCGCAGTAGGGGTCAGAGGGTTGCAAGGGCTGAGCTTGGATGAATAAGCGGGAGAAGAAGCTGGCAAAGAGCGATGAGGATACTTGGCTAAAAGACGAGCGCTAGTCCTTATCAATCTCTTAGAAGAGGAAGATGAATCCAAATAATTGGGACTTGGATAACTCTCCTCCTGAATGGGAGGAGTAGAGACCTGTACCGCCTCCAACAAAAGAAGAGAAGAAGGGGCCGGGACATCCTCTACCCGAACAGGAGGAAAGTATGGGTCAGAATTAGAAAGGAAAGGAAGGTGGGAGGAAGTGGACTCCACAATCTCTCTTGCTTTCGCAGCAAGAGCTAAGGAAGACCATTTAAGAGAGACAGAAAGGAAAATCTCAAAGCTAGTTATGCAACTACCAGTAATAAAATAGAAACTAGACTTGGGGAAAAAACCGAAGGACATAAGTTTAAAACACACAACCGCTAGAAGGTAAATATTAACATCGAACTGCAAAAATAAAGATGAAAGGAATACCTGGTCCGGATGATGACTGGGTAAATCCGCTTCCTCTTCCGATAAGAGGGAGTCCTGCTCAGTCCAATCCGAAGCTTTACCAGAATGTTTAGAAGGAATATTAGAAGGAGAGAACGCAGGCTCCGACTTTTTCGGTGTGGGGAAGTGAGCCACCTGCTGGAATTGTTCCCAATCAGAGGCGAAATTACGGTTAACCTCCCAAGCAGGCCATGGGGAAGATGTGCTTTTGACTTTAATAGAGGGAGAGGGAGAATCCGCAGCACCTGCATTCTTGGAGAAAATCGGCTGAGCAGCCGAAGGTGGAGAAGAAAGGATGGAGGAGGTAGCAGCGGAAGAGCCTTTAGTACCCTGTCGATCCGGGTTTATCCAAACGAGGTTGGGGGATTTAGAAGGCGAGATTTTGGAACTAGGGAGGGGAGCCGGAGGTTTAAAGGGAGGGGGGTTGCTGCTGCGGAGGGGGGCCGCTGAATTACCTCTAGCTTTAGTAACTTTAGCCTTGTCAGAAGAGGAAGAGCCGGGATGAAACTTGGATGAGAGATCGGTACCAAAAGAAAGATGCTTGGGCTGGGGATTAAACTCTCTCTGAGAGGAAGGAGCCTGATCATGATAAAGCACCGAAACCTCAAACGAAGAAGCACCATCAGTGAGGCAGAACGCTTCAGTACGATCAGCGAAAGAAGAACAGCGGAAATACGCGTCAACTTGTAAGCAGCCTGAGGCCAGTCTAGCTATAGAAGAAATGCGAACAACCTCTCCAATACACATAGCCATATCTCCGACTAGACGGAGAGTGTCACAAAACGGAGGCAGACCCACAAGAGAGACTTTGGTTTCAGGAGAGTGGAGAACTAGAGATGAGGAAGGCATCTTCACCCACTGCCTAAAAGCCAGAGAAATATTGCCGATAGATAAAGGCGACACAGCAATAAGATCCTCCAAAATTTTAGAGGAGGGACAGTGGATGACCAAATCCCCATTGGAGCAATTATACAGCACCCAATCCCAATCAACTACATTACAGTGGTTACTAAGAAAAGAGTTAACTGTGAAAAAAGGCACCACACCACCAGTAAACGAAATAGCTCCAAAATTACCGAAATACCTCAAACGATCAGAAAGCTCAGATTTGGAGAAGAAAACCTGAGGGATCAACCGCTTACCAGATCGCTGAGGCTGCTCGATCACAGCGCTGGAAGGGGGGGAAGGATCGGCAGCTTTAAGCCCCGATGGAGGGGTGGGGAGTAAAGGAGCAGTGGAAGAAGAGGATGGTTTCTGCACTTTGGGAGGTTTAGAAGCGAGAAATTGTTTGCGCAGGGGCTGAAGATCCACCACTTTGAGTATCTGATCTGAAATCGGAACCCCTAAGGGAAGGCCAAGAGCCCTTTGAAGCGCATGACACTTGTTTTTAGCATGCCCCGATCGATCGCAGAAAAGGCATTTCATTTTGAATGGACAATCAGCTTTGAAGTGTCCAATTTGGAGGCAACGAAAACAAACCAGGGTTCTAAAGTGAGGACCAGAGGGAAAATGGAGGGAATTAGTAGAGGGATATGAAGGGACAGGGCGGGATTGGTACGACAGGAAGCTGGGAGGAAGCTTCGTCAGACCCTTATGGGCTTGAGCCAGAATGGGCTGGCTAGAAGGGAAGGGCCCAGAGAGAGGGGCTTTAACCACAGAAGATAATTTCTTTTTCTTTTTCACAACCTCAACCCATGAGAGTTCCATGGGCTAAAGATCACAGGCCCACCAACAGAGAGGAGGTAATTATGAAGAAGAGAGGAAGAGAGGGGTAACGGGAAGTCAATGGCAAAGTATCACCGGCAGGGAAAGTCCGATGGCAACACGGCACAGACGACACAATAGGGAGAAGGCTAGAGAAAGGCCCTAAAGTGGCAGGGGTAGCAATCGCACCACCGCGAAAAGAACAGCCAGAAATGGCAGAACTGTGGGGCTGAACGAAACAGAGAGTTGGGATCCAAAGCCCCCACAGTGAAAGCTCTTACGAGCAAACAGCTAGACAAGAGCGAAGAGAGATCCGGCAAACAGGGATCAAGGATCCCAAAAACGCCCACAAAAACGAGGGAGCAAAAGACCAAGAAGTAAAAAACACACCACTCAAAACGCCAACAAGCCAATTTAAACAACAATAAACAACGAGAGGAAGCAAACCTACTTACAGTGCAAACAGCCGAGTTACCTCGAAACGAAAATACCAACTCACTCTGGGCTAGAGGACGGAACTTCAGCTGGAACTCCGAAGGGAGGCAGGGGGAACGCCACCAGGGGGGAGACTTCACGGATACACCGAGAAACCACACAACGATGAACAAGCAACGCACTCTAGCAGCCACGGAGGAAGGGATGAACGGCCTAGGCGAACACCACCAAAACGAGAGGAGGGGGCGGAGAGCGAGGACCACCAGCAAAGAGGGGGAGACGAAAAGGGCTTGTGGAGAATGGAGAGAGGACCAACTTTAATGAAGGAAGGCAACGGAAAGGGTGAAGCGATGATCGGGATCTGAGGGGAGAAGAGCCGGCCAGAAGGGGTCGATTCTATTTCAAAGTTATATGAAGCTTGTCTTTTAGCAATTCGTATTCCAAGTCACATCTATACTTCTTGTTGAAAATGCTAACTCAATATAATATACAATGCTACACCTATGCCAATTCTACCACTTAATCATTTACAACCTTAGGTAACACAATTATATTGAAGATTATTGTAGCATAAGTTGTTGAAATCTCCAATAGAATTGTATCACTTAAGATTGTAAATGATTAAGTTGTAGAAATGGACGCAGGTGATTAATATAATACATTCAACCAGTGAATTGAGTAGATTAAGTACGAGACAACGGAAGGAAATATGGCATTTTCCTTCTATGGCACCATGAAATTTCCTACTCCCTCCTTCTGACTGATGCAGGATCCACACTATTCAATGTATTCAACATAAAAGAATAAATATTATTAATGTTGAATATATTTTTCCATCAAGATCGGCCTCCACCATGAGGCAGGTGAGGCGGCCAGACCCCCGAAAATTTTACAATTTTAGGGACCCCAAATTTGTATTTCTATACACGTATTTTGTGTGTAAAAAATAATATTGTAATTAGGAACCCAAAAATAATTATTTGGGCCTATCGCCTCGGGCCCCCGGAAACTCAAGCCAGCCCTGTTTTCCATGCATTATAATTGCTCTTATTACATTGATAAAAAATAGTTTATTTTACAATCTCCTGATGATAGACAAAATATATTTAAATTTAGTAATTATGTTCACTATGTTTTCTGATATGCAACTCGAACGGTATGGATAGTGGATTTTTGTTCCAATTTTTACTCCTAGCAGAGGACATTCCGTATCCCCGTTAAGTATTTCTTTATCCTTCCCAATTTGCTTAGGCTTTGCTCCTCCTTTACTATATTTTGTTACTATGCCTGCTGTTTTTTCAACCCATATAACTATCATATAGTATTGCCTCATCTTCTATCTTTTGCCTATCGACTATAATCAAAACGTCACTACCAACTCTCCCCTACCAACTACTCAAAACAAACCCTAGATCTATGCTAGCTGGAGCGGGCGGCGACTTTGGCTCGCCGTCCCCTCCCAGCCGCCGCTTCTCCGCCGCAAACCCCCTTCGTTCTTGACTCTGGCGGCCCGCCATCCAGTTCCCAATGCTCTTCCGGCCATTCGCGCAGTTGAGATCCTCCAACAGATGGTGGTCCCAGTGGAGCTCTCCGATCGCGATTCGCTGATTAAATCTGCGGCGACCTCGCTTAACAACAAGGTCGTCTCTCCTCGCCCCAATTGCCATTGATGCTGTTCTTTCCGTTGTGGACCCCGCTCACCCCGATCTTGTCGATCTCCGCGATGTCAAGATCGTCAAGAAGCTCGGCGGGACTGTTGATGATTCAGAGCTGGTTAAAGATCTCGTCTTTTGATAAGAAGGCGAGCCACTCTGCTGGGGGGCCTACGAGAGTGGAGAATGCAATCCAGTTCTAGATCTCGCCCCCAAGACTGATATCGAGCAGAGTATCATGGTTTCGGATTATACCCAAATGGATAGGATATTGAGTCAAAGTTCTCCTACCAACTACTTAGGGGAGTGTGCGAGAGTGTTGTGTGTGGAGGAGGAATTGATTTGAGTTGGGCATGTGTGAGAAGAGATCAGAGAAGAGTGGTCTTACTTGTTTGTGTTGGTTGTACATTTGGCTCCGACGGCCACAATCTACGTGACTGCATCGCAACTACCCCCTCGCCCTCTATCAACTCCCCTGCCCCCATCGTCCTCTCTCAGATCTTTACACGATTGTGGAGCTTGGGCCCAAAGATGGGGTCCCTCCGTGATGTGCGCTCACTTGTCTCAACTTGTGTTTGCGAAGAAGAGAGAGTAATCTGGTTATTGTTTGTGTGGGGGGAGTGGAAGAGGTGCCTAGGATCGGTGTTGCACGGTTACGGGGCTAGGGCCCGAAGACGGGGTCCCCCCATAAGTGCGCACATTTACAGCACTAGGTGGGGCTTGGGCCCGCAGACGGGGTCTCCCCATGAGGTGTCCTGTAGAAATTGTTGAGGTGGAGATGTATCTGTTTTTTATCGGTAGTGGGGTAGTCGCACCCTGAATTCGACACCCGTTAATCAACGGCCACATGTTTCGCAACAGTGTCGCCACTTCGCCCTCATCAATAAACCTGCAATCTACAATGTCCACCGTCCGTAGGGGCGAGAGGGGAAGGTGATGCTTCTGTTAGTTGTGATTGTTTCGGGTTTTGCGTGAGAGAGAGAGTGAGAGAGTAAAGATGTTGCTTCTTTCTATTCCGTGCTGGTGTCTGTTAGTGTTTAGGAGAAATCATTAGAGAGAGTAGATGCGTGTGAGAGGTGAAAGTATCCTCTTCACGGCTCTCTCCTTGTCGGTGTTCGGGATTAGGGTGACCGAGTATTTAATTTGGTGAGAAATTGCTGATGAGAGCTATAGCGTGACAGAGGTGAGTACTCTCTCTACGGCTCTTCTTTTGGGTGCGACTCCGATTGGGCCATGTGTGAAGTTGCTTTGGTGAGATAGAAGGATGGGAGCGGCAAATTTTCAAATCCCGCTTGATTTGCTTCAGGTGGTTGTGCGCGTGCCGTGGAGGTGGGTACTCGAAGCTTGCTTGACGGACATACAATTAGTTGTTCCTCGTAGTTTAGAGTGAGAGCTGATTATATGTACTGGTCATGTCGCTTCATGTTTTTTTTTCTGTCTGTAAGTTGTAACTTGCCCCAGTATGCTGGGGTTGTTTTGTTAATTTCTTATTAATGAAACAGGGTGGCCTTATTCCACCTTTTCCCTCAAAAAAGACTATAATCAAAATGTACAGCAAGTAACAAGTCAATACTCGAGCCTAGCACAACTGGAACACAAAGGCGTATAACGAAATAATGCATACCATGTCATACAGTTTCTGTTGGATGTATATGTATATTCTCAATATAATAGGATAATATTGTGTATATTGTTCTATGGGGCAACACGGGTTTACAGATGTTATGTATTAATTATTGGAACGGGTTGAGTGAGCTAAAAGCCCAGTACCCTAAACCCAGTCTAATCTCTATATAAGCTGGTCTAGAGGTAGTGCCCTGTGATATTCCAATACTGATAAGCAGGGTATAATATCTTAAGCGGCTAGAGATTAACCCTAATCCTAATTTCCCCAAATCAGATTTAACAATCTTAAGATATTACGTATCATCACCTCCGACCAAAAAGGAGCCGACGTCTGCTACCTCCAACCTTTGTAGCCGTCGCTGCTGCCTCCGACCACCGTGGGCGTCGTCGCAGATCCCGAACGCCGCAGCCGTCGCGATCCAGAGCGCCGTCGTCGTTCGATCAAGTCGTCTTCCACCTTGGATCGGTTGTCGCCGTAGTGGAAGATCGAAGACAGTCGCATTCCAGTCGTCGTCGCGGATCCCAATCACCGCTGCCGACGCCCCTGCTGTCGCTGGGCGTCGCTACCGTCGCGTGGGCGCGAGCCGCGAGCCGCTAGCCACCGTTGCTGCCGACGCCCCTTCCGTCGCTGCCGTCGCGGGGGGCGCGAGCCGCTAGCCGCGAGCCGCCGTCGCTGCCAACGCATCTGCCGTCGCTGGGTGCGAGCCACCGGAGGTCGCAGAAGCTAGCCGTCTGGTCTATGCTGCTCATTATCCCCTTCATATCCATTGATCTTTGTGTGAGATAGAAGGAGAAGAAGGAGACTACTCAGATAAAAAAAAATGATTTTTTCAATTGGTGGATTATGGTGTTCTGTGTTCGGATGGTTGGAACAGATCCAGTCCAACAGCTACTCTATTGGTTGGAGATTGTTGTTTGGTGTTTGGACTGTTGGATCAGATCCAGATCCAGTCAAAATGAATCAAATCTGGATCTAACCAGTAGAGACAACCCATTGGATATTGATTTGTATTCCGTGTTTGGGGAGAAGACTGGATTTGCTGGAGATATAAATTAAACATAAGTTATCACCAAATTTAAATTGTTATTTAATTATTTGTTTGAATTTTGTTGCTAAGTGCTAAAAATTCAAAATCGTATTCAGCATTGTTTAATTAAATACAAATCTGAATAACTGCTTTGGCTACGTGCTATGGATCAAATATTTATTTTGATAAATTATAGTCTTTGACTATAAAATTGAATCTCCAAATTAAATTGTTGTGAATTAGATTGTGCTAATAATTTGTTTAATTGGCTAATCATTAAAAATTTGATGAATGTAGGAACTTCAAAGTTACTTACAAACTGTGTGAGTTGGAGACGATGGATTTACATCATGGTATGATAAGTCTGCTCTACGCAGGCTTCTCCATCGAATTTGGAAAACACTTCTAACTTGAAGTGTCGGTATGATCTACTCTAATTTTCTTAGTATTTTTCATGTGATGAATGTGTTAACGTTTTGTGCGTTCGATCATATGATTGAGAGTTTTAGATCATAATTATTCTCGCTTTGGAAAACTAGCATGTTTAGGGTTGTTAAGTATTTTATCATACTATGTGTATAGATATTTTGAAAAATCCATTATTTGCAGTTTGTGTGAGATTATATACTTGCTTCTCTAATAATTAAAATTTTTGTATAAGATTTATGACAAATGTCCGTAACTTAGATAGGAGCATTCTGTAATGCAGAATATGACTCCATTATTTACGTTTTGTTCTTTATCGTTCATTGTACTGTGTGTGCAAAATTGAATTATAAAATATGGGTCATTATCTTGCTTAGCGTTTCGAAGATGATGAAGAACGAATAAAGAAAATATAGCTCAATTTGTTTGAGCACGGGGACATTGTTAGAATCACTAGAGAAAGCAAACAACTTTGTAAAATGTAATAGAGTAATTTTGTATTAACTCTTATAATGTGCATATATTGTCAATCGCATTTATAAGCTATGTTTAACAAATGAGACAATTAATAATAATAGTTCTAATTGTGTTCTTGAATAATAGCATATTTGGCTAAGATTTGAGAACTATATATTCAATTTGTTTGTGAGGAAATGTGATCTAATTATCAAAACTGTGGAGAAAATGGAGTTAAAAGCTATTTTGCCAAAAGTTTTAACATCCAAGTTGTTTTGAGATTTAGAATCACTATGAACTATATATTAAATTGTTTGTTCTTGTTAAAACTCATAACTCTGCTAAATGACACTCCATTAAATATGACAAATATGAAAGTTGTGCTCAGATTATGATTACTAGAAAATCATTTAGTACGGTCTCTAGGAGCACACAACTACTTGAGTCAATACATTCTGATATTTGTGATCTTAGTAGCTTTGCAACTAGATGAGACGATTATTGGTCAGAAGTATTTAATCGCTTTTGTAGATGATTAATATAAGTATGTCATATATATGAAGAATGAAGCACTTATTATTCTTAATGAATTAAAAAATTATAGTTGAATGCTAAAAATCAAGGGTTCAGATTTGATAGAGGTGGTGAAAATGTTTAACAACTTTAGAGAAGTTTGCATTGGGCATAATCTCTACTGCACTCTACTTACAACAATCAAACAGTATTGATAAAAGTTAGAATCAAACTCGTAGTGAAATGTTGAATTCTATATTATTGACTGTTGTTTGATGTTGTATTGTTAATCATATCTCTAAATATGTTACTACACTCTAAATTGAATACACCTTGTAGATCAAGGCATGAAAACACAAATAGTTTTGTTAAAGTGAGATTTTGTGTTGTGATACTTATGTTAGAATACATAACCCTAGAAGGCCTAAAGTAGGACCTACAACAGATATTTGGTGTATTTAGAAAGTCCAGAATGTCGTTCGGTGAACAGATATTGGATCTATCTAATTTGTGTTAGAAGAATCTAGACTTGCAGAGTTTTTTGAGGATGTGTTCATCAAAGATAAATGTATGAAATAATTTAGTCATACAGACATGCTCAATGATTCACAGTTAGAATCAAGAACTAGTCTTACTGACACTTAAAAACCTGAATGACAAATAAGCTAAGAAGAGTTTTTAGTAGACAATGAGATGATTATGTGTCATACAATAATACTTCAATTTAGTTGATCTGCCGAAAGAGGCTAAAACTATAGTAAGTGGGATTTTGTAGAAGAAACTTAATTTTGATTGTTCAGTAGCAATTTTAATGCTTTTTAGTAGCTAACAGATTGACTGAAAAAATGGGGTAGATTTATTTGATGTCTACTCACATGTTTGTCATATTGTTACAATAAGTATTCTTCTTACCCTTACATCTATTGAAAATTTTGTCATTCATAAAAGATATTTAAAAGTTTTGTACTTGATATTTTGTACTAAATAGTTTTGTACTGGAAAGTTTTGGACTAATATGTTTAGTGAACAAGATTTACAATTTAGTAAAATCATTGTATGCTTTGAAACATGTAATATAGCTATCGTATAAATAATTTGACAAATTTCTCAAAGAGCCTAGTATATGAATCAAGTAATTCAGATCAGTGCCTTTAACTTTGTGGTGTGTCAAATATAATGGCTATTATTTACTTGATTTTATTGACATGCTTGTTGATTGGAAGTGACATCTCTATTATAAATGGAGTTAAAATTGTGCTATCCAAATAAATTTAGCACCTAAGTGGTGTGTACACCATATTATGTATAAGGGTAAGTTTTGGTTGGCAAGGGATAACTCTTAGTCAAACTCGATAAATCAATAATGTGTTTCAAAAGTGAGGATATAGTGATTGAAAGTGTGTTTTGAAACACCTTATGATTATGATAAAAGGTTGACACCTTATGATGGTGCAACTATGAGACAGGTAGATCATTCTAAAAGAATTGAAAGTCTCGTGTATACAAAGATCTGCACTAGAATAGACATAGCCTTTGAGGTAGGTATGATCTGCAGACTCACTAATAATCCCATATACATTTGAGTGCCCTTAAGAGGCTAATGAGATACTTGAGTGGTACTCAAGAGTTTGCTTTGTGCTACTCAAAGTTTAGTAAAAGTCGACAACTAGTGGATATGTGATCCTACTAGGAGGAACAGGAAAATTATGGAGATTAATAGGCAAACAAGTGTTGCGTTCTCATCCAAGAAATCAGACCTCTATGTGTTATCCTCTGCAGGGGAAGAGGCTGAGTGGATTGAATTACTTATTGCTAATCATCCATTTGAGAAGTTTAATGTAAATTCTCAATTCTGTTATGCGACTATCAAGCTATAATGCACTGTAGCTCATAACTCACTCTTTAATAGTAAAAGGAGTATATTAAGGCTAAAAGAAGCCTAATTGAACTTTCTCATAGATAAAGTGCAATTGTGATAAGAATGGCTAATGCTCTTGCTAAGAGACTTGAAAGTGATCTAATTATCAAAACTATGGGGGAAATGGAGTTAAAAGCTATTGAGTCAAAAGCTTTAACATCCAAGTTGTTTTGAGATTTAGAATCCAATTGGAGCCATAGAGAAGTTCAAACTGAAGCATCAATTTTAGGCAGTTGACATACTTTAGATAATTTGAAAAGTCCGATGTAAATTCTGTTAATATATAATTTCATTCCAATTTTGATGATGCTATATATTTTCATAATTTACTTAGAATCAACTCATTATTCCAAAAGAAAGCATGAAAACTTGTCGACGTGTTTCCGATGTTTAGAATTGTTGTTATATCATTCCAATTTTGATGATATAACTCTTTTATGGATTCATATTTCATTCCAATTTTGATGATTCAGAATTAACCATAATTGATTTGACTGTTCTATCATTCCAATATGAAACATAGTATAGTTCTTGTGCAGAAACTATAATAGTTCTTGTTCTTTATTTTGTTAAAGAAACTTGATTGTGATGCTTAAGTTACATTTTGCTAAGTGATCGTTGAATTGTACTAAGTTCTTTAGTAGAACCAGATACTTTATGAAATTTGCTGGAATTCTTAGAGATGTGTCTCTTGATATTCTTGTTTTCAATAAGCGAGCAAAGATGGAGGAGTTGAATCTGTCAACATAGATTTCAAAATAATGATTTGCTCAAAATGGAGGAGTAAACATAAAGCAGTTTGCAAGGATATAGTTTTGGTTTATTTCTCTGAGGAATAACTTTGTCACTTGCTTGATAAAACTTCTGTTGAGTTTAAGACTCTTATGTTCATGAGCTTAAGACTCATATTTTATTTTTGAAGTTTATTTGGTTTGGTTGATTTTGAAACTATGACGGGTTCCTCTAGTTGGTTTAGTCATTATGAACTATTCTGTTTTGATATGGTCTTTGAACTATTTGATTATTTTGGTTTAGTCTCATTTGAACTATTCGAGTTATAATTGATTTAGCCTATGAACCATGTTCTTTATGATCCAATAATATTTGAATTTTTGTGATCCAATATTATAACATTGCTTAGCCTAATATATTGAGAATATAGGAGGAGATTGTTGGATGTATATGTATATTCTCAATATAATAGGATAATATTGTGTATATTGTTCTATGGGGTAACACGGGTTTACACGTGTTATGTATTAATTATTGGAACGGGTTGAGTGGGCTAAAAGCCCAGTACCCTAAACCCAGTCTAATCTCTATATAAGCTGTTCTAGAGGTAGTGCCCTTTGATATTCCAATACTGATAAGCAGGGTATAATATCTTAAGCGGCTAGAGATTAACCCTAATCCTAATTTCCCCAAATCAGATTTAACAGTTTCCATATCAACGATCGACAACTGTAATGACCAACAACACGACACATTGACAACTATAACAACTATGAGCATCCACTATTGTTTCTTCTAAATTTTCTACTTTTAGCATTTAGGATTTAAAAACGATACAGGAGAGCTGCTATCGTTATTGCTAAAAATGCAAGAACGAAAAAAATACAATAGGATGGATGATATTTCTCCGTTTAACGCAAAATTTACAATTTTTTTAATTAAAAAAATGTGGGACGGATGATGATCCTCCTTTTGTGAATTATTATTATTTTTTTATTTCTGAAATACATTGGATAGATCTTGTTCATCCGTCTGATGGTTATTTTTGTTTTTTTTTTATAAATTTTTCGTAATGGATAAAAAAAATTAAATTTCAGCTCATCCGTCTGGTCGCTTTTTTGATTTTTTTAAATATAAAAAAGTGGAATATATAAATTACAATTTTGCCCACCATCATCTAAGTCAATTTTTAAAAATTGAGGTGATAAATGAGTAATTTAAAAATAATAATAATAAAGAAAATATGAGAGACGGATGATCGCTATTTTCTTTTAATATTTTTGTTCCAAAGTTAAGAAAAGATGAGAGACGGAGCTTCTTCATCCGTCTATCATCTTCCCGATTTTTTTTCTCCAAAATAAACGACAGACGGAGCATCATCTTCCGTCCATTCCAATTTTTTCCTCAAACGGATCTTCTTCTTCTGTCTTCTATATTTAACATTTCTTCTATCGCAGCTTCCATGTTTAGCCAACAATTGTTCACTCCTATACAAAAAAGTAGATTTTTAGCAAATGATAGTGGAGTTTTTTTTCTACTCAATTGCTAAATTTTGAGTATATACAGAACGATAGTGGATGCTCTAACAAAGAGGTCTACAGATCCCCATCCTCAAATACGAAGACTTACTAACAAAGAGGACTAACTGCATCAAAACAAGTATGACAAATCTATCAAAACATACAGTAAATCCTTACTAGTAATCTGCACTTGCAAAATGCAGATTCTAATTGTTTTTTCTTATATAGTAAATAATAAGACGTAATCTGACCTCGAACCCGAGACATCAATTTACTCATTACATACTCTTTACAAATTACCCCTAGAGACAATGACAAAAACTTTTATTTTAAATGAGTGACACTTTGTAAATAATTATGTCATAAATAAATTTGAACTTTGAGGGTACATGGTACTATGGTAACTAACAACAGTTGAGTAAATAAATGGTTAATATAACTTCCACTTAAAAATGAATGGTTGAGATGAAATGGTTGAATGTCTACAAATTATAGGTTGTCTACAAATGACAACACCAACTCTCCTATTATAATATTAGAGACTAGAGATAGTAAATAATAAGACATAATCTGACATCGAACCAGGGATCTCTCTTTACTCATCACATACTCTATACGAATTACCCCTAGTGACAGTGGCACAAACTTTTATTTTATATGAGTAACACTTTTAGAAATAATTGTGTCATAAATAAATTTGAACTTTAAGAGTACTATGGTAACTAACAACAATTGAGTAAATAAATAGTTAATATAACTCCCACTTAAAAATAAATGGTTGAGATTAAATGGTTGAATTAATGTCTATAAATTATAGGTTGTCTACAAATGACAACATCAACTCTCCCATTATAATAATAAAGGAATTTTTTTATATAGTAAATAATAAGATGTAATTTGGCATCGAACTTGAGATCTTTCTTTACTCATCACATACTCTTTACAAATTATCCCTAGTGTCAGTGACAAACTTTTATTTTATATTAGTGGTACTTTTGTAAATAATTATATCGTAAATAAATTTGAACTGAGGGTACTAACAGTCCAGTAAATGAATTGTCAATATAACCCCCACTTTAAAATGAATGGCCATGATTGGATTGTTTAATATCTACAAATTATAGATTATCTACGGATGACAACCCCAACTCTTCTATTATAATATTAGAGATGTTATACACTTAGAACTATCCCAAACCATACAACCTTGAGACTGTCATGAGAAAAAGCGAAAACAGAGTGCAAGATATATATTTATGAAAACAAAAAGGGTTTTTTAAAGTGGACGATGGAAGGTTAAGACAGCTCTGATGAAAGAGTCCAAAAACTGATTATCACAACACTTCCAGATTAGAACCAAACTCTAGAAAAAGTTAATACAAATGTCGGATTCTTTAATGTGATTATGATTAATGACTCAACCAGTTGAGTTGATTCATCTTTTCAAGAGATGGCAACATTCACTTTCCCACTTGCTAGACTTATCCTTCAAAAGCAATACAAGATCACAAAATCAAATCCTGGTGTAACCCTAAGTTTCTTCGAGACCTGGAGTTTATTACTCCCTCCGTTTCATTTTAAGTAATACTTAGAGTTTTTTTCTTGTTTCACTTTAAGCGATATTATTCAATTTTTTTTATTTTTTTTTCAAGAAAACCCTTATTTATGTTGAAATTTTATTTTAATTACTCATCTTAATCTTATCAAATATTCTTAAAAAATTGTAGTTTCAACTTTTTAGATTTTATTTTCTCCAAAAATTTAATGCCAACTCACTATTTGTATTGAGAAAACATTAATTACAATTTTTTGAAAACAGAATCTGTATTGAAAAAAGAATTAGTAATTAAATCATGTAGACTTATAAATAAGGATGTAGAGGAAAACAAATATTTATCTTACCATTTCTTAATCTGTGTGCAAAACTTCTGAATATCACTTAAAGTGAAATCAAAGAAGTATAATTTTTAAAGCAACTTAAAGTGAAATCAAAGAAGTATAATTTTTAAAGCAAAGATACAGACATACATACATGCAACACGAGTAACCAATGCAAAACTTCGTTTGAAAACAATAACAAAATAGATCGTGTTATGTCAGATATGCATTTAACCCTACACGGAACTAATTAATGAAGCATCTATAGCTTTTCAGCATTTATAGCTTAGAAAAGCTTTGGAGTTCTAATAGTGAATACAATTTTTACTTGTTAATCATTGCCTAATCTAAATAATACCCGACATACATGAAGAAGACATGATGCCATGCCATGCATGCATGGTACAGACGCACGAGCAAAATATTAAAAAAAAACAAATGTGAACGCGTTCATAACCATTTGTACGTATTCATAAACTGAATATAAAAAAAGGGTTTCTCTCTCTCTCTACAAATTCTAGAGAGAGAAGCTCCCCAAAAAAAAAATCTCCCCAAAAAATCCACTCTAGATCTGATCGGGGAGGGGGGAGGACTCCCTCGTCCTCCCCATCCTCTTCCCCCTTCCCCCCTTCTCCACCCTTCGACGCCATAGACGTGCGGGGTGGTGTGTTAACGACCTTGTTTCGTCTAATGCGATATTTTGGAGAGGAACGGCACGGCGAGGAGGTTCGATACTAAGGGGACTAGGTCGACGGCGAAGCAGCGCCATCTGGAGAGGAGTAGGGTGCGAGGGGGATGCGTGATGTTCCGGTGATGGCCGATTGCGACAGCTGTTCGATTTGAGCACGCAGCCTAGTCGGCAGTGTTGATGGCAGCCGGTGAAGGTTTTGTCGGGATGGGCTCATCGATCTAGTGTGTGGCGACTATCAGCGGAGTTAGGTGCATCGGGGTGGGCCCATCGAGTTGACTTTGGTGTGCTGAGCGCGCTATTGGGTAGGGGGTCAGCTGGAGGGAGGTTTCGGTGGGTCGGTGATGTTATTGTCGGGTTAGAGCGCAGCAAGGCTCTACCTAGGGTTCGTCGGAGTGACGCAAGATCGTGGCTAGCCGGAGGTTGTGCTTTTGCTCGTCGAGATTCCAATTAGAGATTGGTGCGATGAGGAAAGGAGTTGGGCCTGGTCGACGGACGGCGCAGGGAGCGTTGGTGTGTCGGGAGGCTCGTTCGCTTCGGTGATGTCAAGGGTGGCATCATCGGAGTTACGGCAGGACTGTCGAAAGGGTTGTAGGTCGTTTGGATGTGTCATAAGTTGATGGCAACTTGGTGGATTGACGAACGACGGAGGCGCATGACATGAATTCTGGTAGGAGTGGAGGTGAGTTCGACTTCGATGATGGACGGAGCGGATGATGGAGAGGGGAAGAGGAGCCGGATTTTAAAATTCAGTTTTTGAATTTCGAATTAGGGTTGTGTTATTCAAATTTGAACTTTGAATCAAAGTTTCGAAATTCAATTTGATTTGGAAGTGTGGTAGGAGTGATTCCGTGAACGTTGAATTTCAACATAGATTCTTCACATTCAAATTTTAGTGGGGGAAGATGTGAGGAGAATTCTTGGTGTAATTTGAATTTCAAACTAGATGTTGTTTGAAACTCAAACTATAATTGGTGGAGTGAACGAAAAGTACAAGCGTCTCATTTGATAGGCGGTGACGTTCGGCTACTGTTGAGAACTGGATTTGACACAATCGAAAGATGGCGTCGCGGTGGGGTTAGTTTGGCGGACAGATGACGGCAGCGTCGTGGAGAGAGTAGTAAGCATGCCAGCAAGAGACTGTGGTTGTGGCTGATGTTACGGTGGATGTTTGGGGGAAGGTGGACGAATTTTCTGGGGTGGAGTGATTGTTTGATGGATTTTGAATGCCAAATTAGTATTTGTTTGGAATTCAAATCAGTTCTGGAGGGTTAGGAGGGAGAGCAGGGTGCAGATGCTTCGTCTACAAGTGTAGCTGGGGGAGGGACTAGTTAGGAATGTAGGCTTAGCTTTGTAATCGTTCTCGACTGTTCCATTCTAGGAACGGATTGATGTATAATTATTGTACTATTTGTTTCGTTAATGTTTTATTAATGAAGCGGTGACGATGTCACATTTTTCTATTAAAAAAAAACATATATTTAACTGATTGAAGTTAATAATTCACCGTGACTCACAGCAACAAATTTTTTTATCTTAACTAATTTGCAACATTCTTACAAATTGATATTCAAACAGTAATCAAGTCATGGAATCTTCATTAAAAAGGCGGTTATCTTACGGTATTCATTAGCAATTTCGGAACTATACATATCCATCATTTTCCCCCTCCCCCCAAACCCCAAAATAATCGCAACAGAACCTACATACATAACGACCCACACACTAGGCATATGTCTCTTTCAATCTGTTGGATATATAGGTATATTCTCACTATATGAATAATATTATGTGTAATATTATTCTATGGGTAACATGTGTGTTACACGTACTAATTGTATGGATATCAGAACGCGGGTTGAGTGGGTTGAGAACCCAGTACCCAAACCAGTATTTATCCTATAAATACTGGCTTGTGATAGTAGTCTAGGTATTTCAATCTTGATACCTAGAGTAAATATCTCAAGCACCTTAGTTTAGGATATTAACCCTAATTTCTATTGTTATAATCTCTCATAATCTCCAACAATCTTGAGATATTTAGCAATTAATTTTGTGAGATTAAGAGAGATTTGAGAGAGATTTGAGAGAGATTTGAGTTTTGTTCGTCGGAAACTCAACTCGCCGTCGGTACACGACTCCGCCTCGGCCACCACCAGCCGTCTTGCCTACCGCCAACCCCCTTCTCGTCGCGCCCACCACCACGACCCCCCTACTCGTCGCGCCCACCACCGCGACCCCCTTTCTCGTCGCGTCAAGCCATCGCATCCACAGTGCTTGACTCACCGTCGCTGGGGAGCAGATCGCTGCCGCCATCGATGGGGACGCCGCAAGTCGCCAGGGTCCCTTTTCTCCTCTGATCTTCTGATCGGGTTAAGGGGATCAGATCAGATCAATTTTTCTGATTGGCTCGCTTCGATGCTTGGTGTTCGACAAGAGATCAGATCCTTGTGTAGGTGGCAAGTCCATTTGCTGACTTGGTGCTTTGTGTATCAGATCTGATTTTCGATTGGTTCGTTGTGGTGTTTGGTGTTTGGTGTTGGCAAAGGATCGGATCTGTATGTGTGGTGACAGATCCACTTGAAGTGGACTTGGTGTTGTGTACTTCTGATTGCTGTTTGGTGTTTGGACTGTTGGAGCAAATCCAGTCCAATAACTGCTCTATTGGTTGGAGATTTGTTGTTTGGTGTTTGGACTATTGGATCAGATCCAGATCCAGCCACAAGGAATCAGATCTGGATCTAACCAGTGGAGACAATCCATTGGGTATTGTTTTGTATTCCGTGTTTGGGGAGAAGACTGGATCTACTGCAGTGTACTTCCGATCTAAATTAAAGATAAGTTCTTCACCAAATTTAAATTGTTATTTAATCATCTGTTTGAATTTTGTTGCTAAGTGCTAAAGTTCAAAACCGTATTATGCATTGTTTAATTAAATACAAATCTGAATAATTGCTTTGACTACGTGCTACAGATCAAATATTCATTTTGATAAATTATAGGCATTGACTATAAAATTGAATCTCCAATTAAATTGTTGTGAATTAAATAGTGCTAATAATTTGTTTAATTGGCTAATCTTTAACAATTTAATAAATGTAGGAACTTCAAAGTTACTTACAAATTATGTGTATTGGAGACGATGGATTTGCATCATGGTATGATAAGTCTGCACTATGCAAACTTCTCCATCGAATTTGGAAAATGCTTTTAACTTGAAGTGTCGGTATGATCTACTCTAATCTTTCTTAGTATTTTTATGTGATGAGTGTGTTAACGTTTGGTGCATTTGATCACATGATTGAGAGTTTTAGATCATAGTTATTCTCGCTTTGAAAACTAGCATGTTTAGGGTTGTTAAGTGCTTTATCATACTATGTATATAGACATTTTGACCATTGTTTGCAGTTTGTGTGAGATCATATATTTACTTCTCTAATAAAATTAAATATTTTTTTTTGATATATAAGATATATAACAGATGTCTGTAACTTAGGATAGAGCATCTCTTAATGTAGGATATGACTCTATTAGTTACGTTTTGTTCTTTCTCGTTCATTGTACTGTGTGTGCAAAGTTGATTTATAATATGTTAGTCATTATCTCATTTAGCGTTATGAAGATGATGAAGAACGAATAAAGGAAAGAACTCTTCGCTCAATGTGTTTGAGGAAGTGGACATTGTTAGAATCACTAGAGAAAGCAAATAGTTTGTGAAATATGATAAAGTAATTTTGTATTAACTCTTATAATGTGCATATATTGTCGATCGCATGTATAAGTTGAGTTTAACAAATGAGACAATTAATAATAATAGTTCTAATTGTGTATAGTTCCTCAATATAACATAATTGGCTAGGATTTGAGTACTATATATTAAATTATTTGTTCTTATTAAAACTCATAACTCTGTTAAATGACACTCCATTAAATATGACAAATATGAAAGTTGTGCTCAGATTATGATCACTAGAAAATCATTTAGTATGGTCTCTAGGAGCACACAACTTCTTGAGTCAATACATTCTGATATTTGTGATCTCAGTAGTTTTGTGACTAGACGGGATAATTGTTGGTCAGAAGTATCTAATCACTTTCGTAGATGATTAGTATAAGTTTGTCATATATATGAAGAATGAAGGACTTGTTATTCTTAATGAATTAAAAATATATATATATATAGTTAAATGCTAAAAATCAAGGGTTCAGATCTGATAGAGGTAGTGAATATGTTTCAATAATTTTAGAGAAGTTTGCATATGGCATAATTTCTACTGCACTCTACTTACAACAGTCAAACGACATTGATAAAAGTTAGAATCAAACAATTAGTGAAATGTTGAATTCTGTAATATTGATCGTTATTTGTCTTGTGTAATTATGAGTGGTGTTGCATTGTTAATCATATCTGTAATGCATTACAACACTCTAAATTGAATACACCTTGTAGATCATGGCATGAAAATACAAATAATTTTGTTAAAGTGAAAATTTGTGTTGTGATACATTTGTTAGAGTACATGACCCTAGAAGGCCTAAAGTAGGACCTACAACAAATATTCGTGTGTTTAGAAAGTACAGAAAGTAGTTCTGTGGACAGATATTAGATCTATCTAATTTGTATTAGAAGAATCTAGATTTGCAGAGTTCTTTGAGGATATGTTCATCAAAGATAAATGTATGAAATGATCTAGTCCTACAGACATGGTCAATGATTCACAATTGAAATCAAGAACCAGCCTTACTGACACTTAAGACTTCAATGGCAAATAAGCCAAGAAGACTCTTTAGTAGACAATGAGATGAATTTGTGTCATACAATAATATTTTAAATTAGTTGATCTGCTGAAATGGGCTAAAACTATAGTAAGTAAGTGAGGTTTTGTAGAAGAAACTTAATTTTGATTGTTCAATAGCAAATTTTAATGCATTTTAGTATCTAACAGATTGACTGAGAAAAATGTGGTAGATTTATTTAATGTTTACAACATATTTGTCATATTGCTACAATAAGTATTCTTCTTACCCTTACATCTGTTGAAAATTTTGTTATTAATAAAGTATATTTAAACAGTTTTGTACTAAAAGTTTTGTACTTGATGTTTTGTACTGAAAAATTTTGAACTAATATGTTCAGTGAACAAGATTTACAATTTAGTAAAATCATTGTATGTTCTTAAAACATGTTTAGCCGACGAATAAATAATTTGACAAATTTCTGAAAGAACCTAGTATATGAATCAAGTGATTCAGATCCGTGCCTTCAACTTTGTGGTGTGTGAAATATAGTGGCTATTATTTACTTGTTCTGTTGACATGTCTGTTCTTGGAAGTGACCTCTCTATTACAAATGAAGTTAAAATTATGCTATCAAAAGAATTCTACATGAAAAACCTAGATATTGTGGACACCATAGGTATAAGGGTGAGTTTCGGTTTGCAAGGGATAACTCTTAGTCAAACTCATCAAATCAAAATGTGTTTCAAAAATGGGAATATAGTGATTGAAAGTGTGTTTTGAAACACCTAATGATGGTGCAACTATGAGACAGGTAGATCATTCTAAAGAAATTGAAAGTCTTATGTATACAAAGATCTGCACTAGAATAAACATAGCCTTTGAGGTAGGTATAATCTGCAGATTCACTAATAATTCCATACACATTTGAGTGCCCATAAGAGGCCAATGAGATATCTGAGTGGTACTCAAGAATTTGCTTTGTGCTACTCTAGTCATTCTTCGAATGAATGACTGATCTGATGCATTATGATGCTCAGAATTTAGTAAAAGTCGATAACTAGTGGATATGTGTTTACACTAGGAGGAACAGAAATGTTATGAAAATTAAAAGACAAACATGTACTGTGCTATCATCCATGAAAGCAGACCTATATGTGTTATCCTCTGCAGGGAAAAAGGCTGAGTGGATTGAAGAAATTGTTGCTAGTTATCCATTAAGAAGTTTAAGTAACTCTCTATTTCTGTTATGCGACTATCAAGTTATAATGCAATGTAGCTCATAACTCACTCTTTAATTGTAAAAGGAGTATATTAAGGCTAAAAGAAGCCTAGTTGAACTTTCTCATAGATAAAGTGCAATTGGAATAAAATATAGCTAATGCTATTTACTAAGAGACTTGAAAGTGATCTAATTATCAAAACTGCGGAGAAAATAGAGTTAAAAGCTATTAAGTTAAAGCTTTAACATCCTAATTGTTTTGAAATTTAGAATCCAATTGGAGCCATAGAGAAGTTCAAACTTAAGCATCAATTTTAGACAGTCGACATGTTTTAGATAATTTTGATGATTCCACATAAATTCCACAAATATATAATGTCATTCCAATTTTGATGGTATTATATATCTAGAGAATTTTCTTAGAATAATCATATTATTCCAATACGAAACATGAAAACTTGTCGATGTGTTTCCAATGTTTAGAATGTCGTTATATCATTCCAATTTTGATGATATATCTCTTTTATGGATTCTTATTTCATTCCAATTTTGATGATTCAGAATTAATCATAACTGATTTGACTGTTCTATCATTCCAATATGAAACATAGTATAGTTCTTGTTCTTTATTTAGTTAAAGAAACTTGATTGTGATACTTGCGTTACATTTTTACTAAAACTAATTATAAATTGTACTAAGTTGTTTTGTAGAACTGGATACTTTGTGAAATTCGTTGGAATTCTTAGACATGTGTCTCTTGATATTCTTATTTTCAATAAGCTAGCAAAGATGGAGAAGTTGAATCTGTCAACATAGATTTCAAAATAATGATTTGATCAAAATGGAGGAGTAAACATAAAGTAGTGTGTAATGATAGAGTTTCATTTTATTTCTTTTGAGAATAAATTAGTCACTTGCTGGATAAAACTTCTGTTGAGTTTAAGACACTTGTGTTCATTGAGCTTAAAACTCTTATTTTGTTCTTGAAGTTTATTTGCTTTGTTTGATTTTGAAACTATGACCGATTACTCTAGTTGGTTTAGTGATTGTGAACTATTCTGTTGTGATATAGTTTGGGAACTATTTAATTATTTTGGTTTAGTCTTTTTGAACTATTCGGATTTATAATTGATTTAGTCCTTATGAACTGTACATTGAGTGATGCATTTCTTCTATTTTAAGACTGGTATTAGCCAGTCAGCTTCATATTGAACTGATGAGATAATCCAGTACGTTTATATATTGAGAATATATGAGGAGATTGTTGGATATATAGGTATATTCTCACTATATGAATAATATTATGTGTAATATTATTCTATGGGTAACACGTGTGTTACCCGTACTAATTGTATGAATATCGGAACGTAGGTTGAGTGGGTTGAGAACCCAGTACCCAAACCAGTATTTATCCTATAAATACTGGCTTGTGATAGTAGTCTAGATATTCCAATCTTGATACCTAGGGTAAATATCTCAAGTACCTTAGTCTAGGATATTAACCCTAATTTCTATTGTTATAATCTCTTATAATCTCTAACACAATCTCCTAAATGGTATTATAAGTTTAAACTGAGTGTCGAACACTCTATAACCCCTATATAAACTCATGCATTCTAAGTAACAGTATGCCACACTTCATCTAATTATCTCACTAATTAGTTGTTCACAAATTAACATGGCATTTCCTACACATAGTTGCTTGTGGTTGGCCTCGCTCACGATCTTGTGTTTATGGGCTTCTCATTCTGCAGTAGAATCCCGCAGCCTTGGTGAAATGTCTATGCATGGTGGAGAGGCGCGAGGCATGGATGGTTCAGAACAGACGAGTGTACAAGGACTCAGCTGAGAAGGCAGCACGGTTCGAGATATTTAAGGCTAATGTCGAGCGCATTGAAGCATTCAATGCCCAGAACCACAAGTACAGGCTTGGTGTCAACAAATTTACGGATCTCACCAATGTGGAGTTCAGGGCACGAAACGGGTTTATGCCTTCATCAAAGGTGGCTACGACGACCTTCAAATATGAGAATGCCACGCCGTGCCAGCCTCTATGGATTGGAGGACAAAGGGTGCGGTCACTCCAGTCAAGGATCAAGGCCAATGTGGTAAGTAATATTATTCAATAGTTACAGCAACCATATTACATTAACTATTCTGCGCTATACAAAAGTTGTACTGCTTTTATATTCCCAGACACTGATATATGTAGTCTAGTCTAGTTAATTGCTTGTGCAACTCAGATGGACCCGACATGTTTCTCCTATTGTCGAATGAACTAGCATAAATTTTCTAATATCTAAATATTATATAAAAACTCACATGTATCTAACAGTTTTGATTATTTGTATCTTTTAGATAGTTGTTGGGCATTCTCTGCAGTAGGTGCGGTGCAACTGAAGGAATTAACAAACTGAGCACAGGAACGCTCATCTCCCTCTCAGAGCAAGAGCTTGTGGACTGTGACGTTGAAGGCGTGGACCAAGGCTGCAATGGAGGCCTTATGGATGACGCCTTCAAGTTCATAATGAAGAACAAAGGCCTCACTACTGAAATAAACTACCCCTACCAAGGAAACCAAGGAACTGGTGACACCTGCAATTCCAACAAGGCCGCATCTCATGCAGCTTCCATCACTGGCTACGAAGATGTACCTGCAAACAGTGAAGCCCCCCTCCTCAAGGCCGTAGCCAACCAGCCAATCTCTGTTGCCATTGATGTTGGTGGTTTCGCCTTCCAAGGGTATTCAGGCAGTGTCTTCACAGGAGATTGCGGGACTGATCTAGACTACGGCGTGACTGCAGTCGGTTATGGAACAACAAGTGACGGTACCAAGTATTGGTTAATAAAGAACTCGTGGGGAGCTTCATGGGGTGAGAACGGATACATAAGGATGGAAAGGGATGTGGCTGCTAAGGAAGGACTCTGCGGCATTGCCATGCAAGCTTCATACCCAACTGCTTGAAAAAGCATGAAGAAGATTGGGTGATTTCGCCAAAAATAGGAAATTCTAACTTCCCAGTTGTGCGTAACTGTGTTTGTTTATCTATCTCTGTCGATCCTAAAGTCTTGCCTAGCTTTCATTGTAAATTTGCTACTAGCACGACAGTGTGTTCAATTATGCATATATGCATTCGGTTAGAGTTTGTATATCATCTATTTAAATGTATATAAATCAAGATGGTTCAGTTTGGGTATTTTTCTTCTATCAGCTCTTTATTATGGTAACTAGAGTTATTTAAAAAGTTAAGAAAATATTTTAAGCCCCTTCTTTGACAAACACCTACCCAGGCTACCCTCCTGGTCCAAACTATTAAAAAAAAACAAAAAAATCTGTCGTAAAAACCAATTAGAAGATACCAAAAAGTGGTCAAAAGATGAGATGTCAATCTCACACACCTCCCCCCCCCCCCCCCCCCCCCCCCCCCCCTTTTTTTCCTTTTCTTTTTTCTATAATGATAAAAAGATGACCCAGTCATCGCTTCGTTAATGCGAAATTAAAGAAACATAGTAGTACTAATTACAAAATTTCCAAACTTCCGCCTTTAACATCCAAAATACATCGAAAGAAGTACTAGCAATGCAGAAAGAAAGATACAAAGAGTTTTAAGCAACGCCCCAATCTATGTCACTCCTACACAGGATTCCCCACTCGTAGTTGACCTCTAGTAAAGTGGAGACTGACCCCTTGCTTGCCCGCCGCTAGCGACTCCTATTCCTCCTCTTCCATCCGCAACTGCTTCATTGCTCCCCTATTGCCTGTCCAATCATGAGATAAAGATACAATATTATACATGAGAGCTGAAAACAGACATTTGATATTGCAAAAGCATAACTCATTTCGGCTTAACCAGAGACTCCACATAGTGGCGGATTCCACAATACCCCAAGCCTCTCTATCCTCTTTTCTAACTAGATCTACCCAACAACGACCCCAGACCTCTGCTCTAACCTTAGGACTTTCTAGGAGCCCAAAACCTAGGCTAACCACCTTCTATGCTAGTTTGGCATAAATACAAGAGAATAAGATATGGTTTGTGTCTTCATCATTGATCGCACATGCCTCGCATCTAACATCAATTTGCAAGTTCCTTTTTTGAAGGTTGATCTTCGATAAGATAGCATCGTTCATTACTAGCCAATCAAATACTTTAACCCTTAATGGGATGAATAGCTTCCATATAATATTTGCATCCTTACAATGCAGTCCTCCGTCGTTGATCCGCTTGTACATCGAGGATACTGAGAACACCCCAGATGACTCGAGCATCCATTCTCTGCCATCTTCTACCTCGTTGTTATACCTCCCCTCCTCCCTAATAAACGTATTAATTTTAGTCAGTTCTAATACTGCACTCTGTATTAATTCCCCCGTAACTTCCAGTTTGAGACTCTGATTATGCCACACATCCGACACCACGGTGTCAGTGTTAATCGTAGCCTCTGCAGCTTCTGGAAATAGGCTAATCAAACTCCTGTCCCCGCACCACCTGTCCCGCCAGAATCTTGTGCCTTTCCCGTTTCCTATAATGCATCTTGTGTGGGAATGATACATTACCCCCACCTTCGCTATTCCCTTCCATAGGAACGATGACTTCCCGAATACGCTTTTCCCTCCGAAGCGATATGGTTTCCTACTTGTATATCTGTCAAACGATTTACACCACCAGTTGTTGCGTCGCCTCTTTATCTTCCACCACCATTTGCTAAGCAGAGCTTTGTTCATATCCCTCAAATTATGAATCCCTAGCCCTCCATATTCTTTCCTTTTATAAACTCTACCCCATTTCACGAGAGGTAGTCCTTTGTTCGCTTCGTCCGTTCCTCTCCAAAGAAATCTTCTTCTGCTTTTGTCTATCTTTTGAATTACCCACTGAGGGAGCTCATACACCGACATCAGATATGTCGGAAGACTACTAAGCACCGAGTTTAATAGTGTGATCTGCCCCCTAGAGTGAGGAAACGCCCCTTCCATCCGGCTAGTTTTTTTTTCAATTTTTTCAATCAACGGTTGCCAGTACTCTCTTTGGAGTGCCCCCGGTCTGATTGGAATCTCTAGATAAAGCAAGAGAAATTCACCAATTTTGCATCCGAAGTAATTCTTGTTGGTATCTATTGGAGTAGAAAGTTGGACGCTAATTGGGAGAACACAAGTCTTAGTTAAGTTCATTTTCATCCCCGACCATGCGCCAAAGCACTGCAGAGCCAATCTAATAGCCTTCAGCTTTTCTTCTTTTGCCGCTCCAAACAACAGTGTATCGTCTGCATATTGGAGGATGGAGATTGTCTGTGGAACACCCCTTGCTTCGATTCCCGGAATAAGCCCTTGTAGCCTACCTCTACTGATCATTTCAGCAAGTCCGTCTGCTACGATAACGAAAAGTAGAGAAGACAACGGGTCTCCCTGCCTGAGGCCTCTTCTACATTTTATTTCTTTCCCAAGCTGTCTATTGACCTGAATAAAAGACTTTCCCCCTTGAACACATTTCCTGATCCACATTCTCCATTTAATGCCAAACCCTTTCAGTTTAAGCGCTTCATCAACGCAGTCCCATTCAAGCGAATCATAAGCCTTTTCGAAGTCTATTTTCAGTAGAAATCTATCTGCCTTGTCCTTGTACCCTCTATATACCATTTCATGAGCAGAAACCATACTATCCATAATATCTCTACCCTTGATAAATTCGCTCTGAGAATCACCCACTACCCCATCCATCTGTGAAGATAACCTTTGAGCTAAAACTTTGGTAATGATCTTGAAGGATCCGTTCAGTAGACTAATTGGTCTGAAGTCTTGTACCCTCGATACCTCTTTCTTTTTTGGGATTAGGACTACATTAGCGTAGTTAATCCTATCCAGGTCTGCCACACCATCGTGAAGTTCATTGAAGATGTTCATCAGATCCTCCTTGATGACATCCCAGTAAAGCTTGTAGAAGAATATGGGCAACCCATCCGGCCCTGGAGCTTTGTCCTGTCCCAGAGCCTTCACAGCTTGCAGAACTTCCTCTTCAAGGAACCTCCCCTCTATGCCATCACTCCGCTCTATTCCTGAAGAGCTCCACATGTCAGGAAGAAGCTTACTTCTGATAGCCTTGCTTTTCCCAAAAAGTTCCTTGAATCTTTTGTCAATCACACACCTCCTTCCCCGGCTCATATAATAGTCTAAAAATTTTAACCATGCTACTCTGTGCAGTGTTAATTTGTTACAAAACGAGAGACCGTCCTTTATATGGTTTGCATACGAGCTAACACCATAAGTTATCAATTCGGAAAACATTTCTTCTCCACGCAATTCTTTTGTCACCAAGATCAAGCACTATGAAAAAGAGAAGGATGAAAACCGAAGAACATGGATACAGAAAACAAAAGAAACACACATCCTAAAACCTCACCCTGCTTTTCCTTAAATTGAGGTTACAAAATATCCTGAAGGCATATGATAGAAGACTAGCATGAGTCCCCTTCCATTGTGTACTAGCCATGGTGTGCACTCCATCTGCACTCGGCCTTCGGTGCTTCGTATCGACGATCCGAACCGTTCACATTGATCTACACGTCTAAATTAGTCTAAATAGATAAAATCAAATTATTTGAAATTCATTTGCACATGCATTGAAGTATTACAAAAATTGTATGGCTGAATATCGTTTGTTTCTATAATGACCAAATGGATGGGCAAATAAATTTCAAATGACTTGATTTTATATATTTAGAATAATTTAGACGTGTAGATCAATGTGAACGGTTCGGATCATCGATACGAAGACCCGAAGGCCAAGTGCACATGGAGTGCACATCATAGCTAGTGCACAACAGAATGTCCCCCTAAAACTGCTAAATGGAGTGCACATTCAAAGCCATCGTTCAGAGCAATTTAACACCCAAAAGTCCCCCTAAAACTGCTAACTCCAAATCCCTAAAACCGCTAACTCCAAATCCCTAAAACCATTTTCTTAAACCTTCGCTTACATTCTATTGGTGAAGCCTCCATCGTCCTCTCAAGCGCGAATCTCAGAGCAAATCCAAATCCAAATCCAGTGTCGAACCCCAATCAAGAGTTCGTCGCCAATATATGATCCGCTGCTGATTCCGTATCGGCAACTCCCCTCCACCAAATCGAGCGCGAATATTAAGCGACTCCGTATCGGCGACTCCCCTCCACCGTATCGAGAACCTCTACATGCGATGCGGCGACTCTAATTTGATCTCATTAACCGAATTCTCTTTTTAATTTTTAATTTTGTGTGCATGGAATTACTCAGTTTTTTGCTGATTCGAATTTTATGTGTACATGAGATCTAAGTTCAGAGAGGTATGATTGTTTTATTTTTTTTGTTTAAATTTTTTTAATTTGGTAATTTATTTGATGAGTTTTTTATTGGTTTTGATTTAATGTGTACGCAAGTGAGAGATTGATTATTTGGTGGCCTCAATTTGGGTTTCCAAATCATAGCATGACAAGTAAGCTGATCAGCAACCTAAAACAACTTGGCAACTATACAACATTAATTTCTTTACTATAAAAGAATATATTCTCGTGAAGTGTTTCCTTCACTAGTTATTAGAAACTATAGATAACATAACATATAAGAACTTTTAGTGTATGTTTCGATATATAGGATTTGGATGACTGGAGTTTATCAGTGAAGGGTGCAAACTCTCCACTCAAGAAAATCAGCTAAAGTAAATTTGTTATTGATCCATTTTGAATTTTTTTTATAAAGGTGCAAAGGAAGACAAAGTGGAGATAAAAGAAATGATTAGCTTGGATTAGAGTTTTGAGAACTTTATGTATTACATTTTTGTTGAAATAATAATAAGATGTATTTCAATTACAAACTGAGTCTCAGACAAACAAATGTTTAGATTATTGATATTGTAGATACCTTCCCACCTGCACTTGGGTTACCGTTGTATTTAGACATGCTCATAGTGGTTATGAGATTAGAGTAAGCTCTATAAAACCTATATGATTATGTCCTTGCATAACTATTACAAGTATCTAAAAGTGATGCTAAAGTTAAAAAAAACTCTATGCATTGTTTCTAACAAACTATATGCATTCTAGGAAAGTTCAAGCTAATGTTCAAGAAGACAATGGTTGAGCTTAAAGGTAGATATACTGCTTCATCATATAATATATTTCTTAATTTACTGGACCTCTAAAACTATTTTATATAATCAAACCAGTGCACCTTTCCGAAGATGTGCCGTAGGCACGTGTCAACAGGCAAACCTAGTATCTAAATATCTTATAAAAAAATCACATGTATCTTACATTCTTGGATATTTCTATTATTTTAGGTAGTTGTTGGGGGCATATCCTCTGCAGTCTGCAGTAGGTGCAAGTCGTGCAACTGAAGGAATCAATAAACTGAGCACAAGCAAGCTCATCTCCCTCTCAGAGCAAGAGCTTGTGGATTTTGACATCAAAAGACGTGGACCAAGGCCGCAGTGGAGGCCTCATGGATGACGCCTTCAAGTTCATAATGAAGAACAACGGACTCACTACCGAAGTGAACTACCCCTACCAAGGAACTGATGACACCTGCAATGCCTACAAGGCCGCATCCCATGCAGCTTCCATCACTGACTACGAAGACGTGCCTGCAAATAGCGAAGCTGCACTCCTCAAGGCCGTAGCCAACCAGCTCATCTCTGTTGCCATTGACTTGGTGGTTTTACCTTCCAAGGGTATTCAAGCGGTGTCTTCACAGGATACTGCGGGACTGATCTAGACCATGGTGTGGCTGCAGTTGGTTACGGTACAACAAGTGACGGTATTAAGTGGGGAGCTTCATGGAGTGAGAACGGAAACATACGGATGGAACGGGATGTGGCTGCTAAGGACTGTGACATTGCCATGCAAGCTTCATACCCAACTGCTTCAAAAGCATACAGAAGATTGGCTAATTTTGCCGAAAAGAGAAATTCTTCCTAGTTGTGTGTAAACCTATCTGTGTCGATCCTAAAATCTTGCCTAGCTTTCATTGTAAATTTGCTATTAGCAAGACAGTGTGTAATTATGCATATATGCATTCTATTATTAGTTTGTAATCATCCATTTGAATGTATATAAATCTAAATGATTCAGAATGCATATTTTTCTTCTCTCAGCTTTTTACTAGAGTTATTTAAAAAATTAGGAAAAATATATTAAGCCCCTTGTTTCACAATCACCTTCCACTTACCCCTCCCAGTCAAAATATACTTGTTGTTTAAGAAGCAAATAGAAGGTCAATCTCAGACACATCCTTCTCGGTTTATATAGTAGTCTAAAAAATTTCACTATTGTGCTCCATGCGATGTTAATTAGTTGTTAAGCAAAGTAAAGAGACCATTATTTATACTAGTAATTTACACGTACAATGCACGTTTTAATAATTTCAAAAAATAAAAAATAAAAACTCTAACGTATGGAGGATTTGAACCGGAAACCTTCTTTATATTAGTTATGTATGTGCAGTGGTAGAATGACAAAATGACAAATGACACTAAGGCCTTCTCCCATTATAATATTAGAGATTAGAGATGGTTTGCATACAACATGACATCATTAAGTCTTCGATCCGGGGTTCTTTTCTTCTCAACGCAATTCTTTTGTGAAGACAATCAAGCACAGTGAAAAAGTGAAAGATGACACTGGAGGAGAGCATGGATGGGGAAAACAAAAGGAAAGCACATCCTGAAACCTGACCTTTCTTTTGTCAAAAATTGAGGTTTGAATGAAGGTTATAGAATATCCTAAAGGCATAAGGATAGAAGACAAATACTGGCCACATCAACCGAAAGGAGATCCTACACATGACTACAGACAAGTCAAATTTAAGGGATAGGAATTTGATTTGCACATGTGCTCTTGTTGAGCAGTCTGCTTTGATTGCCATCCCAAGTGCTGGGACCATGTAATGAAAGGTGGGCGAAAACACATGTGTATTGTTTCCTCACCATTAATCAGTGGAAGATATGAAACTACACCAGCATAAAATGGTATATTCATAAATGTTCAAGAACAACACATTCTAGAGGATAAATTTTCTTGTTTAGGTAAGAAAATCCAATGGGTGAGAAGTTTAGAACATCCCAAATGAGAACAAGGTATTCTTATGCGTACTACTAGTCTACGAAGCATGGGTACTTCCAAATGACCAACGTACCCGTATCGGGTGCTGATACTCCTTGGGTACTCCAGGAAGCGTACCCAAGGAGTACCCATTTCTTTTTCTTTTTTTTTGTTGCAACTTTTAGACACAATTATGTAAAAATAATTGCTTGGAACCTAGTGAAATTTTAAAAACTTGTTGTTTACAGTTATACTTAAACACAAAACAAGCATACCCAAAGACATGATAGTTAAATTATCATTTTTCTATCTCCAAAATGCTCGTTCTTATAGTTCTATGAACTTGTTTAAATGTTTTTATTTCTAACAAGATAAATATTTTTTTATTTATAGATATAATATATAATATAAGATAATTTAAATTTAATGTACCCACCAATGGACCCCTATCCCACTTTTGCAAATCATGTATGCCCGTACCTGTGTCATGTCATACCCGCACTCTATAACCGTATTTGTGTTTCGTAGCTATCAGTTGTACGAGAAAATGACAAGGTCAAAACACCCTTTATTTCTAATTGGGTGTTGACTATTATTGTCATTCTCACATGCATACTACTTAGGGATAAGGGTGGCAACGGGCCGGGTTAGGGCCGGACTTACATAAGCCCGAGCCCGAGCCCGAATTTTTTTGTGTGGTCCGAGCCCGGCCCGAATTTACATTGGGCTCCAAAATGTGGGCCCAAGCCCGAACCCGAATAAACAAAAAATACCCGAGCCCGGCCCGATTAAAAAAAAAAACAATTACATGGTTTGTTTTATAGAAAGTAATACAAGACAACATGAGAACATAGCTAATCGGAATAATCATTCATACAAACATATTTTCTCCAACCCGGTTTATTTAAAAAAAGCAATTACATGAATTGTTTTATAGAAAGTAATACATGATAACATGACAGCATAGCTCATCAGAATAATCATTCATACAAAAAATAGCTATCACAATGCAAGATAAAAAAAACATGGACTGCATCAACTTCAGAGCAAAATAGTCCTTTCTTGTATGACATGTTGGATGATTTTCTTTTTGTTCCCCTGTACAAGGTTCATACCAGTGAAGAGTGATATTGTAGTGTGCTTGGTTGTAAGCCATAATTATTATGGTGTCACCTTTGCGAGCTTTAATAGTTGGACCAGGAAATTTTCCATTCACTGTCAAGATTTTCTTGGTCTGGCAGAGTCGAGTGTATGAAGTTTCTTTTATCTGTTAACAATCAAAATCAGAAGATACCTGTACATAAGTAACTAGATGAATGTTTTGGCTAAATGAAGTGAACATCACTTTATCATATGAAGTGAATGTCACTTTACCACATTGATTGATGTATTTTGTGATCATGCTAGACTTTGAAATTTGTATTCTGCACACTAAAAAGAAGTGAGAAGTTGAAGAAAAATGATTTGTTTTAGGGGGAACAGAGGGGATACGTTCAGGAAAGAAGACTAAAAAAAAGATTTTTCTGAAAAGAAGAGAAAATAAGACTGAAAAAATAGGATCTGAAATAATTTGTATGTTCTAATCAAGAATCACAAAACAAGGATATCTGTGATATGCTTCAGACAAGATTCAAGCAAACCTAAATGTTTCTACAGCACTCATGCATCAATGCGTGGTTGCTTGATTAGTAAATAATATTGAAGCACAATTAGTTAAGCTACATGCCTAACTTGAAGGATTGGTCCGATAATATATTCTGTTGTACTCCTACCTTTTCGGAATATTTTGGTCCAAATCGTTTTATAGAAGACAATGTCACAGTCTCACCATTTATTTTGCTAAAACAGTAAACAATTGAGTAAATACTCAGTGACAATGTATATGGATGGATCTACCTTACGAGGAGGAAATAACATTGAAATTACCTAGTTTAAGCATTGATGCTATGTGGTTGAAGCTTTTCTTAATTCATATCTGATAAACTTCAGTTGTAGTCTATTAAGTAATAAAATTCTAGTAACAATTTGCTTGATCTGAAAATCCTTTTTCTCTATCTCAAAAGACAAAAGTACAAAAGTTACCCCTCAAACATATTAAAGTAAAAGCTGACTCAAAATTTGTTTTGCAGATTCATGAAATTGGAAGCATTTCTTCAGCTTGATAATGGCAAAAACAGTAAACAATTGAGTAAATACTTAGTGACAATGTATATGGACAATGTGCAGAATGATTTTATTGAATGGCCTTTGGACAGGTGATTCAAAGTGGATTTTCATGGAAATATATTTATTGAATGGCCTATGGACAATGCCATTTAGAGAGGATTTTCATGGAAATATATTTAAACCAAGTAACCACAAAGTGAACAGATCATTTGTAAAAGAAAATAATATGTTAAAAGAGAATAACCAACCTTATAATTGACCAATTGTGACTCCACAGCTTCTCTGTATGCTTGCATAGAACCAGGTTGTACTCTATATTTCCTGAGTCATTTCTTATATACTTGTCCATTAAAACTATTAGTGTTATAAAAGTTGATCTTTTAGAAAGTAAGTAGCAATAGCAAGTTTCATCAAATTTGTGAACCTTTTGACTGTATAAACCTTTCTACTGTACATTTGTACTCTGTGGGCTTACGAATGAATGGCATCAACAACAACCTCCTTTTTTGTTGACGAAATGAGAACCTGGTTTTCTCTGTTGCAAGTGAAACCCACCTTTTCTTGATTGGCAAGCTAACAGAAATCTTAAATGTTTAGCTTCACTCATGCTAGCAAAGAAAAAACAGTCCGATGTTGAGAAAATAAGCCCCAAAAATGTCATTGTAATTGACCCTCATTCTACTTGTACAATTAATTCTATGTGCACCCATGGAAAAGAATTATTTCTACAACTAAATCCTTTTAACTGTAGATTGTAGCCATATTCATTACTAATTTAATAGATGACTACAAGATTTACTCATTTCTAAAATCCAATATTCCCAGATGATGTTTCAGATCTTCGGAGTCAACAATATGAATCTATTCGACGATTCATCTCTGAGAAAAGTCATCTATTTTGCATATTTTTCTTTCACCTCACTTCGTGCGTCTACATTAATCCCTTTCGAATCTGACACTCGCTAAAAAATTATCCACACAAATACTAGGCAGTAATCATTTTTGAAAAAGGGTAAGTGAATATATAACTTCTGCAAACATACATATCCAACATAGAAATCGTGAAACTTTCAGTAATCTAATGAAAAAAAAAACAATATGAAATCAGTAATCTACAGAAACAATCTGAAATTCCTATAAACTTCCCAATCAGTAATCTAACCCAAGATTAAGATTGAGATTGAGATTGAGAATTCAATGAATCAACAAATTCCTATAATTTCTCACATCAACAAAAACAATCTGAAATCAATGAATCAACAAATTTGCCTGAAATTGAAACTTGGCAGATGATGAATTCGAGATCCCCTATTTAGATTACAGTGATATGAGATTGAATTGGGAGCTAGGGTTAGGGTTGATGATGAAAAAAAAAAAAAAAAAAACTACATATAAATAGTAGAGCTAGGGTTAGAGAGAAGGAGCCTGGCTACCTGGGAGAGTGGGAAATGGCTGGCGTTCTTTGAAGACGAAGCGCTCAGCCGACCTCCGGCTCCGAGGGAGATGAAAGGACGCGTCGATTAGGGAACCTTCTATGTTCTGATTCTCAGAGTGGGGATATATGGTTTTGATTGAGGATGTTTTGGGAGTGAGAGATGGATATGAGACTATGAGTTTTGAGAAGAGAAGTTATTCGGGTCGGGTTCGGGTCGGACCCATACGCACCCGAATCCGGCCCAAAAATGTTACCGGGCTTATTTTTGAGCCCGGGTCCGAAAAAAATGAAAAAAAAACAGGCCCGAGTCCTACTAAAAACGGGTCGGACTTGATCGGGCTCGGATCGGGTTTGGGTCAATTGCCAGCCTTACTTAGGGATGCTTTCGATCGTATATGGGCAATACCAATATCCGTATTCACACTCCAAAGTCAAATGTGGATACAAATGAGTCCATAAAAAAACATATATATATATATATATATATATATATATATATATAAGAGGAATGCTCCATTGCAAACCACTGAAGTATATATATACAGGGCAATGCTCCATTGCAAATGGATCCCATGGCTTCAGTGGTTTGCAATGGAGCATTCCTTTTATATCTATATAATAAAACACAAAGAAAGCTATCAAGTGGCTCTCCTTCAATCCCCCCAAAAATCAAAGGCCCAGATCTAACCTCACAAAACATATTTTCCCTCTCAAAAGTTTCCCCCCAAAACTCAAATTTAAATTCCCCACCCAAAACAACTCCTACATTTATTTATTTATTCTCTTTCTCTCTCTGTCTCTCTCTCTCTCCCTCCCTCTTCTATTTAAAAGTCTTCTATTTAAAAATTAAGAAAATAAAAATTTTAAAAACTAAAAAACTAAAAAACTAAAAAAAATTTAAAATTTAAAAACTTTAAAAATAATTCAAAAAAAATAAAAAAATTCATATAATATGTTTTTTGCTGGACCCCCAAAAATTTCTCATATAATATGTTTGCTACTTCAATTAATTTGCTGGACCTCCAAAACTATTTTCTATGATCAAACAAGGTGCACCGTTTCGAAAACGTGTCGTAGGCACGTGTCAACGAGCAAACCTAGTATATATATATAAAAGGAATGCACCATTGCAAACCACTGAAGCCATGGGATCCATTTGCAATGGAGCATTGCCCTGTATATATATATATATATATATATATATATATATATATATCTGCAAATTTCGGATACGATACCAATCAAATATGGTGTATCGAATACGGATACGAATTCGGACATTAAAACAATATTAAATAAAATAGACATTGAAAATAAAAGGGATGAAATATAAAAAAAATTATAAACTTTTTTTATAATGAAAATTATAAATATCAATTTTAATTTAAACCATTAACTAATAAGAGAGAATTTAGTCAAAATGCAAAACATATAAGAACCAACGAAAAGAATGTATACATGAAAGAAAGAATAGAGAATGATAGTTTAGGTATTAAAGGGGAAAATAAAGCAAAATTGTGTTTTAATATATGATATGGGTATAAATAAAATTAACTAAGTAACATATTAATTTCAAGGGGTATATATATAAAAAATTTAAAGTTTATCAAAATATCTATATATATTTTGAAAAATGGGAACAAAGGGAATTTTTTTTGATAAAAGATTGAAAGAAAAATGAATCAACTAAGGGTGCTAAATTGAATTTTATACGATAGAATAATAAAAACTTGCCAAGATTCGAACCGCAACCACACCCGCAGCAATAAGAGTCTTCACACAACCACAGGACCAAATGGGCCGGAGATGGGCTCATGTTGGATATTAACACAGTACCTTGTATATCAGGATATCCGAATCCGAACCCAATTTTTGAAGTATCCGAATCCATTTTTTTTGGGTTTGGGTATCCGGATCCGAATCTAAATCCGACTGGATCTGGATTTTTGATATCCTAATCCGCATAAAATTCGGATCGGATATATTTATATCCTGAGAGCATCCCTAATACTAGAAATACAATTAGCATGGCTATTCTAGAAAGTACTCTTTTTTCGGACATGTACTTGGCATATGACAATCATATCTATCATGCCACTGAAAGCCAGGAACATGAAACCTCAGAGATTCCTTTTAATTTTAATACCAAGCCATAGCTTAGCAGTACTCAAGCTGAAAGAACCAAGAACCAATCAAGCAATTAACTAAGCGGTATAATAATTATCTGGTCTCGTCTTAGCAAATAGATAGAATGGTGGACTACAGTTACTAACTAAAACCCCCAAATTTGCATTCCAGTCCTCTCAGAGTGAACTTATAAGAAACACATAAATTTGCATGCCGAAAATAACAAAAAAGAAGTTATTTTTTGGGATGCAATGGATGTCAAAATTTTTAAATGGCATGATTATGGATGGGGAAAAACAAGAGATAATGAGTACATGATTACTTACAGGAACAAGTACAGCAGGATATATCATCATATCCGAAGGTCTTCAATATCAGTTAAAATATTTGCACTGCTGGCTGATCTCTTTTCCGAAAGATTCAATACCAGCTAGCCACAAACACCACTAATATCTTCGCCCATTTGCTTACGAACTGTAGATCGGATGTTGTAAATACCTCTAAGAACTTTCTGGAACCTGTTGACGTTTTCTTCTGTGCTAGCCTTGAATAAGCTTGCAGAACCAATTGGATTGAAGGGTATCAAAGTTCACAACCTGTCTCCATCATTAAATATCCACAATGATATCTGCATAAACATTGTTTCTAGGTTTTTAAGATATTAAGAAAGAGTATGGCAATAAATTGCTATATATACAGAATCATTAGATGCATTCATTATGTGTGTAGTGCACAAATTTGCATACAACTAAACACTAGAATTTCAGGGTTTTAAAATAATATAATATTCCAATCACATCAACTTCCAAAGTAAACATACAGATAAACTACATGGATTATGGAGGTATACTATTTGTCATGGTTGGGTTAAACCTGAATCTCAGAAGCCACGCCAGCTAGTTGACATGCATTGAAGATGGGATCATGGGATGATGAGCTCAATAATCGAAACACTAAGGTTAGCTTAAATCAATTGAACTAGATCAATCACACTGCTCGTAAGTCATAAGATTATATAACGATGTAGAAATATTGCAGTTGTAAAAAAAAAAAATGCTATATAGAGTTGTGTTGTTATTGCACCTCCCAAAGAACACCACCCCAAGAGATCAGTAGACTATAAATTATGAAATTAAAATGGTCTTCATTAGTTAAGTATGCTGAAATTAAAAATATAGTCATTTGAATCTTTGATCCAACATACGCTTGAAGTAAACATACAGATAAACTATATGGATTATGGAGGTACACTATTTGTCATGGTTGGGTTAAAACGGAATCTCTGAAGCCAGGCCAGCTAGTTGACATGCATTGAGGATGGGATCATGGGATGATGAGCTCGATAATCGGAAAGGTTAGCTCAAAATAAATTGGTCTAGATCAATCTCATTACTTGTAAGCCCTAAAGATTATATGACGACATAGGAATAGTACGGTTGTAAAAAAATATATGCTATATAGAGTTGTGTTATTATTGCACCTCCCAAACAACACATCCTCATGAGATCAGTTATGTTAGATTATGAATTATGGCTAACACGCAGGAAAGAATATGGCTCTTCATTAGTTAAATATGCAGAAATGAAAAGTATGGTCATTTGAATCTTTTATCCAAGTCAACTTGGCCCAACACACACTGCATGCCAGTTAAACGAAAAACAAAAGATGGAGGTGCAATTAGTGGTGCAAAACCTAGATATGCACCTAGATGGAGTTAGATTGAGTCAGTTATCAAAGATCTGGTAACTGTTAGTTGACCAAGGAGCCCTAGACAAAATAAAATGGAGCAAAAGGGTTCATGGGATCTCTCGACATTCTCACCCCAAAGATTTGGGATAATAGCTTTGTTGTTGTTTAGAAAGATGTTACTAAACAGATCAAATATGCCAAAGCTGCAACACTACACTGAATGTTAGGTGATCATCAAGAGTTGTGACCAAACTAACATTCTACTTAAGGCTATAACCTAATATTTGACAGTAACTAGTTGGCAGTGACCAAGCACGCATCATTTCACAAGGTCCTTTAATTACTATTTACAGTGGTGACTGCAACCAAGATGAAAGGCACAACCATGTCTATATAACCCCCAGTTTACCTCTTGGAGAAAACACAAATAAAAAACCAGCGAGAAATGATAGCATGTCACTCCAAATGGAATTCTATTTGCAACTCTCACGCATGATTGGTCCATGCATCATTTTAAAATGGAAAATTTAAAGGGAAGTTAGTTAGCATCATTTTAAAATGGAAAAATTAAATGGAAGTTAGTTGGTACCACTTACTTTTTGTAAGTGGACCAATCATATGAGACTGACAACTTGGGCTTGCAATTAGAGTGGGATTATATCATTTCTCTTATCATAATGTGGATCAGTCACCAACATGAACCAACTTCTGACAAACTGAACAACTATAGTCTGCGAACCTCAATAACAGAGTGTTTCTCCAATGCCAAAGGTAAAGTCCATAGTGAATTAGCCTGACACCTACGAGATGGACATGAATAAGCAGAACCTATGATCCATCTATCTAGTGATTCCTAAAGGTAACACAACGTTTATAGGTGTGGAAAGCCTACCCCAATTAACTCCTTACATCCACGACCGAAAAAATGTAATTTAAAATTTCATCATTTCTGTGAGATGCTACTACTTTTTCTTAAGTTTTGTTTCTCCTTTCATTCCCTGAATGTTCACTTCTAGATCTTCATTACTTCCAATAGCGATTTGACTATGAAGCACAATATTAAGTCACTTGAGTTTCTAAAGAATATTTTTCTTTAAAAAAAAAGAAAATAACTACGGTCTCTATTTACGGGTGTTTGTTTTTCTCCTTTAACCAAGAGGATGTTGATGATTAGATGTAATGGTTGACAACGTAAAGACAAACGGAGTCCAGGGTTCAAATCCAAGAAGAGCACCTAGTTCTCATAAAAGAACATGATTTTCAAGATTCATATATTTTCAACATAATAGCACGAGTATAAATTCTGAACTGGCCGGTTCAAGAAGAACCCGGTTCGAGCGGTTCGGGTAAAAACCGGCCGGTTTAGTCCGGTTTGCACGATTTTACACGAATCTTCGTTTACTCTAAACCCGGGATGGTTAGTGGCCCGGTTCCGATCGAACCTGTTGGGGGATGTTCTTGGTTTACTCTAACCCCGGACTGGTTAGTGGCCCAGTTCCGGTCGAACTTGTTGGGGGATGTTGACGAACACACCGGTGGTACAGAGGAACTATTTAGAGTAATGAGGATAGCAAAGTAGATGAGATGAATCAATTGAACAATCAAACAAAATAGATCCACCAATTCAACACAAACACAACAAAGATTTATCCCGGTTAGCTTTCGCTTAATCTAGAGGAAAATATAAAAAGATATAATATTCAACTAGAAGAGATTATAAGGAGTTAATGATTTACTTAATACAAGAAATTAAACTCACTCACCAAGAACAATCTCTCTCAAGCCTCTTTTTGCAATAGAGAAAATAATCAATGAAGTACTTCTGTTCTCTACATCTCATATTGTAGGCTACAATAATATATAGAAAAAAATAGAGAGAACCCTAGGTTAGATTTGATATCTCAGTCGTCCGATGTTTCCTGTATAAGAAATAACTGAATAGGAGCGGTACGATCTGACTTGGAGTTGAAGATTGGGCTGAAACGATCCCCAAAATTGAGGCCCAAAACAACACAGCGCCGCAGTCGGTTGACTGCACCCAAGTGCGGTCGACTGTCCCCTTCTTGGGAAAACCTTGTACCGTGGACAGTTGGGTGTGCGGTCGACCGCAACCTTGGACAGCCGACCTCAACTCTGCCTGCAGCTGCATTTACTGTTTCCATCTTCGACTCTCTTCGACTTCTTCAACCTCCGTGCTTCATTGTATCTTCTTCTAATCTAAACCGCAAGTATTCAAGACATAATCCTAACAGAACACGAGCCGACCAGTCAGTCGGTCTGGTTTTTACAACATTGTTTATCAGTATCCATTTTGTTTGTTTGGTTTGTGGGTCGATATATGCTTCAAAGTTTAACAAAATTTATTATAACTATCATCATTCCCTTTCCTATAGTAATATACGTTTCTCTTTCTATAGACATTTTTCTTGCCATTCAAGAGAATTGGATGACATCAATTTTTTTAGTTAAGATGATGGCAAGCCTCTCTCTTGTCCAAAGTATCCTTCGCCACCAATTTGGAACTCAATCACAAAATGCTGGCACTAACAACACGCTGTAAATCATTGTCATCATAACCAACCCATTAGTTAGAAAAGGCTGGATACTGATGGTGGAGGTGGTGGAGGTGATGTATGAATCTGGATCTAATATGTGGATTTCTTATTAAAATAAATTGTAATGTGAATACTGTAACAAGACTGGGAGTTTTATAAAGACCAAATTAGATAGCAATTCGCGCGCAAAAATATGAGAGGATTCTCTAACAGCTATGCAATGAAGATATCACATCTTGTCCAATAATGTGCAGGTTAAAACTTTATGCTACAAAAAAGGATATGACATGTGAATTCCTGGATAAAAGATCGAGGGAAGTTGCAGAAAACTAAAGTAAATATGATCCACGGTCGAGAAGAGCCCCGTAGCATCTATGCTCCTTAGTATCATATACATCAATCACCAACAAGTAATAACATAGTGTTGTATGAAGGCTAATGAAGGAACCTTCTCCTTAGTACTTTTGTACTAGATTTAGCGAGTACCCTTCACATTTTTCTTCTTTTTGTGTTGTTGTAGTTGTTATTGTTGTTGTTGTAATCTTCAGTTTGTTTATTTTGGGTTGTAAAATTATTTTGAGCACTGTACATGCCAAGGCTTATGTTACATTTTTTGGGTCTAAGGCCATTTTGGCATTCTCCTTCCAAACAAAAAGTGAAGGAAAAATTAACACATCTAAGATTAACCTGCACGAATCACAAAACAAAAAAGTACAACTATTTCTTCAGACAGTAACAGTTCATGCAGTTCGTGGTACATACAGTTCATACTGTAATTCTCTTAGGTGAAAGCTGAAACGGAAATCCACTAATGATTTGGACAGCTTCCACAACAGCACGGTAGTTGTTCAATGGCTCCCCCATTCCCTGCATACCCACCATAACAGAAAATGTTATCTTTCAAATTATAATGTACCACCCAGAGAAATAGCATTATCAATTTTAAAAAGAGTTCTAGGTGCAACTCAACCTCCAAGTATTCCTCAAAATTATTATTAGAAAAGAAATTGTTTACGATGATAAGTCAATAATTATAAATATCACAATTTTCCTTTCTTCTGAAGAAGACACATAGATAATACATTAATACATCTGTTATATGTATGTGCTTAATTTAGAATTTTGTTATAAATGAAGCAACTGCAGATGACCAGAAAGAAGTCACATGCAAGTCATATCCAACATTTACTGTACCATAAAAACAACATTGCTTATGGGTGAAAATTGAGAAGCATGAACCAACTGCTCAACGATCTCACCAGTTCTCACCAGATGACAAATTACTCTTAAACCCCATAGTGCCCATAGCACAGAATTTGCAACCCATTTTGCAACCAACCTGCATCAAAGTAGTAAAATAAGAAGTTCAAAATGGAGAGGTTACTTTCTTACCAACTGAGCACAGAGAAACGTTACCTGAGATGAGACACAAAAGGTCGATCTCACACCCCCTAGACGCGGTTTTCCATCAGATTTTCCCTGTCTGGAATCATACCTCATAATCACCGCTTCCACTGATTCTCCATCTGATGTAGAAATATTAAAATGACATCTTCCAAATTATTTTCATTTCAAACAGAATAGTGAATAGAAGGTCTCACTAATAAACAAAATTTGGAATCTCAGTAGGTTACTTGCTATAGTGTTCTTAGCTAGAATATGCAGTATGTATACTTATACGAAATCCCAGCAACTAAACAAAATAGAATATTTAGAGGATAGATACATTCACCTAATAGCTTATTGAACCTAGAGTGGATTTTTCTCAGGAAATGCCATGTTAGGAGCGTGCTCCATCTTTGACGACAACAACTACAACAACACATTCTTTTTCCCAACTAGTTGGGATCGACTACATGAATCATGGTTTTCCATTCTGCTCAGTTTAGCACAATATCTTATGTAAGACCACAAGCTATCATATCTTTTCTCACCGTTTCCACCCAAGTAAGTTTAAGTCTTCCCCTACCCCTAACTCTACCCTCAATACTTACCAAATCACTATTTCTAACGGGGGCACTACTAGGTCTACGTGTGATATGTCCAAACCACCTGAGACGATTCTCTTAATTTATCTTGGATATGAGCTATTTTTACAATGTCTCGTATATACTCGTTTCTAATTCTATCCTTCCTGGTTTTACCACACATCCATCTTAGGATCTTCATCTCCACTACACTCATTTTTAAGACATGTTTTTTTTGTTGCCCAAGACTCTGCTCCATATATCATTGCTCCATCTTTGACAGTTAAAGAAAAATACTTGACAAGATGAAAGAGTTTTATTCTTGTTGCAGTTTTACAGTACTACTTTATTAAGCAACATGTTCCTATCAAAATGGTACAGGTGAATGAAGTTGAACCTTACAGTGTTAATAGGTTAAGACAGAGACTTTGGAATATTAAAGAAGTGTTGAAACTAGATGTAATCATGCTATTACTTCTAGCATAGACAATGCTTTATCATTATGTATTATATCTATATCTTATACTAATAGGAGTACCCCCTCTCCTTTATCTATTTTGAAATAGAGAAAGGAGAGAAAAAGTAGGGATTCCTATTTAACTAACACATGCACTACGAACGATTTTATTAAAAAACCAAAACAAAATAAAAACCCCAATCCCTCAAACACAGTATATTCCCCTCACTTTCCCTAACTTTCGCTTTTAGATGAATGGAACGCGGTTTCTTCTTCTTTACATCTGATCCTAAATCCCTAATTCTAAAAAAACTTAGCTCTGTCCAAATAAAAACGGTCACGCTCAATCACTAAGATGAAGGAAGGGATTCTAGAAGAGGCGAAGGTAGAGAGGGTGAGATCGATCAATGACAGTGATTTGAAAACCAATATCTTTTCGATCATCAGTCTTGCCACCACCTCTGGGCCGGTCTTCAAGATCTCCTCTTTTGGTAAGTATATAATATTTGTTCTATGAGTTTCAATCATGTGTGATCCATTTGAGCTTCTTCAAATTCTACACCTCTCTCTCCCTCTTCAACCCAAACCCTATCCCACTTCTCATTCTCTCCCACTCCCAGACATGGCTATGTCCCCTCCTTCTCTCTTCAAAGGTCAAATCCCCTAATCGAGAAAGAAGCTGTAGCTTGATAGGGTGGCAGGGGATGAAGGATGGCAGAGCCATAGCTATTTCTCGATTTGGTGAGAATCTCAAAATGTCTCCTGTTCGTCCACACTATTCTAGGGTTAGGCTTACCAAAATTTTCCAATTTTGAATTCATACAGAAGAATCCATGGTTCTTGACAATTATATCAAATAAGTGATCAAAATCGGTAACTCCGTTTGTCTCCCCGTCTCCACAAACTTCTCTTTTTCGAAGATGATTGCCACCACCTCCAAGATGGGACATTTCTCTTGCAAAATCGCCTAAAAAGACTCTGAAAAGTGGATTCAACAGTACACAGTTCATTTCTCATATTTCAAAATTTGTTCTCAGTTGAAATAGGTAGAGGCAACCGCAGCGGTTGAGATGCGTAGAGGAGGCAAAGGGGTGCTTGCTATTTGATGGGGTCTACGAAGCTTTGAGTATGTTTCACAATGATAGAAATAAGACTAAAAAAATGGTGTTTAGGCCATAACAATGCTTGCTTAACAATATATTCCTTTCACTGTATATTTGTTTGGTACAATGAGACATAATATATAATTTACTCAAACATAAAGCAAACTTAATATATGAGAAGCTCACAGTTTACTTCAAGATTGTAATGAGGTGTTCTACTGCATGAACCGGATCTTGAGGGGTTTAGATCCCTTTGAGGGCATTATTATCTCTCATACATGTTCTGAAAGAAGCGCAATGAAGTTTGCAATCATGCGAACATGTAATTTGACAACATAGAGCTCATTGTATTTTAACTGCAATATTATCAAGTTACTCTTTTTTTAATCCTAAAAGGGTAGCTAATTTGCTAATAAAAAAGAAACTAGGCCAAGTGGCCCAGTCTTCATCGTTGAAAATGATAAGAGGGCTAAAAGAAAAGGAAGGTGGACGTTGCTAAGTTGTTGAACTGAAAGGTTTAACATCGAATCTTAATACCAACTACCAAATACATATTTATCATTTATATTTGTGTGGTTCACTATTTCATGAAGTGGAGGAGAAATTCTAGGCCAAGGAGGCCGAGATGAGGAAGATCGAAGATAATGTGCATATAATTCTAAATTGCTTAATTTGGTTAATAACAGTATTCTAAAAGTAGTTAGGCAGTAGTCGGACGGCAGATGGGGGCCTAGCGCTAGCGCCTAGACCTTGTAAGCGGGGCCTAGGTGATTTTTTAAAAATATTTTTTAATATATTTATAAGAAAATACAATATTGCATAAAATACAAGATATATATAATACTAAAAAAATCAAAAATAATAAATTGGAATTAGCTCAAATGGTAGAGCGCTTGTTTTGCGTATTGCCCACTATCAAAATTCCAATGAGAGGGGTGATCGATGGGGGTCGAGCGCCTAGACCTTGTAAGCGGGGCCTAGGCAATTTTTAAAATATATTTTTCAATATATTTATAAGAAAATATAATATTGCATAAAATACAATATATATATAATACTAAAAAAATAACTCAAAAAATCATAAATTAGAATTAGCTCAATGGTAGAGCGCTCATTTTGCATATTGCCCACTATCAAGATTCCAATGAGAGGGGCATTCGATTTGAGATTTTGAGGATTTGGGAAAAGCATGAGCGATTTGGGGAATTTCTAATTTAGGAATTTGGGTTTTTAGGAAGAGAATGAGAGAAACACGGGAGTCTGGGGTTTTGAGAATGGGGAAATTTAAGTGAACCGGTTCACTTAGCACACAGAAAAATCCGCCCAAACCGATTTTTTAAAAGGCTCAGGCCCTAGGTGAGTTGGCTGGGGATGGCCTAGCCCCTAAGCGGCAGCCTAAGGATATTTTTAGAACACTGGTTAATAATTTAAGTTATAAGCGCTAATTCTATTCGAATTATTATTATGATAGTATTATCTATACTTTTGTGGAGGTGGGTCAGACATGTAGCATTTTGGATTTTAGCGTAGATATAAATGATGTGTTGTTTTTCTTTTCTTTTTCTTTCTTCTTTGTTTCAGCTGGGGCATTGTTTGATTCTTGGGTTGTTTGATTCTTGAACTTGTGTGTGTGTGTGTGTGTGTGTGTGTGTGTGTAATATATATATTCTTTTTTTGGTAATTTTAGCATTAATTTAGAATTGTACTCTTAATTAGATTTAAAAAGGATATAGCCAAAGAGGATATGGATACAATATAGTAGAAGCAGAGGAGTTTTCTATCAATTCGGTAGCTTTTATTCTACATTGTTGGGTACTGAAAGCAGTATATATGCACTATGCCACCATGTAAATTTTTTTCTAAAATAAAGATAACATGTTATAGATTGAATTAGATTAGCCTATTGTCAATAGAAGTCAGCATGCATGTTGCATGTCTGCAAACTCTAAGGCCATGTTGTATTAGTTTAGTCTCTCTTTTGGGCGTAGATTGGGATTGAGTTATTTGTGTTTATTGTTTGGCATGTAAAGAAGAACATTTTAAGTTTCATTATATATCTAGCAATGAATCTTAGCACAAAGAGTTTTCTGTATATCCTGAATAATGAATATGCTTGCTTTTTTAGGTGCTCTCATGGTTGCGCTGTCGAGAAGAAGATGAAGAATTGAAAGATGAAAGGTATAAGATGCACATTGTCTTATCTAGCTATAATTTTTATCTTACAAATTACAAATGGTTTTTGTTTTGCTTATATATAGGCTAAAATTGAAAAAAAAACCCCTAAACTATCCCATATATGCAGAAAACCTCACTCACCTTTTTTTAATGCAGAAAACCACACTTAACTATGGTGCGAAAAACCACATCATGACTCCGTTAGGGTTCCGTTAGGCTAAAATTGAAAAAAACCCCTTAAACTATCTCATATATGCAGAAAACCTCACTCACTTTTTTTTTAATGCAGAAAACCTCACTCACCTTTTTTTTTATGCAGAAAACCGCACTCAACTATGGGTGCGAAAAACCACCCGTATAACGGAACCCTAACGGAGTCATGATGTGGTTTTTTGCACCATAGTTGAGTGTGGTTTTCTGCATAAAAAAAGGTAAGTGAGGCTTTCTGCATATATGAGATAGTTTAGGTGGGTTTTTTCAATTTTAGCCTAAAAGTTGTAGGTCTTTATGTATATCAAAAAAGTAAAACATCACAGCTCATAAAGAACTTGGCTTCAAGTAAGCCATAGAACATTGGCAGAATGTTAACTACCAGGTCTTTGTTTGTGGCTTTTTAACTTACCTACTTTTGTATCTCTACTATGTTGTCCAAACTATATTTTCACTATCATACTGCAATGCTAAAATGAGTTCGTCCTAATTTTGTTGGGAAACTACTTTATATTTCCTTGCTATAAAACTATCTGAAATGCGTATCATTGATAAAACTTTCTCATGCAATATTCAATGCATATCTATATATTATACTAATAGGAGAGAAGTTGTCTACCCCTCTCCTTTCTTTATTTTGAAATACAAAAATGAAAACAAGAGTAGGACTTGACACATGCAAACCAAATCCTTCCTTTATTAGTATTATAACTATATATTAAGCTAATGAGTCTACCCCTCTCCCATTCCTCTATTTTGAAATAGAGAAATGAAAACAAAAGTAGGAATCTCATTTAAACTAACACGTGCATTATGCATGTTTCCATAAAATGAAGAAATAAAAAATAAAAAACCCTAAACCCTCACCAGTCACGATCTCATCCTCTCCCACTTTCAAAATCCTCCACAACCCTTGCCTCCCACGCTGTCCCCTCACACGCCATACGCCCTCCTCACCTTCGACCCGCCTCCGACGCGCCCTCTTTGCCTCTAACGTTGCCCCCTCCCACGCGACCCTCCCCAAACCTCGATCTCGCCTCCGACGCTGCCACTTCCCACGCACCGTGCCACCTCCTTCACTGTTTTCGAACCACCGTGTTCATCAAGGCAGTATTTCCGGTGGAATTGGGGAAGAATATGGGTTGAAGACGGGGATAATTGCGGTGTCAGATTCAATAATGGGATTTGGTAAGGTTTCTTCTATTTTCCCTTTTTTCCTATTGCCCCATGCATATTTAAATAGGAAACACTTGAACACCTAGAAACCTGGTACTTAATTTCTAAAATTGTGCTTTGCTAATCAACTGTTCGATGAAATGTCTATTTAGCACGTAAGGTGTTTGTGAAAATGCTTTTGAGAAACTGTGTTCGACTAAATCAATTGTAATTATGAGTAGCGTATGTATTAATTTCTAAAATCCTAATTTACCACCTAATTTTATTTTTAATTTATAATTTGGGTTTTTGAAATCTTGAAATTTGGATTTGGAGAATAGTACAGGTTGAAGATGGGGATGATTGCGGTGTCGGATCCAAGAATGAAATTTGGTAAGCAGTGAGGTGGCGGAGGGCAGGGTGAGGCAGACGGAGATGTGGAGGGGGTGTTGGAGAGGGGGACGTCGTGGCGGTCGAGGATGGCGGAGACGCGGGGGAGGAAGGAGTGGAGAACAACGTCAGAGAGGGTGTGGATTTAGGAGGGGTCAAGATGAGGTAGGCAAGGATTTAGATGTTGCCGATCAGGATGTACACAAAGGTTGGGTTGTGCGCGTATTTTTTAGGGTAAATTTTACTAAACTATACTCTTGAAGTGGTAATTTCTTCCAATTCTCTCACACTTTTTTAGAGTTCCATATAATTTTATGTGGAACTATTTTAGTCTTTGCAATTTGCACAGGATTACACTAGTATAATACGTAGAGTTTTCACTGAGCTACGATTGTATGTTTCCTCAAATGGTATAAATGTGATAGGAGGCAAAGAAAACATAAACCAAATGCAAGTTGTTGGCCTAGATTTAGAACTCACTTGGATGCTCAGATTTAAAAAAAGGTAATTGCCTAAATGACAACTTCAAGTTTTTACACGGTCTCATGCTCTAATTCCTACTCGTGCTGTGATGCACTTGTTTGGTTGCGTTTGGCCCAGCTTAAAATTAGCTTCTCTTCTCCTTTAAAAGGAGAAGCTGGGCCAAACGCAACCTTTGAAAAGCTCTACAGAAGGAGAAGTAGCTTAATTTTAGTGAAGAAAATGTGCTTTGATAGAAGCCCTCTAGAGCAACTTCTGGCTTCTCTTTCTGGCTTCTCCTTCAAAACCTCATAACATAATTTTTTTCCACCGCCGCCTCGCCTCGCCGGCCCGCCGCCTCCATCTCCTTTCTTCGCCGTCGCGCCGTCGTGCCGCCGCCTCCCCTTGCCGCCCCACTGCCTCCCTCTCCTTTCTTCGCCGTCGAACGCCGCCGAACGCCGCCGCGCCGCCGCCGCCTTTCCTTTCTTCGCCATCAATAGCCTTTTTTGGGCTTTAAATATCTTTATTAGTAATATAAAGATATTTTTGTAATTTGATAACTTATATTTTACTCTTAAATAAAATCAAAAGCTTAAATTGAGTATAAAAGTAACTTACAATTGATATCTTATGCCAAACAACTTATAGCTTAAAAGTAGCTATGAAGTTTTTAAAAAATAGACTTTCCAAACAGCTTCAGTTTTTAATTTCAAAGCTCTACTTTCTGGCTTCTACTTCTGAAGTAGCTTTAAAGCCCAAAAAAATCTAGGCCAAACGCAACCTTTGTAAGCACTACAAAGCCCAAAATAAAAGAATTGTAAGGTTCCATGAAATATTGTAACTTGTATGATGGATTTCCGTTCAGCCTCCAACCAAACGTGACAACTATTGAGCCATAAAGGATAGCTCCACTACCACTACCTACCACATTCAATAACATGGAATTAGTTTTTGCTCACTAAGTTCCCAATTTTTAAGTCATATTTGTTTTTATATTAATCATGAGATATCTTTGCGACAATTTGCAGCGGATGATATAAAACTAATTTTGCAAAATTTTGAGCTAGATTGCTATCAAAAGAATGGTCTTAGAACTGAAGAGTGGAGTGTCCCTATAAAGAGCTTTAAATGTACGCAGAAACCATGACAAACTAACATGAAGACAACAACAACAAAAATAGAAAGGAGAAAATGTGCATAAGAAAACTCTAGCATTCAAGCATGAGAATGAACAAGCCTGCATTATCAGTCTATGACATCTAAGCTGATTGGATATTCAAGTTCCAAAGGTTCAACTTCAATCAATTAACAACCATTTTTATTTTTTTATTTTTTTTTATTTTTTTATTTTGGTAACAAGACCCTAGCCAAACACACCACACTTACCCCACCGGATTTTATGGTGCAAGAAGGATTCGATCTCCTATCTCCTGACCTCTTGCTCACCAACAATGGACCACACTAACACTTGTAGTATCATTTTTATTGAGATCAACATGCTTAAGTAATTTAGTCAATATTCAAGTTTAGAGTTGGAATCAAACACAAAATAGTTTCCAAGATTAACAAAAATTCTAGGAAGAAGCTTCAAAACAAATCCAAAACATCGTGAGTTATTACCTTTAAATGCTTTAGGTAACAACCTCATTTCCTTCTCCCTTCAAGCACAATCTTGTCACATTCTATTGGTTGTTAAAATCAAATTAACACCACTCATTTTAATCGTGAGTTATTACCTTTTAATGTTTTTCAACACAACTCATTTTCTCTCAATTTTCAGTACTTCTAAATCAATTAATCAAACTCCTATCTCCTTTCAATACGTTCAATGACATACTCCATGAATCGAATCATGCAGTATCCTATCTCCAACACAACTGAGAATGTTTCACCTGTAAACCCCTACTAGTCTAACAAAAACTCAATGTCCCAATTTTTTTCTCTGTATCTATATACGCTGACTGCTTTATATAATTTCTCATTACCCCGTTGTATCACAATATCGCAACATCAACTTAATCTCTTCCTCACATTATAACAATGCAAATCAAATACATAAGAAATTAAACTAGAATCCAAACTCCAATACAAACAAAACGTTCAAAATTTACCTGAAGGTCAATGACGAGCTTAGTGGTGACGCCATCTCTCGACTCTACAGCAGACGAGACCGAAGACGTCAAAGATTCGATTCATGGAGTAAGAAAACACTAGATTTCGGGAATTAGGGTTTAGAGAGAGGGCGAGATGCTTTCTTGCATATGATGGGGATGAAGGTGGCGTTGATTCCAGAAGATTCGAATTCGGACGTCGAATATGGAGCGAATCGCCATTGACGAAATAAGAGAGGAATTAGGGTTTAGATGGCCGTTTTTCCCCGAATTTTTTCGGTTGAGGTCCGCAGTGAGATTACCGCGAATTTGGAGAGGGATGGATGGTTAATTTGCATATATGCCCTCCGTATTAGTGGTTATGGCAAGTCTTCTAATGTAAAATGTAATTTGGTCCATGCAAAGTAGTATTTACTACAAGTTTATTATTGTGAAATTAAACAAAAAAATTAAGTTAAAAAAAGTTAAATAAAAAATAAGTAATTTGGCACCCAAAAAAAATTGAATAAATATAAATTTGGCCCAGCAATTTTTTTTATAAAAAATAAAATAAAATTAGCACGGCGCTCTAACCAGCTGAGCTATTAGGCCAGTTGAGTTATTAACAATTTTTCAAAACATATTATTTATATATATTGTGATCAGTTGAGCAATGGTTGTTATCTGATTTAAACATTGAAGGAGTCTCTGATGTTTTTCAGTTGATGTATGCCCCGATGATTTTTTAATGTTGGGACAGTTATTCAACAAAGGCACTCGATCACTCTCCTAATACTCTGAGTCAGGTTAATGAGAAGTGGTTATGGAAATTACTTGTGGTTTCTCGAATCAAATTCTGGGTGTGGTGAATGCGTAATGGGGCCGGAGTTTCTATATATATATATATATATATATATATATATATATATATATCGGAGGGGATTGGTGGATATAGAATGAGATGTCCTCGATGCAATCGCTATGCAGAGGATTTGTTCCATTTTTTAATCGAGCATGACAGTTACAGGAGGATGTGGGATGCTATATATTTATCATCGTATGAGATTGCTTTCACGTCCTACAACGTTGGGTTAGTGGTTTCAAATAATTAAAGGTGATGGTCGGATGTTTCAGCAGCTAACTCCTTTCGAATTGTTGGCGATGCTCTCGAGTTTGTGCTTGAAGGGGATGATGCTTTGGAGGTTATTAGTACTAGTAATCTGTACATGCGATACACGTTCTATTTAAATTTTATATATATATAGTAATAATAAGATATCCCTTTACTCATCACATACTCTTTACAAATTATCTATAGTGGCACAAACTTTTATATTATAGGAGCGACACTTTGTAAATAATTAAGGCGTAAATAAATTTGAACTTTGAGAATATTATGATAACTAGTTAAGTAAATGAGTAGTTAATATAACTGCCACTTATAAATAAAAGGTTGAGATTAGATTATTGAATGTCTACAAATTAATGGTTGTCTACAAACGACAATCCCAACTCACTCATTATAAAATTAGAGATTAGAGATACTACATTTTTTAGCAGAAAGTCTGGTAAAGTTCATTTACACGCTTGTTTTTTTTTTTTTTTGATCCAAAAGATGGTTCAAGCCATCGTTTCATTAATGATCTATTAAGGAAACAAAGTAGAGCTTACATAAGAGTTTAGTAAATAGAGATTACAAAACATTACATAAAAGGAAATAATAAAAGCATGAACTAATCCATCGAGAGCATCTACTACAACAAGATCCCGTAGATAGCCAAAAGGTACTCGTGGACTGCAGCCAAAACCTCCAAAATGCTATCAACGCTCCTCGTCAAACTTGATCCAGCTTGCAGGAGCACTCAAAACCCACTGTGACTACTGTCCTTCAGCGTACCTCATCTTCTTTGTTGCCTCCATAGCACCTGCCCAATCATGGATTAACATAAAGATTTTATTCATAAAATGAGGAAATCTATACGAGATATTGCGGAAGATATGATCATTTCTTTGAAGCCATAAAGACCAAACTACAGCCGCTACAGCTAAATCCCATGCCCCTCTATTTTCTTTTTTAATACTGACTTCTCTATAAGCCCCTCAGATATCTGTTGTTGACTTAGGGACCTGATTACACCCAAACCCTCTACTGACAACCTCCCAGGACAGCCTAGCACTAGGACACTGGAATAGGATATGGTTGACGTCTTCTTCCGCTACAGAGCAGCTCCCACATCTCGTATCTATCTGTAGGCCTCTCTTTTTAAGGTTGACTTTTGAAAGGATCGCATTTTTATTGGCAAGCCAACAAAAGACTTTGACCCTGAACGGAGCTTGGGTTCCCCAAATGATCGATTGAGCCTGACATCTAGTCCCTCCATCATTGATCCATTTATACATGGATGAGACCGAGAAAGGTTTAGAGTTGTCTCTGTCCCACCATCTCTCATCTTCTGCCGAATTCCCGCTGCCTTCAGTCTGCAGAATCAGATCGTTTAAGGCCTCAAATTGCACCAGACTTTCCTGGGAGATATTCTGGCGCACTATAAAGTTTAGTTTACCCCTCTTCCGTACGTCAGCCACGGTAAGATCTAAGTTTGTAGTTGCATCCGCCGCTAGAGGAAACTGGTTTTGAAGGGAGGTCGTTCCGCACCATT